>OY743225.1:125501910-126701910 GCA_963555765.1 Orthonevra nobilis | reverse complement strand
TTAGACCAGAGCTACGAACTGTTCAGTTGTTTCCCTTTTTCGAACTCGAAATTATCATTAAACTTAACTTCCCCCGTCGAGTCTTAACCAAATAAACAAGAAAAATTTTACAAAACCGCACGTCGATTGAGGTGAAGAAACGACTCGTTGACGTGACGGCAAACAGCCCCAAAGGAAAATGGAAGTGAAACATAAAAAAAAAAAAAAAAATTGTAATCATCGTGACGAAAACGACGACAACAACAGACAAGTCAGTACACACGTTAACAACAAGACGCGCGCACAAATCACGGTAAGTGACATCTAACTGGATAAGCCGCATTGCTTCGATGATACTTTTGGGAATTGACGCCTCGTCGAGACGCGCAAAGAAAACAAGTGCTAAAGTTGGATTGATCTGAAGCTGAACATTGTCCCGATCTAGTGGAATGCTGCTGCAGTCATTCGAAGTCACTGTGGTGTGCCTTTGATGTTTTCATCAACAAAAATGTTTCCTCTGTCATGTGAGTGTGTGCATTTGGAAATGGAATTCGAAACCAAAAGCAGAGAGTGTTTCCACTTGGGAATTAAAATATTTTGCAAACAATTTCCTAAATGGAATATTTAAAAAAAAAAAGCAGCGAGAGTAGTTTTTGTTAGGATTTCTGGTCTAGAATTAATGCCTTAAAGTTTTTGGAACGTATTTTTTTTTGTGTTCGATTAAAAATGGTTTTATTTTTAGTCACTCACCTTAAGAAATAACTTTAGCTTGAAATGGGAAACTCTTCGATTTGATTTGTAAACAGTGTTAGGACAAGGCTCGACTCTTGCAACTAATCACTAATTCCAATAACCATCAACACTAGAAGAATAATTTTGAATTTATTATTTTTCAAGTCAATTTTTTCGGGATAATTCTGCGAATTTCGAAAATATTCTTCTTTGATATTCAGCTAAAAAGTTTTTGCGAACAGAGGCGACAGTCCCGTTTTTAACATAAGAACAAGCCATTTGGTTTTTAAACGTGCTGCCTCGGAAATTCAACGAGAATGCTCCTGGAATGTAAGATCCATGTCGTTTGAAAATTCTTTGATATTCATTTTACACATGTCCTCACGCGTCTTCGAACAGGCTGTCAACGGGTAAATAGGAAAATAAAGCCTCGAAGAAACGGTATCAAATAATGTCTCCGTATGAGCCAAATTTCCAAAAATAATCATAACAGCAGAAGAGATTTTAGAAATGTAAAACTTTCCGTTGGGTCGGTCCAATTGAGCGAATGGACAACAATGTTTCAGCTTTCTTCGAATCCTAGCCATCAGGTTCACAAAGAAAAGGAAAGGCCGAACCGGAGATCCTAAAGTTTGTGTCAACATTTGGTCCCCGCTTGTAACTTTGCTTAGAAGTGACCTCCGATCTGCTGATTTAAGACTGTAGTCCATGCTTATTTATCACCTTTGATGAACTTATTTGGGATTTACGTCAGTCAGACCTTTGCGGATTTTGGGAAGAATAATTGGTCAAAAGTATATCTGCTAGAATACGCTAAATAGTAAATGAATTGCATTTATTTCGTTAATAAGTTACAATGTGTTATCGCACAATTTACACTAATAGGTTTACAGAGATATGATATTTCTTAAATCTTTCTACTGGGAATTAGTTTTACATATTTTTAAATAAAATTTAAGTCTCCGAGTAGAGAAACAAAAAACATATAGTGAGGAAAATAACGAAAAAAACCTTAATTTTAAAGACAAAAAAAAATTTATCTATACTTGTACATACATGTATACATAAAATAGTATCTATGTTAATGAGCATATATACTTTCGTATTTACACGCATTTACAGAGGTATTGCATAGCTGAATTAGATAGCTTAATTATTCATATATTCAGTACTTTACAATTCTAACAAATTGTCGTAGCACATTAATTGTTATATGCAAATTCATTATTGAACAATAAATAAATAAATAAATAAATAGAAAAGTATATCAAATAAATTAATAAATAAATGAATATATAAATAAAGTAAATAAATAAATTAATAAATAAATGAATATATAAATAAAGTGAATAAATAAAAAAATTTATATATATAAATATAAAAATAAAAAAATAAATAAATATATAAAAAATAAATAAATAAATTAATAAATAAAAAAAGAAATTAAAATATAGAAATAAATATAAAAATAAATATATAAATGATAAAAAAATAAATTAATAAATAAATAGATAAATAAATAAAAATATATAAAAACTAATTTATTTATACATACATATATAAATAAATAAATAAATGAATAAATTCATATAGAAGTAGAAAAAATATGTGTAGTAGTTTTGAATTATTTCAAACGCATTTTTTAAATTCTTCTCAATGTCGAGACTGAATTCATGCGATGTAATAATTGCTGTGTCATCAGCATATATTGCTGCCTCACATCGTGGGAGGATGGAGAAATCAGATGTGTACAGATTATACAATACTGGTCCAAGAACAGATCCTTGGGGTAAACCTGCATAAAAATTATTATAATTGATTCGCTACCAGACACAAAACTTTGGATAATTTTACAAAGAAACGATGGGAAATTTAACATTAACATTTTATAAACGAGACCCTTATGCCACACAAAATCAAAAGCCTTTTCAATATCGAGTAATATTATATCGGTGGATCTACCATGTGCTCGGTTATTTTTCACTATGTTGCGGATTCTTAAGACCTGATGTGGAGTTCCGTGGCCTTGCCTAAAACCAAATTCTTCATCAGGATATATTTTCTGATCATCAATTATCCTTACAATTTTATTTTTGAGAACTCATTTCATAGATTTTGCTTATATTGCTTAACAAACTTATAGGTCTATAGCTCTGTGGATTTGCAAAATAGTAAATAAATTTGTAATTGGTTTCATTTATAAAGTTTCAGCCCGTATTCAAATGGCTTAGTTTATAAACATTCGTTAAACAAAGTATCCGTTGATAGAAAAATACACATTGGAAGC
This sequence comes from Orthonevra nobilis, assembly GCA_963555765.1. Classification (NCBI taxonomy): domain Eukaryota; kingdom Metazoa; phylum Arthropoda; class Insecta; order Diptera; family Syrphidae; genus Orthonevra; species Orthonevra nobilis. Next base: position 126,698,912 of record OY743225.1, on the reverse strand, counting down.
CCCTTTTCTGGATTATTTACAAATGTCCCCTTTGACGAAGGTCTTCACTTAGAAATCAAGAGCTTAGAAGTCCAAGCCTAAAGTCAATGTCCCCTTTTCGAATACCACTTCATTCCTTCATCGCTGAATGGTTTTTGCTCGCCAGCATGCGAGCAATTCAAGGGGAATATCATATCTGTAAGGCCATCTCTCGAATCTTTTATTCAAATACTCAATGTAATATTACAAATCCCTTTTGCGCGTCCCTTCTATTTCCTCTTAATAATTGAACTGGAAACCATCATCGTCTTGTTTTACGATAAAAATATGTTTGTTCCCTTTTGGTCTTTCTTATTTTCCTTTGTCCTCATCTTTTCCATACGAGGGCAATTATAACCATTTGAACATTATGCATACGCATATCCTTTTCACCACCAATTCACCCACACAAGAAATACCCCCCTGGATACAAACTACAGACAAGCATACGTGAAAGCAAAACGAATGTTTTGACATCGCTTTTTCGTGTTCAAAAACCACACAAAAAAAAACACACAAATATGTTCGTAAATACTCCAAAGTTGCATACAAAATTAAGAAAGCAAAAAATTGTAAGAAAAAAAAGAAGCTCTTCGACGAATATCCTATAAGGATGTCCCTGCGGGGCATTGTTTTATTACAAAAGCCATGGTATGTAAAAAGGAATCTTCTGCGCCCCTACTCTCGAACTCCAGCATTACGCCGAGATGTATTTCATATTGGCTTACACCACACCATAAGGACATGCTTACAAGAAGTCCTTTTAGAGTATTGTTCCTCGTTTTTTTTTCCTGTTTTCATTTTTTTTTTTCGGCTGAGTTTTTAGGACTTTTTTATGGGATTCCGCGGCCGTTTCTTTTTTTTTTCTTTTACACCGCCATTCCTTCCTACTCCTCTAAGCCATATTTACACAGACAAAGCAATAAAAGGACAAGTGCCTAAATTTTTTTCTACATAGTCATAGTGGACTTACATCGTATTGTCGGAAACCGCGGTAAACAAGAACTCGAAGAGGTCTCGAAACTCGCGTTGTTGTCGTGTTTTTACGTCGCGGTTTCTTTTGGCATCTAGCGCACTAGTGAATGCCGGATGGATGGATAAATCAAGTAGATTCCACCTAATACTCATCAAGGGATTTTACGATTGTTTGTTCATTAAATGAGAAAGAAAGTGGATTTTTAGAACATAAGCCTTGTTGATTACAGAAAGATGGCGAGGCGGGACTCGTCGGGATTCGTCGGAAGTTGAAATTCATAAAAGCTGACGGTGCGGCGACGGAGGTGGTAGTATCTTGGCAGTGAATCTGCATTTGCATTGTTAATTCATTGACGATATCTTCATGGCTCGTATAGTTAAGTAGCCGCGGTTTTAGTGTCCTCTATAAAGTTGAAAGTAATCAAGTTTGAGCTGTTTTTCGGTATTTTTTTTTTTGTAAACTTTTGCAGGAGTTGGAAAACACCATCCCAGCAGTAAGACTGTAGTCAGCAAATTGGACTTTTGGTATTATGATTGATTAACTTGGCTTTTTGGGAGGAAAAGTTTGATTACAAATGCCATGCTGTGGGTGTCTGCAATGACTTTGGAGTAAAATTTGTAAATGGAAATTCGTAATCGTCTTTATGTTAAAAGAATAAGCCTTGAGGATTTTGTATTCTATATGCTTATTCCGAGTGGGTGTAATAAAGTCCCTGAGAAAGGTTTAAGATTATGAAAATATAACAATTTGGGTTAAGATCACTTTAATAATTTTCCAATTTGACTTTATTAGCTTGAAAAATTTGATGGCGTTGGAAAATCTGCATCTTTTAAGGGCCATTCTCCTTTCCTACTTTCCTTTCATAGCCGGCCTGATCTCGGTCACTACGCATCAAATGTAGGCTTCTTTGTCATCGTAGATAAGTCACTTGAAAGATCACTGCAAAAGGTTATCCAAAGAACTAAAATTCTGTGATCTAGGCGATGATATGGAAGATGATTCGCGACGACAGTGAAGTAAAAATTAAGAATTATTATCCTAGAGTTGTTTTGTTGCCTCCAAAAATGCTTTTATGCCTCCGCCATGCAGACTGTACAAAAAAAAAAGCTTTTCCAGTAAAGAATGCTACCACGAGGTTCCCATGACTATTCTGCTCTCTCAAAAAGGCAATTTTGTTGTCGTATACCCCATTAAGAGAATATATGACGACTCAAGCTCCATTTCACCTTGTTTAACGTATTTACGACAAAACGTTGGTTCATTGAATTCATTGTATGCGTGCAGAGATCTTTCCTCTAAGTCTTTAAATAGAAGACGGCTGGATTAAATTTGGTCCTCGGTTACACTCACACTCGACTGAGGCGATGGCTTCTTGTATTCGCACAGTAAGAGCTGCTCTTGGAAGAATTTCAGTGATACGAATTTATGATGCCAAAAATCGATCCATTGAACTGTGGGTAACCCGCTCAGAAGGACTGTTTTGAGAGTCGTAGATTTAGCTCTATAAGTTTGGGGGAAAGAATGACAATTTTGGAATAAACAAATTCCAAGATATTTTAGTTTTTTGCGTGACAATTTGCAAAGGTAAGCTGAAAAAAAATATCAAAGACATTACCGCCTTGGAATTCGAAATGCGAACAATATTGCTCAATCATGTTAATAGCGGGTTGAATTTAGCTCTCAACCCTCCAAGTATCTCCAGGCAAATTCATCAATGAGTTAAACAGTCTATAGGTCTATCCTCTTTCATGGAGTCTACAGTATTGATGTGGGAAGAAATTACAATATTTTCCCTCAATACCAATCATAGCCAGAAGATCGCTTATCGGCTTGAAATCGATGACCTTCGTTCTTATTAGCAGCGTAAAATTTGCAACCCTTGTTAACTATTTCACTGTAAAACTATACATGCCCTTACATATTTTTTACAGGTTATCCTTACTGCCCGATTGTTGGTCTAATTTTTTTTTCTCTCGGACTGTCGCTCAAAATTTTTCACTTTTAAACTGAATGCAAAGAAGATTCATTGCTCCTGTTTTGTCAGAGAAAGTCGCAAAGGTTCTGCCTTTATTGTATCAATTATTTTCAGTGAGTAATGCGCCCTCACCTCAGAGTAAAGTACATTTATTTGACTGTTTATGGGATGAGTGCTGCCCTTAATGGAACATAGCCGATCTTAATGCAAGTGGTGATCTTTTTCAGTCAAAATTCGAGCGTTTGTGGGATATATGAGGCTCGAACGATTTGATTGTCACTGTTTTTGTGCTCTGTTACAAATTCACTTAAAACTCTGTCCGCAGCTTCTTACGAATATCAAGGAATGAGTGTAGTTCAGAACTTCCGAGACATCTTGTCTTCAAGTTCAGAGTCCATTGATGAACTCTTTAGAGGATTCGCTTCCGGGTCGCCATACTTATATATCTCGTTTTAGCAATCCGCTTCTGGCTACTTTTGACTTCTTTCTCTGGAGTTTTTTTGAATTTGACGAAAAGAAGTCCCAAACTATGGAAGCTCTCGAAGACAATTTTCGAAAAGACTGCAAGAACTTATTGTCCAACCTGTCTGCATTTCGAAAAAATATGTTGGTCGGAATAATGCGACATCTGCAGAGGCCAAAAATCTCAGCAGCTGTACATCGAACGATCTCGCATTCTTTATTAACAAGGTCCAGTTTTTTTTAAGACATTAAGCGAAATGACGATCAACTTCGTGAAGACTTCTTGGGCCTTAGACAGCTCGAAATTGTCGACAATTTTGAACAAAAAACCATTCTTTCGGATTTTTAATTTTGAAAGTTACGTTAACGAGCAAAATCGTGGAATTTTGGGTTTGAAAAATACTTATGTTTGTAGAAGCTGATTTTCATGGCCAGAAATTGATCAAAATGGACTTCTGGGAACTAGAGTTTTACAAGGACAACGCCACATAAATCTTTAAACAATCGATTTCTTCCACATTAAGTTCAAAAATCGTAAAATTACAAACAATTTAGAGACAATTCTGGCACTCATGATGAAATTTTGGCCTTGTTAAAGGCGCCGAAACTATTGCAAATGCATTGAAAATTATGTAAGCGGGATGTCTGAACAATGGTCAATCTGCTACACTGATGGCTCAAAAATGACAAATGGAATAGGTGTCGGTGTCTATGGACCCAACACTAAAATCTCCATACCCAAGCGTTTTCCAGGCTGAACTACTAACCATTGAATCCTGTACGATAAAAAACCTTGCAAAAGGCCATAAACGAGCAAGAATTCTAATATATTCAGACAGCCAAGCAATCCAAATGTGTCTGCTGCTATAACGCCTTACAATCCGTAGCCCAACGTAACGAAGTTAGGTTAGGATGGGTTCCAGGTCATCATGGATTCGAAGACAATGAAATTGCGGACGAACTCGCCAGGGCTGGTTCCAAAATCGCATTCACTTGTCCGTAACCTTTCTGTGGAGTAAGCTGGACAACGAGCTACGCATTGCCCACTGGAGAAATTTCCCGGGACTCAGGCAATCTATATTACTAATTATTTCCTTCTCTTACAGTGAAATCCTTTAACTCAACAAGTGGAACATTAAAAAGCTCGTGAGCTTGCTCTCAGGCCGTTGCCGCTTGAGATCACATCTAACCAAACTAGGGCTCAGTACAACAATCGAATGTCGACTCTGTTTAGAAGACGACGAAACGGCTGAACACATTCTTTGTGAATTTCTAGCGTATCTTCCTCAAAGAGATATGCTCCCCATTGGACTTAAGACAATCCAATACTAAAGCCATTCTGACTCATCAGAAGGATGGAATGTTTGTTAGACTAAACAAAGTGCCCAAGACACATAAGGTCTATTCTTTCAGACCGTAATGTTCGCCACCTGAACACTGAATAAATTGATGGTTGCCTTATTCGAAATAGTTATTTGCAACCCTTCTTGAAAAAGCCAACAGATGACCCACCCTATAACAGATGCTTGTGTCAAATTAGCTTTTGTGAAAGAAGTCTTTGTTGAATTTATTGGAGTTTTTTTTAATGATTCGTTCGATAACGTGAGGTTGACGTCAAATCGAGCTACATTTCAAGCCTCAATTTGTTCTTATGCGATCACAATTTCGGCTTTGAATAAACTTTTCAAAAACATCCTTCCCAATAAATTGTTTTATTTTCGTCTCTGTAAAGTGCTTCTTTAACCGAATGTGGGTCATCGCAAGTGGGGGAGAACATTTCAGTTAAACGCCTTCCCGTTGACAAAGTCATAACGTATAATCCTGCTAAAAGGTATAAACGTAGGACATAAACCTTTCACCGTAAATGTGTAGAAATACAATAGTCGCTCTTCCTACGCTAAATCAATGTCATCGCAAATCCTCATGCCGCCATATTTCGACTCGCATTTAACCTGGAATCGAATGTCCTCCAATTTCATAACAGAAATAATATTGTGAAAACGAAAACGCCGGCACTTTTTGTTTTTGTCCATTTTCCATCATCATCAGCAGAAAACCGGTAATAAAATAGCCCCCAACCGTTTTGGGTGTTGTGTCCTTATCGCGTCCACCATCGCTATTAACTCAAATCACCAATAAACGCTAACTAATACCATGGCCGGTCTTATTATCTCCAAACCAGATTACCCACAGCTGGGGTAATTGAATTGGGAACGCTTACGAGAGCATCTTAAGTGCCGCGCACTCCGGCATACTAATCCTTTATCCTTGCCCACTCGATGCTAGCAAATTGTGTGTCCTCAAAATGCACAACACACGTTTCAACATTGGCACCATCATTGGCATCGGGAAGGCTCCCCTCGTTGGACAAATTAAATTTTGAAAATTATTTCCCTAATAAATTGGCCGACTTAAGTGGTGGGAGCTCCTTGGTTTCGGTTTGGTTTTGGAGTCTCGCACCTCTGGGCGAATGTCACCGGTGCTCCGCCTTTGAGAATTTCTGCAGATTTTATGAGCGTGTTGGCAAAGGCTTGTCAAAAGTTTTATTGATCCGAATGAATGCAGCGCGTGTGTGTGGTCTTGACAGGTATGGCCTGGCGCAACAGGAGTGGTCCTTATGGGGTCTGAGGTGTGTGCTTGGATTTGGCATCGTCATTGTTAGTTAACAGTGAGCTTAGTGGCAATTTAGTGTCATTTGAGTTGTTGCTCCTTTGGGATGCTGATTTGGACTCCATTCGTGTGGTGCTAAAGAGCCTCTGAGTTAGAAAAGAAAGGGGCTGCCGCGGCCGCGGTGTGAATTTATTTGTTTGACAGCACGTTCTCACTTGACTTTATGAGCGCGGTCACGAATGGATTATTAAACGTGTGGTTTATGGAAATTGATGTCTGCTGCGTCGAGTCGAAGTTTTATCCGTTTTAAAATCAGCAGATTTCGAAAATGTCAACTGTCGCAATTAAGTCAGTTGATAAGTTTAAATTGGCCTCGCAAGCAGTTGTGTATTGGAATAAAGTTGACGCTTGTTATTTTTTTATAATCAAGGAACTTATTTAAAAAAAAACATATCTTAATGGCTTTAGTTGAAGCTTACGAATGAGTTGTAGAAAGGCTTCTTTTTATTTGTAAATCTAAAGAGTATAATAGAATGATAGGTCGTTGAAATTATGTGTAAGAAGATTTTGATCAATGTACGTTTGCGGCATGCGGTCGGGCCTCATAAGAACACTGGTCACTATAATTAACCTTTTCCGATCTCTGGATGATCTCCATGTGACGAAACATAAACAAAAACTCTTTTAAATCATCACATTTTAATTTAGCTCATTAGCATTTTTTCTAAAGGGTCCGCCGAGTAACTTTTTGTTTTTGAAAACTTTGAAAGCTTTATAAAAAAAACTGCTGAATATTTTCTTCTTTTCTATTTTTCCGGTTAATAATGGAAAATAATTTCATTTAAATGGCTGCCTCGGCTGGCCATGCAGTAGCCTACACGATCGGTTCAATTTTTAAGCACATTATCGATTGTCCTTCAAAGCGTCAATTGTCTCTGGCTTGTCGGCGTAACACTTATCTTTGAGGGCACCCCACAAATAATAGTCCAACGGTGTCAAATCGCAGCTCCGAGGTGGCCAAACGACATCAGCTCTGCGGCTGATAATGCGATCTTCAAAAACAGGGCGCAAAACATCGAGTGTAGCTTCGGCTGTGTGGGACGTAGCGCCGTCCTGTTGAAACCAAATGTTGCCAATATCCTCCTCTTCAATTTTTGTGAACAAAAATTCGTTCGACATGGCCCGATAACGATCGCCATTGACTGTAACGGCCACTTCTTGCTCATTTTTGAAGAAAAATGGCCCAATTATGCCTCTGGACCAAAATCCGCACCAAACAGTGACTTGGGGTTTTCTGTGCCCCAAATGCGACAATTTTGCTTGTTTAAATACCCGCCAAGATCAAAATGAGCTACATCTGAAAAGATGATTTTTTTTGGCAAAATCGGCATCTTCTGTAAGTCGATCGCAGGCCCACTTAGCGAAGCGAAAACGCATTGGATGGTCAGTTCGCTTCAACTCCTGAACCAAGCCAGTTTCTTTCACTTTTTTCACAAGAAAACGAACATACGGAGCTGACGGTTCTTCTCTTCTTTTAAAATCCGTACGCACACATTCTGCAACATTACCATGATTTTCAAAGTAATGTCGCAATATTTCCCAGCGTTGTTCAAGCGTATACACAACCACATTCGTTCAGCGGAAGGATAAAGCTAATTATCTGTCAAATCAGACATGAGCTTAGTGTTACCATTCACGAAATAAGCACTAGTTTAAAAAAAAACGTTAGATGGCTGGACCCTTTGCCATTTCATCTACCCTCCGGTTTGCGCGCTGATAGATGTCGTCATCACAAACAGCTTCACAATGCATCATGGATCTCAAAGTATGTTAGAGTGGATCAGAAAAAGGACATCGAACGTATATACTCTCTTTTGGACAGATGCGATATCCATACACCCAAGCAGAAAGTCAATTATGGAGAACTCTTCGATGACTCCCGCATAGTGTCTTGTCTTTGCTCTTTCATACCTGTCCATAATACCTGTCAGCGTTTCCCTATAAAATGTTTTTTCAAAATCAAATTCCTTAAGGAAATCACTTGTGGATTGAATTTGTGGTGTTCTTATCCGACGCAGATAGCTGTATTATTTTTCACAGCCCTTTCGCTTCCATTGGATGACCTATAATAAGTTTGGAGATGAGAATCATAAGCCAACAGGGTCTCCCATATTTTTCCAAATTCTGAGGTATCCAAACTTACGAATTTCTTCGACTTTTATGTCAGTTACGATTGTCTCTTAGAATTTTATTGCCAAATGTGCAGAAATTTGCCATTATCCACAAGAAGCTGTTCCTGAGCATTATAAACCAACTTTGGAGAACGAATTTGGAGTTCCTCTGCGTCTGAGAAGCTATCTAGAAAACGACTGTGGCCTTATTCAAGTTGTTTTGTTCCTGGATAGTCTAGTCTTGTATCAGCAGCTGCGGAAGATATTATTGCCATTTCCCTATACAGGTCGAACAAGCCGCATTGAATGTGCGACAATGCTCCGGCTTAAGGGTCAAGCATATGCATAATGAAAGCAAATGGAAAGTAGCTTCAGCTCACATGCGAATCCTTCGGAGAACGATGATTTGATATAAAGGGTGATTTTTTAAAAGCTATAGGAAAGTTTTTCAAAAAAAAACACATTAAATTCAGAAAAATGCATGAAATCTTTATTTGAATCTGTAGTACGGTCCATATAATTTTATGTTTGAAGATTATTTCATTCAAATGTTGACCTTGACTGCGCCTCAAATGGTCCATCCGCTTAGTCTAATTTTGGCATACTCTTTCCAACATTTCGGCCGGTATCTCACGAATAAATGCTTCAATGTTGTCTTCCAATGCGTCAATTGAAGCGGGCTTGTCTGTATAGACATGAGCTTTAACATAGCCCCACAAAAAATTGTCTAAAGTCGTTAAATCGCACGATCTAGGCGGCCAATTGAACGGGTCCCGAACGCGAAATAAAATGTTCACCGAACTCGCCTCTCAATAAGTCCATTGTTGCGCGTGCTGTGTGGCATGTGGCACCGTCTTGTTGAAACCACATGTCATGCAAGTCAAGCTCTTGCATTTTGGGCAAAAAAAAAAGTTGGATATCATCTCACGGTAGCGCTCACCATTCACAGTTACGTTACGATCCGCATCATCTTTGAAGAAGTACGGTCCAATGATGCCACCAGCCCATAATCCGCACCAAACTGTGACTTTTGGTAGCTCTTGCAATGCTTCTGGCTGATATTCACTCCAAAATCGACAATTCTGCTTATATACGTACCCATTGAGCCAAAAATGAGCTTCGTCGCTGAACACAATTTTTTGGTAAAAAGTGGATCTTCGGCCAACTTTCCGAGAGCCCATTCACCAAAAATTTTACGTTGCGGTAGGTCCTTCGGCTTCAATTCTTGCACCAGCTGTATTTTGAAAGGCATCACACCTAAATCCTTCCGCAAAATTTTCCACGTTGTTGAGTAAAAGAGGCCCAATTGCTGCGAACGGCGACGAATCGATAATTGATGGTCATCATTAACACTGGCCGATCCAGCTGCGATATTTTCTTCAGTTCGCACTCTACGAAAGCGTTTTGGTGGTTTAATGTCCAACAATGTAAATTTGGTGCGAAATTTAGTCACAATAGCCCGAATAGCCGCTTCAGTGGGTCGATTAAACTGACCATAAAACGGAAAAAGCGCGCGATGAACTTTCTTAACAGAGCATAAAATTCAATGATTTGCGAGCGTTGTTCGTTTGTAAGACGATTCATGGTTAAATTATAGGCCAAACTGAAGATGTTTGACAGTGAAACAAAACACGAAACGTGCGTCAGCTGTTTAAACCAGTGTTGCCAAAAAGATAATAGCTAAGAAATCACACTTTATTAGAAAATTAGCCAAGCTTTGAAAATTACTCCATATTCTCGAAAGAGTACATTTTCGTGGTGCTCTTTTAGGCAATACTCCTGTAGGAAATTCCATATATCCTGTGCTCTAAAATCTTCTTCTTCAAGATCATTGAAGGTTTAGTTCTCACTTTTTTCTGTTCGCTTTAATTTGTTTCTTGCCGTTACCATGAAAATCCCAGTCAGGAGAAGACTCCCAAATCTTCGGAAGTCGTTCTTAAAGACCATATGACTTGCACATGTTAAGGATGTCTTCACCAGCAGCATTCCTGTCATATTCTGATTCTCCATGGCAATCATCAAAGAGTTCGTTTGACCTCTTGATATAAAGGGTTTTTCAACAGGGACGCTACAAAAGTAGAGCGATAGGGACAGCAAACGATGCCATATTTCTTGCCGCTCTTTTGACATTTCTCTTCAGTAAGGTTTGCCATTTCATGATGGAAAGATATACGAGCCAACAACGAGTCGAAGTTATTAAAATTTACTACCGAAATTCGGAGTCAGTGGCCGCTACGTCCAATTTATGGTCGTCATAATCGTCCTAGCAGGTCAACAATTGAATCCACAGGCACAGGCACAGTACAAAATGTTCCCGTGCCAGTGAGACAAAGAAGTGCCCGTAGTGTCGAGAATCTTGCTGCCGCTGTGGCTTCAGTTGCAGAAAGCCCAAATGTGTCTCTCACACGTCGTTCTCAAGCGTTGGGCATCTCTGTGACGTCGTTGTGACGAATTTTGCGAAAAGATCTTGGCCTACATCCTTACAAGATTAAATTGACTTAAGAACTGAAGCCGCTTGACCACCAGAAGCGTCGTATGTTCGTGAATTGGGCTTAGCAACAACTTGAAAATGATTCGGATTTTCATCGAAAAATCATCCTCAGCGATGAGGCTCATTTCTGGCGGAATGGCTCCGTCAATAAACAAAATATGCGGTATTGGTCAGGCAGCAATCCACACGTACTCCATGACTCATCATTACGGTTTGGTGTGGTTTATGGGCCGGAGGCGTCATTGGGCCGTACTTCTTCCGTGATTATTAAGACCAGCACGTTACTGTGAATGAGGATCGCCACCGTTCAATGATAACCGAATATTTTTGGCCCCAACTGGATGATATGGACTTGGAAGACATGTGGTTCCAACAGGACGGCACCACAAGCCACACAGCGAATGTCACAATCAATTTATTGTAAACCAAGTTTGGAGAACGTGTTATCTCACGAAATGGTCCAGTTGCTTGGCCGCCCCGGTGGTGCGATTTGACGCCGTTAGACTATTTCTTGTGGGGCTATATCAAGTCTTTGGTCTATGCTAACAAGCCGAGACGATTGATGAACTTCGTACGAATATCGAACGTGAAATTGCAGCAGTATCGGCCGATTTATGCTTGAAAGCCGTTCAGCGTCTGGACTTCTGCTAGCGTGCCCGTGGTGGTCATGCAAAAGAAGTCGATTCCATACATAATGACATCGAGGAATAAAGAATTTCATTGATATCCAAAACCGTTTTTGTTTTATTTAAAAAAATTTTTGTTGCGGTCTTATTGAACCTTTATAAATAAGTTTTAATCTCCTCATGCTTTTGACTTGGGTAGCATATGCATTTACAATATCCTTTAATCCACCTTACATCGAAAGCTCTATGGACATGAATCATGAAATTGTGAAATGGTCAATACGTTACCAGGTAGCTCTTCCGAAAAAGAGCATTTTGTGAGCCTTTATCTTAGCGACTTAGGAACTTATTAAACTTCCGATGTTTCGCCAATTTTTTTTTGAGTGCATATGAAGTACACACGAATTCTTATCATCGCCTCTTCTAGCTCATAGCTACTTCAAACGTTCTAACATCAATCCTAAGGTCACACTACTGCCTTATTTGATTTACGCTGGGTCTGTTCTTTCTCATTTTCTTCGTCTTCTGTTATGACAAGAAGCCTCTCTGTTACCAGAGGTGCTGTGAGCTGCTTTTTGCTGGAAGTCAGATCTTTGAAAAAGGTTCCTGCTTAACTGAGCAACCCGAAGTGCTGTCCCATAATCATTTGTTCTTACAAAATCGAAATCAATAACCTTTCTCTTAACAGTGTCTCAGTAAGAGAAGTAATTTTTAAACAAACGAATGCAGCTACGTCTTTTCTGCTAAAACACCTGTTCTTTCCTTCAATTGAAGAGCCTTCCATGCATTTAACACCATAAAAATGTGGCAATATTTCTTTCGAATTATTCCATAAATCAAATTCGAACGGTTTAATGCACATCTTTTTGTTTCACTAGATAAAAGTTAACATTGCAAAATTGAAAGCTACTTGAGCAGCATCAGTTTAGCCTGCAGTCAGAATTATTTCCCCGATTAAAATCGCCAGGTTCCTCCGTAACGTGTCCAACGTATTCACTACCATATTCAACGTTATCGACCAAATTGCATCTTGGTCACTCCTACCAAACTAGAAGTCCATTTTCGTTTGCCTCCATTGCTACTATGCTACCATGCTGCCGGCTCTATGCTTAATCCTCTTCGTTCGTCAAGGCAAAGCGGCCGCATATCGCATAGACCACCCAAACGAAGCCACAAAATAGTCGTTAAACGAAGGAAGATTCACATTTATTGAAATTCATGCAGCTGAATCGATTTATATCGGTGGATCCAAGAAGACCCAACTTTAAGTCTTCCAGTGAAAAAATAAAAACAAGAAAAAAAAAACAATGAAAACCTCCTCCGATTAAGCGGTTGAAGCATTTTCCTCACCGACTTCATGAATAAAATCAAAGATGCGGATATAAGCGACGGTCTAAGCAGGTTGATGTTCAGATGAAAATTGTCGGATTTGATTGGAAAAACGTGCTCGCACGGATTCAATGGATGGGTTTCTATTACAATGTTGCTGATGATGAAGGTGTAAATAGCCTCGGACTTGTTTCACGTCAATCACCTGTAATTTAATTTTGCGGCTTCTGCCGACAGATAAAGCAATTTAACTTGCTTCCATGAAGTAAAAGCTACAATGTAACGAAACGAAGAGCTTTCTTTTATTAAAGTCACTCCGATCGAAGTATGCTTGTTCATTGACAGGGAATTAAAATGTTGCTCCTTCGAGTATTGCATTCGTGTATGCTATAAGTCCTAAAAGTACCTAATTTGACAGCGGTTGGGGATTGAAGCGAATGATTGTGATAAGACGCAGCTTTATAAAGGGTTAAGTTTGAAGCTTGACGGCGTTTAGTTGCTTAATACTTGTTTTGCAACCGTCAAAAATGAATGCTTGAATCGTGTTTTTGAAACTGAAAATGACGGGCATCCGTTTGTGATTCCTTCATCAAAGTGAAGTTAGGTTCTGCTCAGGGGGAGTCTGCTCCTTTTTTTTAAAAGCGTTCATACAAGCAGCCAAGAAAAGTATTGATTCAGGCAACATAAAATGCAATGTTTTCATAAAACTTCTTAAAAAGTAAGCAGAGCCCCTAATATCGGGTTTTTCAATAAGAGCGCTATAAAAGTTTTTTTTTAAATAAAACAAAAAAGGTTTTGGATAGGAAATTCTTTATTCCTGTGAAAGTATAGTACGTTCGATGTCATTATGTATGGAACTCGACTTCTTTTGCATGGCCACCACGGGCACGCTTGCAGAAGTCCAGACGCTGAACCCTATTTTCGACGATTTTCAAGCATAAATCGGCCGATACTGCTGCAATTTCACGTTCGATATTCGTACGAAGTTCATCAATCGTCGCTGGCTTATTGGCATAGACCATAGACTTGACGTAGCCTCACGTAGACGTCTTACGGCGTCAAATCGCACGACCGAGGCGGCCAAGCGACTGAACCATTTCGTGAGATAACATGTTCTCCAAACTTGGTTTCCAATAAATTGATTGTGACATTCGCTGTGTGGCTTGTGGCGCCGTCCTGTTAGAACCACATGTCCTCCAAGTCCATATCATCCAATTGGGGCCAAAAATATTCGGTTATCATTGAATGGTAGCGATCCCCATTCACAGTAACGTGCTGGTCTTGATCATCACGGAAGAAGTACGGCCCAATGACCCCGGCGGCCCATAAACCACACCAAACCGTAATGATGACTCATGGAGTACGTATGGATTGCTGCCTGACCAATACCGCATATTTTGTTAATTGACGGAGCCATTCAGCCAGAAATGAGCCTCATCGCTGAAGATGATTTTTCGATGAAAATCCGAATCATTTTCAAGTTGTTGCTCAGCCCAATTCACGAACGTACGACGCTTCTGGTGGTCAAGCGGCTTCAGTTCTTAAGTCAATTTAATCTTGTAAGGATGTTGGCCAAGATCTTTTCACAAAATTCGTCACAACGACGTCACAGAGATGCCCAACGCTTGAGAACGACGTGTGAGAGACACATTTGGGCTTTCTGCAACTGAAGCCTCAGCGGCAGTAATATTCTCGACACTACGAGCATTTCTTTGTCTCACTGGCGCGGGAACATTTTCTACTGTGCCTGTGGATTCAAATTTTTCCACTAGACGCTCAATTGTTGAAATTGGACGTAGCGCTCTTAACGTTGAGGCCACTGACTCCGAATTTCGGTAGACAATTTTAATAATTTCGACTCGTTTTTGGCTCGTATATCTTTCCATCATGAAATGGCAACCCTTACTGAAGAGAAATGTCAAAAGAGCGGCAAGAAATATGACGTCGTTTGCTGTACCTGTCGCTCTTCTTTTGTAGCGTCCCTGTTGAAAAACCCGTTACTTAAAGTGATTACTGAATGCACACAAAATTGGAAAAAATATTGAAATTAAAAAATCAACCCATTTTGTCAAAAAACCTTAGAAGAGTGCCTATTTCTAACAAATAATTATAACTAGAAATAATGCATATTACAAAAAAATATTTAAAAAATTGTGTAACTGCATAAATATTGAATTTTGAATGTTGTTATATTTTTAACTTAAGTGTACAAAAGGATATGTTTCCGGATGCACTTAAATCAGCAGTTGTGATCCCGTCTCTAACAAAAGACTATTGGATGCTTCCGGAGTGTCTACGATTGACAACTTTATCCTAGACCTTGTGAGGAACCATTTTGCGCGGTCAGCAGACGTTAGTGAGAACGAACTCTTTCGGGGTTGTTTTATCCAAACCCGGGGTATTTTAGAAACTGTATGTTGAATGGTAATGTACCACTAGAATCATTCTTGTATTTTGATGTGTGTATTTGACGTGCCCTTAATCTACCATTTGGCTAGAAGGGCAACAGACAAGCGACTTCTCTATTAACCTACTCACTTGAGGGATAGAAATGATATCTTGAGATACTGCGTAGATGTACCGGAGAGTGATAAAAATAATACTGCGAGGTCTAATAGAAATAAATACTGGTGGCTCGAATGGATCGAGGGTAATGCTTATGTTAAGATATAATAAGTAAGGTTTAGTATATATTATTTTAGTTCTAGGTTTATCTTAAGAATAACTATAGTGAAATAGTAATGAGGTTTGGCACCACTAATTTCCCTCAAATACAAACTAAGAAACAGAAAAAAGAAATATTTAGTCTAAATATTAAGTACGTTTAGTCCCCGTATATTTAAAGCAATAATCAATAAATAACATAAGTATTGAGATCCCTTCTTACATTTAGGGCATTTACATATAAGAAGTCGATATTAGTGTAGTTTTTTAAGTTAATTTTTGTACAAAAAAAGAAATTGTTAATATTATTTTGGTAAAAATAAACAAAAAAAAACAAAAATTACCGACCAATATCCCTCTTATCAGTATTGTCAAAAGTCTTTGAGAAGGGGTTCCAAAAAACAATGTTGTGGTTTTTGGATAAAATAAGATTCTTCAGTGACTCTTAGTTTGGCTTTCGCAGTGACAAATCCACTGAAGATGCATTGCCAAAATTGTGCGGAGAAGTATATAATGAATCTGAAATTCCTGCTAGTCTATTTATTGATATCACTAAGGCCTTTGACATGGTGGATCATAACATACTGCTCAAAAAACTCTTCAACGCTGGTTTCAGAGGATTTTCCACAACTGATTAACTTCTTATTAAGAAAACCGTAGTCAGAGAGAAAAGGTTCGTAATTCTTCGAGTTCAAAAGTTCTCCTCAACATAGGTGTTCCATAAGGATCTATTTTAGGTCCTATCCTGTTTTTAATTTTCCTTAACTCGTTCTTTCTTCAACCTTTCAAGGGTAAAGAAAAGATGACACTGCTTTGTCTTTTCAAGGTAAATGTTGATGATAGTTCAAACTTCATAAACTGGCCATTAGTGACAAAATGAAGTTCATGATGATGGCAAAGTCTGTGATGATATTACTTTAAGATGACATGCGCACAATTGTAATAGATATCTTTTGACTCTCTTTTATTCTCACGATAGAGATATATGTGGTTTTGATTCATATCTTCGTTGTAATACTAACTGCTTTGATATTGAACGCGTGGACAGCTTCAAGTACTTAGGTATTACCTTGTACTATAAGCTAGGTTAGGCAAATAGTTAGGCAAATTTATCATCTCAGTCAATACTGCAGATTGCCAATTTTAAAGTTGGCTTATAATGGTCAATTTTAATCCAAACTACAGTATAGCATAGCTTGACTAGAGCCTCTGTTAATCAAACAAAAACATTCAATCCGTAAACTTTGTAAGGTTAACCGTCGAACTCCTAGTTTCAAAAGTCTTGGTTTTCTTCCTTTAATCATCTGTATTTTTATAAAGTATTAAAAATATTTGTGAAAGTCTCAGGTTATATAGTACATCTGCGAGGGTTTATGATAACCTCAATCTACGTGTCAACACCAGAAATCATTTCAATGTAACAACTATAAAAAGATTGCATTGCTCATGCTTTTATTCTATTACTGCGCCCCGTTTATTTCAAAAAATGTCTGCAAATCTAAGATGTGAAAGAGTTAAATGCGTTTTTCTCAATAATGTAAAAATTTGGCTTTCGACGTTAAAAAATTTTGTTGTTGGTAATCTACTGAATCCTTTTCGTCATTGTTTTAACTTTTTTAAATCTGCAATCCACAAATCGTTTGTATTTTTAATCTTAAGACTTAAATTTTATGTTTTTAAGTTGTTTTTTTTATTAATAATTGTATCCCCATCGATAAATTATTATTTATTTTACATTTCGTAGATTGTCAGTATCTGATAACAGAATGTACTTAACTATTTCATTTAAAGCGAACAAAAGTACTACTGTCAATAATGATTTCTACCTATGTTTATATATTTTTATAGCTTATATGTTTATATATTGAATTAAAAAAAAATAAAAAAACTTTGCGGTCTAAGTAAGCAAAATTTTGTGTTAAAAAAGTTCTCAACGGTGTGATGACTTTAAAACGTTGGAGAATATATTGCAAATAAATGCTTGCGTGTGTCACAAATGCTTCAAAATGTATCGAACTGGCTTGAACATTGCTTGTAAGTACGTCGCACAACGTTTGTGTGGACCAATCATCTCCGTTCTATTCCACATTTGCATCAGATTCCGGTGCTGCCATAATTTCATCAAAAATGTTGGCTAGGAGGATGTTAGCGTGGAAGGAGTTGTTTCTAGTCAAGAATTTGGAAATCCAATATCGAAAAATCATAAGGATTCACTTCTTAAGCTAGATGAGAATAGCTAGTGGCATCTGTTAACAATGTGTTGCTTGAGATGATGCCATACAGAAGGATGAAAGGGAACAAAAAATAAATAAAATTAAGTATATAGTATGTAAAAAGACTATAAAGAGACTAAAAGAAATTCAAATTATTATACTTGAGATAAGCTGAACTAAATTTACAAATTGTAATTAAAAAAAAAATAAAAAACTGATCAGGAGAAATATCTCTAGCTTAACAATTCATTTCAAATATTCTATTATTTTTTTATTAAATGTTAAATCACATAGCGAAGCAGATTTTCTAATTGTTGGTGATAGAAACCGAGAAGCCAAGTTTTAATTTTTTTTTTAAGAAGGTGCACAGATTTCTTATGCGTCGAAATTCAATTGGAAGTGAATTGAAAAGTTTACATGAGACAATGTTATAAAAGTTTCTATAGCTGGTTGCGTTGAAGGATGGAATATTTACAACGGACATGGAGTTACTTCGAAGGTTCCTTGCATTAGAAATAGGGCTTTGCAAATATTCACCTCTAATGGAGAACACTTTTAAGACTTTGAAGTAATATAAATGTCGCAGTGGAAGAATTTTCAAGTTTGTAAAAAGATCTATTGTATGAGCATAACAATAAGTCTTACAAATTTTTCTGATTACGGATTTTTGTTTTTTCTGTTTAAATGAGCACCACCCCATCAGCAGAGACTGTACTATAGCTTTGATTGAAAGATGCAATAATAAACTGTCTTTAACAGATTTATAGAGCAATATTTTTGCAGCCTGTAAAAGCAACGAGTAGTATTGAGCAGATATTGTTTTAAGTTTAAAATATGTGCGGACCATTTCATATTTCGGTCTATAGTAACACGGATGTATACTCATTAACACATTCGATATTAAAACAGCTGTCACTGCAGATGGCGTTTCTATTGAATGATTGAACGCGATGTGCACTGCATTGACTATTAATGAGCATAAAATTTTTACAGTCAAATGAATGAAATTTTATATCCAAATCTGGATTTTCAGCGCCCACTAGGTTAAAAAACCTTACTTTAGTCTTATTACTTACAAAAAGTTCGTGTTCGAAAAACCAACATCTTAACAAGTGAACATCATGATTTAACTCTGCAATAAGATTCAATTTACTATCAGAGCAGTAGGCAATCCCAAGGTCATCTGCAAAAGCTTTAATCCTAGCAAAAAATGGAAGCTTAAACAGAGAGTTGATAAATATGAGGAATAAAATGGGACCAAGAACGGAACCCTGGGGAACGCCAACGCCAATTTGTTGTTGGTCTACTAAAACTGCTACCAATCCTCACATACTGTTTCCTGTTTTCAAGGTAAGACTCAAACCATTTGTACATGAACCCTCTGAAGCCCACTTTTTGCAATGAATTCAAAAGAATTTTGTGACTGACCATGTCAAAGGCCAGCACAACAGTTTTTGTTATCTAGACCTTTTTGCAGAATGCAACAAAAATCCAATAATGCGTCTTCAGATGAAAGACCAGTTCTGAAGCCAAATTGGAAAGTACTAAAAAAATTAATTTTGTTTAAATATTTATTTTTTATACAAGACGGGTCTATTTAAAAAGAAGTCCTCATTATTTAATCAGCTCCAAATCGTATTGAGCAACTGGAACTAAGAAAAATTTTCGTTTGATCAAAAGGCCATCCTTAAATAACTCTTATCATGTCACTTAAGTCCTCACAGTTTCAAGTATTCCCTAAATTTTACTTCATCATCATCGCGTTTATTTCCATTAAATAAAAATAATAATAAAGAAAAAAAATTGAAAGAGAAAAGCGAGGAAATACATTTAATGTCGATTCTCGTTTAATGTTTATTTATTTTTGCCCTTACTTACTAGCTAGGTCATAAATTTAAAATTTTATAATCCGCCTATAACCAGCGAGCAACCCATGTGCGAGCACGAGGTTCCGCAAAGAGACCACAATGCTCCGAACGAAGCCTCAAAGCCAATTCCAATACGGAGTCATAAAATTTCGTATAACAATAAAAATTAAATAAAAACGAAATATAAAAAAATAATATCCTTTTACTGACAAACATTTGATAATTTTTATTGATTATCTGTGTAGCGGCTTTTATGGCGACCGTAAAATTTGATTCAATTAGTTTATGTCCTGTCGTTCGTAGCGAAATTCTGAAATCCTATACATAAAGGCGGATAAGGCTAAAGCTTTTGAAATGTACGTCGTCGCCGCCGCCGCCGCTTTGGTGGAAAGCATTAGGGATGGAATTTCAAATGATTGTCTTCCAATTGGCTTCCATTAAGCATTGTAGTTCACACACAGACACTGGCATAGAAAACGTTCGTGCAGATATCCCTTACCTCTTGTCTGTGTGGAGTTAAGCTAATCCGAGGACAATGTGAGAATTAAACGCTAATCCAAACCGTCCACCCGTAAAAGATACTTAATTTCAATTCGTTCAGATTTGTGAGTCTTTTGAGGGACGATGGGGTGTTTCATTCGGTTGGAGAAAAGGATTTTCGGCTGAGGAAGGTAGCCTTTTCTTTTTTATCTCATGAATGTTCACATCTATACTATTATCTGAAGTTGATAAATCGGACGACGACGTCATCATCTGTCTGTGAGTCTTTTATTGTTTAATGAATGAGTGCCTAGGGTGGAAGATGCGATTTTGAATGACCTTATCTTAATTGCAATCTACTTGCTTGATGCATGGCAAAGTCTACAGAACTTGATATCCATTCCCACCGATCAGGATCAAATGAATGCACTGCCTGGAGCGGTGCTCATGATTAGAAATTGGTTGTCTGGTTCTTTGTCTAATTGACCCAAATTGGGATGATTCGTTGGCTGCTTGGACACACATCTGCACGCTCGAATGAAATTCACAAAGAATTCCATGGTCTTGAAATAAACATAAAATTTTAAGACACTAGCCACCCACCAACAATTCTTGCTCTCAATTTACTACGATATTCAACCAGAAAACAGTCGATGGTAAAAGTTGTTCGTCACTTTCGATAAGTTTTTATTGAAGTATTCGAAATTCATTCGAAAGCATTTAAACTTCAACCGTTTGTAGTTGTAGTCGAATTCTTAACTTGCTTAGAATTCGATTTCAAACTGACGAATAAGAATCCCCTTCGAACCAAAAGTCCTTAAAAAGTATGCAACTTTTTTGGTGTCAAATTGACAGGATTGGCTTTTATGCCGGAGTTCTGGGATGTCATCACGTTAGGAGGAAAAATGGTTGAGAAAGTTAAACTTTCACTTGGGTTGTAAAAAATATTGCGAATTGGAACGAATGCAAACGTTATGGGCTCCAATTCAGCTGCCTCCAATTTATAAAAAAAATCAATATTAAACATAGCTGAGTTCCATGCAAGTACGCAATCTTTCACCTTTGGTAGTTTTCACGTGTTCAAGAGCTTACGCGTTTTAGAGACACTCGCAAACTATTGTTACCTAGAAGATTTTTCAACAACTTAAGCCTCAATATGTGCCAAGGTTCTAAATTGAGTTTGATAAACTTACTGTCCCAAAGTATGTGTCTCTGGCTCAAGTGTTTGTAAAGCAGTGTGTTTAGAGCAATGCATCACCTCAAATGATTCCCTCACAAATTTCCGAAAGTAAAACAGCCCCCAGAGGTCTTATTGGCTTATCCCGTGTGACCTATGCTATAAGATCAATTTTAGTTACATTTTTTTTTCTTGTTTGGGCTCAAAGTTTAATTCACCCACAAGGGTCTTGGCTTTGGGGGCTCAAATTCCGTCAGTGCATACTCAAACAATATCTCATCTCTCCGAAAAATTTGCCTTTTTTCTCTTGGTGATGATCGAACCTCGTCTGCATACAGCACTTAAACTTAAACCCACTCTATTGTGATCCTCATTAAACTTAAGTTAAGTTGTCTTTGAAGAGAAATCCTCATCTTGAATTAAAATGGCACTATAGTGATACAGCACACAACACAATAAAGTAAAGGACCAGTAGCCTAGTACGCGCATAAGTCGGACATTCACCGTGCAAATGTTCATTGGTTCCACGATCACTTTCGCGGCAAGCGTTCAGCTATGAAGCTAAGGTCAAGTATCTAAAGGACTACCCTCGGGAGGAGTATTACTCGTCATAGAGATAACCGACGTTTGGATTTTTTAACATTGACGCATATTTGCGTTCCGGACCCCCTGTCCATAATTCTTCTCCTCCTCGCTCGCTTTCGTCGCAGACAAGAAAATATTACTGATGAAGTATTTTTATTTCGAAAGTCCTTAACATGTTCTGCTATCTTGTATTTTTGAGCTTGTTTTAGGTCCTTCGAGTAAGGATTTTTTATGTTAGTTGTTTGGATAAACCGAAGTAGTATCGATTGCGTGTTGATTGTGGAGTGGATTTTTTTTTCAATATTGAAGCCGTCCATTGTGATGTTTTGTCCCGACTAACTATTTCTGCAGATTACTTGATCAGTTGGAGTTGTGTTTCCTTCCTACTCCAGCACCCCGCTTTGGTTGAGCGTCTGCTGGAAACAGTTCTTCGATTTCCTATCCTTTTCAGTTCAAAAAAAATTTTTGATTGTTGCTCATAAGGGAAATAGTTATTTCCGATTCTTTCACAATACTTATACATCAGCGGCTTTTCTAAACCTTCTGAAATTATATTTCTACTTCTTCCTTCAAAATGACTGTTTAATATAAAACTCGTATGAAACCATTTAACTCCTACTGTCCTGAAACCGAATGATCCCCACAAATCGTTCATCAATTCCCGCCACCATAGTGTACCTGGTCACCTTCATGGCCCGGTGTCCATGAAAACGTGACGGCATTTCGAAATTCGTTTGCCGTCATTTCAGTTTGATCGAACTCATCAGAGCGACAGCCAGAAAGCCTGACCGAGTCCTGCCACCAATAATCATTCTGTCTGTCTGTTCCCCCTGATCTCCCATGGCCGTTTTTGTTGTGTTAAGCGTGCTCTGCCATTGAACGCGGTATGCCAGAGCCGCCGCCACGCCTGTGCTGTATGTTGTTGTGGGTTCTGTCATGACACCAACATGTGGCACGAAACGCGCTCCTCGATTCAGTGCGCGCAGTGCAATTTAGCGATCCCTCACGTATTGCATAAGTGCATACGTCATGTAACGCGATGTGATCTTTTACATGATGATCACCTAATCACAAGTTATTTTCCCGATAGTCTCGCGGGATGGTCCTTACCTATTCCCGTAGTTTGACTGTAGGAGTGGTTGGAGCATCTTCTTGCGTTGTGCCAGGAACCGAACAGGCAATGCATATTTTTCGCTTCGCTTTTAAATGCTTAATGGAATTTACGTGAGGTGGAGAATATAATTGCTAGGCCTGGCCAACTGGGGAGGATGAGGCTTCAACGACGTTTTCAGTTTTCGTCATTGGGTTTTGCATCGAAATTTTGAATTTATATTTGCCAAGGGAATGTTTTTTTGAAACAAGATAGCCAAAGGTGCGGCGTTCAGAGCTTTTGAAAAAATTTGAACCGCTTACACAGACCTCACAAAGGGTTGACTAGCATGTGTGTCCGAATTGATCCAATGAAAAGGTATTCCGGTCGACGAGGTCTTATCAACATAGAAGGCAATATCATTGTTTTTAGTTTGATGAAAAAGAGCTAAATAAGCCTGTCTGCGAGTAGAGGGATCGGAGGCATCCTGTAAGAGCTGTACTGTTTAGTTGATCTAGTTCGGCATCGGACATTAACAATGACACGTCCACATGGAGTGGACTTTGAATCTCATATCCCTAACCAAGTTTTCAAAAGATCCCAGTTCAAAGATCATGCAATCGCACGAATCAGAAGGCTTAGTTTAATTAACTTGAACCATTGCGTATGGAGCAATGGCCTGATGAGTAAATAAGAAAGTGGCTAGGAACTTTTTAGGATGTGTTTTTGCGGCATCTCCAGGTTTTCTGAGTTTTCTTGTTTCGCTCTTACACTCGTCAAAACACACCAAGTCATTGTTCATTGCCTTTATAATTTTTTTTGAAACGGGGTCGTAAAAAACTTCGAATCTGCTTTTACTGGACAATCGGCAACAAAAGGATAACCAACGGGTTGTCCAAAGATTTCGGAGGCCAAAGTAAACTACTCATGTTGGAGTTCATGCGGTCTATCTGAGTGATGGGTCGGCTCCCAGTTAGTTTAATTTACCAAGGAAGTCAATTGCTTTCGGCTCTTGCTTGTTACATGTCAAGAACTTAGAATCAGACCATTGTATTATTTCAAAAACTTTGGAAAACAACGCCCAGTTCTTCTTTATTATAACGATTATATAGGTCTTAGACATATCCATGCACAGAACAGCGTGTGACTAATTGAGGAAGCTCACTATTAAAATAAAAGAAAAAGTTTAGGACCTAGAATGGACTCTTGCGTGACATCATTCATCATGTTAATGTCTTTCAGTCAGGTGACAATGTAGTTGATTGCGCTTAGAAGAAAAACTATCTTTTAAGGCTTTTGCAAAGTAACATATCAATGGACTGAATCCTTTATGTCGTCAACCACAAATTATAGAGCGGACCTACAGCTACGTATGCGACGATTGGTGAGTGCAAAGAAAACAATGTCTGTTTTGAAATAGTCTTTTCAAGAAAAGGAAATGATATCTTTTAGCTGATGTTCTTTTGAATATTTTTATTCAGAGGGCAAAACGGTTTAGGCAGTCTTAAATGAGACGAGGAAGAATCTTAACGCATTCCGGACTGATTACGTCGAGTCTCACAGAGTTCAAATAAATCGACAACAGTGCTTAACATTCTCGCTCTGAATCGAACGAAAGCTGGACCTTTTTTTCGCTTGAGGGTTGCTTGATTTGATTATTTTGCATCTGAGTTTGGCTAAACAAAACAGAATAAAAATAATGACAATGTTATAGCAGCCCTTTACTATATCCTTATCTAAGTTCAAGACCCCGAAATAACCGTACATCAGGCTAAACCATTCGAGCAAAACGAAGGAAAGCATTGCTGAAAGTCATAAAACTCTAAAGCGATATGCGAATTTGGCCCCAAAATTTCAATGACCGGGCACAATGATTTCCATTTCCCCAGCTTAAGCACACATATGCATGAGCCCATTAAATGTGCGAAATAAATCCGATCTCATCGTTAAACCCAGAAACAGAAAATCTTATCTAACACAAGAAGCGAAAAAAAAAAACAACAACCAACCAACCAAGCAACAGAATCATTAAAGTATTCCACTGGTACCAACTTCCTTTTCTGTTGCCATCCTTTGACTTTTATATTCACAACGCTTTATCCTTGCATGCACTTGAATTGCGACCCCAACAGCAAGGATTATTGAGGAGAAAAATGGGGGAAAAAAACAACATTCGAACAACCAGTCGTAAAACTTGGAAGCCAAATAGCATTTTCACCTCCTGCCGGAGCTTGAAGCATAAAGCCAAAGCTAGACGCCTCGGAACACAGGAAACGCTCCTTTTTTGTTTAGTATTGCACTTGACATCCGGCATACGGTAGCAGTACACCAAGGAGTAACTTTAAATTGCTACCCCAGTCGTGCAATAGGGAACAGTAGGACTTTCGTTTCGTCAAAGATGCGTAAAAATAATGGGACACCGCCCGGTGGTGTTACGTGGAAAACGTGTCAGTGCAGCCGTTTGCGTTTTGGGACGCCATCGACATTTGTTAAGTCGTTCTTGGGGTGAAATAAGGCGGACGACTTGTTGAAGTGTTCTCCTTGGGTTTTTATTTCTATTGCGTCGTCCTTTTGTGATTCGCTGTGGGAAAATAAAATTTTGTGTGAAAATAAGTGCTTTTCTTTGGGATTGAGTTTGTGTAGGTACCTTGAATGTTTCTCGTTCTCGTTTTTTTTTTTTTTTTTGTAGGCAGGTAAATTTGAACAGTCAAGACAATATAGTCCTTGAAATATGTTAAGACTTAGGGCTATTGTTGTGTTATGGTGAAAGGTGACTAGAAGGTCGTTTGCTTCGCTTGTTTGCTGTACCAAGCTGGTTCGAAGTCGTGTACAGTAATCTAATAATGAGCCCCCCTGGAATGAGAACATATTGAAGACACCAACTCGGTAGTTAGTATCAATCTTGAGAGGATTTTCATCTCATATCTGGACATCATCAATCAAATTTTTCCATTATACAAATAGCGAATAAAATGCTGCGAATTTTGTGCTCATGCAAAGCAAGGAGACTTCAAATTCTCGGACTGTTACTCGGACTTCACCCATCGAGTACAAATATAGAAACATTAAATTCGTTTGCTCATTTGCTACTCCCTTTGTGCTTGATGCGTTATAAGGGTAGTCAAAAACCCTTAAGAACAAGCAAATTACTAACAAACTAAAGGGTGATTTTTTAGCTATTATCTTTTTGGCAACACTGGTTTGAACAGCTGACGCACGTTTCGTGCTTTGTTTCACTGTCAAACATCTTCAGTTTGGTCTATAATTTAACCATGAATCGTCTTACAAACGAACAACGCTTGCAAATTATTGAATTTTGTAATCAAAATGCGTGCTCTGTTAAGAAAGTTCATCGCGCGCTTCTTCCATTTTATGGTCAGTTTAATCGACCCACTGAATCGGCTATTCGGGCTATTGTGACTAAATTTCGCACCAAATTTATATTGTTGAACATTTAACCACCAACACCAACGCTTAAGTAGAGTGCGAACTGAAGAAAATATCACAGCTGTATCGGCCAGTGTTAATGATGACTATCGATTCGTCGCCGTTCGCAGCAATTGGGCCTCTGTTACTCAACAACGTGGAAAATTTTGCGGAAGGTTTTAGATGTGATGCCTTTCAAAATATAGCTGGTGCAAGAATTGAAGCCGAACGACCTACCGCAACGTAAAATTTTTCCTGAATGGGCTCTTGGAAAGTTGGCCGAAGATCCACGTTTTTACTGAAAAATTGTGTTCGGCGATGAAGCTCATTTTTGGCTCAATGGGTACGTAAATAAGCAGAATTGTCGATCAGTCAGAATATCAGTCAGAAACATTGCAAGAGCTACCAATGCATCCAGAAAAAGTCACAGTTTGGTGCGGTTTATGGGCTGGTGGCATCATTGGACCATACTTCTTCAAAGATGATGCGAATCGTAACGTAACTGTGAATGGTGAGCGCTACCGTGAGATGATATCCAACTTTTTTTTGCCCAAAATGCAAGAGCTTAACTTGCATGACATGTGGTTTCAACAAGACGGTGCCACATGCCACACAGCACGCGCAACAATGGACTTATTGAGAGGCGAGTTCGGTGAACATTTTATTTCACGTTCGGGACCGGTCAATTGGCCGCCTAGATCGTGCGATTTAACGCCGTTAGACTATTTTTTGTGGGGCTATGTTAAAGCTCATGTCTATACAGACAAGCCCGCTTCAATTGACGCATTGGAAGACAACATTGAAGCATTTATTCGTGAGATACCGGCCGAAATGTTGGAAAGAGTATGCCAAAATTGGACTAAGCGGATGGATTTGAGGCGCAGTCAAGGTCAACATTTGCATGAAATAATAATCAAACATTAAATTATATGGACCGTACTATCGATTCAAATAAAGATTTCATGCATTTTTCTGAATTTTATGTGTTTTTTTTTTTAAAAAAAACTTTCCTATAGCTTTTAAAAAACACCCTCTATTAAAAAAAAGTGAGAGCTGAAACACGCACTCGATATTAAGTGGAATCAATTTCGGATCGCATCAGACTGATCTACATACTTTTCTGGTATTCAAATCTGCGCAGTGGAATAAGGATGCTTACACCAAATGGTCTTCAGACGATAGTTATATTTGTGACTATGGAATGGGAAAACAGCCGTAAAAATTTAACATTATTTAAATAGGCATTTAAGCGGCCAACGAAACTGGTAACTATGTGAGACGAAAACTAATTCAAGAACACAAGAACTTACACCAGTTCTAGTTGAAAAGAAATGATAAAATCTACAGTTCGTAGGTGTCTTAAAAAGTGAAAATTTTCGAAATATTGACCTCCAAAAAATTCAACATCAAGTAAATGATTGTCTAGCTAAGATTGTTATTCGTTCGTAACTATATAACAGGATGAGCTCAGTAAAAGATGTGTCGTTTGACACGATTTATTTGCGGATTTGTCAGACTCAAATAAGAACACAAGGCACACCGCTTTCATGCGAGTTGTGAAAAAGGACAACAGCTAACAAAAATCCTCCGAAACCATCAAGTGACGCGTAAGAATATGGTTCACATTCGACGCGAACTCCCAGTAAATCAATTTAAAAAATTGCGGCTCTTAGCGTAGTCAACAATGTACAAGCTACAAGGCACGTTAATTTGAAAATGAAACTGAAGTCACACCCAAACAAAATGCAAATCAATTTTAACGAGAAACCTAAATAAAAATAAAGATGGATAAAGATGGATGGAAACATTTGCACATCCCTGACTTAGAGTACACAGCATACTGATGCCCCGACAACCGTAGGACTTACCATCAAACACGTTTGCATTTTTCAAAACCGACAGTGCGGTGTGCAATTTCCCTTCGAGGAAATATTGGACCTTATTTTCACTGTCACTGCCGAATGGTCGATAAATTTTCGTTCTCATAACTACAACTGCTAGCAGACAATCCAAGCTAGATATTTTATTGAGAAGTTTAAAACAATTTTTCTCAAAAAATTTATCGACAAATCCGTAAAACTACCGTGAGCAGTTCGGTCTCCAGGCAGTGATCTTGAATCTACAGTGGATCAATAAAAACTCGGACACAATACACTGTCACGTTTTTATCGCGTTCAAGTGATTAAAATAATCATAAAAAAAAAACATTATTATCTTCCTTACAACTTTCTTATAGTTTTATAAAACACAAAAACAAAATGGTAGAAAATCGCTTATATGCTTATAAAAATTAAAACCGAACAGATATCATTTCCTTCGCTTTTGGTTTAATTTTAAAGGACAATTTTTATTTTCTATTCCCTGTGTTAGCCCAACTTAGGCACATGAAGAAGGGGTTTTTTATGGTGGCCAGACTTCTTTAAAAGATATAGTAAAGTTTCATTATGAAGGAAAATCGGCTCGGGAAATTGTAGCACTTGTAAAAAGATCGCAATCCACAGTTCATGACATGAACCATATGTCATCAAACATCAACATCAAAATCCGTACAAAATAAACCCATGTCTGGCAGATCTAAACTATTCAACCTTCTGATGAGCGATGGATTGAGCACCAAATCAAGTAGAATCGCAAGCTAAGTGCTCCATTAGCCACAGATGTGTCACAGAGCCTAAATAAAAACATGAAATAATTTGACTACTTCTGTGAAAAAGCAATAACATGCTAATTAAAAGGTCAAAATTCGCTAATAAATAAAGATTTGAAAGAATGCTATTTAAAAGCCACAGGTATATACGTCGGTGGCTCTGATTTTGATAGCTGTCTATAATTGGTGTTTGACATTTTTAAAAGAAAATTTAGTGTAAAGTGCTGCGCTTTTGGGAATAAGCGACGGTATCTACTTTTACAATAGAACAACCCGGATTATAAGGCACACAATGTACGCTTAATAATCAATCACCAGTCATCAACACAATTGAACCCATATGGTCAAATTTTGGACAATCAATTTGAAAAGTTACTTAAATACATACAGAAATATGTTGGAATCCACGCTCATGGATCCACTGTCCAAAATTGATCCTTCCATCTGCAAATAGCTTGTGAATCCATGACTTAAAGAATCCATGTAGTTCTAAAGAATAATGGCCTGTCAACCAAATATTGATTTTCTTTCATTTTACGTTCATTTTATTTACAGTATAATTTATGATAATAAATGGTTTTGTTCCGAATTCTTTTTTTTCACATTGATTTTGTAAATTTTTTACATTTTATTTTTTATTTTTTTGAAAAAAAATGCGAGTGATTTCGTTCCATCATCTTTCTGTGTTTTATTAAACTACACTAAACCTGCAAGTAAATCAGTTTGTGATGCTTTTCTATTGATTTTTTTAACCTCTTTAAAGTCATGGAAAAGTAAGCAAATAAGTGTACGCGTTGTTTATTGATCAACTGTATGTTGCCACTTCGGTATCAAAAGAAAACCAGCAGTTGCCGTTTTAACAAAAATCATAGTATTTTCAAATAGGGTGGTTCACCTTATAAATTTGTTCCGAACAACTCAGAGAATGACCCCAAATATAACAAAATTTGGCTGTAACTCTACAGCCGACGACTGAATACGATATAAAAAAAATAATTTTAAATGTTCATCTTTCGTCACTTCCACTGAATTTTTTTAAGAAAGCAGCAAAACAATTTCTCTTTTACAATCAAGACTCTAATTGTTGCTGTATTTACTTAATTTTGTCAAGAATGTTTTTAGGGTTCCGGAACCAAATGGTGCCATCGTGCCCTATGCCATACACGAAAATCCCATTTGCAAGCCTAGGTCATGTTAATTCACACATTTGGACTGTTTTCTAAGTGGCGTGTCAAAAATGGTGCCAAAAAAGATCGATAGGATTGCGTTCTATTAGACACAGCTAATATTGGTAATTTAATTTATTTTTAGGGTTTTGAATCTAAAGGGTGCCAACGGAGCGCAATTTCTAAGCCTACACTGTTTGTCAGTCTATCCTTCAGGGATGGGGCTGTGTTTAATTAACCATAATTTTATAAGTAGACACTTGCATTTCTCTTCACTAATAAGAATAAAAATATTAAGTTAAAAATAAAGGGGTGTCAACAAAAAAAAACTTACGGAACCCTGCGTGTGCATGTTCGACTTGTCCTAAGCCGCTTTCTTTCCCCCAGCAAAAAAACTCCCTACATCTTAAAACAAGTTTCAATTGCAATGAAAAAGACTGAGGAAATTAAGTGAACACATAATTGGCTTATTAAGACTTTTCAAACTTCGTGAATTAAAAAAAATATAATATTCCAATCCTTGTTTGTAATTCATACTGTAAGCTGCATTGGGACATTTAAAAGAATTCAAAGCAAATAAGTGCAGTCTGTTTTGGGGAGTCGTCTTTTGGGGAGTCGTTCCTCAACGATGATATAAACGTATTTACTTCCACATCGTCTGTTACATTCGTTGTCTTCCTGTTGAGAAAGGGTGTAAATTGTCAACAAAGTGGAAGCTTCCCTATGAGAGCCAAGTATCTTAGAGTAAACCCTTATAATGGTGACTAATTAGGCAACCTAGATACATACATACAAAGAGCAAAACCAAGAAGGAGAAAGAAACTTCCTAATTGGCAGGACGAAATGAGACTAAAAACCCTTAAACCCTCATGGAGAGTTTAAGCACTTTGTGGCAAGGAATGATTGAAAGAGTTTCCGTTTTTTGTGTTTTTTTGTTTGGGAGCCAGGAGGACTTTTCCAATTATTTTATTTTGTCAATTCGCCAGGACCAAAGTGACAATTAAAATATTTTACTCGACTGAACAAATTCTTATTATTTTTTTTTTGTATTTCCAGAGAGAAATGCTGGTATTAGATGCGACACCGTCAACAACCAACAGTCACCGAATCCTTTAGAAATCACCCGACGTCCGACTGTTGGCATCGACGCCAACGCCGCGTCCTTTCAATTTGAGTCAAACAATCGTGGTGGAAATTGCAGTTCAGGTCCGCCATTGAGGGACTTCAACCCTTTGCCTACAACTCCGCCTCCCTCGTATACACCAAGAGAGCCTAAACAGCCGTGTAGAAGACTAGAAGTTTGCAGTAATGGTGGATCTAGAGCGGTTTCAGTTAGAGCCGTAGATGGAGTGGGACTAGCAGGCCAAGATATTCCAACTTCGGGATATAACCGATACGAACGTAATGTATCCGAAAGCAGTGATTCCAGTGGGAGTAGAAGCAGTCGCACTAGCAGAAGTTACAACAACAGTCAAAGTAGTGATGATAATGATGATGATGGCATTACGAGTAACATCAGGCTCTCCCGTGGAAATGCTACTCTCCGAGTGAATGGTAAGAATTCAAATTTTCCTTTTGGATTTATCGTGGTTGTCAGGAAAATAAATCCTTTCTTGTATCAAAGTTGGTTGTATCTTCGTTAGGGTGACTGACACAGTTTGAAAGTTTTGTATTGTTTACATTCGAATGGGTACACTTTTGGAAATAACGATGCCCAACAAGTCTGTGTTTTTTTTTTTTTTTTTAAGGATAATGAGTTTGCTATTGATTCTTGTACTGCTTGATTCTTGACTTCGAATTGAACCGTTGGAGTGGCTATTGTTGGAATTTTAATTGTCAGCTGTAATTCTGAACAGAACAGATCCGACAACGGATTGACTTGAACAATAGGTTATTGTGCTTTGAACAAGACGTCTTTATTAGGGCTAAAGAGTGAAGGAGACTAAGTAATCAATTCAGCAGTGAATTCAGTGACGACTTTGATTACCAAATGCCGGATACTTGTCTTTCAGTTTATTTTAAGCGATGAGGTTGGGTAAATTGGGAGAATTGCCTCCATTATACCTTTATGAAACCATTTCTTCCACGTTGGTTGATTTTATCCCTGCATTTCTTTGAAGACCTTGGAAGTCCTTTGAATAGTTTATGGGAGGCTATAGATCTGACATACCAGCCAAACAAGTCCATTCTTTAAGGGCACGGTTTGTAATGAATCTTCGGACACTGTTGAAACTCAGAAAAATTAGCTCCAATTACATTTTTTTTTACTCATTTTCAAAGATTTTAAAAAAATACACACAAAAGTGTTTTAAGGGGGACTTTGTCCCTGGAGTGCCATGTTTCAGGTGTTTACATTTTATTTTTATTTTTAAAAGGAAACGATTAAAACTTTTTGAGTGCGGTTCTTTTCTTGCTTTTGCTCATGATATACAGATTTTAAAAGAAACAAAATGGCGGCCGTTGCAGCTCCGCGAAAACGGGTCCTCAAATCGTGGGATAGCTGACATCACTGCCCCCTTGATCTGAAACACAAATTCAAAGCATATAATCATCTGTGACCCTTTGGGTACAAATTTCGGAAAATGGCGGCAATTAAAAAAAATCGAGGTTTCGCGCTTTTTTCGCATAAAAAGGTAAATAATAAATGCAAAAATGTACTCATCGGAAAAACGATCCGACATTCCGTAAAGAGTATGGCTGAATATGCTCAAAATTTCAGATACATACCTTATTACAGCGGTCAGGAGAATGTCATCCATTTTCAAAACCGTGTTTTCGAAAAAAACCCGCTAAAAGTTTTGTAATCTGTTTACACACATATGATGATATAATTACCGCTAATCGGCAAAATCTGGTCTATAGAGGCATCCCTCCTCTTCTTTTTTGCTGCGTCAGTCACCTGCCTCTCCGCGCGCTCAATCCTTTCCTTGTTCCGTGAATGGTCAAAGCGCGCTGACGGTGGTAATTTCAAACGTGTTTAAAATATCGTAAGCGCTCGAAACCCGGGAAACGCTTCAATGGATAAATTTCTATACTTACATGCTTATTAAGAATCCGTAATAAAAAAAATATAGATT
Organism: Orthonevra nobilis; assembly: GCA_963555765.1. Lineage (NCBI taxonomy): Eukaryota > Metazoa > Arthropoda > Insecta > Diptera > Syrphidae > Orthonevra > Orthonevra nobilis. The sequence goes on along the minus strand of OY743225.1, from coordinate 126,665,861 downwards.
TTTTAAAATTTGGATATTAATTCTTTGATAAAATAAATATCTGCTGTAATAGTTCTATTGATAAGGTTGGTAGACAATCACATCTGATCTTTACTTTTGTCCCCACGCACTTAATTGAAGCCGATGCCCAACGTCCGTACTACCTTAATATTTAAAACATATTTGAAACACTAACAAAAATACGGACGACTGTCTCTTTGCCCTGAAATATTTGGACAAATCCTCGTCAGAGTATGGAAGTGCCACCCTCTTTGCGAGCTTCCAAAGTAAGTCAATTTCCAATGGCACAATTCAGCCAGCCTCAAATTATTTCCTACATCTTAATCGGCAAAATAAGGTCCACCACCTTCAGTTCTGAAAAAAGGTTTACAGGAAATATCTCAGGCATTTTGTTAGCATTTTTCAACTATCCCCAAATATTTTCTCTCTACTTCGGGAGTCCTTCAAGGTAGTCAACTAAGACCATTATTTTTCTTTTTAACAATGATTCTTTGCATTTATTTCGCGCAACATACATCACGTGACACATTTCCAAAGTTGAGTTTCAAAAAAGTTAAAGAACAGAATACTTCATCGTCCCCAAATTCAGACAGAGATGAAAACTTTTATAAAAGTTATGAATAAGTCTGAAGGTGAAGCTTGAAGGGGTTTTAGGTTAGTGGTAGAATATTAAAGCACCAAGTTTCAAAGAAATTTGGTTAAAGATGTTGGAAAACCAAGGATGTTGAAATATTTTGTTTTTATTTTATCCCCATTTTTAAAAACGTTTTTTCTAATGCCTGGCCTAGGCTAATTTGACTCGTTTTCACAATCGCATGGATAGATTTCCTGGTAATCCGGTAAATGGTAAAGGTTCTTAAAGTAATAAAGGAATGACTTAAGGGAAATTGACAGATTATTACTGGTCCCTAAATAGAGATTATGGTAGGTTCCCAAAGAAATTATGGTAAGGCGTTTCTCATAAGTCAAAAATTGTTTATTCCTATAAAAATTAATTGAAATAAAATAATAAGTTTCAATAACAAATTTACATTAAGAATCATTCATAATTTTATAATAGGACTACCGGTTGAAAATGTCGTTTTTTATTCAAAAATCAATGCTTTATTGAGGAAAAATAGATATAAAAACAATATTCAAAGTGTTGCCCATCGCAAGCCACCATTTTTCTGGCAATTTTTGGATACCCGTTCTGCAAAATTCAACCGGTTTGGCCGCAATCCACGAATCGACCCATTTTTTGACATTTGCTGGTCAGCCAGGCCATGTTGCATCGATCGAAAGAGATAGTAATCGGATGACGCAAGGTCTGGACTATACGGCGGGTGGGGTAGAACATCCCATTTGAGCGTTTCAAGGTAAGTTTTGACGACATTTGCAACACGTGGCCGAGCATTGTCATGTTGCAAAATAACTTTATCGTGTCTTGCGACCGTTTCCGTCCGTTTTTCCTTCAGTGCTCGGCTCAAACGCTTCAATTGTCGTCGGTAGACCTCGCCTGTGATTGTTTCATTCAGTTTAAGCAGCTCATAAAACACAACACCCTTCTGGTCCCACCAAATGCACAGCATAACCTTCAGGCCATGAATATTCTGAACGGCCGTCGATGTTGAGGCATGTCCGGGGTATCCATACGTTGGCCGACGTTTTGGATTATCGTAATGTACCCATTTCTACATCACCAGTGACGATTCGATGCAAAAAAGACTTCTTTTTGTGGCGTTCAAGCAGCATTTCGGACATGCAAAATCGGCGTTCGACGTCTCGTGGCTTCAATTCATACGGCACCCAATGTCCTACCTTTCGGATCATTCCCATTGCTTTCAAACGATCGGAAATGGTTTGCTGAGCGACGCCAAGTGATTTTGCAAGTTCTTCTTGCGTTTGTGACGGATCTTGATCGAGCAATGCCTCCAATTCATGGTCTTCCAACCTTTTCATCTGGTCGGGGCGTTCTTTGTCTTCGGTGTCGAAATTACCATCTTTGAACCGCTTAAACCACCGCTGACACATTCTAACGTCTATAGTATAGCTTCGGTAAGCAATTAATGCGCTTCGGTTGCTTTTTTCTTTAAATGAAAGAAGCATAATAAAACTTCCCGCAAATGTTGTTCTGATGGCACGAATGTAGACATTTTACGGCTTTACAAAAACTTGTGTGTTTTCACTAATGACCAATAACCTAGACTGAAATAATTAGACAATGACATGAAGTTTCTGATGTGACAGCTGTCATGGTCAAAATTCACCTCAGAGTAATAGATATGAAGTTGTCTGCAATAACGACATTTTCAACCGGTAGTCCTTTTATATTCGAAACAACTTTCATATCAAGTACCACGGAACCATTGTTGACCAGTTTTATTGATTCAAATCTATCCGCATGTGTCAATGATATGACAACGGTTTGACTTGAATATGTTTTTCATTTGCTCAAGGCGAAGTTTCTTTAAAACATCTACCTGCTTCCTCAAGAACACATTTTTTCACTGGTTGACTCAATTTGTGACCTTTGAGTTCTTTGCGACGAAGAAATAAATTTTCGACGCACGTAACCCTTATGATCTGGGAATCTTTCACGGCCTTTATCCTCAAAAGAGTACAACAGTCATAAAACAATTCGAAGTCGACAGTAAACTATGGGCCCACTCTCGACCATTCACAAATGGTGCTGGAAGGCCTACCTCCAAAAAGAGAACCCGCTCCAAGAACTAATTACATTTTACATAACCAAGTATCTCTATGTCACCTCTGTCGGAACCATTCTGGGGTATGCAAACCAACTTAATGATTCCTATAACTGTTTTCATTTTCACAGAATCGAAGTCATTTATCAGTTTTGTAATTCAAGGACTAAAATGATCTAAAATTTCACAAATACCCGAAACCTTCTGCCGGCGTCTTTTCTTCGAATTGTCAATCCCCCCTGCGGTCACATTGAGCCAATGTTCAGAATGTTGTGCTTAGCTAACAACTACCCACTCCACAGATTCCTACCATAGCAAGCTTAATACATCAAGGTGAGTCGTCTGTATTTTTCCAAAAGTGACCTAAATTTCTAGTCAGCACTGAAGAGTTCGTTTAAAATGCTTTCTTATTTCAGATTCCATTTGCGTAAACTCTCTAATGATATTCAATTTTTCTTATATTGCAGGTGCCTATTGTCCGGATCTTCTCAACGCATGCTCACTGATCTTACCTCTTCAAGAGACTGACTCATCACCCGAACGCCAAAGTTCAGGCCAGATCAGAAGATACAATAGCAGACGTACAGCTAGTCAACTAAGCCGCTCCCTATCGACCGGAGCCTATTCGTCGTCCGACTACGCTGAAATCGAAGACTTCTCCATTCCATCGGTCAGCAATAATAATGCCCTCGCAGCAGCCAAGAGCACTTCAGAACTGTACCACCAAAGACCGCCGTTCGGTGAAGGATGCGTAACCGATTCGAATACAGCACAGAAGCTGAATCAAATGGGTCAGAATCTCAGCCTACGTAGGCCACGTATATCATTGACTTGGGTTCTCAGAGAACAACAAAATCAGCACCAACAACCGCAGCAACAGGATCAGCAAACCGAGCATGATGCCGAACTCCAAAACAACAATAACGCCACGAAGATTGATGCGAAACCAAAAATATCCGCGGGCCTTGAATTCAAGAAGAAACTCAAAAGCAAAACGAAGGAACAAGAGAAACTCTTCAGTGAGAAGTATGTTAGCAATCACAATCTTCAGGAATTTCAAGAGAAGCGAGAGCCCTCCAAGGATCTCATGTTCGTTTGCACTCCCTCGAGGCAGCCAGTATCAATCAAGTGTGGCGACAATTCTACCGCACCGGACTCGATCGTCAGACGACGTCTCGAGGCGAAGAAGGTCCTCGAGAAGAAGTGTTTCAAGGCGAGCGAGAATAATGTTCTAGAGAAGTGCGAAAAGGAAGATGCAAAGTCCCTGAAGGGCACCTACTCCGAGCCTAGTCTAATTGCGGCCAGTGAAGGCCACCATCGTCGGCATCGACATCGAAAGCGTCGTGATCGAAATCGTGTCCAGAAATTCGGATACGAAATCCGTAATGTTGACGAGTTCCTGTCCAAGTGCTCGCTGGCCTCACCGGGCAATATACCCGTTGTGCTGTCATCATCGAGCACGCTCTATCAAACCCGTCCAGGTGGATATCAAATAGAAATTCCCCTGCCGCTCGGCATGGTTGTGAACGCGGTTTTCAAGAATCAAAACTGGCTATACGTACAAACACCCCATGCTGAAGAAGGCTATGTCGGATACACAGCTTGCCTGCCGCTCGGTATTCTGCCGCCTGCTGTCCGGGGTAACTCCACATCGAAACCGACTCCCTGCTGGGAGACCAATGGAGATGTGTTTCCCCGACCTTGTGGCAACATGACCGACAGCGAGAAGGAGATTCGGCTGCGAGGCGGTACAAGATCTGATGGAGCGCGAACACCACGACTTCGGCGTCTTCCTCCGAGCGGTACTCTCGAGCATCACGTGGATAAACTATATTTGCGCGCTGCAAGTCAACCAAAGCTCACTGAAAAGGCATACGCACAGCTCAAGTCAACGAATATGTACAAGAAACAATCTTCAACGGGAAAAACTGCTGCCGCCAAGGCGACGAGCGTCACTCCCGCTCCGTCACCAGCCGTAGTTAATAAATCCAATGCGTCTGGACGGCCACAAAGCGAGGAGAACGATGCCCTGCAGCAGCAAAAGTCAAAATTGCTTCAAAAGCAACAGTGTCTGATGAGTCAGAAGGCTGCGTTAGCAGCTGCAGCAGCTGCTTCAGCCTCAACTCAAGCTCGGAGCTTGCGTCAGACTTTAGTGGCAATCATGAGTGATTATGCCACAGAGAGCATCACTCTGCAGAAAGGAGAGATTGTGACGCTATGCGAGTGTCGCGAATCTAGGGATCGCCGTCAGTGGTTCTATGTGAGAACTCGCGATGGTCGCGAGGGCTATATTCCCGCAGAAGTCGCAGGACACGGTTTTCTATAAAAAAAAACAGAGATATCTAATGAGTTGAGCTCTGACCAGGTTAACTCTTTAAGATGTAATTTTACTCTATCGCATAGTCTTTAACTTACCAAATGTGTGTTTAACATTGAGTGTCAGGAAGAACTAGAAATATTTTTAGTTTCTAACCTTTTCCTTTTTGCTAAGTAAATGTAATTAAAAAACATAAAGTAAATATTGTATTTAAGGAAAAAGAAAGTCCCAATTAATATGTGCTTATTTATTAAATATCAATGAAACTGTTGTCTTTTATTATTTGAATTTTTTTTTGGAGCAGCAAAAAGCGGTAAGTAAGCTTATAAGGGTACCATTTTTGAAACTTGCCTTTAATCGACTGTAGTGTCCGCAGCTTAAATAGTTGCATCGTCTGTGAACGTTAGAGTAATAGTGGCTACTTTTCGTTATTCCCCTTTGCAAACAATAAAAAACAATACCAGGTCAAGAACAGATCCCTGTGGAACTCCGGCAGTAATCTCTTAAAAACTGAATAATAATTTAAGTCTTGAACATGATGGAAGAATTAATTTTCCAAACAGGAATCTAGATAGATAGATTTATTTTATTCGAAATAAATATTACAAAAAGCTGGAGTTACCGCACATTTTACAATTCATTCATTATCTTAGTGTTATGGAAAATTTTAATTTAGAATATAAATATTATGTTACGTTAGGAAGGGAAATTCATGAGAACCCTTCGTTAATCAAAAAAAAAATGTATAAAAATAAAAAAAAGATTTGACTAGATTGGAAGTAAACATCCGTTTGTATAAACGAATAAGAAAAAATAAATATATAAATAAATAAATAAATGCATAAATAAATCAATAAATAAGTAATAATTAAATTAATTAATTGCTTAATAAATAAATAATTAGATAAATAGATGTATAAAGAAGTGTGTAATTGAATACAACGATTTTTTATTTTTTATTTTTGCTATGTACTTAACTGCTCAATTGGTTTACGAGGATATTATCAGCAAAGATACAGCTCGACAGAAATGTCGTATTCAGCTTTTGAATTCTGTCAGAAATCAATTCAACATTCGCTCTTTCGTGGAGATCAATCGTTGAGTGGTGCTATGGTAGATTTAGCATCATTTTAAGTGTTTTATTTTGTGACACTTGCAAGCGTTTAATGTGGGATCTAGCGCTATTACCCCAAACTGGACAACCATATAGAAGTAATGCTTGGAAGATCACCTTCAGAATTATTATTTTATTTTCCTTCGTTAGTTTCCATTTCCTGTTAATAAAGGGGTACATTATGTAAGTTGCTAATTTAACTTTGTTCAGCGTTCTTGTAATATGTTCTTTGAATGTCAGTCTTGTGTCTAGATAAATGCGCAGATACTTAACAGATTGTTCCCAAACTATATTTTTTTCCATTTAGCTGGAGTTGCGTTTGCGTGCTGGGTGGAAAACAAGCTTTTCTTTTTCGGGTGAAAAAGATATCTTGCGTTTTATCCTCATTTAGCTTAATTTTCCATTTATTGAAATTTTTTCCCAATATTTAAATCGCATGGCTTAGATTCGTCTCAATGTTGAGATCGAAGGCGAGTTAGGGAAATCGGACGTGTACAAATTGTTCAAAATTGGTGACAGTACTGCACCTTGAGGAGCACCCATTGGGACGGGCATATCATCCGAGATACCATTGTTAACGTGGACTTGAAAAAGACGGGACGACAAAAAGCTCTGGACTATTTTACACAAATATTTGGGGAAATTAAAGTTGATCATTTTAAAGATCAAACCGTCGTTCCATACAGAGCCGAAATCCTTCTCTATATCGAACAATATCATACCGGTGGATTTACCTTGAGAATGTGAAGTTTTAATATGCTTACAAATTCTGAGCACCTGGTGGGAAGTACTGTGCCATTTTCTAAAGCCGAACTGTTCGTCGGGAAATATGTCGTGCTCATCTATAAATCTTAGTAGTTTCTCCTGTAGTATTTTTTCATAGCTTTTACTTAAACTACTGAGCAAACTAACAGGCCTATAGCTGTTCACATTATTAGGTGGTTTTCTAGCTTTAAGAATTGGCACTACTTTTGCGAATTTCCAAGCGTCAGGGAAATATTTCAATTTCAAACATCCGTTTATAATATACGTTAAGTATTTTACTGCCGACCTCGGAAAATGTTTAACGTATAGATTTCTTATTAGATCTAATCCACCTGCTTTTCGTGTCTTTAGGTTCCTGATAATGTTTCTTATTCCTTCAACATATGTATTTAGACATTGAACTTCATAGTTTACTATTATATTTGTTGCTGCGTCGCCCATTTTTGAAGATACTGTGTGATTTTTGACAAAGTTTAACGCCAGCGCATTTGCTTTTTCCTAATCAGTAAAGAACGTGTTACTAGTGTTTTTGAGGAAAGGCAATCTAGAATTTAACGCATTGGTGTTGAACATTATACCAGGAGGCTCAAAATTTACCACCCTATTGGAATACGCTTTAATTTTTTTTTCAAATTGAGGCAGCTGTCAGTTTTCTCGTGACACGTCAAGCCATGGAGTTCTACATTTTTCTAGATAGCAAAACACTCGTGACTATTTGAATATGGAATAATTCGTCAGTGCTTTTGGCGGAATACGAATTTCGGTACAGACTTCCAGATCGCCCTACGCCAACCGATCAAACGACACACGTGTCAACAGAGGCCCCGGAATGTCTCGTAGACAAGAACAGAGTTCCTTCAGGTACTGCCTGCAAAGTTTCAATCGCGTCTTTACTACGCTGAAGCTTCCCTTAACGACGTTTTGGACGATGAGGGTCACCCAATTCCATTTACGTGTTATCGGGCCTCATATTTTCGAGAACTTCGGGGGAGACTTATTTTATTAGGCATAATTATTTTATTTTTATTAGGCATTTGGAAGGAAACATTTCCGAATGGTCTTATGTCTCGATATGGCAATTTGGGCTAACCGGCAGGACCGCCCTTTTGGGGTGAGCGAAAGTTTATACACCGAAGTTTGTGTGAAAATCAATGAAAGCCCGGTAATGGCGGCTGCTAGACCGATGAAAAAACTTAAGGGTCCAAATAATCGTTTTAAAGAAAAAAAAATTAAGTTGTTGTATCGTTGCGTGGTGCCGTTTTTTCAGGGCTTTCGCACATCCAAAATGTTTTGGACAAGTGTCTTGCGTCAATCTGATTTTGTTGGTAGTTCGTCCGCGTGGAGAGGTAGTTGACTTCGTTGCTGGTGCCTCAAAGCCTATGAATCGAAAGCCTCAAGATGTTTTCCACTCCGCCAAAGATATGCTTTCAAACCATTTGAGCACTGAAGTTCCTTAGTACAATTTTAGTTAGTCAGCTTGAAACTGACATTTTAGAATTTATCCTCGATCAAGATCCCAGGTCTTACATCGATGTCGTCTTTATTTTAGGGGTCGGTTCGTACCCGAAGCAGCATGCTCTCACATAACAATGGATATTTATGCGGTTGGTGCATAAACCCGAGTCAAAACTGCATATAGAAGGAGCTTAGAATGATATCCACGAACGTCACGTAGAGGCTGCGTGTCAATTTAAATTGCACACGGACAGAGATCGTGACAGTCCTAGTTGTAATCAGTACTTCACCTTGTTGGAACTCTTCCATGCCACTGGAAGAGATCAATCACGCCCAAAAAAGATAACTCCATTTCTCAGGGGTTTTATAAGTTATCAAGTAAATTTGCTGACGCCAGTAGCGGTTATATTTTTACTTTAAATTAAACTCTTTTCGTTATTGTAAATATTTATTTTAAAAGTATTTAGGTAAATATTATTTTCTTTTACATTTAAAATATATAAATTCCAATCGAGGGATGCACAAGTAAACTTCCATTTCAATTATTATCATGCATACTTGAGCAATTTTTTTGATAAACAATTAAATAATTGGTGTAAAATTGATTTGTTTTTAACAATTTAAAAGCCCTACCAAAAATATTTTGAAACCTACAAAATATGAACTTTTTTAATGTTTTTTTTTATACTTAAATATGAGTAATATTTAATTTCTTATTACATTATTATTTTCTTTAAGAAATATTTGCAATTAATTGAGCTGTTCTACTTTCGTTATAATATTTTTATATTGCTTTCGTTATAAACGTAAAATTAGACTTTGATTTTTTTTTTTAAGTCAACTATATGTCGTTTACATTAAATAATTTGATTAAAATTGTGATAGTCATTAATATTATTTCTTCACTCTAAATACGAGTAAAATAAAAAAAAAGAACAGATTATGTACAGAAGAAAGAAACGAGTTAATATTTAAATAAAAAAACAACTTTTAAATAAGTTATATATTTTTATTTAATATTTGCTAAAAAATTGCTTTAGTATATTGATAAGTCCGTTTTCGACTCATAAAAAACCTCCACATTCAGGAAGCTCACGAAGAGTTTTTGAATTCGGGAAAAATCTTGTTTGGAATCTTCAGGCTACAGAAACAGCAACAAAACATGTGCGCCACAGAAGTATTCCGAAGTCGAAAGTGATTGAGATCACAAAATACAAGAGCAGTCACTCAGGAGCATTTAAATTATGCTGAAATTATTACATGCAGCGTTGACCAAAAGTTTGAGAATATTGTGAATTTTTCAAAAACACAGTTTTTACGGATATTTTGAGTTTTTTTTTTAAATAAGCCTTTTGGTAAATTAATGTGAATTCTTACAAAGGTTATCGCTTCGATGAACTCACTGATGATCTGCTTCTTGGCACAATATCGGTACCAACATTATCGGTACTTAGTCATTCTGTAACGATGTGAAACCATGTGCCAACGTACTCAAGAAATGGCACTAAACACTGGTGCCTTGATTGACTCTGAAAAGCCAGTGATAATTAAAAAGGTGGTCAGGTTCATTTAACGTCGTTGATAATGTCGTTAAGAGCGAGTCTCATGAAAACTATGAATATCTTTTTAAAGTTGACTTTTACAAGCTCCAGAGATCTCAAAAACCCAAAAGTTAAAGAGAACGCAAAAAAAATGAATAAATACTGTCTTCGGTTTAGTGAAATTTGCACGTCTCGAGTCTTAATATTTGTCAAAAGGTTCAGGCTACGCTTGAAGGTTGTAACATGCAATCTTTCTCTAGGGGGGAATTAAAATAAAAATAGACAATGATTCAGAAAATTCCCAACGGGACCAAAGACGAACCTTTAACACTAATTTTTGGACAGTCCAATCCAATTAATGTCTGTTTTTGAGGAATCGCAACTCCTCAATAATAGGTGATTTTTTGTGGCTTTCAATTTGGTGGTAAGCTCATGGTTAAACAAGCCTCAGACCAAGTTCCCGAAAAATTTCCAAAAAATCCATTGTCAAACTTTTAAGAGCGCGGTTTTTTATGTCTGGTCTTTAGAATATAAAAGAATACTTACTCCAAAAGACGTCGGTAGCATCGGAACAGTACAAATTTAAAGAACAAAAAAAAAAATTTAAATAAAAAAGAATCAAATTAATATCTGATTTGGCACAACAATTTTAACTCTATCACAATTATCAAAAATACATTTAATTTTCCATTTCTTTTTTTTTTCTTTTTGGTTGAATTTGTTTAAAATTTGGATATGAAAAAAAATATAGTCGTTTATTTATTGCCGCCATTTTAGATAAATATTTTATCTTTATTGACTCTTAACAACCATTTACGAGCTTTTTGACAAATTTTAACAAGTTTTGTACAATTTTTTTCTTTCAATAATATAAGGACATCTACAATTCCAACAATAGTTTAAACAAAACGATTTTTCTTTTACCAAAATAATAAATAAAATAAAAAACTCTTTTTTGCAATTTTCCGTGGGCCCGTTCTCTCTAGTATACAATATTTTTATACTACAGTCTAATAAATATTCGAAATCGTTTTGATAGAATTAAAAACAAATTAAAGCAAGATATAAAAAAAAACGAAAAAATAAAATATGTATAAAATGTTTCACTCTTTATAAATTTAAGGGAGGCCGCTAGCCCATTTAAATATTATCGCGGTGTTTTGTTTGATTTATTTTTTTTGGGTAAGGCTGGAACTCGCTGACGCTGTAGAAACGTCCATGTTGTCGCAGATACTATCACATGCCGCCTCGGAACTGTCTTCCACATCGGAATCGCATTTCTTTTCCAACAGGACAGACATTGCTTTCAAATTGCTTGGCTTCTCCTCGTCACTGTTTATGTTGAGAACGGTGTCGTTCATGCGGTGATAGTGTGGCTTGAAGGAGGTACTCGGCCGGGAGTAATCCAAGTGATCATATTCATCTGGAGGAAAAAGTCAAAGTCAATTTAAGTTCAACAGATAAGGATCTTAATTGTTTGTTGTTGTAAATTGATGACTCTTATGCTAAGTCTTACCATCGGGGAAGAGTTTCTTTCGGTATATCTTGACTGAAGATACATTGCAAGCAGGAAGGAATTAAAAAGAAGAGGTTTCAATAGTTTTTTTCATGCACAAAAAAAAATAAGGAAAAGTGCAGGAATAAACGTACATATATATAAATTGAAAAGGCTCACTATAAATCATGCCGAAAAAGAAAAGTCGGTTCAAATATAAATCCAAAAATTTGGGGCAAGATGATTTAGGAAAAAGAATAAACACGTGCTTCAAACAGATCATAAGACGTAATGAAGGATTTTTGGGTAAGTTTCCAACATGTTAAAATGGCTTGATTTGGAAAACGAAATCACGATGGAATTTAAAGCTCAAGAATCGTGTAATCAGTCGTTTATTACTCACCCGCCACATAAGGTGTAACAAAGTTCGATAAACTAAGACGTTCAGAGATTCAAGGATGCAAAGACGTCAGACAACCCGTATCGAAAAAAGTGTGGCTAAACCGACTCAGGTGGAAATGTCATGTTCTAAGGCGAGATCCTAAGAGCTCCGTCCAAAAGACAGTCAATCGCATAGATGAAGCAGCCTTAGGACACCTGAATCATACATATTCAGCTACTCAAGCTCTTGATTAGCTTATAATAGGACTACCGGTCGTTTTTTTTTTTTTCAAAAATCAATGCTTTATTGAGGAAAAATAGATATAAATTCTATATTCAAAGTATTGCCTATTGCTAGCCACACATTGTTCCCATTTTTCTGGCAATTCATGGATACCCGTTCTGAAAAAATCGACCGGTTTGGCCGCAATCCACGAATCGATCCATTTTTTGACATCATCGAAATGACGGAAGTGCTGGTCAGCCAGGCCATGTTGCATCGATCGGAAGAGATAGTAATCGGACGGCGCAAGGTCTGTACTATACGGCGGGTGGGATAGGACATCCCATTTGAGCGTTTCAAGGTAAGTTTTGACGACATTTGCAACATGTGGCCGAGCGTTGTCATGTTGCAAAATAAGTTAATCGTGTCTTGCGACCGTTTCCGGTCGTTTTTCCTTCGGTGCTCGGCTCAAACGCATCAATTGTCGTCGGTAGACCTCGCCTGTGATTATTTCATTCAGTTTTAGCAGCTCATCCATACCTTGCCCGACGTTTTGGATTATCGTAATGTACCCATTTTTTCATCACCAGTGACGATTCGATGCAAAAAATACTTCTTTTTGTGGCGTTCAAGCAGCATTTCGGACATGCGAAATCGGCGTTCGACGTCTCGTGGCTTCAATTCATACGGCACGTAATGTCCTACCTTTCGGATCATTCCCATTGCTTTCAAACGATCGCAAATGGTTTGCTGAGCGACGCCAAGTGATTTTGTAAGTTCTTTTTGTGTGTTTTCACTAATGACCAATAACCTAGACTGAAATTATTAGACAATGACATGAAGTTGACATTGTCGTGACAGCTGTCAAAATTCACCTCAGAGTAATAGATATGAAGTTGTCTGCAATAACAACATTTTCAACCGGTAGTACTATTATTATGAAGAACCTGTCGATACTTTGTACATTGTACAGTATAAAGGGTCATCCGATCCGTTTTCCGGGTTCGACAAGCCTGTCTCAATCAGATATGTCGAACATAAGTGCCCAGCAGGTGTCGCGGCGTCATCGGAAGTTTCTTTGTCAAAAGGAAAGTCCGATGAAAACCCTCTTGTGGAGTGTGGAGTAGAACGTTCAAAGAACTGTACGGGTTCATGGTTCCAGGACGTGAAGACCGGACATCAACTGTGCGAACAGAGAATTCTACGAATGTTCATCGGAAGAAGGAAAACCTCACCCTCGGTGACGCATACAAGTGTAAAGGAACGTGTGAACGCTATTGGAAGCAATTAGCTGACTCAAGAGCCTTTCTGGTTTAGGACCAGGTTCGTCGTAGAATCTGTATCACCCGAAGTAAATTTATAAAGTAAGGATTAAATGATTTTGTCTAACTTGTGAGAAATGTGAATCGAAAAATGCATTATAAGTTTAAATACCGAAAGCAACAACAAATTTCGAAAATGTAAGAAATAACAATGAAAAACAAATTTATAATTTCAAGTAACCAAATGGCGAATCAGTGAATACTTTTAAATACATACCAGGGTCCTTGCAGCCTTCCTTGTGTTTAATTTCATCATAAACATGCTCTTCCTTTAGTGGATCCTCAATACTGTTGTACACATTTGGATTCGTGAGATCAGCGTTAAGATTTTTCTCCAGCATTTCACTGTTATAGTTTATTGAATAGGTTCCAGCTAAAAGGTTCAAAAAAAAAAAAATAAAAAAAAAGGTTTTTTTAAAATGATTTGTCTCAATGCAGCCTTACCTCTACTACTCGCATTAGAGTCATCTGCGTAATCTGAACTAGTTCTGTCCAGGTTATTCATTTTCGGCCTTAAATTATTGAGCAGTCGTGTATCTGGACCTTGGAATCCATACACGGGATTATCAAAATTATGCCGGTCGGGATACGAACCGTGCGGATCAGTTATATACTGAACATGTTGAATTTCGGTTTTAAGATTCGAAACACGTCGACGGTAATATAGTATCACTCCCACAACGATGCCAACAAAGATGATGGCTAAAACCAAACCCCAAGCAAGACCCGCATGACCAGCTGTTGAGAAGAAATATGATTAAGTTCTCGATTGTAATGATTCTCTTGCAGAACTTACCTGATTTCTCGACTTCTTGGACTCTTTGTGCAGCTAACGGCACATCACAATTATCACCGGTGAATCCTTGTCGGCAGACGCATCCCCTTGCTGCGTGACATACAAAATTTTGACTATGACAAGCACACGTCAGCATGCAATGCTCGCCATAAAACCCTTCGGGGCATACTAAAGATGATAATAATTAAAAAAAAAAGGACTTTCATTTTCAGAGACAAGCTCAATCAAACCTTCTTCGCATCGTGTTCCCATCCAACCCGGCTGACAAATACATAGCCCATCATTCTTCCTGCATCCCTTATGATTTTGGCAGCGACATCGGTGAGAACAATTCGGACCAAAAAAGTCATTCGGACAAAGTTCATTGCAATTGGCTCCAGTCCAACCCGGCAAACACTGGCACTGTCCCGTAATGTGATTACACTCACTACCATGCTCACAGTTGCATTTCAAAGCACAGCCTGGTCCGAATAAGCCCGATGGACAGGGATGCTCGCAAGTGATGCCAACATATCCCGGCCTACAAGTGTATTCACCCGTAATATGATCACAGCTCTTGTTGCCTACCAAATATAAAGAAACCAATCATCAAACGAACTTAAAATGGACAAAGCACAAGAAACTTACCGTGAATAATAGCCGGACATTTCTCCTTGCATCCTGCGCCATAGAATCCCTTCTGGCATGGCTTTGAGCAATCATCACCGGTCCAGCCCTTGGAACAGATACATTTGCCCGTCTCAGCGTCGCAGGATGAATTATTCATGCACCTGCAAACTTGTTCACAATTTTCACCATAAAATCCAGGCGAACACTGGGTCTCGCAATGGACTCCTACACAACGTCCACGTCCGTGTTCGTTCGATTTCAGGATAATGAAAAGGGGACCAACAAATGCGGAAAAAAACGAAACAAAAACGGAGACAGGGGCACAAGGCACAAAATAACAAATTAATTTAAATTAAACGATAGAAAAGTTTTATGTAAAATAAAAGTATAATGAAAATGTGAAAAATGAAATTGTGTTATTGGAAGTGAAGTAAAGAGGCATGCAGTCAGATATTCAAGGTGGCAGAAAACTCTTTCAGATACAAAAAAATTTAAGGCATGCTTCATTTCAGGCTTCATGAACATCTCTCATCTCATTTGTGAATTGTGCTCTTTGATTACGCATGCGGTACGGATTTCTACTCGTATTTATCAGTTTACGAATTCTTCTCAATTCCCAAGGTCCATGGTCAACTCAAGGTTAATTGAGAAAAATCACGTGATTCCACATATGACTACTAGCTCCAGCGGCCAGAGATGGAAGCACAAATTTTAACACTGACATCTGTTGGATAAAAACTATAAATAAATTCTGAAAAGACGCTTAGAAAATGATGGACTCTACGGTAAAAGTTAGATTATGAATAACACGCTATTTGCCGTTCTGTCAAAAAGTATGACAGATGGGCAATAAATAAACGTCAGCAACGTGGTAGCGGTTGCACGCAAATTTGATATAATTTATATTCTGTGTTTGTTGTGCCAACCACATACAATTTAATTTTAATTTTAATTTTACAATCTTATGAGAGAAAGAGACAGAAGCGAAAAATGTTACATTCGTTCCCGAAGTATCCATTCTAAAATGCAAAACACGTTGCTTTCCTTCACTGCGCAAGAGAGCTGTCGACTACGTTGTTTTTTTTGTAGCGAACTGTTCCACTCCGAACTTTGTGGATTAATAATTGATTGAAGACCGAAATCTTAGCTGCAAACTGACTGAATAAGTTGCAAGTAAGATGGACCAACATTTATTATTCTTTAGGGAAGATGATATTACTTAGGCAGAAGCGGCAACTGTCAGTTTTCTCTTGACATTGGTGAATTTAACGGATGCCAAAAACACGTGGACAAGGAACGCAACGCTTAACCACCCAAGATCGTGTTAAGCTCGATACTATTTTTGACGGAATATTTCGTCAAACATTTTTTTTTCAATTTCTACCCATCTTCGTAGACTTAGTTTTGACGAGATTATCCGGCACTGTCACTGAAGATGACGAGGATGAGTCTATAACGTCGATCAAACGACCAGTCAACATAGCACGCAGTTGGTCAGTCTCTGTCTCTGTAACGCATTTAAGTGTACGTTTTACACAAAGTGTCAAGTGTCAAGTTATTTTTGGTCAGAATTCAACATGAGCGACAAGATCCATTTGCATCTGAATGGATACGTAAACAAACAAAGTCCCTTTCGTCAACTCACTACATGATGCGCGAAGTGTTATCGTGTCTCATTTTGACGAGGACGCCGTTCGAAACCATGATCAACGAATTTTTATAGTTGCTAATTGATTAATTGAGACTTAAAAACATTTGCAAGATCTTCCGATTTGACCACTCGTTGAGGTTTATTTGAGGTCACGGAGCTGTGCAAACAAGCGGCAGACTCGTGAACCTCTTAAAGAGACAAGACTGCGAACTGAAGTTCCTGTCAAAATGTTGTTGTCGCGAAGCAGTATTAAGATCCCAAAAGGTCATAAATAATGGTTGCTCTAATTTGATCGATTTCATTAAGAAAAGAAAGGTCCAAATAAACATTACAAAAAAACAATTGATGACATAATGCAATTCGAGTTAAATGCTGCAGCAGGAAATACCAGGTGAGTGTTCTTTTGCCACCTTGTCTAATTATTTTAACCGCAATAAAAATATCAGCAAAACAGTGCGACCTAACTTGATTAATATATTTCGCTAAATGGTTAACTAAATTGGACAGCAAAAATATGCGATATTCAACCGAGGGGCCTCTTTCCTTTGAAAATTTGTCCGCGTTTCATACGTTACTCCGAAATTTTCCATGCTGAATATTTTTTAAATTTCTGTAGTTTATTGGAATTTCTAGTGATTCAAATATATCGCGAATATATCGGATCATATATCAGAAACCCAACCAAGATTTTATAAGCCCTGTCAACCAAAAAGAAATCGACAAGGGATAAAGGAACGAGACCCGTTGTTCGAGAACGCTTAACAAGTGCAGAGTAAAAATTGTCAGTTGTTTGTGAGGAATAATTCGGCTCGAGTAATATGAAAATAAAATCTCCTCAGATAAAAACATATTTCTCACAATTTTGCATGCACAAAGAAATCGCATCGGCAAAGATCGAGCTACACTGCGAAGATTACTTAAAAAAAGAGAATTTCTGTCCCCAATGGTTTGAGATTTAAATTCAGCATGCGATTCTTACCTCGTTGATAGCATATGTTCGAGTAACCACAATTCAAATTATGACGTTTAAAAGACCACGTCTCGGATTTGTTGATATTACCGTGTTTGGAGTTTATTGTTGCTTCATACAATCTTCTTACGTAAGAAGAGTTATGGTACCCTCAGTCTTGAAACTGTTGTCTTTATTTATGCAAGAACCATTGGACAGCCAAATTTTTACCAAATTTGAAACCAATAAAGTTAAAGGCTCCAACAAACAGAGAGCGTTTTTAACGCCGCGGTGGGATCATTTAACGCGGCGGTTGGATTATTTTGACGTGTCGTTCTTAAAGCCGCGGTTAAAAACGTCAAACAGAGAGCGGTCAAAAATAATTGATTTTAGTTTCAAAAAAACGTCAAGCAGCTCGGATGAAGCATTATTATTATTTGCCATGCTACGTTCTCGAAAAAGAAAAAGAATTTGGGTTCACGACATCAATAAAAAAAGAAATGATGTCGGAGAATAACACCGGTTGTGCCGAGAATTAGAATCAGATGAAGACCGCTTCTTTTCGTATTTCCGTATGTCACAAAATGCTTTTGAAGATCTTCATGATTTGCTGCGCCCTAAAATTGAAAAAAAAATGGATATTTCCTCACAAATTCTATCAATTGTTCCATTATTATGACACAAAAATCAAAACACCTTTTATACGACACGCGTCAACAACGAATGATGAAAATAATCTGTAATTTGACATAACACCGCGTTAAATTTAACGCAACGTTCAAAACGCGCTCTATGTGACCGGGGCTATGTGTTTTAGTATAATACAACGCGGCGGTAAAACGCGCTCTGTTGGATGGAGCCTTAAGTTGGCAAAATCATTTGGTTGATTTTTTTTTATTACATCTTGCAAGATTCGTGAAATCGAGACCAAAAATCTTAATAAAGTACTAAACTGTTGTATTGGTATAACAGGAACCATACAAATTTGTTTGATTTTTGCCTAAAATTCTTGGAGAAATCAGAATAACAAAAAGTCAGAGCTAGGAAACGATTACGAGAATACCATCGAATGAGCTTTTAATTCAGGTTTCAAAAAAACATTGCATTGGGCATTTTACTCACCATTAATCTAGCGTTCATTATAAAGGTCTACAGAGTCTTAGGAAGCGAGTTATTTGTGCTCAAGTAAGCCACATCTGTGATAGTCTACATACAATGTAGGGAGTGTCGGGGAATGGCCCAATAATAAGATATCAGTATATGAACTACGAAAATCAACAAGCAGATTGTCCTGTTCCTGAACCCTTATGCGGTGTATCCACAAGTTGTAGGAGTATCAGGAAGAAGTTGTGTAAATTTATGGTTTCTGGTTATTCTCATCTTTTTGATTTGATTCCTAAGATTACATTGTCCCATAAAGATAAGAATAATAAAATAATTATTCTTATGATTGGTTGCTTTTGTTGAGTAGTCGCCTTAGAAAGGAAATTTTTCCTCAAGCGGCGGTTAAGATTTTTTCGGCCATTTTTTTTTTCGCCCAGAATTTATTTTAACCAGAATCCGTCCAGAGATATGTGATGAAATCCATTTTGGTTGGCATTGCATCGACCAATAAGGTCCGACTTTTCACATTGAAGCAACTTCAAATCTATTGTCCATCACTTGTTTAATGAGGTCGAAAATGTCGCCTTAGATCGGGTCTTGGACTAGAAAATAGTGAAATTGTGCATGCAGGATCAGCACCGTGAGAAGAAGGGGACCATGGGCATTATGTGACGAGCAAACGCAAAATGTTTATTGAACATTTAACTACGAAAAAAAGGACCGCATAATTTAATAATTTTTCGAAAAAGGATCGTGTTGATAGGCACGATCAAAAATACAATGGTGATTTATCAAAATTCATCTACATAATTTACGGATGTGACGAAGTCAAGGCGTATGCAAAATACGTCAACAGTGTAGGATTTCAAAAAAGTTTGTTCATCAAAGAAGCACTTTCAACCAAATAGTGGCCCGTTTTTTGTCATTATTAAGCATGTGGCTAGAGTGCCCCTGAAAATCGATTCTTAAAGCTCGGCCTCCTCAATATAATCCTGATGTGAATTGTTATGTCTTCATTGTTCCTGACCGTCAAAGATAAACTACGTGGTTGGTAGCAGTTTGCGTGCTCGTACATAATACTTTGCATATTCCTTTGTTTTAAATGGGGTTTTAAACCTACTGAGAGCTTTTTCAAAATTTTTAAAAATCAGATGTTAAAAACCTGAAGTGAATCTTGAATCTAATGCCCAACAACTTCCAAAAATTAATGATACATATTTAAAAATAAATTTCTAAATCAAAGGTTGCTACCTCATTCCATTAGTTTGGAAAGTTCGCTTGCTGAAATTTATCAAGTTGAAAACACTCGTTTTCTTCGATCAAATTTACCAAAACGACCTGTTTTTTTAAAGAGTTTTGTTCGCCCCTATAATCGATCTTTAAAGCTTTTGTCGTGAAACTAAGTATTTGGTTCAAGCTTCAACTACAATCATTAAAAATACATTCAAACATACTCATTCCCTGTATTTGAAGGTTCTCTCGCCAGAAATATTTAAGCAACAGCCTTCTACCATGCTAGCATAGATAAATGTTCAATGTATGAAAGGAATGTGTAGAGTGTGAGTAATGAAATGGCATGATGTTGTTAAGTGTTAAAAATGTTCAGTGTTATAAGTGTCACAAGTGTATAAGGTGTGTTATGTCGAATGAGACTTGTTTTAGGAATGCGACAAACGTACCTCCCCACTCGGTCTTGCAAATACAACGACCATCGACGGCATCACAAGCAATCGTATTATTAAAGTCGCAGTCACACTCCTGGGCGCAACCGTGGCCAAACATTCCAAAGTCGCATTTGCGCTCACATTTCTTTCCCGTCCAACCCGCCGAACATGTACAGGCTCCTTAATACGAGAGACGAAGTAAACCATTACAGTATGCAAGTCACAGGATAAGTTTTTAAGAAAATAATACCATTTTGTGGATTACAGGACGCATTGTTTTGACAGTCGCATTCTCCGGTGCAACCCTTTCCGAAGTGGTTCTCGTCGCAAGGCCGATCACATTTTATGTTCCTCCAACCGGGAGTACAGAAGCACTGTCCCGTCTCTGCAGAACACTTTGCTCCATTCTGGCAGTCACAGCTTTCGGCGCAGTCTTGGCCAAATTTACCCTCTTCACAGATCTCTTCGCAGTGTGGACCTCGATAGCCGGGCGCGCAGATGCACGTTCCATTCACCGGTGAGCACTTGGCGTTGTTCTTACACTCACAGGACAGTTCACAGTTCTTGCCGTACTTGAGGAACGTACAAGGACGATTGCATTGGGCGCTACTCCATCCGATCTTGCATTCGCATTGGCCGCTCCACGGATGACACTCCTCAGTGTGCTCCATGTCACATTCACAGGTTCTATTACATCCCGCGCCATATTTATCCACTGGACAGGTACGATTACTGCAATCAACTCCTTCCCATCCCTGGAGGCAGCTACAATCTCCAGTTGCTGGATTACAAACAGCATCATTCTTACACTCACACTCCTGCGTGCAGTTCAAGCCATATCGGTTGCTGGGACACTGATCGAAGCATTTGTCACCCATGTAGCCGGGAGGACACTCACACGTGCCAGTGATGTGGTGGCAGGATGCCTCGCCGTAGCACTCGCAGCCCAACTCACAGCTTGGTCCGTAGGTGCCGTTGGGGCATCGATTGGCACAAACCAAGCCAATCCAACCGGCCGGGCATTGACACTCACCCGTGTGCGGATCACATTTACCATCGTTTTGACAGCGGCAGTCTTGTTTGCATTCGACTCCATGCTTTCCATCTGGACATTGGTCTTGGCATCTTTTTATGTTTTTTGGTTTACAAATGGAAAGTAAGAATGTGAAGAGTTTCCAAAACAAAACAAAAACAACAAAGAGAAAATAAAAACACACAAAATAAACTTACAAAGGTCCAGTATAACCGGGTGCGCATGTGCACTCGCCAGACTCATGGTGACAGGTGCCGCCATTCTCGCAGCGACACTCTTCAAGGCAATTGGCACCGTAGTGGTCTGATGGACACATCTCCTCGCAATACTCGCCCACATAACCCTTGGCGCATTCACATGCACCGGTGTATGCCTCACAGGTACCATTATTCATGCACTCGCACTTTTCTTCGCAATTTTGACCCCAACGACCAGGAGGACAGTCTAAAAATGTTGGTTTTGGAGGGGGAGGAGTTTTTTAAGATGCTGTTTTTTTTTTTTTTTGTTAAATACACATTTAGCTGGTGTTAGTGATATAGTCAAAGTTTGGTAGTGATTTCCGGAGTTGTGGGGTTACACACAAATAGCGGAGTGATTAAAAGGATGTGTTAAAGCGAAAAACTTCAAAAACTGTGTTAAGGGTACCCGTCAAATCAAGGCATTCGAAAATTCTTCAAAACTTAAAAATACTTAATCGACAGATTGTTTTTATGTTGTACATTTCACATCGGTTCAAGGGGTTTTGATACCCTTAAATAATTAGTGCATGGCTTCAAAGGGTTATGAATACAACACAAAAACAAGTTCTTATGTGAGTAGGGTTCAACACTCTTGTTCGGTGGCTACTGATGAATATCCGGAATCCAGCTTGAGGCTACACTGATGGCTAATCCCAATGATTCGAGCGTTACGGTTAAAAAGGGAAATCCATAGGGGTGAGTCAGTTGACATTTTTGTCTACGATGAGCTTTATGTGATGATTTTGATACTTTTTGAGCAGGAACAGGATAGTCTTCTGAGCACCTGTCCACATATGGATGTAAGTAATGTTCTAGATTGGGGCGAATGTATGTTTTATGAATGAAAACCAAATGAGCGTGGTGGGAATATCTGGCACCGCTTGAGAAATTACTGACTCGCTTACGATCTAAGAAAGTTTTGAATATTTTGACGGAATATCCTCAAGAAGGTACTAAAGAAACTGGGTTGCAACACATTCTAAGCCTATGAAAAATCATCATATGAAAAAGTCAATCGTAAACAAAAACATTGATGTTGCCAATTTATGTCAAAAGTGTTCGAGAAAAATCTTTTGCACCGCTTAAAAACCAATCTTTGAACAAAAACGCAAGAGTCCTGATCTTCAAAAAATTTGAGGAAACAAAATTGTACGTTTTGATGCCTTCCACGACGTCTCCCTTATTTTTTGGACTTTTCAGGTTAAATACCAGAAATATTACTGTTCAGTTTCAGAGACTTCTTCTGGAGTCCCACAAGGAAGTGTACTTGGCTCGGTATTCTTCGTATGACAGACTTTTGAAAACGCTAATATTGCTATGGGTGCGGACGTTACGGCTATTTGAGCTACCAATAATTTGCGAGTCAGAAACAAAAAAGATATGAACATATTTAAACAAAATAACAACATGAATTGTTCCTGCCGTTAAGCATGAAGTAGGTTTTTTTAGGGTCTGGCGGTGTTTTTGTTCAATGGGAGTATATCTCGTTCCAGTGAATGTATAAGGAACGTTAATGCAATTCAAGCCTTTGTCAAGTTTGATCAATGCTCAGCATCAGTGCTTTGTAGGTACATCGAAAATTAATATGTTATGCGATTGAAAGACATCAGAATCCCTGTTCTCAAAAGAAAGTCTGAAATCGGGCTTAAGGATTAACGGACGGTGCAAAAATCGGAGAAGTGAACAACACTGTTTCAAGAAGAAGGAGCTAAAAGAATAAAAGAAGTACAGACAAGGGACGTTGCAACGATATTGATGTCATTCGATTGACGTCTCAATGTTTTGGAGCTTCGTCACTCGTTTTTTACATTGTGATGCATTCTTTGGGTGGTATTTGGAGTCCCTGTTCAGACTTAGGTATTATATTCTGACTTGGTTGGCTATATATATGGAATTAAAAAATTTTAACAAACACCATTCTGATT
The DNA here is from genome assembly GCA_963555765.1 of Orthonevra nobilis. NCBI lineage: Eukaryota > Metazoa > Arthropoda > Insecta > Diptera > Syrphidae > Orthonevra > Orthonevra nobilis. The sequence goes on along the minus strand of OY743225.1, from coordinate 126,642,591 downwards.
CTGTATATGAGAAACTAAGAATATTGTCATAATAGTAATTGTATCATTTGCAGAAATTATAACATTCGAACAAAAAACAGAACCGCGCAGACCTCCATTACGAAAATGGCAAAATCAGATTTTTGATAAAAGAGCCTTATTCTGTTACACGTTTGACTGAGCCGATTTAGGAATGTCATGATCTCTGAAAATACTACAATCTGGAAGTGGGTTGCGGATAAGCATTCCACAAGGAGCCGAACATTTTACCTTCTCATCCAAATAGCATTTTTATATCTCAAGTCGTAAAGTGAATTTGATCTTGGCTTGATACTCTTCATTTTCTGTGTGATAAATGCTTTCATGCCGATGGGAGTATTATTTGTGATCGTATCGGACACGGCATCTTTATCGCTATCGACCGACCTATAAGGAAACTGTAAAAGGCATTCAAACTGGCTGTTTTTGATCCTTCTGAGGATTGGGTTTTTGAATTGAATTATTACTGTGAACCAGTGCGATGAGCGTAGAGGTGTCAGTACGATAATGCGTTTATGTTCTCCACATAACGATTATTAGCTCCGCTTCAACCTTACGGCTTGCAGAGTACATTGGTTGTAACAAAAAAAAATTAGCATCCAGCTAAGCACAGTATGTTCCCAAAGTATGACAAAGTTTTAAGGTTATATTGATAAATAGATTGAATGTAGACCCTTATTGGAAGTTTTTCTAAAACCTTTTTTTATGATTTTGGATATTTTTGAAGAGCTTAATTGCGATCCTCGACGTTGAAAAGTCTAATCCTAAGAGTAAAGACCCGGGTAAGAACATCTGCCCTTTTTCACGGCTACATTGCTCGCGAATGACTGACAATCACTCCCATGAGTACAAACTGTGGAGAAAAGCTTTTGGGGAAGTTCGAAGTCAGAAATAAACTGTAGATCAAACCCTCAAAGAAGTTGTAGTACCACCAATATTTTTGTTATATGTTGAAAGGATTGTATCCTTTTTCCGCATGCAAATAAATTCCTCTTCAATAATTTTCCCCAAATTAAAGAAAGCCAAAAGATTCTATACGCAACCTCTGGGTGCCTCAAGCTAGAGAAGGCATGGCGTTAGTTTTGTATTCGCATCATGTTGTTTTTTTTTATAAATATATCTCAGAAGCCTTAACATTAAATTCAAGTTAGTCGGGAATCACATAAAAGTCTACAAAAGCTGTGTGGATGTGTGCATTAGAAAAAGAAAAAAAAAATCAAAACCAATTAAAACGAAAAAAAAAGCAATTAACGAACAAACAAAAGTAAACACTCTTAGCGAACGAACCCCCCAGGGACAATTCACAAACACTGGTTAGGCAAAGCAATCTACTATAATACTTACTTATATCGCATGCAGGTCCTCCGAATCCGTGTTCGCATTTACACTTATCCGGTGCAATGCATGTGCCATGTTGACACTTCAATTTACACACGGGTTTGCATCCGTTTCCCTCGGAGTTGAGTTCAAAGCCCTCTGCAAAAGGAGATTCAATAAATTTTATAAAACTCTCGAGATTTAAAGATATTGATCCAATGTGTACCGCAGCATTCCTTGACGACACGAGACTTGGGCAGGATTTGTGTCTTGTTAACTCTCTTCTGTTTAAGCTTATACGTGGAGCATCGTGGTGGAACGTTCCAACACCAAGCGGACACGCGTTCCTGAAACGATTGCATTTCCGTCGTTGTAACCTCGACATTATAACTGCAAGTAAGAAGATGGTTAGATGAAGGCTTTTACTGCACTCTTAAATGTATACAGGGTTGTGTAAACCTTGTACTTACTTTTCAGTCCTTTTACAGACGTTTGGTCCTTCTAATTCCGTGTCGACTGGGACTTCAGCGTTGACGGCATGCATCGCAGCGAAAAATGCTAACGCGAGCGCAAAGTAAATAAATTTAATCAAGTTGGCGACCATGTTGCCAAAGATTCTCTCTCCTATGGATGTGTTGTGTTCTTGAGAAATGTAACAAGTATGGATCTTAGGATGGATTGATATGCGTTCATCTGAAATGCTTCGTCGTGTCGATAGTTGTTTTTATCGTGGCAGTGACCAAGACAATACCTCTTTGGCTAGTCTTCGAATGTAAGAGTTTAAGTAGGGGAATTAAAAACCTTTTACGACATTCCAATTGAGTCTGCTAACTGAAAAGACAACGGAGAGAAAAAAATATTATTAGTTTAGTTCTAATAAAATTAAAATGATATTGTAAAAATGTAAAAGTATAAACTGATGAACGTCGGACGTATTAAAGTTCCCGGGCAGTGAGAGTTCTAAGACAATCGAAACCAAAGTATATTCGAGTTTCAAGCTTCTACAAAATCTTTCGATTCTCCTTCAACCTTCAGAATGAACAAATTATAGAAGAAGTGATGACTTGGTTTCAATGGAGCTCCACAGGCTAACTAGAAGGCAAGAAGAAAATCCCAATGACTCGTATCGCCGCCAAGCTCAAATCAATGAAATTGGTTTAAGCAGGATTTTGAGGCAAGAAAAAGGCAAGATACGGGTGATTTAAACTTATTGAAAACAGGCAAGCTGTTCGCTTGGGTTGAATGAACACCTTTGTCATCAGGTTGGCAACTAAGTAATTGGGGGTTTTTTTTTAGAAAATAAAAGACATTTTTTTCATGGAGCGAAATAACTTAATTCTATTCTGGTTTTTATCAGCAAAAAACTGAACCAGGTACGATTTGACATCATCATTATTGTTGAAATTTTTACCATTCAAGGAGTTTTGCAAAGATCGAAATAAAAAGTAATAATTTGGTGCAAGGTCAGGACTTTATGGTGGATGTGGCAAAACATCCCAACCAAGCTCCAATATTTTTGCCGAGTGACCAAAGATGTATCTTGCCTTGCATTGTCATGATGGGATACAACACCTTTTCGGTTTGTCAATTCGGTCCGCTTTTCTTCAACCGCATTGTTCAATTTTGTTAGTTGTTCAATGTAGACATCTGAATTGATCGTTCGGTTGGGTGGTAAAAGTTCGAAGCAGACAGTTCATGAGGAACCCATATATCGAGTTTTTGTACATAGCAAAGTTGTTTTAAGCGAATTTCAATGCATGTATGTGATACATAAAGCTTCTCTGCAATCTCACGTGTTGTACTGTGACGATCCGAATCGACTATTGCTTTGATTTGGTCGTCATCAACTTCAACTAGACGACCAAAGCGTTTTTCATCTTTGAGTGAAAAATCACAAGAACGAAATTTGGCAAACCAATTTTGACACTGCCTTTCTTTTAAAGCTTTGTCATCACAAATAGCACAAAACTTTTTGTGAGCTTGCGATGCGTTTTTTCCTTTCCGGAAATGAAAAAGCAAAATATGACGTAAATGTTCGTTTTGATTTTCCGTTTTTCAAAAGACGCCAAATAAAAACTACACAACCGATCAAAACATTTTTTTTAATGATTGACAGTTGAAGTACCAACTATCAAATAACAAAATGTGTTTGACATTTCGATTACGTCAGCAAACCTAAAAATTCAACTAAAAACATCTATGAGTAAAATCCGCAATTACTTAGTTGTCAACCAAATATTAATAATAAAAATAAATAGTTATTATTATTATTTTTGTTAAATAGCAAGCAATTAAAATTACAATGATAATAATTAATTAATTCAATATTCAAAGTATTGCCCATCTCTAGCCACAGATTTTTTCCATTTATCTGGAAATTCATGGATACCCGTTCTGAAAAATTCGACCGCAATCCACGAATCGATCCATTTTTTGACATCAACGAAATGACGGAAGTGCTGGTCAGCCAGGCCATGTTGCATCGATCGGAAGAGATAGTAATAGGATGGCGCAAGGTCTGGACTATACGGCGGGTGGGCGTTGAGCGTTTCAAGGTAAGTTTTGACGACACTTGCAACATGTGGCCGAGCATTGTCATGTTGAAAAATAACTTTATCGTGTCTTGCGACCGTTTCCGGTCGTTTTTCCTTCAGTGTTTGACTCAAACGCATCAATTGTCGTCGGTAGACCTCGCCTGTGATTGTTTCATTCGTTTTTAGCAGCTCATTATACGCAAAACCCTTCTGTTCCCACCAAATGCACAGCATAACCTTCAGGCCATGAATATTCTGAACGGCCGTCGATGTTGAGGCATGTCCGGGGTATCCATACGTTGGCCGACGTTTTGGATTATCGTAATGTACCCATTTTTTCATCACCAGTGACGATTCGATGCAAAAAAGAATTCTTTTTGTGGCGTTCAAGCAGCATTTCGGACATGCAAAATCGGCGTTCGACATCTCGTGGCTTCAATTCATACGGCACCCAATGTCCTACCTTTCAGAACATTCCCATTGCTTTCAAACGATCGGAAATGGTTTGCTGAGCGACGCCAAGTGATTTTGCAAGTTCTTCTTGCGTTTGTGACGGATCTTGATCGTGGAATGCCTCCTATTCATGGTCTTCAAACTTTTTCACCTGGCCGGGGCGTTCTTTGTCTTCGGTGTCGAAATCACCATCTTTGAACCGCCAAAACCACCGCTGACACATTTTAACGTCTATAGTATAGCCTGGGTAAGCTTCGGTAAGCAATTGATGCGCTACGGTTGCTTTTTTCTTTAAATGAAAGATGCATATTAAAACTTCCCGCAAATGTTGTTTTGATGGCATGAATGTAGATATTTTACGGCTTTACAAAAACTTGCGTGTTTTCACTTAATGACCAATAACCTAGACTGAAATAATTAGACAATTACATGAAGTTTCTGATGTGACAGCTGTCATGGTCAAAATTCAACTCAGAGTAATATTAGATATGAAGTTGTCTGCAATAAGGACATTTTCAACCGGTTGATGTTGATTTAGGTTCCACTCGACATTCTGTTTGGTTCTCAAATATTTTTTAACATCTGATTTGAGATCTTTTAAAAAGCTTTGTAAAAACGTTAAAGTTGTACACTGGTGCGTTTTTAGCTAAGCCAGTAGCTTTATCCGCCTTCTCATTACCTCGTATATTGACATGGCTTGGCACCCACATCAGCTATATTTCATTTCTTATTTCGGTAAAAAGATGGGAGTTGTTGTTTGGATTGCTGATTGCTTTTAAGACTGGTCTACTGCCCGAGCATATTATATACTATACTTTCCACTGCAGTTTTCTGTTTTCTTCGTCGCTGTCAGGATAGCAAAAACGTTTGCAGTAAAAATTGAAACGTTATCAGGGAGGCTTTCAATAATTAGGATATAGCCGTCTTCTAATGTGAGGGCAAGAGAAGTATTGTTATTCGAATATGATCCGTCAGTTAATTTTTTTTTTAAATCCAATAAAATGGCAAAGAATAGTGAACGGTATATGGTTTTATAAATGACTGTTTTTTCATATTTTGCTAGTGTCATTTCAAAATTATCGGGTCTTATAAACCATGGAGGTACGGATAGCACTGCGTTATTTGTCTTTCTTATCGACAGATTCATCTTCCGGGCCTTCTAAAGCGTGTTACTTATTGTGGATGGTAATTTTTTTTTTTACATTTGTGGTTAATGAATTGATGGATGTCCTTTTCAATGACAGAGTCATTATGAAAAAGCCATTGAACGATCGTAAAGTGACTATTTTATTCATTGCTAAACCAAACTCTCATATTTGTGCATTTTTCTTCAGCGCTTATGAGATAGACAATGCCTATCTATATTGGCGGAAGTTGTATTACCGCAAACGCATGTAATAAATTTGAAAAACTTCGGATTCTTACACTCCATTGTGCGCACTTAACAATGGACGTGGTAACGCAAAAAAAAATCAAATTTGACTGCTCATTGAAATCTCGAGATATCATTCCTACAAACTTCTTTCTCAACGAGCTCGAAAGCCGACAAGACGAGTTAAACTTTGAAGATGATTGGATTAAAATAAATTTAATCCTGTGAGAAGAGTAACAATTGAAGCGGAAAAGCGCGCGTAGCAGTTTGCACAAACTTCAGAGCCAGCGGCTCCGAAAAAGCACATGCCTACATGACTTTAAATTCATATAAACTTTAAAGCATGACGAGTCAAAATTGGAACAATAACAGAAAAATATTGGAATGATATGCACAACGAAATGTTTGACGACTTCCAAACCATCCTGCAAGCACTCCGTCATATAATTAACTCATCCAAATAACAGACGTCCCTTGGTTAGCATGCTCCAATTACGCGCTTCAGTTCCCACCACATGTCCATTAGACAACGGATCCATTAATAATAAACTCTTTTGTTGAACTATATGTTTCATGCGGCATGTGAACCTTTAATAACCTGAAATTACCCCCGCTCCTAGCGCAAGTCCCAAATTGTATGTGAAACCAAAACAATAGTCACTGTCAAGGCCACAAAACTATCGTGACATTTATTTACTCTTCTTTTTTTCCAATTTTTATTTATTTACACTCACGAATGACCTTCTATCTGCTCCATTTCACAGCAATAATTTCTACAACAAAAGAAGCTATACCCTACCGCAATTATCGCCAAAATTGGGATCGAATTTTGTAGCCTGTTTCTATTCCATAGATGGACGAGTGTCCTTTGTCGCAGCATAAAGTTCAGCAACACTTTCAGGAGTTCATAGGAAAAGATTATAAGCAAAGCAATAATGAATGCGAAAACCGTTAAGAGTTGGACCGATTTTTGATAAACGACATTCTTGAGGATCATCTTGGAGCTATTTGGCGCGAGTTCGTATAGAAACAGACGATTCCTTAGAGTTTCGATGGTGTTTTTGGTTTCATATTCACAGGTATCGCTGAATTCCTCATCGGAGTCAGAACGAAAGGAGAGACGTCGCTGGAACATAGTCAGGTCACCTTCATAATTTCCAGAAAAATCTGATGGAATTGTAAACGTACTGGAAATTTGGAAATTTTTTTTATAAATAAGGAAAGAAGAAGACTAAAGCGGGTTAAACCTGTGCAAATTCTTCGCTACACGATTCGGTCTCATTTCAAATTTTTTTTTAATATTTTATTTTTTTTTTTGATAAAACTTTTGTTCAAATTGATTTTCGGTTTTTGATAAACTGAAAAAAAGCTTACGCAAATGTTGCTTATTTTATCAAAATATATTAATTTGAATCTTTTCGACCGAGTGTGCTTCTAGCTCCGTGTGAAAAGAGCTCTGTTCAACGAAAGACGTTTTCCGACTACAACTCCAAACCGTACTTTTTTTAAAGACTATTGTTTTTTCATAGCAAAAATATATTCTGAAGCACGATATTTGTATTTTCAAAGACCGCCTTTTAATGCGGGAAGTGAGATTCTTCACATTCGGAAACACGGTTTTCTTCTTTAAAAAAGATTTCTAAAAAAATTTGCTTGAACCTTTAGGACTTCCGGCATCTTTCAGCCTCTAAATTTTTGGTTTATTATGGCCAACGAAGATCAACTCAAAAACTCGTTTCAAATGATTCGATTACTTATGAGTTTTCGACGTACACAATTCTGCAGACATTTATAAGTACATGCGTTCATTCCTAAGTTGATCCACCGATAGATACCAGTGATCAACATACAAGTTTGCCTTGTAGCTTAAGCGATAAGCTTATTGAAACCACACCCTTGATCGCAGCAATTATTATATATTCAGCAACATTGAGCTCCATAAATAAAAGAAAAAAAAGCTGCTTTACACTAGAATTTGATCGAGCTGCCCGGTCTCACCCTTTGTTTTGTATTTTCAGACACATCTGTCAGCAGCGTCGATTTTTTTTGCTTCGCGTACACAAAATGTCAAAACGCTAGTTTTGGTGTTTGGTATCCTTCAAATAAACAAATTGCGAATTAAACAAAACATATTTTTACGTCTTTTCAGCTGCGTGTGTAGCCCGATAAAATTAAGTTGAATCAAACGTCACCCTCCCTTTTGTAATGGGACACTGTGCGTCAAATTGTTTATACACTGAGAACGCTGACGGTGCCAACTTCCACAAGAACAGAGGCCGAACTGTCATTATCAATTATTACGAACTTCCGCACTTCAAATCTACAATCCAAACACATAAAAATGCTCATGATGGTGGTATATCGTGGGGATGGATGTATGAATACGGCAGCGCCTTCCACTCGCAGAGTAAACGGTAGCTCCGCTCTGGGATAGTTCTGAACATAGTTTGTACTGTGGTTGCTTCTTTTTTGAACTCACGAACTAAGACTGAATTCGGTTCAACTGTTTTTGTTTTTATTTCATTGATAATATGTTTTTTTTATCGCTCCAGGGACGCTTGATGTGGATGATGAATCTTTGCCGTCATGAACCAACAAAATTGACGCGCCTCTTTGTGAGCAGAAGATAGATAGACTGACTTGTATGTTTTTCTGAATCATTTCATCCGTTTAAATTGCAGAAAAAAGTTGCAGCTAAACTTTGCTCGTCAAGTTTCGAGTATAAAGTTTGACGCTGCCGCTGTCACTAATATGTGCACATGGCGTATTATACGGCAATCTTGAACCCTTCGTGAATGTCACTTCTATTGTTTTGAACTATGGATGGGGAAGAAGATGGAAATAATGAGTACCATTTTATTCTCTGGTTACGACATTTACTTTCGTCAAAATGCGATGATTCTACTGGAACAATGTGCCTACTTCGTCATCAATGGAAAACCAGGTCATTTCAGCGGGTGACAGTGACAGCACAACATGAACATAATTTACATATGCATGCACTCTTGTTAAATCTTCTTCTAGATGTACATAGTGTAGATTCTTTGTTTCCCTTTAAATAGTCTTGGGAATGCAGTGACGGAGCAGTTGACTGTACGAGTGAATATATTGCGGCACTAATTGGCCACTTGTGAGGAGTGATTGTGAACTTCCTAAATTGAAACACCAGTGAGTTGTACTCACTGCAATGAACTCTGGATTTTTTTCACTTAAAGTCTGTGATTGATGAGCTTCTTACTATGAACGTAACAACGAGAAAATGATTGTTAAATGAGCTCTGAGTTCATATAGGCATTTTTTTTTTTTACAAACTTATTGTCAAGGTACGGCTTCGTGGTATACGCCCTTGGTGTCTTATTTCATAACCGCTTTGTTTTACATTCAAGGCATTTCTCTGAACACTGAACACATATTTTTATGTAAGCCCTTGACACAAGTTATAACATCGGTATTCGTATGTATCCGCCGGTCCGCAAGTTGACGGAAAAATGACAAGACCGATCGGTCGTAAGTCTTATAAACGGACGGAGTCGAAATTTGAAGTTTTTGGATAAAAGATTTGCTTTTTGTGCTCCACTGATTATAAGATACTCCCTAGAGGTGTGGTCTCATAATGGTTTGGGGATGACTTCGTGTTGGCATTGTTGGACATCTAATCCATATCGATTGAATCGTGCATCATAAGGAGAGGTCTATGCAGAAAAATTGCACAAATCATTTTTTATTAGCTTTGCAGATGCAGACTTTGTGTATTAAGAACAACACAGGGGAACGTTGAAAAAATTGAATCGTCTTCAACAAAAAGGCAGGTGCTTAACCCACTGCGTCATCCAGCCGCAAATTCAAATTCATAACATGGACATTTGACAACGAAAAATAGAGACTTTGATTTTAAGCTAAGCATCATTTGGTGGACGTCAAAACAGACACTGAGCTAAAGAAGCATGAGTCACCCATATATGCAAGTGCAAGATCATCCACGGATCTTATAAAATTTCCCTTTACGGGAATGTTAAACGTTGAGTTTATGTAAATAAGAAAGAGACTTGGTCCAAGAATTGACCCTTGAGGCACACTGACGTCTGGCAAATCTCATCGCTACTTTAAGTTGGATTTATTTTGGTTATCCACTCACTTAATCTTTTCCTAAATTTATAGAAAATTATCTCCTGATTAGGTCCCGAAATAGACTCACCGCTTTTTTACTAATAGGACTACCGGTTGAAAATGTCGTTATTGCAGACAACTTCATATCTATTACTCTGAGGTGATTTTTGACCATGACAGCTGTCACATCAGGAACTTTATGTCATTGTCTAATTATTTCAGTCTAGGTTATTGGTCATTAAGTGAAAACACACAAGTTTTTTGAAAGCCGTAAAATGTCTAAATTCGTGCCATCAAAACAACATTTGCGGGAAGTTTTAATATGCTTCTTTCATTTAAAGAAAAAAGCAACCGAAGCGCATCAATTGCTTACCGAAGCTTACCCGGGCTATACTATAGACGTTGGAATGTGTCAGCGGTGGTTTAAGCGGTTCAAAGATGGTGATTTCGACACTGAAGACAAAGAACGCCAGGTGAAAAAGTTTGAAGACCATGAATTTGAGGCATTGCTCGATCAAGATCCGAAAGGTAGGACATTGGGTGCCGTATGAATTGAAGCTACGAGACGTCGAACGCCGATTTCGCATGTCCGAAATGCTGCTTGGACGCCACAAAAAGAAGTCTTTTTTGCATCGAATCGTCAGTGGTGATGAAAAAATGGGTACATTACGATAATCCAAAACGTCGGGCAACGTATGGACACCCCGGACAACGGCCGGAAACGTTCGCAAGACACGATAAAGTTATTTTGCAACATGACAATCCTCGGCCACATGTTGCAAATGTCGTCAAAACCTTCCTTGAAACGCTCAAATGGGATGTCTTTTCTTTATTAACTAATGAGTTGATCGTCTCTTTAATCCCTTTTGTAGCTTCGCAGAATAATTAGCCATCCAAAAATGTTCAAATATTTTGAAGAGGCATAAATGTTTACTGTGTTTGCTCTCCCTCTTTTGACAAGAGTGTCAGATAAATACGTGCTGGTATAAGCTGTTTTCCAAATGCACATGTCATAAATATGATCCAAGCACTTCGAATACTTAAATTCGGGCCACTTGAATTCACACAAAAGATGTTGATTTGGCATAAATTGCGATATGTCGGCTTAAGTTAGTGTCACAGATTTGGGCACAGAGCACTGATGTTAAACTCTCTTATCTGCATTTGATACTCCGAAGTCATTATTACATTTGATGGATGAAAGCGATTTTGACATGTTATCATTCGTTAAGTAGACGACTAATTTTATTTTATCTTATCTCACTTGGTTTTTGAGCCTGGATGATAAATAAATGATGTATGTTCTGATGAGTCTTAAAGTAATGACAGCCAGTTTCCCAAGTCAAATATCCTCTGAAAGGGAAACAAAAAAAATGTTTTGCTTATCACAGGCAAAATAAACATCATTCCGGATGAGCACTGAACTCAACTTTGTTCAGTACTGTGATACTGAATGGGGGGTCATGCGGGTCGAGTGTATGAAGTTCCAAATAAATGTGAAAGGGAACTGAAATCATTTAAGATTGGCTATGAGGTTCAGATTTCTTATTGCTTGTCTCCAGATAATTTTAAGATTCAAAAAAATCCAAGCTCGTTTAGCATAGCAAAACAGTCAGACTCCAATTACAATTACGATGAATTTCCGCTTTATTTTAAAACTAAAAATCGAACAAGAGCGCCACACAGCGAAATCGTTCTTGAAACTTACACACATATATCGACTGGATCATTGTCGTCCATGTTTTCAAAGAAATGATCAAAGAATTGGCTAAGTCGCCAGGTACGTCTTCATTGTAAAATCAAGTAACCTGATTATCACTCCAATTTGAAGAACACACCAAGCGCTGCACTTTAATGGTTGCCTTTGAAGCTCGTGAGTTCGTGACATCAGCAACTGCAATTTTTTCAGCAAGATCAGGGGCTACTTTAAGCTTCTTGAGACCGACATCTACGATCTTTTGTCTCTTGATTTTAGATCCTTCATCAGCTGAAAAATATGGACGGACTTTTGTTGAGCCCTGCTGTTGAGATCGACGGCGAAATCTATTGATTTTTTTAAGTAAGTTCGATTTCAGCATATTAGTTGACGTAAACGTCTGCACGAACTTAATCGATTACTGAAATTTGTTCTTCCTTTTTTATTTCGAGTTCAACTCCTGGGTGCTGTTCATCTTCAACGCCCTCTTCAATCCATTTATACAACCAATTGTCATGGCTTGTCATTTCGTAGACAACAAGGTGTCATTAAGTTGTGTTCCAAAATACCGATTTGAGATTCTGAAATAAAGCAACTGGGTTGTACATCCAATGACTTTTTCTGCCCCACTGCAAAAGAACGTATTTAATTACATTCTGTTGTATCTATTGTGAAATTCCAACACGAGTTCATGAGAACTGTGAAGTGATTTTTAATTTGATTAGCACATAGCAAATTAAAGTTCAAAAGAATTAAAAAATTTGCTACAACAAATAAACAATCTTACCAATCGCCAAAAGGTTTGTATTAGTAAGACCTTAATTATTATTATTGCCAAGAAGCAATAAGTGTTCACTTTCTTACTCTACACTTTCCTTGTCCAAATGACAGCTTTGCTTTTCACACAATGGGACGTGACGTTAGGTCTATTATTTTGCAGAATAATTGAAACAATTTCCATTTCGGAAAGAGAATGCGTTTATCAATTACTTGTTACACTCTTTCCAAAATCAGTTACTTTAACATTATAACATTATCTACAGTCCCGTAGCTGTCATCCATAACCTGTTGAACTGTCAAAAAGAAAAATCCACCAATCAGAAACGATCCAGGCGCATTATTTTTTTCCAAATTATAAGGGCATCTGCAGTTTCTTGAATACGAATATTAAATACAAAAAAAAATAAGGGTATCTTCAACCCCTAGAACGCAAATGTTTTATAAAAGAAAAAAAAAACTGCCAACTCGACCTGTTTCCGAGGCCAACGATGACTCAATGCTCGTAATTTGTGAAATGTCAGAAACGAAAACAAATGCCAAGCATGAGTCTGGGTTGTGACCCCTTAACTTAACTTATTGCCACCCAGCTTTTATCACCAATTCACGTAGACGAAGAACATGCTCGTCGCGTATTCGTATGAATGAGTTGTTGCGAAAAAAAAACAGCAGACAAACAAATCTGACTTCATTTTGCGTCAATTAATCAATTATCTCTCGGGTGTAGTACATTCATAGGAAATTCCAAGAACATGCCCCTTGCGGTGCTAAGAGCTATTTCCAGCCCAACCCCAAAAACGGCCTTTAGAGGGGAACTCTTCCTACTTCATGTTAAGTCCGAAAAGACATTTCAACTTTTCAATCTGCTTGTCTGTCTTAAATGACAAATATAATATTTTTTTATTAGTTAGGAGTCTGTCTGTTTATCTGTGACTGGTACACATGTTGTTCGAGGCGATTAGTCATTCATTTTCGCTAAAAGTTTCGTGGAATTTATAATTATAAAGTGATTAGCGATTTTCCTCCGCTAGTTGTCTAGTTTTCCTCTACACTTTTCCGGCGCTGAGCGAACTCATTGAGAAAAGTTTTCACGTTTACCTTGACGATTCAGGAATTTCGGAGAATCTTCGATGAGTGTTTGGCGATCGGATATGTCTAAATAATGAATTGAAAAACTATGTTTGATGGTTGTGGGTTAATTATCTGAATTCCAAGGAATGAAATTTATATAGAATATTTCTTCTGTGATTTAGATACTTTTTTCATAGTTCATATCGGTTGTCGGAACGGGGTAAGTTTTTTTTTTATTGTAATTGACTCACTGCTTGAAATGTTGCAAATAGAGTAGGAACCCCTCTGTTTGAAACGGCATTCGCTTATAATTTTATGACAACTATATTCCTTCCAAAATATTTATTATTGGCAGACGAAATGTACATATTTCGGTTACATTCCAAATAATCCAAAATAACATTGAGCTCCGAACTTGATCGGAGAGCATTGGTTTTAGCATGTTTTTTTTCCAATGAAGGGAGACTCCTCCATCTTTCAGTTCACTGGGAAATAATTCATCTTCGGGAATCAATGGAATATCCAATATTATTTGTAAACACCTCTTTTTAGAAGCCGTAGGTATTTATATCATCATGTTTTCGAGCATATTCGAAGACAGCTGATTTCTAAAAACACAGCCAATCTCGCGTACCCCCGATTGATGGGTCTCCTTCGAAACATCAATAAGTCTTTTTAAGTTTTTCGATAAGGCCCTTAGAAAGTAAGTTAAGAGAAGAAATATTATTCCAGATAACAAATGCGGTTTTTGTGCGGGTTATGATACTACACATGCAGCATCTAAGCTGTAGGGGCTCTTTTGAAAATTAGATGAGTTGGAATTCAGCACTCACCATTCAAACTGGCACTGTATCTTCTGCATGGACTTTCGACATATGTTTGCTTGCCGATACGAATGACTTTTTTACGAGTGATCTTAATCACGCTATAGCATACGCCAATGACTTGATCGTGTACAGGTTAGGTCGAAAGATCGAGCTGTGTGCAGTGTTACGTCAGCGAAGTTCAGCCATTTCATTACGATTCGACGCTCAACTTCCAAAAATATGAAACGATTTAGTTTCGGCATTTTCCTAGGACTTCAGAGGCTTAGTGCAAAAACATATTTTCAAATGAGGTCTTAAAGGGACCAACCTAATCAGACAAGGACAATGTATATACACCAACAAGTTGTATCACGAGCAGTGTTGCCAAGTTTTTTCTGAGCCAAAGCACCGTTCTTAATATTTTCAGCGTTAATTTTGATACCTTGGGCACCAACAAAATTAATTTTCCACTTGCCAAAACTAAAAAAAAACATTTATTTAGTTCTAGTCATAGATAAGTGTTACCAAGCCTTTGTGCGTCCAATTCTGACCTATGCGAGTCCAGTATGGTGGAACATAATATAGAGTTTTCGAAAAACAGCAAGCTTGCACGCGATTTACAGAAGCACTCATTCCGACTTTCGGCATGTGCAAAAAACAAAAGATTATTGGATTCTAGGATTGACAACGTTAACCCGGGCTTTCTGAAGAATCATTTTGCGCGATCGGCAAATGTAATTGAGAACGAACTCATGTCGGGATTGTTTTATCCTAACCCGGGATATTTTACAAACTCAACTCAAGGGAGTTGAGGATGCATACCACCTCGGGCACTTTTGTATTTAGACGCACATGGCTACTTGTCGGACTCGAGCAATGTTCCATACCATACTATACTGCTAGAATAGCAACAGACAAAAGAGTCCTGTAGAGCTCCTGACTGGAATTACTGTATGAGCGTACCTAAAAGAAATACACTAAAAATTGGGAGCGCCTAATTCACAGTAAATACTGGTGCACGAAAAAAAAATAAATAATAAATTTATTCAAGTATTTATGTACAGCAAAAAAGATGTTCGATTAAATCAGTTCAGAGGTATATGACTTAAAGGTTCCAATTTTGCAAATCACGCTTTCAGGAAAATTGTAACTATTACAGCATTTTTGGTTTCTTTGCAAACCGAAGTGAATTTTAAGTTTGCTTTCCACTAGGTTTACTTGACTAAAAACCCTTTCAAAATCACCATTGGAATGTGGCAAACAAGGTAGGTTTCAGCGTTGAAAAACGGAGTTTATGAAGCACTAAAAATAAAATGAAAGCTCTAAAATAACGCCCTAGCACTAAAATGATATTTTGGGCACTGAAATAATTTTTTGAGATCACGAGAATTGTGTGGACACACGACTTGCCTACAATGAAGTCGTCACTCACAGCTCAAAAGCATGTATTCACAACAGACATGTTGTTAAAAGAAAGCACCAAACGTTAAGACGGCCTTCGACTTTCATCTTAAAGGCTATAACAAAAGCATAGATCATGCCAGTAAGCTAGTTACATTTCAAGAACTCGAACAGAGGAACAATTCTGACAGGATGTCATCCATAGTTTTGGACAAATTGATTTTTATATGCCGTGGAAAGCATTGAGATAATTAAACCGAGTAAGTTTAAGCATAAGTCAAAAATTATGGCAAAACATGTTAAAACTCTGGCAGAAACGAAGGCAAGGTCAAACCTTGAAATAAGTCGTCAATGGGATCAATTTATAGAGGTTCCTTAGTTCAATCCAGAATAAGTCTTGAACATTTACCTATCAGCTTTAATTTCGTGTTGTTCAAATAAAAGATAGAACGGCAATATCATTAGATCGCAAAGCACTGACAGCAAAGTGATAAAGCAATTTCTCAAAACACTTAAACTGCCCTTGCTAGCATATCAAAAGATGGCGAATAAAATACTGCGAACTGAGCGAACGCAAATAAGTTGTTATCAAATTCTTCGTCCCTTTTCAAACTTCGTCGGTGGAGCAATCGAAAGCAAATCACTTCCATTTTTTTTGTAATCCTCCTGCTATAAAAGTCTAGTCGTAATCCCTTAAAGACAAAAAAAAGGAAAGGAAAAACAGAACAACTTTGGGACTAAAATTTATATGAACTATTTTAATTTTTATTTTTCAAGTTTGACATTTTGAGCTAGTTTTTGATATTGAATAGCTGCAATAGGAAATCGTGCAATTGCTGAATAAAGGGCAATAATACAAATCCATCACTTAAGAAATGACAAATTAAGAATTTTTTGTTTTCAATTTCGTTGCTATATTTTTATTTTATTTAAGGAAAAATTAAAAAAAATAAATTTTAATTACAAGTTTTTATATTTTTCATGCATATTTTGATTTTCCAATCAAAAACTTTTTTTATTCATTTTTTTTCAATATTCTGGCAGTTGTTTATGTATTTATTTTGAATTCTTGAATCTTGATGAATGTGAATTTTGTGATAAGATCCTTACATTGTTTTTTGTTAGTATTAAATTAGAATCTGGAAAGAATTTTAAGTTTTTGTTAGTTAATTGTTAATTTGCTCTCAAACAGAATATAAACATTTCTTTATAAATATTTATTCCAAATTTAATAGTTATTTGCTTTTAGCTAGTGTGGCAGAGCATAAAATTGAAGAAAATGTGGAAGCATAAGTGAATTTGGAGAAGAGATAGAGTGTAGTCAAATGTGGGTAATTAAAATCAAATGTAGAATATAAATTGATTAAAAATGTTGGATGGCGGGTTATTTTTAATTGAAACGCTGCACGGATTTGCTTATTTCATTTAAGAAAATCATTTCATTTCTATGTCTATTTTTGACGACCTCAAATTGCAGGTTCGTAGCGACCAAGAAACATCACTGATGACACGATTATTGTGCAATAATAAAGCGAGTTTTGACACCCATTAAAGGTTTTGTATCATTCATTCGGTAACGCTCTCCATTAAATAAAACGTTTCTGGCATTGTCGTCCTCGAATAAGAATGGATCAATGATGTGTGTGTCTGCTTTCAAACAGAAGATTTCGGAGTCAGAACACAGTGTTTCACCAGTATTTGCACTCGAAAAAACGGACGTTTTTTATTTGAATGTTTCAACATACACCAATTTCCCATATAAATATCTTTGAGTGCTTTTTATAGCTAGATACCCGAAAAACTAACTTCCCAGTCCGATCTCATAAGAATATATATAGGGATTTTCAACAGGGACGCTACTAAAGTATTTCATGATGGAAAGATATACGAGCCAACAACGAGTCAAAATTATTAAAATTTACTACCGAAATTCGGAGTCAGTGGCCTCAACGTTAAGAGTGCTGCGTCCAATTCATGGTCGTCATAATCATCCTAGCAGTTCAACAATTGAGCGTCTAGTGGAAAAATTTGAATCCACAGGCACAGTACAAAATGTTCCCGTGCCAGTGAGACAAAGAAGTGCCCGTAGTGTCGAGAAAATTGCTGCCGCTGAGGCTTCAGTTGCAGAAAGACCAAATGCGTCTCTCACACGTCGTTCTCAAGCGTTAAGCATCTCTGTGACGTCGTTTTGGCGAATTTTGCGAGAAGATCTTGGCCTACATCCTAACAAGTTTAAATTGACGCGTCGTATGTTCGTGAATTGGGCTGAGCAACAAATTGAAAATGATTCAGATTTTCATCGAAAAATCATCTTCAGCGATGAGGCTCATTTCGGGCTGAATGGCTCCGTCAATAAACAAAATATGCGGTATTGGTCAGGCAGCAATCCATACGTACTCCATGAGTCATCATTGCATACCGAAAAAATTACGGTTTGGTGTGGTTTATGGGCCGGCGGCGTCATTGGGCCGTTCTTCTTCCGTGATGATCAAGACCAGCACGTTACTGTGAATAGGAATCGCTACCGTTCAATGATAACCGAATATTTTGTGCCCCAATTGGATGATATGGACTTGGAGGACATATGGTTCCAACAGGACGCCGCCACAAGCCACACAGCGAATGTCACAATCAATTTATTGGAAACCAAGTTTGGAGAACGTTTTATCTCACGAAATGCTCCAGTCGCTTGGCCGCCTCGTTCGTGCGATTTGACGCCGTTAGACTATTTCATGTGGGGCCGATTTATGCTTGAAAACCGTTGAAAATTGGGTTCAGCGTCTGGACTTCAGCAAGCGTGCCCGTGGTGGCCATGCAAAAGAAATCGAAATTCATACATAATGGCATTGAATGTACTTTCACAGGAATAAAGAATTTCATTGATATCCAAAACCGTTTTTGTTTTATTTAAAAAACTTTTGTAGCGCTCTTATGAACACCCATTTTCAGCAGGATATTTGAAAGAGAGTCAACTGACTCTGCTACCCTCTTTTATAATACATGATCTGATACACAATCCACCCTTAGTGTTACAGAGATCACTGATTTACTATGCGTACTATCCCATGTGGGCTGAACCCGTATGATGTTATACAAACGCCTTAGCCGCTACAAAAGGTACACAATATGGCTTCTAATATCCCCTTTGAAGTAGAGCCCGTATTTTGTTTGCGGCTCATATTAAACGCAAGCATCATTCATACCATTAGTTTACCCCAAAAATCAGAGAAACCTTGCGTTAATCCCCTGTATTCGCAGAGCCGGTCATGTATGAATTCCGATATAAGGGTAGGTGTCATCCAAGTCTCTCCCCCGCGCCTGACCACACTGACCAAGGCACCAGTCAAGCGGTGATTAATCCATCATACCCTATCGTTAGTGTGGTTACTACATCCCCTGTTTTGCTTTCGTTTTTTTTCTGTTTGATAACACTGTTGGATGTTGTGAATTAAATAAACAGCATTGACATCTGTTGGCAATTCAATTTAAGGAATTCGCCATAAATATCAAACCATTTGCATACGCATGATGAATGCAAATTACTCATTTTATTCCCTTCTTCTCCGATAAGACACAACAAAGCATATCTGTTTTTGACTGAAGTGTTGACATTTATGAGTCAAGAAAAAAACTTTGCATTGTTCTCTTCCGAGAGGCAAATCAAAAAACAAAAACGCAACCACGAATATCTTGTTTCACAAAATATCTACCTCCGACTTGCTCTACTTCTCTCAATGACTGACAATTATAGCGTCCCATTTTTATTTAAGTACGCTTTTGTTTTATTAGGTGACATTCGACAGAAAATTCTCCTTTGGCAAAAGTGACAAAACAAACACGACACAAACAGCACACGTCAATTGGGTGTTACATGCAGCTCGAGTATTACTTGTAGCCTCGACTCGGTTTCAGTCTTGACGGATACTGCACTCAATTGACATGCAGATAGCATGACAAGTGGGGTAACTGAATTAGGCCACTCAAAACAGTTTTTATTTTCTTGTTTATTCAATTAAAATGGTAATAGTCCAAGTGTGGTACCACAAGAATACTATTGAAGGTCAATGACAGCTCAGAAAGATGTCGTCTTATATTTTTGACGTATCTTTGCGATAATTGTAGCACTCGGTATTCGTGCGAAGAAGAAATCATTCAAGCACTGATAAGAAAACATAGTTTACCGGATGTTGGTACGCTTCATGACGTTTTGAATGGCATCTGTATTTTATTCAAAAACAACAAAAAAACAACATTGATTTTGAAAAAAAAATGGTCGATTTAAGTATCGTAGTCGAAATGAATCAGTTGCACGGACTTTCGAGCGCAGCCCACTTTGCACTTAGCGAACCCTGAATGTAGGCGGGAAATGTATTTGCAATATGAACCGGAAATTCCTCTGATTGTTTGGAGTGTGTGGGATACTTTGTCGAGCAACAGAACAGGGGCACAACTGTGCATCAACTGAGTTCCCATGCAATAGGCGCATGAAATGTTTTATTTTGTTTCTTTCAAATCACCTAAATATCCATTGAAGTTTACACTGCAAGCCAAGAGTTTGAGGCGCATTTTGAATTTGATTTTTATAAATAACATTTCAGCTGATACAACCGCGTCGGTGTTTGTAAACATATGTGGAAAAACTACAATTTCTGGTTTATTCGGACGACCACCAAGTCAAACTGTTTAACATGTGCTTTTTAGAGATTAATATCTCTTTTGTAAAGGATAAAAAGCGGCAAAGTGCGAGTTTAACTCTCACACGAAGGGCTCCGTATCACCCTTCAGTATGCAACACTTTATATATCTTCAATTTTAGATGTAGTATTAACCAATATCTTTTATCTTAAAATGTACTAGCCACCAAGAGGTAGCTGTCATTTTACTCATTCTTCTGATGCATGTGGCAAATAGCCCGCGAAAAATTATGGGCTGAATAGAAAGGTTCTGTTTTGTTTTAAACTCAGATGTACATACTCGTATTTGGTCTCAACTGCTCCATAGTTTTTGCCGTAAAATTGAGGCGTGATATTAAATATCATGTCTTTTGTATGGGAACCCCTCTTATTTTTAACTTTTCATAGTCTATTATTTGTTGTTATAACGGCCACAGTAATACGCATTCTGTAAAAATTGCAACTGCGTACCTATTATGGTTGAAAAGATACAGTCTTGTGACAGACGGATGAACGGTAGGACAGCGGACGCTTGGTAATAGGGTTACGTTGACACAATTTGGTTACGGAACCCTAAAAAAGCAGAAAAAATACACGAAATAACCAAGATTTTCTAGCTGGCAAATTTAATGAGTATTTGAAAACAGCTTCGGCCATATGATTGCAACAGCTGCATCCACTGAAAGCTGTCCTATCGGTCCAATTTTTTAAAATTTTCTACTTTTTGGAATAAAATTATCCAGCTTTGTACTTGGTTCGAGCTATCAACGAGGTGTTGCAGAGAATACAACACTGGGTTTGTTAATAAAAACGATATCTTTAGAACTTAAAATAAAGTTTGGATTCTCGGGTAGCGCTCCAAATTGTATTTTCCCCTACCCAAGTGACAAAGCGTTTCGCCCACTAAAACTTTTCAATGGTGTTCCACATGGATCAATTCTTGGTCCATTTTTATTCGCTATTTTAGTAAACGATGTTTATCTTTATGAATATCATTCTTCTGTACGTGTGTATGCTAAACGTCCCTTAAAGGGCTCGACCGATTTCGATGCAATTTTTTCCAAACCCTTAATCAAGTGAAAATTTTGAAAATATTCAAAAAAAACATTTATTCAATCGGATGTTCAAAAATTAGCTGAAGCAGAATTTACAAAAATAACGACTGAAGGTTGACCAAGAATTTGAAAGCAGATTGTTAGGTTGGAGGACGAATAATTTTATCACGAACTGATAGTTATTTGGTCTTAGTTTTTGTGTCTTGTGCGACGTAAGGACACTTAATTTGAAGCAGATTGACCTGCCATTTGAGTCGGCCTTATTTAAATGGACAAATATTGAAGCACAAAAAAAAATAACATCACTTACCCGGGTCAAAACTTGACTAGAAAAATGTAAAAATTGCGAGGTTTAATTCAATATTCCATTATGAAATTCGTGTTATTTGTGTTCATAGAACTTGATTGTTCCGCATTGCGTGACAAATCAAATTAAATAACTTTTGTAGATCCACTTTTGTAAAAATAAGTACATCGGTGATTACTCTGAAACACATAACAAATGACACTATTAAATTTTCGGCGGAACGGGCCACATGAGGTTTCACTTTATTGCAGTTTAATGACCAACAGAGTGTTCGTCATGCTGGTTTGCTTCGACCACATTTGTATGGAGACAAGGGGAAACCCGCATTTTTAAATTTCCATGGCATGAAATAAATGAAAAACTGCTTGCGGTTTTTTTTTAAACAACTTTTCAAATACGATCAACAAAATGAAGCACTCCTCTTGAATGTTTATCAACAAGCTTATCGGACAAAAACATAAACAAAAGTAAATATTTCGGTATTCGTTCTTTGAGATAAGATTGGAAATACACTCCTTATCGTTAAAGGGATTGGCGCACTAGCTGAAGGAATACACCATACATTTAAATGCACTTAAATTTTCGCCGAAATCGTTGGAGGAGTATAGAAATAACAAATTGAAAATAGTTAAAGATATTTTATTAACTTTAAAAAAAAACACCATTTTCCAATAATTAGCGTCTTGGTTAATGAAATTAGTCAACTCATCCTAAACTGTAAGCCTAAGAACTATAAAGAGACGAATAAATCTCGAAACACGAAAAAGTAAGTTTTATTTGTTTTCTTAAGTACGTTTATTGTCAACAAATTGCGGTTTAATCATTTATGATAGATTTGGATTTATGTACACATGTTTTGACGCCGAGACGTCTTGGATTGAACATATGAAATTTAAATTGTTTAAGTGAAGAGATAGAACGTGGTCATATGCTTTATCTTAATAGTGATTCAATCTTAGTTTGATATTTAAAAACACAAACAATTCTTTTTGTTTGGTCATGGTGAACTTCATACATCCAACCAATAATCTATGGTGGCACCATTATCTGCAAAGAATATTAGCTCTTTGGAGGCCTTCACTTTGCCAACCAACATTGATTGGGAACTCTTGTGTAGTGGTTGAAGTCTCTGATATATTTTCGCTTGCATCGGTCTATGGGTGGAGTCCGAATAACGTTGGAGAATGTGATATCGACTTATTTACATTCACTCAATTCGCAGTTATTTAAGCGCCCATTGAAATCTCATTTTAAGTGCTCCACTTTCTGTTGATGTGACGGACAATGGTCGACTTTATTTGGATCCACATATTTTGCAATTGCTGTGGCTCTTTACATTCGTTTCACACAATTGACCAGTTTTTACTTCCCCTCTATTTCCATTCCATCATCCAAGTTTTCATAAATGTTTTATTTTTCTCCTTTTGCACTGCTTGTGAATCTTCATGTTATGCAACGCTTTATTATGTAAATATGCATAAAGCTGTGCAATTGTGTGGAATCCAAGTGCAAGCACTATGCAAAACGTGCAAACTGTAGACACACATGATGAATGCACCACCTCACGCTAGAGAAGAGGCCTTTTCAATGAATAACTAGTTTCAGTTTAAAGTGGCAACATGTGACGAAGGCTGGGAAGATATACTTTGGCAATAGTTTTCGGATTTTTGAGGGAATAAGTCCTATTTAATGAATATTTTTAATTTAGCTCAGTTACCGTCAAGTGTTTAAATTTACACGCAACAGCATAATCATATGTGATCATTGGAACTAGTACACTTCGAACCGGAAACAAACTGGTTTCCGAAGGAGTACAGATCTTTGAAAGTGACAGATTTCGAAGAGATCTGTTGCCAATTATTATTCAAAACTTGGCAATCCCAGATAAACTCAATTGGTCGAAAGATGCGCCTAGTTACAAACCACTTACACTTGCTATGGTTTTGGCTCAGCTGGTTTTGAAATTGGACAAAAATTTTGGTTGAGCCTCTTTACTGTTTCATCAAATGCATCAATTTTGCAGCTACTTGATAGTTGAACGTCATCTGCGTACTTGATAAGTCCATGAAAATCATCAATAAAAGTATTGACAAGGGCCCTACTAGGTTCCCTTGAGGAATGTCAGATTATGTTGTTCTAAGTTTCGACAGAACATTATTTGTTACTAATGCGATATTCTCTCACGACTTCAGCTCTGACTGCTGATCGACAAGCGTCGAGTAAGTTAAAGCACTGAAAGTAAAGGGTGATTTTTTAGCTATTATCTTTCTGGCAACACTGGTTTAAACAGCTGACGCACGTTTCACTGTCAAACATCTTCAGTTTGGTCTACAATTTAACCATGAATCGTCTTACAAACGAACAACTTTCAAAATACAGCTGGTGCAAAAATTGAAGCCGAACGACCTACCGCAACGTAAAATTTTTGGTGAACGCGCTCATGAAAAGTTGGCCGAAGATTCACGTTTTAACCGAAAAATTGTGTTCAGCGACGAAGCTCAATTTTGGCTCAATGAGTACGTAAATAAGCAGAATTGTCGATTTTGGAGTGAATATCAGCCAGAAGCATTGCAAGAGCTACCAATGCATCCAGAAAAAGTCACAGTTTGGTGCGGTTTATGGGCTGGTGGCATCATTGGACCGTACTTCTTCAAAGATAATGCGAATCGTAACGTAACTGTGAATGGTGAGCACTACCGTGAGATGATATCCAACTTTTTTTTTGCCCAAAATGCAAGAGCTTGACTTGCATGACATGTGGTTTCAAAAAGACGGTGCCACATGCCACACAGCACGCGCAACAATGGACTTATTGAGAGGCGAGTTCGGTGAACATTTTATTTCACGTTCGGGACCGGTCAATTGGCCGTCTAGATCGTGCGATTTAACTTCTTTAGGCTATTTTTTGTGGGGCAATGTGCAAGCTCATGTCTTTAGAGATAAGCCCGCTTCCATTGACGCATTGGAAGAAAACATTGAAGCATTTATTCGTGAGATACCGGCCGAAATGTTGGAAAGAGTATGCCAAAATTGGACGAAGCGGATAGACCATTTGAGGCGCAGTCAAGGTCAACATTTGCATGAAATAATCTTCAAACATTAAATTATATCGATTCAAATAAAGATTTCATGCATTTTTCTGAATTTTACGTGTTTTTTTTTAAAAAAAAACTTTTCTATATCTTTTAAAAAATCACCCTTTATGAATACAGAACTAAATGATATGACCTGAAGTTTGTGGAACGCAGTGTTATTCAATTTGTCGATTTTCATAGAAAACCACCTCACAAATGCAGACAACGACACAAAAGAGAAGAAAAAAAAAACTCCACATAAAAACAAATCAATAACGTCATGAATAATTTCTAAATTGATCGGAATGTTGACATTCAAAACAGTTTTGCTTGGGTTTGTTTTTGGACCAGGTCTTTACTTCTTTTCAAAAGCGACGCACTTTGTTGAACAATGTACTAATTCGTGCAACACCATGACTTCTCCACTATATGCAGAAAGCATTCCAACAATGCGTTGCAATGGGAACGTCTTTAACGCTCTCTTTTCTTATTTAAACAGTATTCCAGTCCTCTTCAACATCGTCTCCATAAATTGTGCTAATTATATTTTACCGCTGTAACTCTGGAACCCAAAACAAATTAGCCCGATTTTTGCAGAGGCACCACTCATTTATTTTTTTTTTTTGCCTGTACGGTGCGGCTCGGCACAATAAAGGTGCCCCCACATTCGACAAATCGCGACCAAAAAGTACCCACACAAGTTTCCTCAACGATCACGTCGTCGGTCGTCTGGGTTCGATCGTTTTCTTTTCGTATTTGTTTCCATGTTATTATTTTTTTTTTGTTTTTTTTTAGCGAGTTGGCACACTTTCTTAAATTTTTTCAAAGTTTCTTTCCACCTTTCGAGGGAAATGAAGTTGATTTTGCAACTGCCGCGCCATTTGTACATATCTAGACGGTTTGTTGAACTTTTTAGCCATGACAAAGCTTTAGAAGTCATGTCAGTTGGTTTGTCACTTTTTTTGTCGGCAGCAAAATTAAGTAAGCGAGCAATTTCACATCGCAGACGGCGACAAAGACTTCTACATATGGTTAAGGTTTGTTACCTTCTTTTGGAGCTAATTGAGTTAAGCATGGAATGCGATTCCGGAGATGATTTTTCCAAAATACTTATTGATACCAGTTTGGTGATTTTATTTTCAGATTTATTTTCGAAAGGCTGTGTTGCGTGCTTCATAGTTTATCGGGATCTGTGGAGGCCAAATTCTCAATTTCTCGCCATAAAAATCGGTAAGCATGCCTCGGTAGCTCTACATTGACTGCAACGTTTCTTCCATTGTCGTGGAAGAAAACTGGCCCAAGAGCGCTATGACTTGTGGATTTTTTGAGTCACAAGTGCGATAATTTGACTTTTCTAGCGAAACGGCAATGAGACTGAAAAAGGATGATATTGTTGGCCAATTTCAAACTGCTCAGAAGGCCTAAGGAGTGAGTTGTCATTATACTTACACTACTGAGTCAGTTGAATGAAAGCGAATAATTCGAGATCATTATCCGAAATTCTATTCACGGTAGTACGACAAATGTTTAGTTGCTAAGATCTTAACACGCTTTCGCCAACAGCCGCAACATTCTCCGTTGAGTACGTAGGACGAACAAGGGAATATGTTCAGTTGTCGATAGGTAAACCATTCTCGTGACTGTATCA
Source organism: Orthonevra nobilis (assembly GCA_963555765.1). Lineage (NCBI taxonomy): Eukaryota > Metazoa > Arthropoda > Insecta > Diptera > Syrphidae > Orthonevra > Orthonevra nobilis. The sequence continues at coordinate 126,616,282 of OY743225.1, read as the reverse complement.
TAAAACCAAATCAAATTCAGTGAACCTTATAATCAAAAGGCCTCTTTTTCACGGTCTATTTAGGCCTTGTATCAATCAACTTCTTCACAGTTTCTCTATCAAGTTCGTCCCGAAGCAGCTCCATTAGGCAAAAGTTTTATTGGCCATGTTATACCAAACCCTCGGCAAACATTGAAAGGTTGTTTCAAAGCATTTAAATGAATTCAGGGCCTATGCAACGTAAGCCCGATGGTTTGGGACATTCTTCTTATATTCGTTTATTATACACTTTTATTAATGAGGTCTTCAACGACCATTATGAAATAAAAGCAATCACTGGCAAACGCCACGTAGGTAGGGAGCGTTTTTTTCTTCAGCAAACCACTGCAAGTTATCTCTCCAAAAACTTCAAACTTCCGTTCATAGGGTCTCTGACCAATGCGCCTATAACCAATGCTGTCAAACTAAGCACGCGTATGTGACATTTATGTTCGAAACAACCGAAAAACCTTTAGAAAGTGTGGACTTGTTCCAAAATTCGAATACTGTGCGTCAAACGTATAAAACACTTCACCCAATTTGCGACGCTCATTTTTTTCTATCAGAGCCGTAAAAACGCAAAACTGTTGATTGATTTTTGTCTTCGTGTGACTGGGGAGTCAAATTAGTCGATGTTTCTTAGCAGTTCTCAGAAGCACGGTCCACAGAATCCTTAAAAAAAACTCTTCAGACTTTCAACAGCTCCGTTGATATAAGGGGTTTTTCAACAGGGACGCTACAAAAGTAGATCGACAGGGACAGCAAACGACGCCATATTTCTTGCCGCTCTTTTGACATTTCTCTTCAGTAAGGTTTGCCATTTCATGATAGAAAGATATACGAGCCAACAACGAGTCGAAATTATTAAAATTTACTACCGAAATTCGGAGTCAGTGGCCTCAACGTTAAGAGCGCTACGTCCAATTTATGGTCGTCATAATCGTCCTGGCAGATCAGCAATTGAGCGTCTCGTGGAAAAATTTGAATCCACAGGCACAGTAAAAAATGTTCCCGTGCCAGTGAGACAAAGAAGTGCCCGTAGTGTCGAGAATATTACTGCCGTTGCAGAAAGCCCAAATGTGTCTCTCACACGTCGTTCTCAAGCGTTGGGCATCTCTGTGACGTCGTTGTGGCGATTTTTGCGAAAAGATCTTGGCCTACATCCTTACAAGATTAAATTGACGCAAGAACTGAAGCCGCTTGATCACCAGAAGCGTCGTATGTTCGTGAATTGGGCTGAGCAACAACTTGAAAATGATTCGGATTTTCATCGAAAAATCATCTTCAGCGATGAGGCTCATTTCTGGCTGAATGGCTCCGTCAATAAACAAAATATGCGGTATTGGTCAGGCAGCAATCCACACGTAGTCCATTATGGTTTGGTGTGGTTTATGGGCCGGTGGCGTCATTGGGCCGTACGTCTTCCGTGATTATTAAGACCAGCACGTTACTGTGAATGGGGATCGCTACCGTTCAATGATAACCGAATATTTTTGGCCACAATTGGATGATATGGACTTGGAGGACATGTGGTTCCAATAGGACAGTGCCACAAGCCACACAGCGAATGTCACAATCAATTTATTGAAAACCAAGTTTGGAGAACGCGTTATCTCACGAAATGGTCCAGTCGCTTGGCCGCTATTTAGTCTATTTCCTGTGAAGCTACGTCAAGTCCATGATCTTTGCCAACAAGCCAGCGACGATTGATGAACTTCGTACTAATATCGACCGTCAAAATTGCAGCAGTATCGGCCGATTTATGCTTGAAAACTGTCGAAAATTGGGTTCAGCGTCTGGATTTCTGCAAGCGTGCCCATAGTGCCCATGCAAAAGAAATCGAGTTCCATACATAATGGCATCGAATGTGCTTTCACAGGAATAAAAAATTTCATTGATATCCAAAACCGTTTTATTTTTATTTATTTTGTAGAGCTCTTATTGAAAAACCCGATACAATGCAGGTACTTTTTCCCCCAATCGAGATGCTTGACTTGAGCTATACGCACTGCAATTAGATCAAGAAGGCCTGAGAAGCTAAGTCTGGGAAGCCATGTCCTTCCCAGAGCAATAAACATTTTATCTTGAGGAAAAATTATTTCTCTGGAAAATTTTGGAAGTACAAATGGATTGCACATTTTCAAACTAATATACGCATACGCAAGGAAGTGGAAAAGTGATGCTCTCTAGCTAAGCTCTATTAGGGTAAGCAAAGCGTGGAAAGCATGGAAAAAAAGAGGAATTGTTTAAACCAGTAAAATAACAACTTTAAAGGGACACTACCCTTTTAGTCACAACTCATGTTAATGAACCTTTCTTCCGGATTCCCCTCCACTTCATTGAAATTTGTGTTTAAATTAATCTACCACCGCCTAGAGCCATTTCAAGGACTTCCACTTTAATTAATTTCACAATGGAAGACTAAAATCTGTCATATAACTAGCCGGGCATAAAAGGAATGCAAAATCCCTTCGCCACATCTATCTTTACACGAATAACTATAGATACCACAACAGAACGTTTTACTGTCAGCGGGAACAAAAAACCCTTTATAAAAAGGATGTGCAAAGCAAAAACCGACTCGTTTGTAATTAATACTCACAACGAATGAAAGGACAGATAGGGAAGTATCTACAGATAGACAAAGCGTTCTATGTACAACCACAAGTCCCTACCATCGTTAGCCGGCACACAACTATAAAAAAAAGCACTCCATTTCAATTAAAGCCACAAATTAGTCTCCAATTCTGTTCTCATCAGGAAATAAAAAAAAATTAAATAATAAATCTAGCCATTGTGAGAGCGCTTCAGTGTATAAACGAATGAACTTTGAAGCCACCAAAACGCTACGGATACTTCGTATAAATAAATAAAAAAAGTATCTTTGTATTTCGCAGACCGCACATATTGATGGTCTGACTAAGGTTGTATTTGAGGTTCTTTGTAATCAACAGTGCTGTGTCAGCTGTAGAAATGCAACTTTGCAAATCCAGAAAATCAAGTTCTTCCAACACGCAGTCGGGCGATGAAATGCAGTCGGCTTTTGAATGACATCGATGCACTTTTACACTTTCGATCCCCATGGCTGCCGTACTAGTAATAATACTGAAGTGACGCAGCTGCAAAGGCGGAACACTGTATTGGTACATGGATTCCTAAGTATTGAAGAACTTAGCTAGCAGTGGTGTGGGTTTAGTTCTTTTATGGAATAGTGAAGGCAGACAAGTTCATCAACAGCAAAGAGAAGCAGAGACAGTGTGTCGGGGAATTACTCATAGACTTATTTTTTTTAATTTACGACTAAAACTGTCTTTAAAATGTTTTTTTTTTTTCTTTTTTAACTACGTTTGAATACCCACAGAGTGACAAAATTTGCATCTCTTGCTCCAAATTAATGCAAGTGAAGTCATAACCCCTTGACAGTGAGTAAATTATTTACAAAAATAAATAAAACTGTCTAAGCCAGTATTGCGAAATTTTAATTATTGAACAATTATTTATAAGTTTTAAAATTATAAGAAAAATTAAGAAGACATTTTTTTTTGCATTTTTGGGGACGATTTTGAGTATTTGGAGATTCGGAAAACAGGGCAGTAATGTTATGCAAATATCGCAGGAACGTAGAGGGCGTTTATAAATAAGAAGCATAGAACTTTTGGGGAAGTCTGTCAAACATATTGTAAGACTGGATAGAGGTAAATCACATTTATAATACTGTTCATTTAAGGGGGGAAATCACAGAAGCACACAAAAAAATAGGCATATTTTGGGGAATTAATTTTGGCTAAATAAAAGAATCAATCGAAAATCTGTAAGGTAGGTTTTATAGCAATACTAAAAAAGTTCAAAATGTAATTTTTTCAATAAAAAATATTGAAAAATGGCGACTGCGCAGCATATACCCCAAGGCGCCTATTTATGAAAGCGTGTCGATGGCCGAAGACGTATACTCCTTAATTTTTAACCTGGAAGAAAACACCAAAATTGTTTGGTTTTCATATAACAACAGCTAGCGAGCTACGTAGGATTTTTTCGACATATTGATTTTTTTTACAAAATGGTGCATGTTTGAAAATAAAGTTGAATTTTTAACAAAAAAAAACGCCATAAAATCGTCGATAAAAAAAAATTAAGCCATATACAATAAAACGTAGCTCCTTGGAGAAAGAAATTTCGAAGCTACTGTCAAAATTTCAAGTCGATCGGTAAAGATTTGCTCGAGTTATGTCTTCGGCGAGCTCAAAAAAAATGGTTTCGAGAAAAACTCGTTTAAAGTTTTAAGTACTGAGAAACCATATGAAAATATATGAGCATACCGGGGAGGCGTTACCGCAGAGTAAAAATTTGGTCACTCGGACACTTTTGCCGTATTCCATCATTTGGTATATTATTTTTAAGACCCTAAAGCACCATTTAAGCGAAAAAAAAATTTTCCAAAAATTTCAAATTTTACTGTGATTTCCTTCCTTAAGTTAAGATTCAAGAACTTACAACCCCAAAAAGGTTTGGCATTTTTCTGTTTTGGAGTGAAAATCAACCTGAAGTTGAATTGATTTTTTGTCGTCAAATCATCACCAGGGGCCATAGGGCCATTTTGGTTTGATGGATATGCTCATAAGCAAAGTGAACGCAATCCTTACGAGGCTTTTGAGATCCCAGTACATTCCGAACAAGTTACTGCTTACATTCCGAATGCATAATTGGTCCTTAATTTAAAAGGGAACCCAATATTATCGTCATTGGTGAGCGCTTCAGGCAGAGTTTGCGATTTTTTGATTCTGTGTCAAGGCTAAATGGTTTCAGCTTTCAGTGGGTCAATCCATTACTGGATATCATCAGTCAATTATCCGCATACATCATGTCATTTGAACACTTTGATTTTATTTATGTGGAGCCATGCCAAAACATCAGTATTACTTTTCTCAAAGCTGTATATGACAGTTTTCATCGAACTAAGTTGATCAAAACATTGACCGAATCAGGAACTCCATGCCGACACTGAAACTTTTGATGGAAACTAGATGAATTGGTCTTCATATTAGTGAGGATAAAACAAAATACTTTCTGTACAGCTATGATATTGAGGCAGCAAAGGAATTCTGTGCCGGCACGGATATCAACTATTTGAACGACACCTTGGCAACGGAGACTCATTCTAGACAGTCGATAATCAAGGTCCTTTCAAGGTCAGTTTGTTTATGATTCATTCTTCTACCTTGGTGTTATACTTCTTAAAGCAGGTCTGGTGCCCAACAGAATAAGAAAATACTAGAGCTGGACCAAAACACGAAAAAATATCTGACGTTGGGCGCGTCACCTTACACAAAGTAAGGTTTAGTAAAACCTAACCTTCGAAAACTTATAAGAGTCCAACTTTTCAAGGCTTAACACGACGATGATAGCCATAATGACTCTTATATTAAGGCATCCTATATATGAGTATGTAATCGAGTGATTGTATGGCTATGGGGAGTTCCCCTGATTGCGCTACTAAATAACAATCAGATCAACTTTCAAATTAAAGAAGAAAAATTCAGAATAACTTGCCTTCAATTAACTATAAATTAACAAAGAAACAAAATAATAACGCGATAAAAGAACTGTGAAGTTCGGGAAAGCCCCGTACTTTCTTAATGCATCTTGACAAAGTACGACGTTTTATCCCAACTTGGATTTCAGTCTCAAATTCCCACATTTCAATTTCAACCCAGGTTATAAAACGCAAGTGTCAAACACATTAGGCACATGTGCCAGAAATCGTGTGCGGATATGCGGTTTTGCCGCATGGATAATCTCATTGTTTCGTGATTTAGTCGGCATAGCCTGGAGTCACGTATGTTACTTCCTCTACTACTGTCACCTTCAAGCCTGTTTAAAATAAACCATATCGTTAATGTAAAGCATTCCACGTTTAGTTCAGAATAATTGCATTTGTCATACTAAAAGTTTCGTTTACTGAACCGGGTTAGGTGCAAAATGTAACGCATTTCCTTTGTGTGCAAAATGTCACATTCAGGTAGAGCTGAATCATGTGACAATAGATGAAAAGATACAAACTCTAACACCATTTTGTTCACATTGTTAGTTCAACAATGTTATCGGGTGATACACCTGACAGTGAAACACATTTCCCACTGACAGCCCGGTAATCGGTAAGTATTTATTGCCTCAACTGTCATTATCCATTCAATTGGCGTCAACAAGTACTGCGTATGGATACGTATTTTGAATCAATTCATTTGTTTATTTTTTATCTTTTAGCAGATTCAGAAAATGGCTGAATGTTCAAACATTAATGAATTGCAAAACAACAAACAATTCAACCATGAATGTTTTTATAGTGAGTAGTAAAGAGCAATACAGAATTCAGACGACAAACGGTCTGCGAGTTAAAAAAATGCAAAATAAAATACACATTTTATTGACCATAATTAACAATGGGAAAACAATAAAGCATGACTTGTATTGTTAAAAAATTGAGAGACGAGAGAAGTGATTCAATGTTTATTTATTAACAAATTGAAACATGAGAGCACGTCTGCTGAAGATGGATACTAGCGCAATTGCTAAAGCGACGCCCCTTTCCATTGAATCAATTGATAAGTCCCACGTTCGGACTCAAAATTATCTATCCAAATTTGAATGGTTTTTTATACATAATTTTTCATTGGCTTTGCCTTGAAGGCAAAACACTGAAGGCCGAGTGATGATGTAAATTTCCAAAAAAAAAAAAAAAAAACAAAAAAAAACTGCATAGTACCTATTTCTACTAATGACGAACAAAATACTGCGAATACAATAAAGGTTGTTACCAAGTTCAATTGGGATCAAAGAACATCCTACTGCTCGTCAACAAAACGCATTGTTTTGGTAGTCCTTATCCCTTGAAAGCGAGGAAAGAACAGGGGTGGTTCTAAAATTTTATTTCTCTCCGCCGCCATCTTGCTATGGAACAGTGTTCAGAACATGTGTTTAGCGTCAGGCATACTTTTCGAACCGTTGTTTTATGATCCTGAAATGATATTAATGTAGCTCTGTTTGACTTTGTCCCGACTTATCATCCGAGAGTTTTGGTGTCGAGATTTTCAGCAACTATCCAAAGTCTCTTCAAGACCTGAAAGTCAACATTCGCCAACAATGACCATATGCTATGATGGAAAGATTCAAGGCATGAAGAAATTTAAAATTATTAAGCAGCGTTTCGGCAAAGAATTTATCTGACTTAATAGGTTTCTGCAGATAGTCACTGCAGACAAGGATGTGAATTTGTTTGCTTATAAGGTTCAAAGCAAAGTAAACTTAACTCCGCAGGCTTGCCTTTCCGCTTGGAATTTTACCAGAAGGACGAAACTATGTTAAATTCCGTACCCATGGCCTGACTTATCCCATTTCGACTTAAACGACAATGTTAAAATAAAAAATAAGGTAACATTTCAACAGTAACTTTTTACCATTATTTGAAAATGGTAGACTCTCTTCCCGGAACTTTGACGGAAGAGCTCCTCCTCCTTGCAACTCGTTGTGATTTCAAGAAGATAAGACCTGCTCACATATTTCTAGGACTGTGTTCGCAGAATTACAAGCAAAAATCCTCTACGGCATTGACTAATTTTTCTTAAAGAGAAGAAAATTGTTGAATAAATATATAAATAGTTATTCAAGCTTCTTTATGTTGCAAGATTAGTCGTTTTTTCTCGAAGCCTTCCAACTGAAGATGAAGGCCGCTTTAAGAGGGCGTGCATAATTTTACAGGAAAAAAATTAGCCCAATATGAAAAATGAAATGTGCCATCAAACCAACTATTTCAGAAATCATACGAAGTTTAGTTGTAGAGGGTTAATAAAGCTAGCTTCAAGCGTTTTTCTAAAAGCAAGTAAGTCACAAGCAATGGACTAGGAATTTATAGATAAAAAATTGGTTTGGGTGCGAGTAGGCCTGCCCATACCATATTAAGTAACGAGCACGATCAAAAGCTTAGTCGCCAATCATAACTGGAACTGGATTGTATTTGGAATTAAAATTTGTCTGATTCGCTTGAACTCTGTAATATTTTTGCCAACTTTCCCTTCCTCAGAAAACTTTTCACGAAAATTTGTGCTGAGCTGTCACTGAAACATCACCCACAAATTATTATTAGTGCTAGTCTTGTAATTGAAATGAGCAAAAGGGAAACTTGTGAGCAGGCTTTGCATTTTTTTGCAGAAGTTAAATAGTTTTTTTTGTTATGAACATTGTGAAAAACCGCTTATGCCAACTCCTTGTCAAATGTATTTTCGAAATTATTTCCAAATTAATTTCATAAAATTTGTTAGATTACATTGCTTTGAAAGATATTTAACACTGCTCGGGCTATTAAATTTTGATAATCTTCATCTCCTTTTAAATAGGGTTCAAAAGTATCAACATAGTTTCAGTCGAGAGTCCATCACCTCTTCCTTCCAAGCTGGGAACAGCTCAGCATAGGATCTTTTTTTTTATTATCTATATGGCTTTAAGAGTATCCCATTCAGTCCAGGTTTCTATGAAGATTTCTATAGCTATTTCTAGACTGATTTCGAGAGATTGTTTATCTCTGAGTCATTTACTTGAAAGACCTCTACATTTTGGTTCATAATAAGAAACCACAATAGTGGTAAACAAACTAAATCTCTGGATGTTATGATCTTCCTTGCAATGTTTTTTAATATACGAGTAATGCAATTTAATCCATGTGTTTTAACTTTGTCATTTAGATTTCTATTGAATGTTTTTGTTTACAAAATCAATTGCCTCACATAAATTTTCCAAGCACCTCAATGGGAACGTGGATCAAGAAAAAGAGGTAGGGACACATCAAAATTTGAAATGAACTCAACTTAATATTGTTTAAGTCTTTTGGTAAGTCTTTATAGTTCATAACTAACTTAATAAAGTCAATTGGCTAAACGATGAAACTTTTGGAATTAAAATTGAACAAAAAAAAAATATTTTATGAATTTCTCCGGAAACTTATGAACGGCAGTGTTTATATTTATATATATATTTTTTTATCTGGTAAGGTAGATAGATTCGTCATAAAATTTAAAACACCCTGTCAAAGCAAGCTTCGAATCTAACCAATTTGGATCCGTATCTTGTACTCGAGTTAGGCTGTTCGAAAGTGTTTGCAAAAACGTACGTACGTACGTTCACACACAGAGACATCTTTCTAAAAACAATGAAATCCGTCTACGTGGAGGTATGTAAACATTTTTAATTCCGAAAACCGAACCGATTACAAGAACTTCCTGATGGGAAGTTAAAAAGGCTATTTTGTCCCCAAGATTTGTTATGTTTTTGTGGCTTACGTAGACCTTTTCAATAGTGCATCATTCGGCGCACTTTAATACAGTAGAGTAAAGATGTGTACAACATTTATAGAACGACGTCGGAACACAATGGCCACGTTCAGTTTTCTAGAGGCTAGTTAGACAACCGGCTCTGATTGGTCGAGAGCCCGTGAATTTAACAGCCAAACTTGTGGACAATTGGTGTATAAATGTACTAGATTTGCAGCCAAAAATATTTGACTGCATTTTGCAGTCACTCAACTTAACGTCAAAAAACAGCTGATTTGCAATAATTTGTTTACAAGGGAGTCGAGCTTTATTTTCGGCATTGTAATTTGAAAATAAAAATAAATAAATAAATTTGGATGAAATTTGGAGTTATGTTTAATGGGGTCTGCTACGGTTTGGACGAACCGGAGGAAGTGATGCAGCGTATGATGAGTGGTAAGATACAAACCAAAGAAATTGACAAATCTGTTAATTTAATAAACTTTCAGAATTTTACCGCAAATTATATGCAAAATTTATTGGCACAAAGTCAAAGTTCAACTGTGCCCGTGGAAGCAAATGACGATGGAAATTCTATAAGATGGAAATTCCAAAATGCACGATTGGCTCTGTAAATCGTTTGCTACATAAAGTGCAAGTTGATTTGGATAATTTGGATTTGGATAATTAGTTCACTTTCTTGGCACATGTGTACACAATTTATCTCACATAAAGTTTCATCGTCCGTGTCGCCCATTTTAGCCTTTTAATCTTTACTTAAAATTAAATGAAAATATTATTTCCCGCGAATTTAGTACACAGACTCAATTCACATATGAATTGGAAGTGAAAATTAAAAAGTAAAACTTCAGTAAATGACATATGTGACATATGGAAATATCAACTGAGTTTGCAGTCAGTCTTGCGTTCAATATTCTAGAACTTGGCTGGAGTAGTTAGTGCTTGAAAACTGAACGTGGCCAATTTTTGACATGCCATCAAATCTGACAGATTTAGTCTTCCTTAGTGATTTGTGTTAACGTGGACGTTCGCTCTTGTCGCCAAGGTTTTTATTTGCCAAATTATCGTCTCTGAACACGGTGATACCAGAATTCCCCAACTACTGCAACTATTTCAAGGCAAGAATGCAGAAAATGCTTGTGTAAAAATGCATTGGTTCCTCAAATAGAATTCAATTCAATTGAGTTACTGATTAACTATCTACGAACTAGCTTCCCTAGCATTTTGAATCAAGCACTTACTCAAGACAAGCAACGATAACAATCTTAACCATAAAAATAGGGATTTCCCCTCCCAATCTTTGCTTGCATCCATCCATGCGGGACCTACTAATAAGGATGCAACCAAATTATTTCGAAACTGGAAAAATCACGAAACGAGATGAAAATTCTTTGCAGCCCAATGAAATCATGGAATATAAACTTACGATAAAAGGAAAAACTGAATTTTTATCCACAAATTCGATGATGATGATGATGACCACGACGGAGTCTACACTTACAGCAACAAAACATTTAATTGCATTCCTCCTCGGCTGGTTCCTTGCTTTTCTTATTCACTGGCCAACACACACACACACACAAACATATAAAAATGGAACCACTTCGAAAAAAAAACACTTGTTTATTTTTTCCACTTTTTTTTTCTTTTCTTATGAACTCGATTGGATAATTCGACGTTTTCTTTATTCACTTGACATTCGCTTGCTTCAAAAATCAATTCACTCTTTTTTTATTATTGGCTTAATTGACGCGCAATAAATTGAATGAATACGTATTCAGTGACAAACACGAAACGAAATCGATATAAATAAAATAAACACTCAGTGTGATATTTGTTTATTTTTTGACAAATAAAATAAAAACAAAACTTTTTCTTAAAAAAAATAAAATTAATAAATATCCGACGCCCACTGATCTGACGTTGAATATTTCAAAACACTGCGCCGCGATCTCGAGTTGTCGGGCACGGTTGTACGAATGTCGAATACCATGGGATTGTCAGAGTCGATTGAGCATAGTGACAGCGGAACATTCTGGAGCGGAACATGCTGGAACGAAATGTCAGGGATGTTAGAGGTCGGTCGTAAATGGCTTCGTTAATGGCTGTTTGTTAAACGACGCTCAGTGACAGAGAGCATGTGTTACTCGGAGGTATATGGAGCGCATGAAAATAGAGCTGGGGTGACATCTAACTCGAGTTACGACGACAAATTTGCTATTTTTCCAAACATTCCCTGTAGAAATGTCCAACTCTACGCGAAGAGCTGTCATCTAAGTACAATTTGTTCCTTGCGAATTTTCACTACCGGCTGCTGGAACATGGTAAATTTTTATTGCTAAAAACACTTTTCTCTGAATTGCGTTCCTCGTTCGAAGGCGTTTAGAAAAACAATGTCACATAATATATAATTGGATGCGGTATATTTTAGTTTTACTGCCCGAACACAATGACTGACTTACTGACGCGCTGCAGTAGTCGAGGATGCTTCTGTCAAAAAGTAGAAATGTATGCAATCTCAAAAGTGTGCCCACAATGAGTGGTGTTAATAAAAACTAGCAATTATTCCAAGTAAAGTTTCGTAGCAAAGTAAGTTCAGAAAGTAATTGCTCGAATTCGTATGAATAAGACTTTATTTTACCTTAGCAAGTTCGAACATTCGAACATAGCAATTGCTTGACATTTGACAGCAAAGCGGCTATCAAAAAAGTTTTTTTTGTGTGTATTTGTGTATTTGAAATTTGGAAAAGTAAATAAAAAAAATGAAAATGGAATCGGAGGATTTTTTGGACGACGAATATTCACACTTATTTGGAATTTGGAAAAGTAAATAAAAAAAATTAAAATGAACATCGGAAGATTTTTTGGACGGCGAATATTCATTTGCAACCAGCGGCAAAAGTGGTGTAATATGCAAATCCATTTTCAATTAAAATAATTAGCTTATTTTTAAAGAAAACTCGCGGAAACCCAAAATCGCACAAAAGTACGAAGCAAATGCTTTTAGTCACCTAAACAGTAGACTTGACAGTTTCTTAGCAAATGCTCAGTTTTATGCCTCTTATTCATACCAATTTGAGCAAAAGCCATCGAACATAGCAATTGCTCAGATTAGTTTTTTATACGAAAGTAAGAAAATGCTACAAACTGTCACTTTTTCGAGCAATTGCTTCATATTTTAGTAATCAGTTTTTATTTATACCACCCAATGATGCAGCAGCAGCTGTACTGCTTCGAGTTGGTTAACTTTTAAGTTAAGGCGGTAAGGCGGTAAGTGACAGATTGGGAAATTGGCGGCTGTTTACATATTTTCCATATGCATGTTTTCGTGGACCATATGTACTTCTGTGTCCAAAAAATAAGGTGACATTGTATTTATTTTGAAAATTCTTGATTTATTCTTCCAAATCAATTTCATTCCCTTCAAACTAATCCCCTCCCGATGCAACGCACTTATGCCAACGGATTTTCTAATCTTTGAAACGTATCAAAACGGTGTCCCCGGAGCGGTCTTTTGAGCTTGTTGAACAGCCAGAAGTCGCACGGCGCCAGATCAGGTGAATACGATGGTTTCGGAACGATATGGGTTGAGTTTTTGGCGAAATGATCACGAATTACGAGTGCGGTATGGGATGGTGCATTATCGTGGTGTAAAAACCAAGAATTGTCTTTCCACAATTCCGGCCTTTTTAGGTGGATAGCGTTACGCAAACGACGCATAACGTTCAAATAATATTCCTTGTTGACTGTTTGGCCGGTTGGAAGAAATTCATAAAACACAACACCACGATAATCGAAGAAAACAGTCAACATGACCTTGATTTTTGAGTGACTTTGGCGCGGTTTTTTTGGTCTCGGCTCTCCTTTGGCACGGTATTCGCTCGATTGATCGGTTGTTTCGGGGTCGTAAGCATAGATCTAAGTCTCATCGCCAGTTGTAATGCGTTTCATGACATCCTGGAAGTCGGAAAGCATTGTTTCACACACTTCAACACGACGCCTTTTTTCCAAAAAATTCAATGTTTTCGGTACCAGTCGAGATTTGACGCGCTTGAGGCCCAAAGCATCCTTCAAAATGGTATTGACTGAGCCTTTCGATAAGCCAACTTCATCAGCAAGGTCTCTAACCATAATCGATGGTTTTTCAACACCAAATCTTTGCTTGTTGGACGTGAGCTTCATCGGTTGAGGTTGATGGTCGCCCAGAACGCTCTTCGTCTTCGACACGTTCACGGCCGGCTTGGAAATCACTATACCACTTGTAAACATTTTTTTTAGACATAGCCTCATCATCAAAGGCTTTCTGCACCATCCTCAACATATCCGCAGCAGAAAATTGATTCCGCAAACAAAATTTAATGCAAATTCTTTGCTCAATAAATTTCGACATCGCAAAAAACGAAAAACTCACTTAAAGCAGCTCACAAAACGACGCGTATCTCAAACACTATGAATATATTTTGACATGAAATTTCACATAGATGTCACTGACAGTACTACCAACCTAAAAAGAAAGAAAAATTTCCAAATCCTTCGACGCGCGCAGTTAAAATTCATATGTCACCTTATTTTTTGGACACAGTAGTATGTATGACAAAACGAAAAATGGAAGACGGAGATTTGTTGAAAAATAAGGAAATACTGTGGAATTCGTGTTATCGACAGTGTAAAAATATAAAAAAGGCACAAGAATGGCACACAATTCCAAACAGCGACGTTTGACAGTTCAACACCAGAGCACTAGCAGTAAGAGACGAATCGGTTTTTATTTCTGACAGATGGAACATTAAAAAGCAAGAACAGACTTTATTGGAACCAAATTTGTTCCATTTTGTCAATTATTCAGAAAATGTTCTCTTTCTGTCTGTAATATAATGGAAATGTCATTTACATAATATGTAAGATGATAATTTGCATCTACTTTGATTCAGTTCGCTTAATGAGCAAAGCGGTCAAAAATTTATGCATGAAAATTCTTTTCATGCAACTGTTTATGAATATCTGAAAATGCTGAAGTTAAACAATATAACGAACGACATACGTCAGTTGCTTGTGACTTGCCGAAGCTATTTACGTTTAGGCTAAATACTTTCGCGTAGCCGAACAGGAAGTATGAAAACAGCGATAGAGTTGGCTATGCCTAGGAAGATCTAAAGTTTAAAATGCGCCCAATAATTGAATATTTCATAATAAATTTTTGCTCAAATGAATTTCATTCATCCTGGGAGTGTCTAAAGTGCTGCCAAATCGCACAAGTTCATGAATTTAATACATATTTCTGATTTGTTCGTCGAAAACATGCATTGGTAGAGCGCAGAGAAGAAATGGCGTAAGTTTGTATTCTCTTCGTTCGCTGCGCACTAATTAAATTCAATGAATTCAGAAAATTTGTCGTGGGCGTTAAGCTTTAATATAGTTCGAATAAATAAATGGCTTACGAAATAATAGGTTTAAAATATACGAAATGCTGCAACAGAGGTTAAACATCGCATTATTTTTAAATTGCTGCAATAAATAACAGGGTGTTGCACACATTCAAGGTACAATGGACCTCAAAAAGTAGCAGTTTAGACTTGGTATTCAGTCTGTTGGAGAGTAAATAATTTGTTTAATTTTTGTTTTAAAATTCCTTTAAGGGGGGAAATCACAGTAGCACACAAAAAAATAGGCATATTTTCGGGAATTAATTTTGGCTGAATAAAAGAATAAACCGAAAATCTGTAAAGTAGGTTTTATAGCAATACTAAAAAAGTACAAAACGTAATTTTTTCAATAGAAAATATTTAAAATGGCGGCTGCATAGCATATGCCCCAAGGCGCCTATTTTTGAAAGCGTGTCGATGGCGGAAGACGTAGACTCCTTAATTTTTGACCTGGAAGAAAACACCAACATTTTCTAGTTTTCATATAACAACAGCTAGCGAATTACGTAGGATTTTTTCCATATATTTATTTTTTACAAAATGTAAGCCATATAAAATAAAAAATCCTACGTAGCTCCTTGGAGAAAGATATTTTGAAGCTACTGACAAAATTTCAAGTCGATCGGTAAAGATTTGCTCGAGTTATGTCTTCGGCGAGCTCAAAAAAAGTTGTTTCGAGAAAAACGCGTTTAAAGTTTTAAGTACTGAGAAACCATATGAAAATATAAGAGCATACCGGAGAGGCGTTACCGCAGAGTGAAAAATTTGGTCACTCGGACCCTTTGCCGTATTCCATCATTTGGTATATTATTTTTAAGACCCTAAAGTACCTTTTAAGCGAAAAAAAATTATTTCAAAATATTGAAAATTTTACTGTGATTTCCACCCTTAATTCATTTAATTTTTGGCAGATTAATTTCAAATTTCTTCCACATTTTTTTGTTTCTTTTTATTTATAAAAAATGTTGACAGTATAGTTACGTTGAGCATATAGTTTGTGTGATTTGATATCCAGCATGTGAATTATCTGACATTACTTATGGCAAGTACACGTAAGCACAGCACAGTGGTCCAACTGACACTGACATTGCATGATGACAGATAGGCAAAGTTAAGAATACAAAAGACTACAGAATTTGAAACAATTGCTTGGAATTAATTTAAAAGAAAAGAAAGAATTTCGTTAGAATATCACGAATCCATTTTCAAAAAAAAATATTTAGTAAAAGAAAACGACAATTTTGGTTTGTTTTTTGTTTCTCCTGTTTAGAAAAATTTTTATTCATGTTGTAACTTTATTCTTAAGAATTTCTAACATTTTTATTGCATATCGCTGTTAGTTTAAAAGTAATTTATGTAAATAATAAATCTACCAAAATGTTCACTTACAAATAATGCAAAACATTTTACAATTAAAAATATTTAACAACTAAAACTAAAACTAACTATTTTCGGTTATTACAGACATCCCTATCGCAAAAACTTATGTTTTTGATGCTGATGTTTTGTGTTTTTTTTTTCTTGCAACTCATAACAAAGAAGTTTATGAACACTTAGCAGAAGTATTTAATTTATTTTATTTCAAGTAAAACACATTTAAATGTTTTTGCCATTTCATTCGAATTTAAAATCAAATTACAGATTTGCTTCATCATTTTTTTTTTTTTTTTTGAAATAAAGACAACATTTTCGGTTGAAGTGTTTTGTTTTCTGTGTAGTGCATTTTTGTAAATTAATAAATCACATTGTTAGAAAACAGAAAATGAAATTATTGCATAAGTATTAATAAAATATACTTAACAGGTACTGTACATTAAATTAGTGTTAAAACTTAAAATAGTTTTACAATATTTTATGCCTTTGTTTTATTTCCTTATAACAATGATTGATACAATTTTTTTTTATACGAAAAGACAAATAAAATCTATGTTCTATTAAGTTTTGCAAAAGCTGTAGAATATAAGGCACGTTCATTCTCATTTCATTTTCTTTATTAAAGTTGATCAGAATCTGATTTTGTTTCAATTTGGCAAAGCGATTTGATTACATAAATTTAAATTTAAAATGAAAACAAAATGAAATAAATGAAAACAATTTTACTACACGAAACAACAACGAATTTATTATAAAATAAAAAACATTTTTTTTGTTAATATTTCTTTTTTAACAGGTGGATTTTTTCGTTTATGGATGTTTTGATATTTTATTTTACACTTGTAAAAAAATTTTCTTAGACCAGTCTAAGGAAATACAAGCACTGTCGTTGTAAATATTTAAAAACTAAAGTTTTAGAAACAATATAATGTGTTTATTTATTAAGTATACTGCGACGTTTGATTGCATGTGTGTAGTAAGTGAGTGTCGCCTACCAGAAAATCGTTTTCCCAGAAGAGGGTGTGTTGATTTTCGAAAGTATTATTCCTGGCATATCAGCACCATTTTCGCTCTCATTTTCATTGCTGACATTGTAATTCATATTCATTGGTTTGTATGTATGCATTTGTACGTTTTTATGTGTAAGTGTGTGTGTGTGTGTGTGTCAAAGAAAGAGCAAAAATATAAATAATTGTTTTTTTTTTTCGTTTTAAAATAAAGTCTTGAAAAGAATCACATTATATATAAATTATTATTTAAAAAAAAAATTAAACAAAAATAATTACATAATTGGCTTTTACAAATTCAGACAGAAAAAAAATATTAAAATAACAGATAACAATTTACAAAACAATACTTTTTTTTTAATAAAACTAGGGACAAAGCAGGATTGCGACGTCAACCACAAAATTCATTAAAACTGAACAACATTAGGGTGTGGATTCAATGCTTTTTACGCGCAATCATTCATTAATGCTGTCACGGGCACATCAGGCATAATGGAGATATTTTTTTACGGTCTACAAATAAAACAAATAAAAAA
The DNA here is from genome assembly GCA_963555765.1 of Orthonevra nobilis. NCBI lineage: Eukaryota > Metazoa > Arthropoda > Insecta > Diptera > Syrphidae > Orthonevra > Orthonevra nobilis. The sequence continues at coordinate 126,598,607 of OY743225.1, read as the reverse complement.
AAGACAAATTGAAGTAACAAAAAAAAAATTAAACAAAATATAAACGTTTTTTTTTTTGTACAAAAATGGCAAACAAACAAAACAAAATGCAAACAAAGTAGGCAAACAGAACAATTAAAAAAAAAATAAATAATGTAATAAAAGCTTGTTTTTTGTAACAGAAAAAAAAATTAAAATTTCATTGACAGGAGGTATACTAAGAATTTGGAATGTGACATTTGTAGACATGCATTTTTGTTTTCTTTGAGTTTTTCTTTTATATGTGTACATATAATTTTTTTAAAAACCCGCTGCTAATCATCCATATGCTTCCTTTCGAAAAGTTGTAACATTAATTACAACAGCTCAGTTGGGATGTCATTTTTGAAGCAATATTTCAATAGGCATGGAGACTATCCGATTAAATATATTTTTGAAAAACTGAGTCCCCAATAGGCAAGGAAAAGAGATTGTACACAGAAAGGACTACAATTATATATTTGTCTTCGCGGTCTCCTTAAGGATTGTTTTTCCTACTAAGACACTCTGGAATTTTTTAATTATTTTATAAGACCAAAGTACCCCTTGTTTTAAATTGTTGGAGACTTTTTAAGACCCACAAAATCGTGCAGTGTTTTTCAAGAGGCAGAGAAATAACAGGTGAAAGAGAAGCACCATTCATTTCTTTAAATCGTTGTTGTTTTAATGACAGTTTTAAACGTTTTTTATCCTTCTTCCTAACTTTGATTTAAATTATCCTTGTTTTATGATTCGCCTCTTCCATAAATTCGTTTAAAAAAATATTAAAACTGATGTCGGGTCTAAAAATACTAAAAATACGAATCGAATTGGTCTTCTAAAATTTTCCATTATTTCATGTTTTTTATTTAGAAAACAAAATGTCGGTCAATTAGTAGTAGATATATTTGTCTTTTGTCATAAATGTCATAACTGTCAGTTTTCCACTATTATGCTTCTGTCAAATTTTGCAATGTAGTTGTACATAAGTTTACTAGTAAATTTGTCTCAAGATCATATGTGTGCTTCATTGTTGGTACTTTTAAAACAAAGTCATATCAGTATCTGTCACCATCGTTGAAGTTTACATTTGAATTGACAAATAGTCCTTGGTTAGCTGTCATACAAGTACACACTTTCATGCACAAACTGTCAAATTCAACTGTACAGAGATGTAGAAAGTTTTATTCTCAATTGAAAATGTCAAAAGTCAAAAGGACTTTATCTTAAATTTAAATAATAAATTATATTTAGCATGTAATCAAAGCGCTTTGCCAATAATCGAATAATCATGTTATTTAAAAAATGATTGATGAATTAAATAATCGCATCTTTCTGTTTTTTTTATATTTTTGTCAAAATATCACCACAAATATCGATGGACGAGTTTAAACATATGTCAAAAGAATGAAAAAAAAAAACTATCTGCAAGGACGCTTGCCAACAGGAAAGAAGCATGACATTTTATAAAACAATTTTCATCAGCATTTTAGAAGCTTTTGTTTTTGTATTTTTTGGCGGGAATTTCTTATCTGTCTCTATTTATCAACAAGAGATGCATTTTACAACAAATATAAATAATAATAATGTTATGTATGTATGCTTGAGATGGGATGAGAGGCGCGCGCAGGGTGGTAATAGGCAACATACGTTTTATATTTATTTTTTTTTTTAAGTAAAAAATGGTAGTAGAAGTAGTAGTAGTATAAAGGTAAAGCGAAGATTGCTTACTTTTTCATGAGCGACCGGACCTTTTTCAAGGTCCGATTGAGGAGGTTTTTCTGACTATTTGAACTTTTACCCGTGTCCTTTGAACCGGAACTGTAATTCGATTGGGTTTCTTCGCGGTCATCTTCGGCCGAGCTGATACCTTCGGGACTTTGACGGGTCACCGCCGCCGGCGCCACATTACGCTCCGGTGTAACAGATTGTGAGCCTCTGGATGAGGGCGATGGTGTGGCATTATTTGGCGTTTGTGGTGATGATTCACGTACGCATTCCATGCGCTCTTGTCGCCCATTGATGTCGGGTGTTTTTGGTGTGGCAAGATTTTGCATACTTTGGGTGCCCTCAGTTGGACCCGGTTCTATTGGTATCCCATCCAATAATTGATCTAAGCTTCGTGATTTACGATTTTGTGCATTCAGAGCCATTGTTGATTTGTCTCTTTTGAGGACAATTGAGTCGGTACTCTGTTCAATGTCATCATTATCGAGTCCAACAGACGACATATGATTGCCACCATCGGTAGCCGGACCATCGAGCAGACCGTCCAAACTCTGACTTCTATAGCTTGGAGTGGGTGATGGTGGCGAAACATTAGTCATTGTTACGGCCGAACTGCGTCGAACATTTGAACGTGGGTTTGGCGTCATATTTGCCAAGCTGCTAGCCATTGGTCGACCTAAAATCGGAGTCGTTCTATATGGCAAAAGTAGATTTCGCTTTGAGCCATTGCGAGTGTTGTACGCGTTGACGCCATTACCATTACTGCCATTGCCAACCATCGAACCTCCACCAGAGACTACACCGCTACCACCGTGGTGCCCATTACCACCGAAATATGTGCGGGCTGGACTGGATGATTTACGGTATCTATTTGCCGGATGATTAGCTGCTAGTTTGTGATTAGTATTAAATTGATTATTATTATTTGTATTAATTAAATTAGTGTACGGAGACGTTGGGCAATCTAGTCAATCAATACCCGATCGCCCCGTTGTGGTTGTGATCGTTGGCCCACCTTGTCCGGCATTTGTTCCTGTACAGCTTGTACCGTTCCCCTGGCTGCTGCAGTTAACGCCGCCCATGCTGCTGCCTACGCCCCCAGAATTCCCACCAACGGGTGACTGATAATCAGAATCAGTGCTGGGCAATCTTTGGTATGTTACTGATGCGGATCCCGGTGTGCTGGGTGCCATTGTGTCTGTTCGCATGTAGCCAATGCGATCTGGATTCTTCTCGCCTCGCATGAATCTACACAAAAAATGCCCCAACATTCAGATTTGATACAAAAACAAACCCAAAAATGTGACTCTTTACCTTTCTAGTTTATCGATGCATGCGTCCTGGTAGTCATGTATCCATGTGACACCATTAAAATGGCATACACTGCGCATATCTTCCGGAAGTTTTTCAGCCTCTGGCCAATGGAAGTTATCAATGATTGGGATTATGTTGCAATTTGAGTTGAGAGCAGCAACGATTTCCTATTTTAAAGAATAAACAAACGAAAGTTAGAAAAATCTCCAGTAATTTCTTGGATGACATTTTTACACTCACCCTATGCACCCAATCCTTGCAATCGGAGTCTTCGACGCACCTCTCCAGCGCATTTGGTGTTAATACTAATATAAAGTGTTTTGCTTGTCTTATGCTATTTAACAAGCCATTGTCGAATTTTCCAGCTTCAAGTCGTTCCACATCGATAAACACCGAGAAACCTCGCAATTGTAGATGAACCTAAATCATTCACAGTTAAAAACTTGTTTTATTTTTCTAAAAACCTTTAAATTTACCTTTAAAAGACTGGCCAACTGTGAGCCATTTGATCGTCGGTAGCTTACGAATACGTCCAAAGTCTTGGCCATATTATCTTCAGAGGAGCTCGGCAATGAACTCTCCATCGACTTGACAGCATTCAAAATCCTTAGCCGATGGATTGAGTTCAGAATGCCACACTCTGCAATCAGGATGTCTTCATTCAATTGCCTCAACGAGGCCTTATCGATCCCGGCATTCAGCATGGCGTACGTATAGGTGCAGTACTCGGGCCCGATTTCATTTAGAAACTGACACATCTTTGCACAATCCTTCGAGCTATAATCAGCCATCCTCTTCAGGTGCTGAAGCTCGCGCGCAAAACGCTTCCTTAATATACCATTCGAAATGCCAATATCATCGCGGAGATTTTCTTCATTCAGCTTCAGGAGCAGATCCCCATCGACCTGTGATTCAGCGAACTGATTCTCAAAGTTACCAAAACCAATTTGCTTCACCCACTCCTGGACATCCTCGACGGACCAAAGTGGAACTTGCTGCGACAATTTATGCGGAACGGTCTCGCCGATCAAGCGCAACGCCTGCGCGGCAAACTTCGAGGCAATTGCATTTGGACAACTGGCCACATTCTTAAGTGGTTCTATGGCACCGATTTCACGGAAGATTTCAGTGTTTCCCTGCTCCTTTTTGATGCCGGCTTCCATGCAGAAATGGAACGCGGCCAAATTTCTTGCTTCCTCACGGTTCGAACTCAAGACCGGAACTAAGCGCTCTAACCAATGCTTGCTCTGGCCGTGAGCATGGGCGAGGTTCGACTTGGCAAACTCTGAAGGATCGTGCGTTGTAACGAACGGCTCCACCAAATCCAATGTGCCCGACTTCAGGACCTCCGCCTCGATTTCTTTATTAGCAACGAGTACGGCAATCGCCAAGCAGGCATAATACTTAATGTTGTCATCATGGTGGAATGCCAACGGGAAGAGCCACATTGGTACCTTCCTGTTGATCATGGCTTCCTGATTTTCAGCGCCACCATACAGCGACAAGTTCGCCAATGCACTGGCACAGTGTCGCAGAGTCTCCACATCGTTCGTTCGGCACTCGAATAACACTGCATCGAGACCACCAAGCCGAATCACATCATAGCACGTCCCTTCGCTATGTTTGAAAAGATGTTCCAAGATTCCAGTGCCCACTCTTGAGTGTTGTGTGTCTGTGTTCTTGGTGCAAACACACGCGACCTTAACCACCTTATCGAGCCCATTGTCGACAACATGCGTCCGGTTCTCGGTGGTCAAACACTGTTCCAACAAACGAGCCGACGAAAATTGTACAGCCTGGTCATTTTGCATGCAGTTCTCCATGAGCATGTCCAGCCCTCCACTGACGCGCAACGAATTACACAAACTATATCCCAATTCGTGGCCGTGCGTTGGTACTGCCCAAGCTTTCTGTATAACCTCGTTGATGGTGTCCAAATAGGCGGACTTCTCATGCGAATGAGACTCCTGTAAGCTATTCACGAAGGTCTTGAGAAAGTTGGAATACTTGTTCTTTGCGTTCTCGATATCTCGCTGTGAACTTCCAGATGTCAATGATTTCAGATCATCAAACTTCAAATCCGATCGCATATGACCATTGGTGCTCATTGACGATGATGAGATCATGCTGCTGCCCGAACTGGACACACCTTTCGTTGTGATGGTATAATTCGATTGTGAAGCGGAGGATACATGTTTCTCTTGGTTAATGATGCCACCGTTCGATGTCATCGTTTGACTTTGTTGTTCTTGTGAGATTGCCTTGCGTTCGGCGCTAAAACTATCGCCTTGAACTTTAATACTTGCGGCAGCTACATTGTTGAAGGCTTGTTGGGTGACATCGCCGGTGCGCAAGGAGAGAGCTTCCTATTTACAAAAAAAAAACAAGAAAAAATAATTAAAACTTCTACAATTCTTCAGATGTCAAAATAGTAGTGGAAAAAATAGAATGTAGACAAATTTTACAAAAATATTTTAAAGATGTTTTTGGATACCATTTTAGGAAATAGTAAATTTGTTGGGTCTTTTTTTTCACTAATCCTGATCACTGAGGGATTATTGCAAGAAATGATCTGACAGAGTTGGCAACATCAACAACAGTGTTAGGTTTCTTAAAAAAAATAAAGTCGAGAAACTCCTGGTGTAGCCTCAGCATGCAATAAGTCGAGTTCGAGTTCGAGTTCAAAAACGTCAAAAAGCTTTTTGGTTTATACTAAAAAGGCCAGAGGTGAGAGTACCGAATTCTTATGATTATTAAGTCTACTTCTTTTTAGAATCAAGACGACTGAGTTATGAATAGTATAAACATTGAAAAAATATTTTCCAAAATAAGTCTTTCAAAAACACGTATGGGCTAAATATGCGCTTTTCAAAATCACTGCTCTAAGACGCCTCTTCGAATATGCCTCCTAAACCTGCTCTCCTTACAACTATTCCATGCCCGGCGAATCTGGGCCGCCCAGTGTTCTTCATTCTGCACTAGGCATCTGATGACTGGACAATTTGAATCTGCCATCGAAAAAACATCGATTTGCAATCTCATGAGCAACGCCGTGACATTGTTCGATCTTCCTTTTTTCATCTAGACCAACAGCGCAGAAGATATGCTTCCAGTGAACCCACGTCCACCATGCTTTGTAAGGCCAATGCCGTGAAGGATATTTTTCATTTCCACTACAATCGATCCCCCCTTGAAAATGTCCTTTCTCTCAGCTTCCGTCAAAACTACCACCAATAAGCCATAACCCTCTAGTTATAGCTAATCTGTTTTCTGACTTTTTTAAAGCTGCTTTTACAAACTGTGATATTTCTAGCTGTGATAATCTTGACGAAAATGACCAACTACTTGGTCACTTGAAATCTTTCAACCACTTGACCAACATTAATTTTTATATAAATACTGACACCATTACGACATATCTATCCAACCTTGATGACAACATAGCAACAGGTCCAGTTGGTGTTCCATCTATTGTTTTAAAAAAATGTGCTGATTATCTGTCAACTCCCCTTTCTGTTTTGTTCAATCAATCTTTGTCTGATGGTATATTTCCTGTTGCGTGGAAGAAGTCGTTTATAATTCCTCTATTTAAGAAGGGTCGAAAAGATGACATCCAAAATTATCGTTCGATCGCGAGGTTGTCGGCAATACCTAAATTGTTTGAATCTATTCTATGTGAATCATTGTATTTTTATGTTTATCTATAATAGTCCCTAATCAACATGAGTTTTTTAAAGGCCGCTCTACAACTATTCTTTTACTTGAACTCACACAATCCTGCGTCGATTCATTTAAGTTTAAAAATCAAACAGATTGTGTACTCACTAATTTTAGTAAAGCTTTTGATAAGCTTTCCCACCGCATCTTACTTTTAAAGTTAAACAAAATTGGCTTCAGCACAAAGTTCTTAATTTGGCTTGAATCGTATCTATCAAGTTGATCTTACTCTGTTATTTTTAATGGTTGTTCCTCGAACTATTTCACTGTCAACTCTGGGGTACCACAAGGCAGCCACTTAGGTCCGTTGTTGTTAGTTTTGTTTATAAATGACTGAGTTTCTATTTTAAAGAGTTCACAATGTCTTATTTATGCTGATGATGTTACTATCTTTAAGAAGATACATAACATTGGAGACTGTCATGATCTACAGCGTGATCTTGATGCGTTTTATGTGTGGTGTTCCAATAATTGTTTATTTTTGAATGTCAACAAGTGTAATGTCATTAATTTTATACGAAAAAACTCACCGGTTTCTTTCGCATACATTTTAAATGGCTCGACAATGTGCAATATTTCTGTTTTAGGGGTTGTGTTGGATCAAAAACTCGAGTTTAAGTAACATATCAACTTAATTTCCAATAAAGCGAACTCAATGCTTGGTTGGATTAAAAGAGAATCTAAGCAATTTAATGATCCTTATGTTGTTAAACAGTTGTTCATGACTTTCGTCCGTCCGATCCTTGAATACGGTTGTCAAGTGTGGTCTCCGCACTATAAATGTCATATCGACAGGATTGAGAAAATTCAAAAGAGATTTTTGAGATTTGCCTTGAGGGGACTGGGATGGCAAGACCCTTATAACCTCCCACCTTATACAAGCAGACTTAATCTAATAGATTTGCCTAACCTTGAGAGCAGACGATCGTATCTATGTTTCTCTTTCATTACCAAACTTATTGATGGCAACATTGATTCTATGTACCTCTTGTCTCGTCTCAATTTCAATGAACATCAAAGATTTTTTAGATACATACCTAATGCAATCTCAGTATCTCACCATCGTACGAACTATGAACGGTTTTCTCCATTTAATAATATGTTAATTATCTTTAATAAATATTCACACCTTTTGATTTGCAAAAATGTTAACATTAATAATAAATCTTTTAAAAATATGTTCCTTCAACATGTAAATAATAATGTACAATTGTAAACGCTAGATATTTAGCATTCTAAATAAATAAATAAGTTAAAAAAAAACTTAAAGCTTTGCTCGTATTAAGCTACGTCCGGTAAGGTTTGCCCTCGGGCTTCAAATAAATAAAGAAATAGATGAAACTAAACTGCTTACCAGATTATAGTTCAAACTATTTAAGTAAAGATATTTAAGTCAAACACTACACTTCTTGACAAAAATTCAGGCCCGCTTATAAATATTTCGACACTCTCCGACAATTTATTAAAATTTGATGCCAACTTCACAACAATCAAAAAGAGACTGGCAAATAATTTTTATAATTATGCTCAAACTTTATTTAAGAAGAAGATAACAAAATAATTCTTGGTTGCAAAGAGCAGATAAAGAGGTGAACCGACTTAGAGATAACGTCAAGCAAAAGCTAAAATTTTCACAAATCAAAATGTTTCTGTGGTCTTTTGCAAAATCAACAGAGACCCGAAACTGCTGGCACTATGTAACTCAAGACCCCAGAGATATAACACTCACAACTTACACCATTTGACAATGCGGTATGACATCATGAGATGTTTTCAGCCGGCCGGCGGAATGAAAAAAAATTATACATTTACATACATATTTAAAGTTCAAAACGAGATTATGAAGAATTTAGTAAACGGGGAAGTCTCGTTTTTCTGCAAAAAAACATAAATCTTTATCCAAGTGATTCATTTGAGCATAGACGCACGTCATTAAAATATGAATGACGGGTCCAATTCCTTATTAAACTAAAAATAAATATCGCTTTGCACACTTTTGCTCAGGCATGGATAAGGTTTTGGCAAAATGTTTTCTGTTCAATCAATTTGCTTTCTCCCTGAAGTATGGTTTGGGAAGTCTTGGCAGATTTTCGGCCTTATGTCGTCAGCTCAATTGCCAAGCGTCGTTTTTTTTTAACTTTGCTCAGTTTTGGACAGTTTATGACACTTTCTGGTTGTTAAGATATTCGTACAGATTTTGCTGAGTATACAAAGTACGTCACAGTTTGACTTTTATTTGTGTAAATAAAAGTCAGATTTTATCGTTGGAAGTAAAGACCCTACCTCTTTGAGGTTGTTGTGACCGCGTTGCGATCTTGACAGATATTTAATCACTTACTAGGATGGCCCTACAGTCTTAGAGTTTTACATGGGACTCAATCCAAAAGTCTCTCCAGTCAGCTTGATCCTGAGTAAGCCTCCAATTGCGTAATCAAATTGGTTCAGGTGCCTTTAGTGTGTGCCACCAAAGGTTAGGTCGTCCCTTACGGCGTTGTTATTTGGTGTATTTTCGAAGACTCATCGGGTCGAAGCGTTAACTCCTTGTACTATCCAAGAGGCAGCCCGCTGACTGTCAATGAATCCGATAGATGGGTTATCTATCGTCTTATACATAGACAGCCAGGCGGCCATCAAGGTTCTGGACGCACCATCAATTAAATCCCAGATGGTAAAACGTTGCCGCCTATCTCTCAGGACGATAGCGGTCAAATGTTACCTTACCCTATGCTGGGTCCCTGGGCATAGTGGTATTGGAATGTGGGTGAGCATGAAACTGGCAATAAATCAGGAGACCCCTTACCCCTCAATTTCAGCAATAAACACCATGCTAAATACATATGTCATCAATATCACCAATCGGAGATGGTTGGAACTAGACACCTGTAGGACTTCGAGGCAAATTTGGCCTCTCATTAATCCAAAAAAGACAAGCCTTAGGTAATGTCGTAGGAAGAAAGCGTACTTCACTACCTAGGCACCTGTCCCGCCCTCGCAAAAACGAGGAAAAGCACATAATTCACCACAAGTTTTTATTCAAGAAGCAATCCCCGGTTGAATTGATCGTGTATAGTTTGGGCCAATGTTCTTGAGTGTTTGTATTTGAATTTTTCGCATAGCATGGAATTAAAGTGGCACCCCACAAAAAAGGTTCGGCAGCGTTAAACTGCAGCTCCGTGACTTTTCAGCAAAATCAGCGACACGACTATCTACATAATAACTTAGGGTTCAGTATTCCATCTGGTTTGAATCGTAGCAGTGAGAATATTTTCGCCTTATTCTTAGTAGCAACTGCATCTGTCAGGTCGGGCCTTGATTAATTAGTGTTCTCACTTTTAGAGGTCAGTTCTATATCGTATACGCTAAATAGAAGCTACGTCTCTCTAATACTCAATTTTGAGGTTTTTTGGATCATCGGAGGATAGTGGCACCCCCGCATTACATATCCTATTTACGTGACATAAAAAAGAAAAGCAGCTATTTTTTTAATAACCTTTTTATCTTCACAATGTGAGATCAGCGACAGCAGCCAAAAAACAAAAAAGATTGGCAGATTGGCAAAATGGTGGGCGCAAAAGCGATGACTGACTTATAAAATACAGACTCATTAAATTATGAAACGGAGAGCACATGCCATAATAAAATCGTTGCAAAATACGTTATGACGTACGTTCGTCCAGTAACTTAGTCATACGAGACTTGTCATCATTTTCAAATTAAGTAATTCGATTTCAGTTGACATTTTTATGTAAACCTAGAGCCTTATCTGGTCAAGCTTTCTTACAGCCAGATGAATCACACCGCAGAATGCTAACTCTGGACAAAAACTTAAAAAAATTCTAATTAAGTTTAATTAACATTGTTGCAATTAACATTTTCTATAGCATCGAGAGGTGGTCGCTCTAAATTGACATATGCAAATGGTGATGGGAACTCGAGCAATTGATTAAATGTCATTTTATGAGGTCACTGCTGACAATGATTTTATTTTTAATTTTGCCATTGCAGAATTTGAGGAAGTCATTTAGATTAAAATACATTGAAATAATAACAGCTAACAGTTGATGATTGTGTCAGGGCAGAACAATTTGCTGTCATTTTATTTACATTTCTTCACAATTCGCAGTATTTTTTTTCGGCATAATCGATCCATCAAACTATCAATTTCTGTTTTTTTTTGGCAAACCGCAGCGATACTCTTCTGTCCGTGATATGCAATTTTTCTAGACCTCTTTTGACTTTGAATAAAATGCATAGCCGGAACTTGGGCATGGGAAGGCGAAAGTATAACCACAAGCCTGTATAAGCATTTTGAGAAGCACATTTGATGTGGTCCGGCTGAGATAATGCGTCAGTCTCTGCAAAAAAATAAAGTTGCTTAGCTAACCAGGTCTGCTCCTATCGTACGGACTAGTACAGACGACCATCCAAATAGAATTCATCCGTCATCTGCCATGCGAAAGTCCAACACTAGCTGCTGGAAAATAGAACACTTTGGGCAGTAGCATGTACCACGACCAAGACTACCTCTACATTGCTAACCATTAGCATCTTCTTAATCGTGTATCATAAGCCGAGAACACTCTTTTATTATAAGCCATCTACCTGGATCTCTCCATTCTGAGAAACAGCAGACGGCAGAATTAAAAAAAACAATATTTTTTGATTTCGAAAACTTGACTGCAACTGTTGACACTGATACTGCACATGCGCTAAGCAAACTAACTTAAAATATGTTTTTTGATTTTGAATTTCACAATTTCACAAATTCCTTAAGCACAGACGTTACCTTGCTCTGTTCGACTTCAATGGGAATATCGCGAACATTTCTGTTGACCGCATTGAAAGGAGGCGAGGATGAATGCTTTCGGCCACTACGAGACGAACTCGACGATGGCGGCGACGGTGGTTCGTTCGATGACAATCTCGAACTCTCGACAATCGTAACGCGGGGACTAAACGGACTTCCGCGTCCGTTTTCGTAACGCAACCTTGAGCTGGCACTATTTTCATAAGACGCTGGCGGCGACAAAGGCATCTCAACAATCGGACTCGGTGATCGGGTCGGAATGAAATCAGATTGTCCTGTTGATCGGAAGGCTCCCTTCCTCACAGGCCATGGTACATTAGCTGACATTTTATTGCTTTTTCGAAACCTCTTTTCAATATCAAAATCAATAACACAGAACAAAAAAAAAAATGCTTCAATTGAATTCACCACTCGCACAGGTTACAAATAAAAAAAAATATGAACAGACACAACAGCACAGAGTTCACATTTAAATTTAGCATCTGCCTGTGTGTGTTTTATTTTTAAACAAATTAACTAATGTTGATAAAATTTGCGCTAAAACATTTCCCGACGAGATATGGCACCAATGAATTCGAACCCGAACACAAATACGAACGCAGAACTTGCTGGCCAGAGCACCAGGCACCGATTCGACTCGGATTCCGATCGAGCGGAAAAAAGTCTCTATCTGTCGTGCGCAATCAGTAAAACGTAATATGCAACCGCAAGGCGATAAAAGTCACATCTACACTAGAAGTTTACACCGGCTCGAGAGCTTTAAATTTAATTAAGCAGTTTGTAGCAAAAAAAAAAAAAAAAAAACTATGACACTTGAATGTCAGAGACTTTGCGTTGCTGTCCACACACCAGTACTCGGCAATTCAGAAAAAAAAAACACACACACAAGATTTTTTGTCACAGGTTGTCGAAAAAACGTTGCAAATGCACTTTTTTTTTTTTAAATTCGAAAACTGAATCGTTTTTCGATCAGTTCGGTTGTACGTCTCCTGATAGAAGGTCGAATTTATTCTATTATTAAATTCTCGAGAAAAGTCTGTCGAGATGACTTTTATTGTAAGCGGTACTCTTTGACTGCGGACCAGCATACACACGCGGGCGTCTGATCTACACGAATGGTCATCGTTTGAAAGCACCTCAAAAACGCTCTTTCGAAAATCTTGAAAAATCTCTGCCTCTGCACACAATACGAGTGTTTTAAAGAGTATTCAATGCTCAAATGATCTCTTTTTAATTCTCTTCTCAATTATTATGTTTGTCGAAAATAGATTTTCGAAAACAAGAAATCAATTGAAAATATAAGTAAAGTTGCTGTGAGAAACGCGGGTGTGATTATGATTATTATTTGAGATAAAAAAGTATCGTTTTTTTACGTTTTTAAATTAGTTCGAAGGAACAGGTCAGCCGATTGACAGTTAAAATAATTAGTTACTTGTGGAACTTTAGAAGCAAAATAACAAAATGTTAAAACAATATTATTTTACATTCTGCGAAATTGAAATGTTGGCACTGTATTTAAAAATACACACGTGCAGTATGTTTTGAATTTCGGTCTTAACGTGAAGAAGAAAATGAATTGGAAATTTCTCGAGTTTTTTTTTTTTAATTTATGTTTAACGAAAAGAATTTCGTTTTTAAATTTGAAATGAAATGAAATCGTAAAATTAAATAAAATGTCAAACACAATAATTTGACGAATTTGTTTAATTAGACAAAAATGTCGGGAAAGTATTTTTGGCTTTAGATTATTATTTTTTTTTTGTGGTAAAAACTGACAGGATTAGATGAAGAAATATAAACATGGTTTTTCTTAAGAAGCTTTACAATAAAGTCTGATTTATTTTGTCAATCGTGCTCTAGAATTGTTTGGAGTTACGAAATTGCATAATTTTTGTTAATGCCGCTTAATACCACTGAATTGTGATTAAATATATATTATGGACGGATAGAGAATACAAAATTATTGTCACTGATTATTTGACGAGTTTTTGGGTCGGATTTTTAAACTCAGCGTGAATTTCGTTGTCGTACTACTATATTGGATCTCGTTTATTGTTGGAGCTACAGTTCACACAGCTCGGGCAATGATTGTGATTTTTGGTCTCCATTATTGAAATGGCCGACCAGAGCTCCAGATCTCGCGTTGTCACATGCAAATCTTGAAAGCCAACGTTGAAGAAGAAATCCCCAATTTGGAGCCAGTTGTTTTGTAATCACCTATAGAAAAAGTTGTAGGGAGAAGCATCGTACAACTTCGGACTCATAATCGTTTCTTGGGCAAAGGGCTCACCCTTGGGTCGGAAAATTAAAGTTTATGAGTTTAAACATCAAACTTTATACCAAATTGAGTCAAAGCTTTTTGCACAAGGATGGTTTCTTGTACATAATATTTTAAGTAACCTTGTTTCTCAAAAGAATTAAGTCTTATTCTGTTGAATGACCGTTTGCAAAACTTGTAGCGCTGTTGACTTTCAATCCCATTTTCAGGAACTTACCCTCTTCCTCTCAAAAAGAAATATGACATCTTTTCGTCGTTTCGCGCTTTATGCAAAAGAAACTTGATGAAGTCTATACCCTGAGACTTGGGTCCACCAAGTGATCTTGAACGATATCAATATTTTTAGAAAATTTATTTGCATGTGAAAAGTTTTCCATTAGCAAATCTGTCTAACGAGAAGACAGAGGCATTTGATTTCCGCATCTGTGTGGACGAATGAGGACGTATACTCTGCTCATTATGCAGTATTATACAATTTGATTGCCTGCCAAATTGCATTCGTAAGCATGCCTAATTGAATCGTGGAAAGTAATCAATCTAATGCGCTTCGCTAATCGTTCCCAAGCATTTTTTTTTATGTAAGTGGTTTTTAAAAATAATTTTCAGAAATCAGACAGCTGCCATGCTTCTTGTTTACATTCTCCGATTTTGTCCTTAAAATACTCTTAAATTAAAATTAAATCTAGAAGTTTCTCTTATAATTTTCAACAAAGTTTTTGCCGTCCAAGTTTTCATACTTTTAATATGAATCAAAGCGAAAAGCTGCGTAGGCATTTTTAAGATTCTTATTTTTCTGAAGACTGGCCCACTTTATTATTTTGTTTTGTACTATTGGCTTGCTCTCAAGGAGCTAAGACTACACTTATGATGCATTTTGCTCAGAATGAGAAAAAGGTTTGAAACTCGGATGTAATTAAGTATCCATTGATAGGCACTTATTTTCATTCGTTGGATTCACAGTATTTTATTTGAAACTAGTTAACATACCACAAATATGTTTTTTGGAAGTTTGGTTCTCACCGCACTGAAAATCTAAAGTCTTCGCAATAGAGCCCATAATGGATGGTCTGTCATTTGTTTACTATTTTGAACGAACTTGGAATTCAAAAATGGCAAGCCCATACAAAAATCACCCAAACTACTATCGCTTGTCGACGATTTAAGTGATAGCGCCGCTAATTTGTTCCCAACGGCAAATGGTGACTGGATATGACCCGAACACTCAACGAAGTTAACCAATTGATCCAATTCTAAAGCAGGCGCTTAACCAACTGCGCCATGCAAACATTTTATTTTTGTCTAAATTTCAACTAATTTTTTGTTTTGTCTTGATTTTATTTAAATATTTCTTACTAACGAATCTGCTGAGAAGAATGCATTAAAACACCTTTGCAACAATTTTCGCAAATCCTTCACTCGTGAATCACATATAATAAAACAGAGAATGGGAAGATTTAGTTTGTTTCTGTTTTTAATCTTTAAAAAGATGCAAAATACGTGATAAAATCAAAAATACTGGTTTTCTTTAAAATATTCAAAATAAAAAATGAACTACAAATAGCCGCGTGCTTTGACATTAATTATTTTTATTTATTTTTATTTTTTTTATCTCAAAACACTTTGTTGAAAGACGTAACAATAAAAGAGGTGACGCGCTTTTGTTGAAATTCAGAATTATATTTGGACGTTTTCCAAAACAGCAAAACAATTCGAAATCCATAGCTGAGCTCATCAAAACTATGCTATTTTTTTTTACAAAGGCACGACAAGAATGTTAACGTCACTCATGACGTCTTAAACGTCATGCAAAAAAAACAAAATCAATTTCAAAGCACCCACGTATTTAAAAAATAAAAAATAAAATTTAGATATTTCGAAAATGACAAATTTTGAAACAAATCGACGCTTATGCGAAAATAAAATTCATTTGATTTACCGATATTTTTTGGAAAATTGATTTGCTTCGCTTTCCTGGGCGGTTAAAAGATGGCGATGGTAAAAATCTCACGGTAGCTGGAAAACACTTTGAAAGCAACATTTTCCACTTAACATCTGTCGTACACTGCTCGTTTTTAACTTTGATACATTCCCGCACGCGAAAAACACCAGCCAAGGACAAAATCGATGGAACGTGAAAAGGGTGGAGCGAAGAACCTATTTAACATAACTGTGCGTCCTTTCGCAGTCAAAATTCACGCTTACTAATTTGTTAATGGAATCGGTGTCCCCGTTTAACTTAATAAAATGGCCATCGGAGTCTCCTAGGGTGACAACTCCTCACGGATCCGAAGCAAAAGAAACGAAAACAAAACTGTAGTTGAAAAAAACAAAAATGAAAGTTAAGGGAAGCTTTATCCACCCTCTGTGGCGAGGAAGAAATCAAAGGAAACTAAAGCCAGAGGATTGTTGGGTTGTTATTTGCCAACTGAACACACCCATTTGTGGAAGAGCCCGTGCTACTGGAGTCAATAATGTGCATACTGGTTGGTAGGGAGACACTCCTTGTTCTGTTGCCATTGAATGTTTATAGGTTCAGAAACAAAGGAGCTTCACGGTTATTTGTTGGGGGTTTCTTGAAGCTTTTTGTGTGAAAGTTTTTACAGAAAGACCTTTAAGAAGCTTCATGGGGTTTCGTGAGTAGATTTAAAGTTTGATACTCATGAAAAGGTCATTTAGAATCAAAGCCAAATGCATTTCTTTTGTTTGAAGCATAAATAAATTACTCATACGCCCCGTGTAATGCGATTTAGCATGTGGTGAAGGACCTTTTATTGATTGACGGTTGAAGTAGATAGGGAACTAAACAGAGGGCAATGGTTTTACTTCTAATCTCGTGACTTCATGACTTAAGAAGCATATGACTTTGAGTAATCAGACGTCCAGTTTTGACATAAAGTTTAAGAAAACGTAATTTATTCATGTTAAAATAAGTTAATTTTTGAAAAACAGACATTTTTATGTTTCAAATGAAACTCAATACCCAAGATTGTTCCGAGTTTTAAGCAAGACTGGCTAGCACCGAACCATCTGTATACTGAGGCAGATTTAGGTCAAAAAGTTCTTATCGATTACTAGGACAATTTCCTAGAGCCGATATCCAGCCGGCGTGTTAATCAGCTTCATATTATTACACCTACTTTACTGATTTCTGGTCTTGAACGTGAAACAAGAGTAGATTTCTGCGGCGTCTCCGCTTTGAATTAAGCTGGATAGAGAGTCCTTATGGTATTAAACCGCCTTTGATAATATTTAGTAGAGCTTCTATGCCATCACTTCTCTTTGGAGACATAAATGGCCCTTTAATTTCGTCTTCCTGTTAGCTTAAATAACTCCCTGTAGTAAGCCGAAGCTGTGATGTGTTTATATGAAGTCACGAGGCTATATTTAAGCTTTCAGTAGGCTCCTTAAATTTGGTAAATTTTATTTCAATTTACTTGTTTGCATTCGTTCCCAATTCACATTATTATTTAATTTAATTTTCTTAGTTATGCAAGCAAAAATTGTTTTTCTATTTTTTTTTATTACTATACTTCGTCAGTGCTTTGTTGTCAGTATTAAGCTTTTCCAGCAGAGCAAACGACATCTTCACAAACAATTTAGAAAATGAATATAGAACCCCGAAATGAAAAGTCGACAGCGTAACCGTTAAACCGTGTCCGGACACTTTAATAATATCATTGAGCCCTAAAAATAATTAAAAGCTAATATACTACTGTGTCCAAAAAATAAGATGACATTTGAATTTAAACTTCGCGCGTCGAAGGATTTGGAAATTTTTCTTTCTTTTTAGGTTGGTAGTACTGTCAGTGACATCTTTGTGAAATTTCATGTCAAAATATATTCATAGTGTTTGAGATACGCGTCGTTTTGAGAGCTGCTAAAAGTGAGTTTTTCGTTTTTTGCGATGTCGAAATTTATTGAGCAAAGAATTTGCATTAAATTTTGTTTGCGGAATCAATTTTCTGCTGCGGATACGTTGAGGATGGTGCAGAAAGCCTTTGATGATGAGGCTATGTCTAAAAAAAATGTTTACAAGTGGTATAATGATTTCCAAGCCGGCCAGGAACGTGTCGAAGACGAAGAGCGTTCTGGGCGACCATCAACCAAAACCGATGAAGCTCACGTCCAACAAATCAAAGATTTGGTGTTGAAAAACCATCGATTAACGATTAGAGACCTTGCTGATGAAGTTCGCTTATCGAAAGGCTCAGTCAATACCATTTTGAAGGATGCTTTGGGCCTCAAGCGCGTCAAATCTCGACTGGTACCGATAACATTGAATTTTTTTGGAAAAAAGGCGTCGCGTTGAAGTGTGTGAAACAATGCTTTCCGACTACCAGGATGTCATGAAACGCATTGTAACTGGCAATGACTTGGATCTATGCTTACGACCCCGAAACAACCGATCAATCGAGCGAATATCGTGCCAAAGGAGAGCCGAGACCAAAAAAACCGCGCCAAAGTCGCTCAAAAATCAAGGTCATGTTGACTGTTTTCTTCGATTATCGTGGTGTTGTGCTTTATGAATTCCTTCCAACCGGCCAAACAGTCAACAAGGAATATTATTTGAACGTTATACGTCGTTTGCGTAACGCTATCCGCCTAAAAAGGCCGGAATTGTGGAAAGACATTTCTTGGTTTTTACACCACGATAATGCACCATCCCATACCGCACTCGTCATTCGTGATCATTTCGCCAAAAACTCAACCCATATCGTTCCGCAACCACCGTATTCACCTGATCTGGCGCCGTGCGACTTCTGGCTGTCCAACAAGCTCAAAAGACCGCTCCGGGGACACCGTTTTGATACGATAGAGGAGATTCAAGCCGCAGCGAAGACGGAACTGAAGGCCATCCCGGAAAGTGACTACAACCAGTGTTTCAAAGATTGGAAAATCCGTTGGCATAAGTGCATTGCATCGGGAGGGGATTACTTTGAAGGGGATGAAATTGATTTGGAAGAATAAATAAAGAATTTTCAAAATAAATACAATGTCATCTTATTTTTTAGACACAGTAGTATAAAAAAAAGTTCAAGACTTCCACTAAGATTCGAATAAGGATCCAATTAAAAGGCAGGCATTTATACAAAAGTGTCATAGAGCCTTATCATTTTACGTTCCTAAAAACCGGAGCACTTCAGCTATTCAATAATCGTACAAAGATTGAACCCACACGCACAACAGATGGAAGCAAATAAAATATACGTTATCTAAGAGTGCAGTTCGACTTCGAATTTCAAAACCTTCTGCCAATAGCTTTGAATTTTAAAAGAGTTGTTTGAAACTTGGGCACCAACACAAGAGGTTCGATCTTTCGCAGATCTATCCAGTTACATGGTAAACAAGTATCGAAACAAAGATGTCAAAAAAAGGAATCAAACTGAAAGGTAAAAGAATAAAGAAAGTCTCAGACCGACCTTTCGACAGAAACCACTTGAAGGCAATCAAAGGTGTCATCAACCTTGAACCTGCAGTCAATTCAAGTGGCTCACTCTGCCTGGGATAAGGAACGGTTGGGTTATAAAGCCCTTTCCGGGAGCGACCGAATTGATATTAAACAAGATCGCAATCCTCACGGTTTTGCTATGTTAAGCAGAGGAAGGAAACAGAGTAATTCCACAACCGCGAAATTTTCGTGCTGTTATGAAAAAAGAGAAGACCGAAAAAAGGATGCCAGAAGCTTGGTATAAGCAACTTTTCAAAATTCGACGAGAAAAGAAGACGAGGTCTATGACAAAAAAAAAATGCATACCTGAACAACTGCGGCATTCTCCTCCGTCTTGACACCATCCACTTCCAGTCTATTTCTCATTGCAGACGCAGCCTTGTCCTCTATGTAATCCACATCGCCGGCCTGCAAGCGTTTGCTCAAGGCCATATTACTAGTGGCCTGTTCCGAGCTAAAGCCATCGGTTATCACTTTTGTTTTTGATTCGGTTTTTGTGCGTTTCTCCTCGAATTTAACTGTGTCCACAGTTTTCGATGTTCCATTTAGGCCATTTGTCAATGCAGCAGCTTTTGTCGCATTCACCAAATCCAGTCCCAAGTCTAGTTCGCGATGATGATCATCCTCGCCTTCCGGAAATGTGACCAAAGGTTCATTCGGACTATCAACCAGATTTTCTATTGACGATCGAATTCTATAAAAGGAGTTCCCAATGAGATACTCGTGCAACAGCAAAAAGGATTATTAACTTACTTCTTTTGGATTTGATTGATTGCCGCTGAACTGTTGAGTTTTAGATCATTCAATTGTTGTGTCGCTGTTCGACTCATGGCCAAGTCGTTTATTTCAGACATTGAGTTCTTGATCTCATTAAGATCACGCTTGAGAGCAGTCGCCTTCATTTCGGACGTTGAAGATGACGACGATGAGGAGGAAGATGTAACGTGATGCAAGCGTTGTGATTTCTTTTCAACGCGTGTTGTCGTACTGCTACTATTGACGACCTAAAACAACGACAAAACATTGATTAATTCAAAAGTTGGTTACAAATTAAGAAATGAAATTAATTTTTAAAGCTACTGACTCATAGGAAAACTATTTGCTTACGATCGCTTGGTTGTGATAGATGGTATTGAAAAGATATCTGAACTGTCAGCAGATAGAAAAAAGTTCGTCGTTTGACAGTCGATAAAATTCTTGAAGCCTTATAAAGACTGGAAAGCCGTCTTTTGAATTGAACTGATTAGATAGTTTATCTTTTGCATCTAAAACCGAAGGCACAAGGCACATATAGTTAGAATTTTGCTGATAAATATTTATTTACGATTCGTGGTTAGCCCACCATTTCGGACCAATCGAATTCTTGTCGGCGTTTATTGTACACTTCCTTCTCTACAATTTGATGGGTTAAGGGACTTACACTAACAGAATAATTGGCTGAAGTAGTGGTTGGTGAATAAGTTCGACTTGTTTGCATTCGCTTAAAGTTCACAGTATTTTTTCGCTGCACAAGAAAGAAGGTTTGTAAGTAGAAGATTGCCTCACCAGTGTGAGTGTCACAAAACAGACGTTTATTTTTTATTTATTAATTTATTTAAACACCGTCCAAGCATATATAAAGACATCCCAATATTTGATTGTAAGATAAAATTTTAAGGGTTCAGTGTCAAAAGGTGGTCTGGTAAAGTGAATTCCTTTTTGGGCATGGAAAATCGCAAACAGCATAAGGAAAATTAGATACCAGATCTCTGTCTCTTGAACCGCATAGAAGTAAACAAATATATGCAGCGAGTGTCCTGAAGGGATTTTCATCATTATAACATCAGCAATAAGATGCGTACTAAGTGAAGCAAGTTTAGGTAAATGTAGTAAATGTTTTCTTCATATAAAAAATCACAAAGAATTTAACTTGATCCTGTGGTCGATTTGCCTATTGCAGGAAGCACTTGTCAAACATACTAGAGGTGCAAAAGTACAGAATGACAAATGCTAACTTTGCTTATGGCGAGAAATTGAGGATTTGGTTTAACGAGCTAAAGAGAGACTTCTTCAGTTCGCAGAATGGGTAGGCAGATTATAACGAGTTCAGTTATTCATAAACTAGTAAATTAAAACCATACTGGAAGAGACTGCATCGACTTACGGGAACTCTTGTCGGGGAAAAACTTTAACTTACAAGTAGCTCATTTCCTTATAATAATGCAGCGTCTCGCTTGTAAGAAGTAAGAAAAAGTGGCAAAGTTAAGAGACTGTAAAAAAGTAAGTGTCGGATACAACCATTTTGAAAATTTATCCAAATCATCACGGTTTGACTAAGAATAGCGCAAGGTGGATGGTCAACGTTTTAAAGGATCTGTAGCCAGCACAAGGATGGGGTATTGAGTCGAATTATTTTTGGGAACGAATCGTATATAAAATTATTAAAAATAAAAGGGTGTCTCCATACCCGAAAAATACTATGCGTCAGTTCTATAGTAGTTGAATTTAAAACGCCAAAAAGTAAGAAAACAAACGGCGGAAATTAATCAAAGTTGGCCTACTTCTGCACGAAAACGCGCCTGTTCTCAAGAGTCGAAAAAGTTGGGCTTCGATGTTTTGGATCACCCGCCTTTCAATTCTAACATGGCCCTCATGGAGTATAATCTATACCCAAAGTTAAAAAAAAACCCGGCCAAGTGGGAGTCGAAATTGCGCAACGAAGGACTTTAAATTGTCCACGTTAACCGAGTCTCGAAGATTTTTCCCGCTTTTGTTTGTGGGATATACCATAAAGGTTTGACTCCGTCGATTAAGAAGTCGATTCCAACTTGATACTTTCGGATCCAGACGGACAACGAAATGATACTGTTTTACTTATTAAGCTACGGAACCTTCAAAAAGAATTTCCCATTTAATCAGTTTTAGTGTTGTCGCTTGACTCCATAAATCCGAAAATATTGAAAAGTTGGGTTGACAGAAAAGTCTACTGTCAAATCAGCCGAGGGTGTCATGCAAAAGAAAAAATATTTCATAAGTAAATCGGAAAGTTTACTCTTTTCAAAAAAGTAACAATCGATTAAAAATGCTGCACAGTGTTTTTTTCAACGCATTTTTAAAAAGAAACAAAAAGATTGCCCACCCTGTAGACGAACACGGTCCATGCCAATGAGTTAGTAAAATCACATATTTCATACCATGCAACAATCTGACTAGTAAAGTGGCAGGTAAGTGATTCTGTCAATTGAAAACAGACAAGCCAAGCAGTCGAAAAACCACCCGCCTACAACTCAAACGCTCCAGCACATGAATGGAGAGAATCAAGAGCAATTCTCAAGCATGATTGCAGTTCAAATTAATTCCGCATCGCCTTGCAACAGTATGTGTACTTCATAAAAACACGTGTAAACAATTGAACTGCACGTACTCAAATTTGCATGCGAATGTCACATGGCTGACTGCAGGCCGTTCTAAAAGCTTAAAAAGTCTTGTAGTCATTCAAAATACGACTAAAGTCACAATCGCCCAAAAAGTATTCAAAGTATTTTTCTTTTTGGTCGTTTTCACCTCTCAAATCTTAAGACAAATATTTACTTTGGTGTTGAAACAACAACAAATTAGTTGACGAAAACGTATAAAATACCTTCTGAAAAAAGTAGCTAAATAAGCTCATATCTATTTTTAAAAAAATGATGAACATGGTTATTGAAGTTGATCGTGGGCTCATCAATTTGATTCAATAAATTGTAAAAACTATTTAAACGCATTAAAAAAAATGTTTCCTTATGTAAAAAAAAAAACTGCGAGTAGCTTCCGGTAAATTTTCGAGATAAAAACCGAGATACATCTATCAGTATCTGAATTGCATTTCAGATACTTACTTACAACTCTACTAACCTTGTTTGAAGTGGAGACTTGAAAACGGAGAGTTCCACGTTTGTTTAATACACTCTTTGCAGAACCTTTTGATTTCCTTATTTGCATTAAGATACTTTGTTTATCTTTATTTTTTTTTTAATTCTATTTTTTTCTCGATTTTCTTTGCACACAATTTCGTTTGATTTTTTTTTTTTGTTAATAATTTCGTTCGTTTTATTTATATCGTTAAAAAAAATTTAAAATTAAAATAATAATTCGTTTGTAAGACTGATCCTAGTTAAAAGTGACGACAAAAATAAATTTTGAAAAAAATTTATAAATCTGCGCGCACACGACAAAAGATCGTCCTCGTTCGTTTGACTGAAAAACTTAAAATGAAATAAGCACGGAATGAGCAGCCGGTCGTAAGCATGCCAAAGAGGCCGAGAAGCTTTTTATTTTTTTTTTAATTCTTTTTATCTCAAACTTTACATCGGGTGGAGAGGGCGATGTGAGCTAAGTTTCGTTTCTTAAGAAATCTGTTTCGTTTTCGTTCTTTTAAATGTTTTGTTTCGTTTTTGTTTTGTGATGATTTTCTACTCTAAAACGATAGTGCTCGGCGACTGTTGGGATGCTGACGTCGAACGGGAATTCGCATGGACGTTTGACAGAAGCACTGACAGTTAATAGACCAATACGGTCGTGAGTAATGTCAGATGATAAGACCGCACTATGTCCAGTGGTTAAGTGTTTGAATTATTTTTGCTGGACGATACATTTTTGTTTTTTTGCTTAAGTATCTTGTCGCGTGTTCGCCCGATGGATCGCTGAGTAAGAGAATAATTTATGATATTTGTTTTTTTTTTTTTTTTTTTGAATAAGAACATTCATTAATTCCATGAGTATGTTTTGATTTGTGATTGGGCTTTTTGTTTTCGGACTCAAAGTGTTATGGGATGGTTGTGCTTTTGGAATTATAATTGATTGATGAAAGCACTCTCTGTCCATTGCGGGTAGGTGCAAATAATTGCTTGTGAGAACAAGACATGTTATTACGTTTTACTTTTTTTGAAACTAGCGTTTTCATTTTTTTTCAGACACGGAAGTGACTCATTATTTGGCTGATTAGCCTTATTGGAGCCCAAAAATGAAAAAAAAAAAAATAACCATGTTACATATGAGCGGCACGCTCATAGCAGTGTTGGATTCTTAATCACTATATACACATCCAATAAATGTGATTCTTCGCAAAAGATTTGCCATCTACAAATTTAGGGAATAAAACTGTGGCGATGATCAGGAAATCGAATACAAATTTTAAGTGCATTTTCAAAAATCATTTTCCAGGAAAACTTTTCAACAGCTCGCAGAAATTTACTTTCTAAACATGACCACTTCTATGTACCTGAATTAAGGTTTAAACCAGTTTTTTTACAAGGGCTTTCTATTTCAATTCAATGTGAAGTATAAATCGAGATATGAAGCTTTTTTTGCGAACGATTTGAAAATCATTAAGGTTCCGTACCTCAAAAGATAAAACGAAACCATTATAGGACCACGTTTTTGTTCGTCTGTCTGTCACCACCTTTATCGGGAACTCTTGGATGTATCAAGTTAAAACAAATACAAAGTACTTATTATTGCGATCTGCTTAAGCTGTTGAAAAAATCAAGTTTCTAAATCGGGGCAGTCAAAAGATATGGTTGTTTTTGCCACATAGTTTGATACTGGTATGGGGAAACAAAACGTGTGGGGTATTTGATTCCCGTAGACCTTGAGTTATGAAATTTGGCAAGAAGCAATGTCACATAGCACAATTAATGGGAAAAATCCAAAAACCGTTAGTTTGTTATAACATCACTAAAAATTTCTTTTTTAAATCCTAGCTCAAATTTATGCAAAGAAGGGTATGTATGTAAAATTCAAAATAAGAAAAATGTGTAGTGTGCCGCATATTTTAAAACTTGCAGGGTAATCAAAACATAAAGGATACTGCATACAAACAAAAGCGTGAAAACTTTTCGTAACTCACTTCCTATTATGGACGAACATTTGCACACCTAACAATTTGTACGGAACCCTCGTTGCGCGAGTTCAACTTGCGCTTGGTAGATTGTTCTTTTATTGCAATAAGCATTTCATAAAGAAAGACTCGTCAAATCTTTGTTTATTTTGCATATTTTGTTCAATGTTTTTGTCTGCTTTTATTTGCTGGTTTGAGTGTTACTTAAGTAGAAGTATCTCTCGCAGTGACGAATGATTTTACTTATGTACAACACGTACATTATAGGGCTAAGAAAACTTTCTGAGGGACTCCGATGGCATTATCTTAAAGCGGAGAATAAGCATAAGACTCATCGTCGTCTAAACAACTGGCAGTAGCTTAAACATCAAACCCTTATGCCATACTTTGCCAACAGATGTCACTTTTTTGTTTCTATATCATCAACGGGTTTTCAACGACGTTTTGAATGACAATTTTGGGCTTACTTCGAGCGGAATATTTAAGATATTGAGATGGATTTTTTTCTAGTTGCAGAATTCACGTACGAAGTTCGAACTCGTTTAGAGGTCAATCCTTTGGAGCTAATTTTTCACAAAATCGGTAGAATCGTTTGTAATTTAATGGCCGATATTATTCCTTTAAGGTTTTTGTCTTATTTGCATATACCAACGACCTCACGTTATCCCATAAATAGAAATCCAATGGCATTAAGTTGCTTGAGCGAGTTGGCCACTGTATCGGCCCATTTCTCGAGATTATACGGCTACAAAACTTTCCTATGCGGCATGTGTCACATTCTTTTTGGAACCATCTATATCTGACCAAAAATAATCTTTCAAGATGGCATGAGGACGAACGCCATCAACGGCAACAAGGCTGTAAGTTTCTTCTAATAAATCTTTGGTGGGTGCCGTGGTACAGTGGTAGGTGCGTCTGCTCCTATGAGTTCAAATCCGGGAAAGAACAAGTGACGCGAGTGACTGACAATCACACCGTTGAGTAAAAACTGTCAAGAAAAAGTCAACCCCGCCATTTGCGAAAAATTAAAGACGCGCATATGAATGTTGAAGCTAGACCCTGGCCTCATCACATCTTTGGCAGAACCCAATCGTGAAAAAAAAAGTTTCAAATGGTCGAGAGGTTTCAGTTCTTGATTTTGGTTTTATCTTCTAAGGTCACCAAAATGTGAGCCGATTGGGTCCCGATTCGTGTGAACGAAATCGTTTGATTTGACTCACTTACGACTGCAAAATTTTGGTATTACGACAAATGTTCAATCTCACTGTCACAGGTTGTCTGGTTGGACAATTATTACGACCGAAAATAGGGCTCTTAAGCTTCGGTAGGAAATTTGTACACTTCCAAACTTTCATGTTTTTTTTTGTTTTTATTATTTGCTCGCTCTTCAAGAGGATGATCTATAAACTTTGAAAGTTTGGAAGATTTAGCTTAAAAACCCCGCTGTCAGTGTTATGCCTTCACAGCAGAGCCATCTGCACACAATCTACACAAACCGCTATTTTGAAAACACGAATTAGGAACTAAGCCGATACAACAACCACTACAATAATTCCACCCATTAGTCAGACTACTATCATTGGTCGACCAACCCAGTGATAGTGCCATTAACTTGATCCCAATGGCAAATGATGACTGGACCAGATTCGAAAAACTAGAATCTAGGAATCGAACCTGGGACCTATCAATTGAATCAATTGAAAGGCAGGCGCTCTACCAACTTCGCCACCCAGCTGTATTTGGAAACTTCACGAGACAAAAATGAAAAACTTGACTAAAGTTTTGAAATTCTCAGATCAATTATTTGGTCATTTAAATAGGGACAAGTCCCTAGTTGTTTGCAAGTCTAAAAATTTTGACTGATTGATTGGTAATTGCGACACATTCAGTTTCGGATCACAGGGTGCATCGAAAGTAGCTGCCAACTTTTTACTTCGCCATTACTGCAACTGAATTTGTGATCAGCAAAATGCACGACTACCATTTTCTCAAACAATAAAAAACCATAGTGTTGAATTTTGTGTTTCTGATTGCGTTTTGTGACAAAAATCCCTCGAACAACGTACACGTGTTTTAGAGAGCAATTAAATTTAAATCAATTCCAAAAAGCCGAAAAAATTCAAAGATTGTTGATTGCAAAAAATGCAAATAAGTATGAAGGGAACATATTGGCGGTCTTTTGTAAAATCGACATCATGTTGCGTGTTGTTATCAATCAAATTTATCTTATCTCATTTTCATAAAACTTAAAACATTTTCACCGTTTAAAGATTTTCTTTAAAGCCTTGTAAGAATAATTACCCGGTCTGCATCGAACAATAAATTAACCCACAAATCCTCGCTTTTGCCCGATTTGAAAGGGCATAAGTAACTTATCTTATCGCAGTCTTAATAACCGAAAGCATTTTGTCATACTTATCGAAGAAATGTGATAAGAATAAAGTCAAACACTCATCATACAGGTGTTGCCTAAAGTCAATCATATCGTACCCCACTCAAAAAAAAAAAGCTTATCTGTGGAAAATAATTCGAAATTTTTGCAGAAAACTTGCCAAGTTTTTTATTTTTTAAATTCACCATAAATACCATTTCTAGGAAATCTTACATTTTCCCAAAAATTCTATTCAATAAGCTTTTCCGTTTAATTTTGTCCCATCTTTGATTCGAAAATAATTTCCCAAGAATACCTGTTCATCTTCGAACTCAAATGTGGCACTTGACAAGAGAAAATTGTACAAAACTGACACTAGAGCTTAAGTGACTTTTAGTAATTTGGCAAAATATGACATCAACGCCCACACGTATGACAGTTCTAGCACATTGACTCATGCCACACTTGTCAAGTGACCTAAGACTATTTTCTTCGATATCAATGCGTGACAGATCGAAGTCGCTTACGCAATTTTTTTGCTGAAAAAGTTGGGACGTTCCAATTTGTCATTTGGTTAAAAACAGATCAGACATGTCTGTCACTTAAAATAAATATCGAAAAATTTGATTCCCCGCTGACATTTGTTGTCGGAAGCTCCTCGAAAACACTTTCTGCTCCGCAGAGTGCTTGTGCAATAAAAACAAAAAAAAAAAAATTCCCCGCCGGTCGTGTTATCTTATCGTTGAGCTCGTGGGGCTGCAATTTTTGTTTTTGTTTTTTTTTTTATATAAATAAATATTTTTGTTTTATATAATTTTGATGGTTTTGCTTAAGAGCCATAACGTGTAGATTTAATATGCGTAGCGTAGCCTAATTGACGCCCAAAATAGTTTGTTTTTTTTTTTGTTGCCTCCGGAACATGGAACTAATTAACAAGTTTATCAATTTAACAGAAGGTTGGTTGGTTATAAACAAATAAAGGGACAAGAGAAGAACGGTAAGTGGTTTTTATTGTGGAACAGTACGAGTTGAAGCTAACTCACCGGTTAACATAATGACAAGTAAAAATTCCACGACACCGATAGCGATGATCTTGCGATTGACAGATAGCAAGTCTAAGTTGTCAAATGAGTGTGAGTCAGATTTAGGTGGTTTTGGTATCTTATCGACAAATGTTGGTCGATTTTAAAATGATGGTCATTTTCTTTAAAAAAACAAAGAACTCTTAGTTCATTTTTTTAGGTGATCGAATATGAAGGTGCGTAGACAATAGAGTGGTCATCCAATGACGACAGAAAAACTTGTCAAGTTCGAACGTCATTTAGGGCGTAACATGTTGCTTTTTAAAAGTAACATTTTTGGAGTAATTTAATACTTTCTAGAAATAAGTATAGAAATGTTTTATTTAAGCGAATATGTTTTATTTTTTATTTGACAGCCTTCATGTTCGATAGATGGCTGTCAAAACATAAGGCAGCTGAGTATTAAGAATAAATTGAACATTAAGAAAACTATTCTCTTGGACCTTGTGGAACATTAAGAGAACTTATAATAAGAGCTTAAAGTATATCAGCTGATATATAACATGAGTATATGAGAAGAATGCATAGTTTTTGGGGCTTAATGGCACTCTTGACGAACAGCTGATATACATTCGATTATTCTAATGGGAAAAACACCAATTTGGAGTCCTTGAGTTCGGCCAGTGACAAACAATGAACGAAGAGTTTGTTGATTTTCCTTCGATCTGACACAAGTCCATCTCAAGCGGCTGAAAGACTCTTTTGGCTTGATTTTATTTGCAACAATGCTTTTAGGAACCTGGAGAATCACGTATTACTTATAAAGGTATAGCCACTTGCGAACTTTGACAGTTGATAGCGGCCATGCTATTGATGCTACGTCTATCAACGGATATAGCGTCCAAAAATACGTGCAAATAATAAAATTGTTTATCAGAATGGGTGTTATATTCAGGCAACGTTCCGCCCGCTTCGTCCAATTTACGGTCGCCACAATCGTCTTTCCGGGAGGACTTTTCGCAGTGTGATGGATAAATTTCAGTTCACTGGTTAAGTAAACGGTCAACCAACATACGAACGTCGACGAAAAGCAAGATCTGCCGAAAACACCGCCGCCATCCGCTCACAAGAACTCGGCCTTTCAGAGACCACAGCTTGGTGAATTTCGCATCGTGATTTGGGCCTGCACCTGTACTTAATTTAACTAACCCATGAGCTGAAGGTTAACGACCATAGACAACGATGTATGACTGCTTAATAGGATCTGGAGCAGTTGGAAACTGACCCTAATTTTCATGGAAAAATCATCTTCAGCGAAAAGAACCATTTCTAGATAAATGGGTACGTAAACAAACAAAATTGTAGAATTTGGCACGAAACCAATCCACATGAGATTCAAGAGCGTCCAATGCATCCCGAGCAAGTCACTGTTAGGTGTGGATTTTGGGCTGGCGGCGTCATCGGTTGAGATTTCTTTTGAAAACGACATTGGCAGGCCATCACCGTCAGCGGTAAGCGCTAAAGGTCGATTATTACCGATTTCTTTTGGTCTGAATTGGATCATAAGCGCACCAACGACATGTAGTTTCAGCAGAGTTTTAAACTCCTAACACGAAGCCCAAAAATACTGCTTTACATGACACTGATTTTAATAGTCCTGCTTTATGGAGCCAAATGCCGGACGGATTAGCAAAACATCTGGGGTCATTCGAAAGATAGAAAGAAAAATCTTTCGTTGGATATTTGGCCCTCATGGAGGAAAAGGCTCTACGAGCTGTACAATGAAGTGGATAAAGTCCGGAAGGAAAAAATCTATCAACGACGGAAGCTCGGACAACGACGCGAGTCTTCGAATCCAAGCCAGCACGTTCAAGAAGGATAGGGTGACCGAATCTTGGTTCAAGCATCAAACAATTGCGGACGCTGAATAGCTTTGACTTTCAAATTGAAAGCAGCGTGCTTAGGACCGTAAAGAGATGCCTTCGAGACCTCTATCCCAGACTCTTGGGGTTTGTGAACAGACAACACATTTTTTTCAAACTCAAGTTGAGTTCAAAAATCCCTCGTCTACATTTTAATTCGGTAACACAATTTTCTTCCTTAAAAAAGTGTTTAATTGTTTCGCAATTTCGATATGAGAACAATTTGGGGGAAATACATAATTTGGGGTGCATTTTGAAGTACTCATGGACAAACTAGAATTTTCTGTTCATTTAAGAGGTTTTCGAAATTTAATAAATAAAAATATAAACCAAACAATTGGAATATTTTCAAAGTGAGCGAATTCAACTCAATATAAAAATAAAAGCTACCCACTCCCAGAGCCCATAATCACTTACCTGCTGTGATGTGGATGAGGTTTCCTTAAGACTACTGCTAGAACTAGAACTAGTATTGATTAAATTCTGTCTGGTGTTCGATGATATCGAGCCACTGCTACCAGTGGTGCCACCATTCACCGTCGGCGTACTCATGCCCCCACTAACCAATGTGGTGCCGCCAGGAGTGGTGACAGTGGGACCAATGGCTCCATTTTTCTTATGGAAATTCTCTATCAAAGATGCTGCCGGACTGACATGCTGTGTGGTATCCGAGAAGTCCGACATCTGTAAAGACAAAAACAAAAAAAAAAAAAAATGTAGAAAAACACATGACAGCATTTTCATATTCGAGTGCATTAAGCTCTTATTTAGAGCGTAAGAAGAGCTTGCCTCGTTTGCATACAGTCAATTCTATCGAATGGCGACAATAAATCCCTCTACCCACCGGCACACATACGCAAGTGCGGTTGGTCGTGACTTCAGTCATCGCAAAGGTCTGTCTACGGGGTGCTTGATTATTGCTATTGAATTGCATATCCGTGAAATCGGCTGATAAGAGGAACGTGATCTGACTGATGAATCATTCAATAACATCTGATGCAAGTCACGTGGGCTCGGAAAATGCCAGAGCGCAGGGCTCTTACTGTCAGCGAAGAGGCGGCGGCGGCCCGGTCCGGCCTGGTCTGAGCCATTTGTCATTAAAATGCACGTAAAATAAATTTTAATTTTTTGCTATTCGAATAATTTAACACGAACTTAATGCACGGAGGAAAACAAAGCCCGGCCCACTCTAAAGACACATAACTTTAGTTCGTAGAACTAAGAGTACAGTTTTACGAGGTAATGGTCATACCTTACCTAAATGGGGCAGAGCATTGTGCCTTTTGTAATGTTCGTAAAGACAACTCGCGGTGCAGACAAGCATTGCACTTAACTGTTTTAATTGTCTGGCACTGTTGAGGGTGAGGAAACCATTATGCTAACGTTATTAAACGTTATTTTGCCGGTTGCAGTACAAGTCGGAATTTCAATTAGAAAAAAATAGCGTTTTCGAAGTGAAACTTTTCTGAATTAAAAGCTATTTGAATATCTGGCGGAAACAACGCAGCTAATCTGGATATTTCCATGACACTTCCGATTTTCATTAGTTCTTCATTAAGTTAGGATATTTTTTAAATAAATGTAAATTTTCAAGGATTTATTTCTTAAATAAATAAATAAATAAAAACGCCCTTTCAGCATTGACACGTTTTTGGAAGACTTACTAGCTTCAAAAAGGGCGAGTTATGATATTTTAACAATAAAAGAAAAGGGATACCGTTTTTAACTAAATATTCTGACATTGAAAATCAAAAATTCAAAATGTTAAAATAAAAGTGCGGCTTACTACAAGGTGGCGATTTAGGTACTTTATTATTTATTTAAGTTTTAGTGATCTTTTTCATTTGTTCCTAGCCAAAGTCTGAATTTTTTCGAAGCTGTATACAAGCACAAATCTACAGTAACAAATATCTCACAATCAGGCTTATGAGAATCTTACAATCATGTGATTTTGAGGGACTTGCACCTGCATCTTGAAGCAAATTTAAATGTGGATCCACTGTGGTGCAAACCTAAAAATGTTCTGATTGGTATTCTTCATCCTCAATTTTATGTGCTCCACGGAAACCTTAATATTGAGTGGGACATGATGGAAGAAGGTAACAAACTTCGTATAAATTTCAAGATCAAGATATCAAGAAGCGCAGCATAATTGAAAATACCGGTAAGTAGTTTGTGATTAATACGGTAGACGGCACATTAATTTGAAGAACGCCAGGTTCTTTCTTAAATGTTGGGGTAGTTTTTAAACTGAATACAAAGAAATGCAATGCAAATTGTCTCTCACGATTTCACGGTGGACAAGATGAGGAGTTCAACAGGAGGGAGGAAGCTTTGGATCATACAATACAGGAGGCTTCAATGAATTTTCCGCTAAACGTAACCTATATCGCCACAGCTACAAAACCCGATGCGATTTTACTAAATATTTTCGCGTATGTTTAGCACGGTAAGGACAGAGTTCTGTTTGTTTTTAGAGTTTTTAGAGTCAACAATTCTTCTATTCTTGTCGCTATACCGCAAATCCTCCATTCAAGAGTTCTGAAAATGATTCCCAAGCAATTGAAGAGCTTTAAACTAATTCAGGTCGGCGGTGAAATCTCGCCAGTACGCTGATCTTCGCAGGACCAGTTGGTCCAGAAAGATTTACGTGCTGACCTTACAGAACCTTCCCAGAAAGTAAAGTTTATGTTGTCATCTCCAAATCAAAGCTGCCTCGTGTGCTGAGTGTATTGTCAACAACATCTCTATCTAGCTACCTTACTCTCTTTGGACGCGATGGAAATTTCGCTTCCGACACTTTTGTGTCGACCAACGGTCTGAATTTCTTATTGAAAAAACGATTTTTTTAAAATAGAATTTCATTCAACATGTCCACTTTTCCACCCAGAATCAAATGGTTCGGAATTTTCGCACTAAAAAGACTTTATTAATTGACTCATCACTTTCCGAAGCTTTTTCAATTTTCCTCTGAATTAGCCGTGCAAAAGCAGAGAAAAACAGTCGAAAAATTGCATGGTCGGACTCATTGAACTTTTGATGAGCTTCAGAAAAAAAAAACACCGGAAGAGAAGTAATTGTTAATTCCTAACAGCCTTCCCAGCCCTTTCCTTGAAATGCTGCAAAGAAGGCACACGAATCAAACTTCACGAAGGTTCGCTAAACCAAGCGCCAAATGAAATCGAAAAACCTTGGAAAACTGTAATATGGCAATGGTAATTTTCCATTTTACATTTCGTGTCATCCAATTGTGACAACATTTTGCAGCAGAGTCTGAAATCTATGACCAAGGTCTCAGAGTAAATAGCGACCAAACAGGTGCATTTTTCTTAAAAATTTGACATACAACCGTAATGAAGCCCATTGGCTTAAACTCACCACCACATCAATCCATTCATTTTCCGAATAGAGTTGTTGAGGTAGAAGGATGAGTTTCAAGCACGAGCTTTTCGGCTTGGCTCCCTAAATAAGAGGGCGTGATAGAGAGCGAACTGTTTGTTATCGATAACCTTCTTCGCCTGCATGCTTTTATTTTTACCTGCTTGATTTTCCTTTCGAAACCAGCACACTTAGAGTTGCGGAAACACACTCCAAATAAACTTTAACAGCGTTTGAAATATTTTTACAATTTCCAAGTCTTCACAACAACAACCACTTGTCGAAACATTGAGCAACATTTGTTTACATAAACCTGGTGTGGTCTCGATTGATAGCCTTGTTCTGTTCTGCTTTGACCGTACATCAAGATACCGCGTCCGATAATCAATCATTTCTATTTGACATATCGCCAGTCGCACAGGCAAGTACTGTGCCCACCTATCGTCAAAACGCGTCTCAATCATTTCAGTGCAAGTCACTTCACAGCCTTTGTCCACAAGCACGTCGACATTCACTTTCAAGTTCAAATGG
The DNA here is from genome assembly GCA_963555765.1 of Orthonevra nobilis. Classification (NCBI taxonomy): domain Eukaryota; kingdom Metazoa; phylum Arthropoda; class Insecta; order Diptera; family Syrphidae; genus Orthonevra; species Orthonevra nobilis. Next base: position 126,564,236 of record OY743225.1, on the reverse strand, counting down.
CAGCCTTATCTAGACTCGGGCTTCTACTGGCGTCCATCAAGTATGCATACTTTCGGCTCGTAAGTTCCTCCATCCGTGCGAGCAACGTTGCAGCGGCACGTACGCGTTCCGCTGTCAATTTTCAACGCCATCATGCATATTTTTCTTTTTTCAAATTTGATTTGATTATTTTTGGATTGAAGATTTTGTTTTTTAATCAAACTTAATGTACGATCACGAAGTGAGTTTGAGCAAGCAGTAAACATGTGTCGGATTGCAATTTGCTTGGCGATTCTGCGAACTGTGCCGTTCCATGCTTGAGATAGTCTTGCGCATCTAAGTATTAAGCTCGGGACAGAGGGCTGCTTTGTTAGCACAGCTGGTGGGGTGGGAAAATTATTGAAATAGCTTCAAGTGGGAAATTTATTTGATAAACGAGCCGCGCGCCAGCATATTTGTGTGCTGTACCAGTTTGGGACGCCTATTGAGGACGAGTGGGCGGGCGGGCTGTGCCAACTGCTGTGACTTGATAATGTCGGCGAAAGTTGGCGGCTAATTTTTTGTGTTTTTCCAGAGAACAGCAAACAGTTGAAGTTTATTTTGGAATTTTCTTGGTAAGCAGCTCGAAATGAGCTATGAAGTGTGTATTGAGTATATTCGTGCAAATATTTACTTACTAATTGAGGAACGCTTGTTTTTGACGGCGGGTGTGCTTGAAAAATTTCAAAGGAATTGTTCGAAAGTGACTCAAGCAGTTTATTTGAAAAGATAAACAATGGGGTGCTTTTTATCTAGGCTAGATCTCGAATGGGATTGGAAGAAAAAAAGGTGCTGGGAAGTTGTAACGACTTTTCAAATATTCAAATCAGCAGATTTTTAAAAAACATTATTTATAACAGTCTGGAGCTGTCGTGGAATACAGTGGCCTTCCTGGGCTTGCTTACTTGAACAGACTTACAACTTAGAGTTGGAAATCGGTCTCTCCAAGGATAAGTCGCAGAACAAATGAAAATTTGGTCAAAGCTGGATTCGGCTGATATGCGCGTTGCAAAAAGACTTCAGACGTTAATACATCAGGAACTTCTTAGAGACGTTCAGCAGGACCGCCTTTTCTGTAGATTATAATCAAGTCGTTTACCATGCTCCCTGCCAGAATATATCCACCATATTTAAAAAGTTTAGCTCGAAAACAACCTGAAGCATTTTTAAGCATTTTTGTGATTTACTTTTTCTACAGTGGTTGGGAGAGTTGGTTTTCTTTATACCCTCCTACTCTGCCTTGTTCATTTTCGTTGAGCAGCGGCGGGAACTGTTGTTTGAACATATACACAAGATTCTCTTCACTAACACGGCGAAAACAGGCATCCACGCGCCTGTTTTATAGCCTGCAGTTATGGCTTGAAAAGATTGTCTTTGAAAATTGAACTGTTGAGATCGAGGGATGTTGTCACGGCAAAAACCTGGACTACACCGTTTTGGTAAATTGATTTTTTATAACAAATTCGTGGTGTCTGAGACTTCAACAAACCCCCAGTCCGTGATGCAAAAAGCTTCAAGCTAAAACGCAAGACCTTCAGTAAAAGAAACTGAAGCACATAAAAGGTTGATGAAAATTTAGTTAAGCACCCAAAGACAGTCGAAGATCACATGCAAACTATCACACCGGTCATAAAGAATCGATGCATTCCAACGAAACCACGATGAAGATGTGAGCTTGAATAAGAAAATGGACAAGTTATGATACATCAAACACAACGATGCCCAGCTCTGGTCGGAGAAGTGCCAATGAGAATGTGATCGGAGAAGATACCTTCTTCGAAGCTGTTATTTAACCAGTGCAGTCCCTTGGGACATGTCGAGCCCTATATCCATTCCAGTGACTGGGGGAGACGAATTGAAAGTTAACGAAAATAGTCAGGGTGATGGTTGGACGCGTCTGTGCCGATAAGAGGGCTCCATTGGTTTTGATGAAGGCTGTGAAGTTCCAACCAGCTTCAAGGAAACTGCAAAACAATTTTTCCGAATAGAGATGCTTGGACGAGCGAGGATACGACAAGAAACTCCAGTGGAATCACCATATTGATGGATTGCTCATACATATCGTCAGAGTCTGTAGCAGGGATTTACTGCCCAGACCCATCGATAGAGATTTCAACCTTTAATTTCATAAGTTTTCACAATACTTATTGGAGTAGCATCGCTCTCCGGTCTCAACAAACGGGGGAAGCTTATACTTATCTGCTCATGCAGTTCTGTGACAATTAAAGTTTTCACAAAGCCCTTATCAGTGTCAACACTGGTAAGAGATTGAAAACACAAACGTAATAAACCAGCAAAACTAACCGACGTCAGTTTAAATCAACCTAACAAAGGAGTAGGAACTCTTCTCCGTACACGAAACCTACGCGGAAAAAGTCGCAGGACACAGCTAGTTACATATTATTTCAAAAATTCTTTAAAATGTTCAATTATTTTCAACAAGCCATAATGAAGGATCGACTACAGTATGTACTTGAGGCCTTGTAAACTTTTGCAAGTTATTATCTCATCTCTCTATTTAAAGGGTTTTTCAACAGGGAGGCTACAAAACTAGAGCGACAGGGACAGCAAACGACGCCATATTTCTTGCCGCTCTTTTGACATTTCTCTTCAGTAAGGTTTGCCATTTCATGATGGAAAGATATACGAGCCAACAATGAGTCGAAATTATTAAAATTTACTAACGAAATTCGGAGTCAGTGGCCTCAACGCTAAGAGCGCTACGTCCAATTTATGGTCGTCATAATCGTCCTAGCAGATCAACAATTTAGCGTCTTGTGGAAAAATTTGAATCCACAGGCACAGTACAAAATGTTCCCGTACCAGTGAGACAAAGAAGTGCCCGTAATGTCGAGAATATTGCTGCCGCTGAGGCTTCAGTTGCAGAAAGCCCTAATGTGTCTCTCACACGTCGTTCTCCAGCGTTGGGCATCTCTGTGACGTCTTGGCCTACATCCTAACAAGATTAAATTGACGTAAGAACTGAAGTCGCTTGACCACCAGAAGCGTCGTATGTTCGTGAATTGGGCTTAGCAACAACTTGAAAATGATTCGGATTTTCATCGAAAAATCATCTTCAGCGATGAGGCTCATTTCTGGCTGAATGGTTCCGTCAATAAACAAAATATGGGGTATTGGTCAGGCAGCAATCCACACGTAGTCCATTAGTCATCATTGCATCCCGAAAAAATTACGGTTTGGTGTGGTTTATGGGCCGGCGGCGTCATTGGGCCGTACTTCTTTCGTGATGATCAAGACCAGCACGTTACTGTGAATGGGGATCGCTACCGTTCAATGATAACCGAATATTTTTGGCCACAATTGGATGATATGGGCTTGGAGGACATGTGGTTCCAACAGGACGGCGCCACACAGCGAATCGCACAATCAATTTATTGGAAACCAAGTTTGGAGAACGTGTTATCTCACGAAAGGGTCCAGTCGCTTGGCCGCCTCGGTCGTGCTATTTGACGCCGTATGACTATTTCCTGTATTTCCTGTGGCGCTATGTCAAGTCTATGGTCTTTGCCAACAAGCCAGCGACGATTGATGAACTTCGTACGAATATCGAACGTGAAATTGCAGCAGTATCGGCCGATTTATTCTTGAAAACCGTCGAAAATTGGGTTCAGCGTCTGGACTTCTGCAAGCGTGCTCGTGGTGGACATGCAAAATAAGTCGAGTTCCATGCATAATTGCATCGAACGTACTTTCATAGGAATAAAGAATTTCATTGATATCCAAAACCGTTTTTGTTTTATTTAAAAAAGCTTTTGTAGCGCTCTTATTGAAAAACCCGATATTTATCGTTCTATCTTCATGTGGAGCTGACTGATGCTTAATGCTTTCATCTCTGATTAACAAAGATAAAAACAACACTCATAGCACTGAAAACCCTAAACCAATCAGTAATCATCCCAGATTCTGAATAGTCTTCCAGCTCATTTACTTCTGCTTTCAATGGACTTCACAATGATTTTTGAATTTATCCATCGAAAACATAATCAATCAAATTAAGTTTTTAGCAAAAACGAGCCCTTCGCTTTTGTCTGTTTTAAAAAAGGATTAAAAAGCATCAAATTTTGCGCCAAATCCGACGTAGTTGAATCATCATGCACCAAGCCTTTCGGCAAACATTACATCCCATCCACGACTTAACTAAATAGCTTTGACCTAAGCTTCAGCTAAATTCGCTTTAAGTCGCCATAACACTTCAAAGACTGTGGGCGGATAGGTTTTGTTTTGTTTGTTCCTTTCAAATGCTACTCGTGCAAACTGTCTATTCAGCTACCGCCGCATGGGGCCAAGCCGTCCGCAACTTTTATACCACAAAAAAAAAAGTTTTCCTGATCGCCCACTCGATGGCGTCAAGTTGTTAACAAATCCAGTTTTGACTCAACTCGAAACGTCTTACTTTTGATATCTGAAGCAAACAATTCTATTATTGTTAATTGGAACACAAAAGTTAAGTACCCTCCTGGTAGCCTCGAGCTATTGATCTCGTTCGACCTCGATGCGACTGCAAGCGTATTGTTTTTCCTAGAACCCATCCCACATGCGACCCAAATGCAAATGCAGTGCAAAACAAAGTAGCGAACTGCATTTCAATTCTATTTCTGTGAGATCGTTGCTGTGAAGATAAGCCAAGTCACATTGCCAGACAGGAGATTCCGTATCAAGAGATAGACGTAGGCGAATCGAATGATTGGCAATATTCCCAACTTGAAAGAGAACATCATTTCCAACCGCAGCTGTGTCTAATGACTGCGCAAGCTGACCATTTAGGGTCATTGACAGAAAACAATCTCTAGAAGAACTGTAAAAGAGGATATAAACTCCCTTTTAGGGACAATGAAAATAATGAAAATGTAAACAAGCCCTAGAGTAGTTAAACTCCTCGGGGGAGCAAAAAACTTTTTTCTGGGCTTGGCCTGACGGCGATGTCGTCGCCAAACCTACAAAAACTACACAAAATGGTTTATAGTATTCGTCCATTCATCTATCATTAATCAAACGACAGGTCGCGAATGTACATATTTTAGATACACGCTGAAGGACACAAAGGACTATTGTCAGTGTGTGGGGAAATAAATATTGACATCGCTCAGCGGGACCGTCAAAGTGGGAGAGTGGGAAAACATTTTCTGCGAATTTTTCAAGGTAGTTTTCACATAATGGGTGCGTGCTTGGCGGTCATTAATCCGCTTTCAGGGTGAACGCTAAGCCCACACGAACATAAGCTAATGTAGATCAAGGCAAAGAGGAATTTTAAAGGTTGGGCAAAATCTGTAAAGGAATCTTAAAATTGGTTTTCCAGCAAGGACCATCAATTCGAAAAATTCCAAAAAAAACTTGCAAACGCTGTTGCCTTGAAAGAGACGTTTTTAATGTAACTGATGTGCTTGCTGAAGTAGAATCAAAGACTGCTCCAACCAGATGCAGAATACACACCGAACAGACATGGACTGTTTTACTCCGCAACGTAACTGAATTCATTGTAAGTGATTCTGGCGCCATGCCAAATGCTCGAACACAAAGGCGTTTAACCGCTCGTCTGGAATAGTACCTGATAGGAAATGTGCCGACGACGTGCCACGCAATTGGTCATTTCACGTACATTTCTGCATCTCTTTGAATATGTAAAAAGTGTAGACAATCCGTCAACTGCTCAACGTCTCCTGAACCTCAGTGACAGATTGAACGATTTTGAAATTCAACATGAGCGAAAAGGGCAATTCTATCTGAACGTATGTGCAAACAAACAAAAGTTGAGCTGACGGGGCTCCGAGATATGCAGATGCACCATTTTTCCATCGACGCTTTGGGTAGCACGGTTTCTGTGACTTTTGAGCGGTACAGAACAATATTAACTCTGAAGGACTCTGGTGACAATGGACGTTTTGAAGGATACTCTTACAGATCACCTTATTTCTCGTTTTGGCGATTTTTACTACCCGGCAAGATCGCACGATTCGACCTCTACAGGCATCTTGGGTTTTTTCTGAAGTCGTGATTGTAAGAAAACATGCCAAGAACCTCGCAGTGAATATCCGACAAGAATACAATAATTTATCGCTCGAAGTTTTCGCCAAAATTTTAGGAAATGCGTTAAGAAGAGCCAAATTGGGCTTTGACCATGGACGCGTCCACTTGACCATCTTCGTTTATGGCAAAGAACTAATAGAAAAAAGTAAGAGGTTCCTTTAAATATTGGAAAAAGTAAATCATCGACTTATGTCGTCGCATTTGTAAAGAATAGAAAAACAACAAAAGGTGAGTTATTTTGGGCCACCCTGTTATGTGCGATAAGAAATTTCGTAGCCGAGTCGCGTTGATGAAGAATAGCCGTTCAGTGGCAAGTAATATGCAAGAATAATGAAAATTTGAGGAGATCTTTTACAAGACGAAAGTATTAAGTGTCAAGCCAAACAAGCGTTAACACTGATACTGTTGAGTCTAACCCTGAGTTGCCTCTTTCTATCACCGGGGCATTAAAAAAATATTTTAAAACCACAAGTAACTTCAAGCAAACGACTACGATGTGCGTCGCTGAGATCCTCGAGGGAAACTTATTTATAATTGTACATCAATTACGTGAATATTTTTCACTTAAAAATATATAATGAGAAGTGGACCCAGAATCGACCCCTGGGGGACACCGCTGAATGGCATGAAATTTGGTCAGATAGTTATTCAGTTCAAAAGATTGCTTTCTATTTGTTAAATATAGTAAAAGATTCTTAGCCTTATGGGGCCAGAAGTTTGATTGAGAAGGATTGATTGGTTGATGGTGTCAAATTTAGGAGGATAAAAAAGCTAATTTTTTTCTAAGGCTAGGTAATGGCGGAGATTTTTGCTAAAAACCTAAGTGGTTGAAAATGTGAATTGATTTCGTTTTGCGAGATCCCTTCAAAAACCTCAAGATATATGGGATCAGCCACAATTCGTCGCCCTACGAGCCTTCACACTATCTGACGCCTTTCTGCAGCAACCAAATCGAAGACCTTTTGTCTCGGCAAAGCTGATTTAACTGTGCAGCGAGGTGCCATCTGCATTTCGAAAATAGTTTCGCTGAAATATTTCAATCATGTTCAAGATTTCAATAATCAATCGAAATCTTCAATCTTTATCTGGAGCAGATAATGCAGTGAAAAGGTTGAGTTAACATCAACCCCATTCGGCGTAACTGCTTCGGTTTGGCGAATCAAATGCATTCAAAACTCGGAAAAGAAGAAATCCATGTTCTGAAAAAAATTAACCCTGCCAGAAAAGCAGAGTAGACACTTATCACTTTGGTCTGTTATTCGATCCAATATGTGAAGAACACTAGCTCAATAGTCAAGTTTAAAAAGCCAAGAATCTTCGACTAAAACTTGTTCCGGCATTTCAATCGGATGAACAACAAAGCTCCAGTAAAGATGATCTACGAAGCTGAGTCTACAGAATCGATGGGACAAGGAGGACAGAGCCTCATATTCGGGGTCATATCAAGTGCAAGGCTGCCGTGAGCAAGGCAGAAAATCTTCACAGGTCTGCACCGCCACTTCACAACCCTTAATCTTCAGTCTTTTTCAACACAACGTTTATTCACAACATAGACAGATATTTATACAATTTCTCACCTCAACAAGGCTTCATAAGCCGCATAACAACAATTGATAAGATCTAATTTACCAGAATATCTCCACCCGGAAAGATAGAACTACTTCATAGATTAAACTGACGAATTAGCACGTGCAGCACCAAGTTTTCGCAGCTGCAATCGAACGCGTTGACTTTTCATTGCCTACTTGAAAAAGGTGTGTATATGTATAATGAGCGCTGCAATTTCATGCCCTTATCAGGCTTAGAGGCAAGCCTTTGACGCCAAGCCGACATCCATGATTTCCCTCTAACTAATAAAAAGACTTTTTTTTATGTTTTTTCAACTCGAGTGTGTCGAGGCCTGACAGTTTGGTGTGCGCTGATAACTTTCAAGTGCCTGAGGAGAGTAGTGGCGGTAAGGTGCCGCACCGCATCACGATAACAGCGCACGACCACGAGTCGGCGACGAATTTTGTTCAAATTTTTGACTTCAAGGTAAAACCTGTCGAGGAAAACTTTAAAAAAAAATATAATTTCTATCTTCTTTTTTTTGTTGGGTGATTTACCCGATTTGCAAAATAAACAGCGACGATTCGTCGCGTCGCTTGGAATGTCAATAACTTCATCAGGTTCAATTAGAAGCTAAACAAACAAACATTGCTTTGATCGAAAATAGACGGGCAGACAGGCGGGCACGATTGACCCGTATCCGAGCTTTGTGTTCGAAAATCAATTAGATACAATCAAATGCAGTTTTAATGGGCAATTAAAAGCCCAGTGTGCGCTGAATAAATGCGAGTCTTGAGTCGTGATTGAAAGGCGGCTTGGCTAAACATGTGTTGAACATTTTTATCGACTTATCTGGTTGGAGGAGGGTTCCTCTCTTTTATAATTCAGAGACAACCATGCGTTGTGTACATACTCGAGTCTCGGAATGATTTGAGATCACAAAGCTTAATGCTCATTTAATTATGCAGTCGATATTGATTCTTAATCAGCATGGAAAAAATAAAAATATAAGTCGGAGCTTATGTTCAAAAGCTGAGTAGTGAATTGTTTGAATACTGAATAATCCATTCAAGCGTGCCAGTCTGTTTCGCAGACCGAGTAGAAATTTTGTAAAAAAAAAAAGATGCTAATTATAGTTAAATATTTAAGTAAATATGCCTAGAATCAATGTGTTCGGCAATTAACATTTTTTCTTGACGTATTTGCTGCTTGGCATGACGTCTTCTTTATCTGTGCGTTATGACGTTACTTCTGTATCGAGAAGGAGGCTCTTTAGCTTAAAAATCCCAAGTATATAAAATAGATAAGTCTTACAAAAGGTCATAACTTAGGAAACTAAGAACCAAAACTCGGAGGACGATATCGTTTTCGCATGTCTTTAATCGAAAAGAAAATAAGTATCGTTGCTGAAGTCACAATACCTCAGATCAGTCCAAGGCTTTCAAACGAGCTTGGCACAGTGTCACGTTAAGCAATCTCGCCGCTTTCAAAGTGATTGCATTCAAGCCATGTTCTATTGACAAAATCACTGAAAACTTCTCATTCAAAGTAAGTGTACCGGGGAAGTGTAGGAAAAAGTCTTTTAAGAGTCGCTGTTCCACTGAAATACGAATCCTTTGGCAAAAAATATAAATTCGGTGATCACGGTGGTTTATGTACCCCCTTATTTCTTTCTTCAATCGCTCTAACCAATATTATCTGTTGAAGGCTTACATTCATTCAAATATTCGTTTCTGCAGAAGATATCATTTGAAAGCAGTTTGACGACAGAAACATAGAAAAAGGCACTTGCTAGTTTATCAATAAATGATGAATAAAATACTGCGAATCAAGAGAATGTAAAAAAGCTGATATCGGACCCCACCCAAGAAGTATTTGAAACCAGAACACATCCGAGATTCAAAGCACCACACCAGGTTTCACTTCTTCAGGTTTCACTTCCCTTGTTCAGGATAATCATAAACCGTTGAGAGTGTACATAACAAATAAGCTATAAATAAAGAAGCTAAAACAGACAGCTTCAGGTATCCTTAACATTTCACAGTTATTTTGGAGACATCGGTTTTGTGGTCATACCAACTGGGCGTTGTTATTGTTGCACACTCCGAAGAAGTTTAATCTTCGAACTTCAGTGAAACAAGTTCAATCCACGGATAACGACTTAAGTGACAGTGGACTGTTCTGTAATTTGGAGGCATTTAATTCCAATCCGTCAAAAGACCCCCATAATAATATGCTTTAAGATGAACTCATCACCGCAAGAAAATTCCAATAATTTATAACAATCTTAAGCCCCGAGTCTATCCAGAACACTGAAAAATCAATTCTCAATCTGTTTAGATTGTTCTAATAAGTCGACCACGCAAATTGCTTCACTGTTGAAACTTTTATCAAAAAATATTGCGAATTCATCGTTTCTTGGAAGTCTTTCAATCGCATTGACATTAAGCCCAGAGGCAGTCAATTCCAAAGAAAGCAATTTTTTTTAAAACCTTAATGAGGTCTGATTGAATTGAGATTCACTCGAACAATTCAACCAACGACGGTGATAAATGGTAGATGGAAAAAGATACAAGGTCTGCACTCTTTATCTCACCATCATCGTTTTTAATTAAGTTGAGGAAAAGTATGTAAACAACAGAAGAATGTATCTTGGAGGGTTTTTCCAGAAAGTATTTCAAGAATTCTTTTCTCTTTGATTTAATCGGACCGCAATTCATTATTTGAATTGGTCGAATCACAAGCAAAAAAGCGTTTGCATCGATCAATTAAAAACAAAAACAGATCTAACAAGTGATGGAATGCCAATTTAAAGATGTTTCTTTGTATCTTAGTGTTTAATTTTAGTTTTAGGAAGGTCAATTGAAAGTGAAAATCAATTTGAATAAAAAAAGTTTTATGCAAATACATTTTGTAAATTTGAACCGCCTTCAATGGTCTTGAAAAGTTAAATTCTCGCACGTCTTGTGATTAAGAAATATTTAAGTGATTAGTTATTTAATAAATAAATAATTTCCTTTTCAATTCATTAAGAAAATGTCCCCAATACGACAAGAACAATTTTGTGATGTCATTGATGATGTACTGCAGGGTTCAGTATTGGTGCCGTAACTCTTTAACACGTAATTTTTGTACCAGACACTAATGTTAACCTCAAGTAAGATGCCATTTAAGAAAGACGAAAAAAGAAAGGTTAATGTGAAGCACTCGTCTCATTTCCTTTCGCAGGATCCCTTCACTGGGATACTCTTGAAACGGCGCACTTTTATACTAACTAGTTTTTGAAACAAGAACACGGACAAATCCGAGATATTCCGACATCTAGTTGCTTAGATAGGAGGGAAAAAATATTTTTCTGGAAAATAAGTGTCTGACAGTTCGAAGGACTCAGACACAATCTTTTCCCGATGGTCCATAAAAATCATTCAGTCCTTTACTTAAAAACAATTGTACTTAATGTAGGGTTGAATTCATGTTATATTTTTACATCTCATTTGCTCTGCACGTGCCCTCAGTCGAGAGAGATTGCTTATCGTACTTCCTGGCACAGCTGGGGATCATCCGCATACGCGACTGTCTTTATTACCTTTTTAAACATTTTTTCTTAGATTTCTTTCTTTATAAATTCCACACCAAAAGTGAAATTACTCACTCAATGTTCGGGGCTTGCGATATTTCATACTGAACATATTCCTTTGTACTGTATATGCCCAGTTCCACCATTGAAGTTATGTCATTGCAAATATTCATGACAGAGCACCAGTAAAGGGTCCAAATGCGGCGGAAACAATATGCTACAAGCTGTCGCAGGTTCATATCACCAAAACAATAGACTCTGCTGTGAAGATACTATAGTGACAGCAGAGTGATGAAGAAGTCTTCCAAAAACAACACAAAAATACCTGCTAAAGTTTTAACTTATGGTAAATAAAATACTGCGAACTGAGAGAATACAAATATTCAATATCAAATTCTCCGTTCTCTTTCGGTCTTCACCCGAGCAATAAGATTTCAATCCGGTACATAATATATGCCTAATCTTTCTGATCGTTCTTTACATAATGCATTATAAGGGTAGTCAAATCCCTAGTCTATAAAAATCCCAGCTCAATTCTTTGTATTCTATGCGTCACTGTAACCCCATTAACCCCATTTTCTACAGCTACATAACTAAGACTTGCAAAGCACCTTCAGCAAGTCAAATTTGCAATCACGCCCCAACAGTCGATGTCTTTTGGTTTAATTATAAATCAAGTCAATCCGCTTCAGTGTTACTTTTAGCTCAAACATCTGTTCAGAAATATTTTCATCACAATCCATTTGTTTGTTTGAAATCTGCACAATTACAGGTAAATCTTGGCAGTCGACCATCGAAAGCTTTAAATAGACGCAACATTTAGTAAAGACTCTTCAATCGCTTCAGTGACAAGTTCATTGGGACATAACAACGGTCCTGCAGTCGTTGAGGATGCCAGCTGAAAAGTTGCAATATTTAAATAGTTCTCTAAAGACCGACGACGGACGCGGCCTTGTGGTCGTCCCCTTCCGCCATCCTAGCAGAACCGTCATGCGACATTGATTCTGAAAGAAAAAAAAAAGCTCCCCAAGAATGCCAATTTGAACTGAAATCTGTTCATGATTGCGGCATGTGTAATTGGTTCTAAATTATTTCAAGGCATTGTGTGCCTAAAATAGCTAGATACTGAGGATAGAGCAATCAATCAGATACGAAGATACGTATGTCAACTTTAGGGAGGTGTGAAGTTTCAGACAAAACGCTAATCAGACAAGCGGAATGGGTTACTGGTTTTTCTGTGTATGCTAATTGTATTTGTTTTTATTATTATTTTTTTTTTGTTTTGCTTTAATTGAAACCAAGAAAGATACTTTTGTTTAATGAATAATTCATAGATTACGGACTTGGGTAAATTTAACGAGACCAGCGAGACCAGAGTAAGAACGCGGCTCGGTTTTACGATGTTTTCGTGACGAAGTTTGACATTTTAATTACTGTTGTTAATTAAAAGCATCTATGATCAAACAACGATGTTGGAAGATTGTGGGTAGGTTCAGCTAATGGCGGCCTTTACGAATTATTTTCGTCTGAATGGCAGCTAATGAGCAGCTTATTGCTAATGAGGATTATAGAAATAACATTTTACGGGCTGGACAAGCTTTACAGTGTTTTCGCATTTGAAGACGATGGCTCTGCATTTGAATGAGGACAGCAAACAATCTGGGAGTGAGGCTTCTGAATAGACCTGTGAAAGAAACAACATTCACTTGTGGTTAAAGGGAAGCCAAGCAATTGGCAGTAGTTTTCAAGGCCGGAACACTGCCCCTTATGAGCGGCGAACAGTTCCTACTCACAGAGCGCAAGTTTCAAAAATTTTAATTTATAATCTCAAAAATTTTATGCCATTTAGTATTGAAAATAAATTTAGGCACATGACCACCACGCCTGCATCTTATGAAGACCAAATTTGCACCTTTTTTCCAGCAAAGCCATCTGATTTTTGTCATAACGCGCCAAATTTTGGTTTCTTAAAAGCTATTTCACAGACACAAGAAACACCTCAACAAAAGAGGTCCAAAGAAGCCAATCTACATGGTCTAGGCGGCCAACTGACCGGCTAATTTTTTGAAACGTTTGTTCCAACAAATCGGTGGATTGATCGACGGAATGACATGTTGTATCGGCCTGAAACCAGAATGAAAGTTTTTTTTTCACAGGAAATTAAAACAGTCGAAGTGCTGCTGATTCCATTTTCAAAATCTTCCACGCGGAAATTTAATAAAATTATGTTATCAACTAGAGGTTTCGTGTACATAGAAAAGAAGTGGGACTCTTGAAGGTTTACTCACCGCCCGGTGACACCAAAGCGAACTGATTGTCCAAAAAAAGTTCTAAAATTTCTGCCTACTTACATTATTCTGACAGATTGAAATTTATTTTAAATATTTTTTTCAGTCCTATTTTAACAGTTTATGTATTAACCTTGACATATAGAGATATGTCGTCGCGGACTTTTTTATCGAAGCTTTTCAGTTCTAAAACTACTCTTCTAAACTTTAGAAGTCAAGAAAATATCTCTTACCGTAACGACAGCGTTCGCAAAAAACTACCGCTCTTTCATGAAGTTTACTTCAATAATTGCTTATCACGAAAGACTCTTTGAGTAAAATGGAATAATGTATAGCGTTAGCTCATTCCGAAGGTCCGATGTAAGTACGATGGAAATTTTTTTGAAATCGGGTAGGTTTAGTCTATGATTACCTCCTAAATACAAATTTATAAATTTTTACTCTATATTAAATTGTGTCATGACCTTAACATTTGGAGATGTGTCGTCGCGGACTTTTTTGAAGAACTTTTTGAATTCGACAACCTTTCTTTGGAAAGAAATTAAATTCATAGCCGTTAAAGCAGCGTTCGCAAAAACCGCATTCGCTCGGACGTTTTTTAGTCACAAAATTCTAAAAGTCCGTTGTTAGTATTAGTGAAAAAATGTTTGAAATCGGGTGGGAAGTTTCGAAGATTAAACCTTAAGCAACCCAACTTCCAAACATTACCTCTTTATAATATTAGTATGCAGAAGACTTGATTGCTTACAGATCAGGACCGAAAATTGAGATCATCGGCGATACAATAATGACTGAAAGTTGAAGATTAGCTTCCAAAAATTGGAAACGATTCTGTTTAAGACTCAATACTTTGAAGGCTCTTAAAATTCTTTATCGTAGAAGATTAGAGAATCAAAGTGTAGTAAGATAGGTAGGGATCTTACTCGACAAATAACTACATATGTTTAAAAAAAACGTGCTCGTATAGATGTCGTGCTAGCCAAAGCCCACTTGACATGGTGAAGGTTATTTGTTGTGATTACTCATAAATGCCCTGCATGTTTCAACGTTACTTCAAATTCATTGGACTGGCTTTGGTTGTCTTTGTTCATACAGAGAATCTAGAGTACCAATTCAAAGTTTTATAGATTCGAAAATATTCCAGAACAGTCCACGCCATGTGATCACGTGCAGACAGATGACTCACATACAATCGCACGTAATTCCAAAGGTTGTGGCCATTTCAGTAAAGCCGGTCGGTATCAGTCAGCAGCACCAGTAAACAGAAAACCTGGAAGAACTTCGTTATCGATTTCTATTTACGTCCGGCTGGCGCTTATGGCGAAGATGGCTCTGTTTGGTTGGTTTGGTTAAACGAAATGCTTAGATATTGTAAAGTCAAGTTTATGGTGAAGGTGAGAGTTTCACTACAGTAGGTTGCTTTAAAGTAACAACGTTTTTCTAACATTTTTTTATTATAAATAAAACAACATTTTTGCAAAATTTATTTGTAAAATGTAAATAAACCGAGCTAGAATAGGTTGCAAGGCAGATAACAAAAAAGAGTGTCCACAAAGTGCATTAAACTGCTGAAAAAACGCAAGAAATTTAGAAAATTGTTTTAAAAGAACTGCTCAACGTCAACGTGAACAACGAAAGATTACTTTGCTATTAATATTATGGTTCCAAAAAGAGTTTCAAACAATGGAGAAATGGACATTGGGAAGGACTATAAAACAAAGATTTTGAAAGTTCTCAAACAGAATATTAAACAAGAGTCCGAGAGCTTATCGCCCGAAGTTCGAAGAACCCAAATGGTCATCAACAATGGCCACAGTGAGGAAAGTCATCACAAATAAAAAAAAAACCTATGTTGTGATAGCAATAATGCAAAAAAAACTGTTTGCAAAGTTTCCGTAACTGAAAATGAATTTCGAATTTTCCATCAAAAACGACCTCAAAACCCCCAATAAAAACATTCGGAAGAAAAGCTGGCATATAAAAAAAACACTGATAAACGATCTTAGTACTTTATGGTATATCGGGCAATATAAGTGCAACAAGATATTCCAAATCAAGGTGACCCTGTAACAACCTGCTACGGTTTATCAATATTTATTTTTTCTAAGATAAGAAACGAAAATACAATTCTCTGGAAAAAAAAATGAGTCATTGCATCAATTATAAGCCCAATTTGTTTGCATTTCTAAGCTTGGTCTTTTCTTCATAAATATTAACCGTGCCTATAAGATGCACTTAAAGAAGCCATGAACTCGGTCTAATTATGAGCTAAACATCGCAAATTGTGTGTCTACTACCCACGAGATTTTCTTGAACACACAACAGTCTTTTAAAAATTCACACTTATGATTTCAAGGCCTATTCTTCAATACCCTACCACATAAATAAAAACAAATACTCTACAAACTTCGTATTAATATGTACTCGTATGCTGAACCCACCTTGTTAATCACAAGCTTCGCCTGTTTTTTGATGCAAAACCAAAATAAACTTTGTTTCCGACTGGTCCTAAACGATACGGCTAGACATGTATTTGAATATTTTCCACTGAAAATGAATTTATACACTTCTATAGCACTGAACACTTTATAAACAACTTCATTGTTTCCTCCAAGGGGAAGCAAGGCCTTGTAACAAAACACAGATACTTCTTCTTTCTTCACACCACTTCAGATACTTTAAAGCCTTTTATTTGAAACTTTTTAGCCACTGCTCTATCCGTCTGGCTAAATTGGTTGAGAGCTGTTTGAATTAAACCGTCGAAACACGTTTCTCAAATAAATAGAACAAGCGCGGAGTAGAAGAAATAAAAACGTGCACGCGGATGCGCATCAAACTAGAAAGCCCCACAAAAACTCGGTCAAGCACTCGTAACATCAAAACACCTGCGTCCCAAGCGGAGAGGCTCGAATTCTAGTCGTCCAGATCTTTAAAAGGCACTTTTTTTTGGAAAAATGTATAAAACGCTGCAAGATATAAGAATGTATCTTTTTTTTTTGCACTCGAGTATCTACATAATAATCGCGACAAATTACGAACCGCTGCTTTAAACTACAAAACTAAAAATCGCGTAGTTGTAGAACGCTGCATTAAAAATGTATTCGAAAATTCTACCGACATGGTTGTAGCGTGTAGTGTAGTAAGCCCGGAACTGAATTCACCACAAAGCATCAGACTGAACTCAACTGAGTTCGATTGAATTGCTCACAGTTGTTTTGTTGTGTGGTCTCATATCTGTCCGTGTATCTCTGTGAACTTATTTCTTGAATATACGAAAGAGTGGCAAAAGAATGGGTGAAAAGCTATGGCTATTTGGGGGGAAATCAAACACGAAGGGGAATCAAATATAGTCGGGTAATAAAAACCAAAGAATATCAAGCGAAAGGGAGACAAAAACGAGTTAGATACGAATACGTAAGTTCCCTCTAATCAGAAAAGATACTTTATTTCACACTGACTCAGAGGGCGAGTATGTGTGTTTGTTTAACACAAATACGAATACATTTATATACTAACACAATTATACTTTCTCTTACCTGTTGTAATCAAAAGCGGTAAGATAGGGCGACATTGTGTGGTTCAACACAAGTATCTGCAACTAACACAAGTATCTACTTGCCTAAGGTAGGTTAGGTAGTGAGTGAATTCAGTGCACTATTGACCAATGACAGTTTATATGTCAAAACGTACAAGTGACATTTGCAAACTCCCCACAGTCAATATGTCAGATGGGTTTGTGTGGGAGGCCAGTACCGGCTTTTTTCCTCTGCAATCTGTTTGTGTTTGTTTTGGTTATTTTTCTGTCGAGGGGTTTAGATGCAGACTGGGTTGACAAAGAGTCGTTAATAATGGGAAAGTTCTTGTCCTATTTCGTTCAGCTGTGGTATAGTTTTAGGAGTATATTATTAGGGTTTTTTTTTTGGGTGCCACGTAGCAAGTTGGCTGTCGGAATGGTGGGCCATCTGTTGGCTTAAAAAAACACTTTTATATTTATCTGTGATTTTTGAATTTCCCGATTAATTAGGAATATTGTTTCTTCAAAAATTTTCCAAATATTTCAAGCTGGACAAGATTCTGACGAGGTAGCTATCTTTTTAACTTTTAGACACAATCGCTTAACAACTCATCCACGATTTTTTTCACGTTGAAGCCAGATGGAATCGAGCTGTTTGAGATTTGGCACCATTTTGTTCAAATTCCATGTGACCCACATTCATATCTTTGAAAAGAACCCAAAATAATTCGGTTTACAATTTTTAGCCTTCCTCTGTCTCGAAGATCAAATTGCACATTATACAGTAACCTTATGTAGATGCGGGATTCCACTTCCCCACATGCGACAATTTTGTTTGGTAACGTATCCACGGAGTGAAAAATAAGCCTCATCGCTGAAAGAAATTTGTGTGAGCTTGTCACTAAGTCTCTGTTGTTCGATTTATGGTCTACATATTCCAGTCAAACTTTAGAGGAATGCAGATCGAAATCCAAACCCAAAGTATACCATACATTTTTTTATTATTGTCTGTTCGCTTTTAAGGGATTATGGCTACCTTTACAGCGTATTTTGCACAGAGCGAACAGAAGTTGGAGAATTGAAAGACTGTCCAGTTTTTAAAAGTATTTTTTGCCATTAGTTGTTATGCCTGCAATTTTGAAAGTTTTGGAAATTCAAAGAAAAGTGAATGACAGATGCCAAACCGACAAAGTAATTACTAAAATATGGAATCTCACTAAGTCATTACAACTATCTATCGCTGGTCGACTGCACCAGTCAATGCAGTATTTGCAGCCAGATTCGAAAACCAGATCTAAACAGTTTTGTAAATGTGCCATAAAACCAAGCCCAAATGCTATGCTCGCCGTCAGGATCGCTAGCCAATAAGATTTCTGTAACAGAGACAGTCTTTTCGAACTGTACCCTTAGAACGCTGTGACGGACGATTATGTCGACCAAAATGTGTTCGTAATGTTCGAAACGTACCCTCTTTAGAATCACTTTTAAGGAAGTTCTAACAATTTAAATAAGTTTAAAATTAAAAAATAAACACATGCAGTCACGGATGACAGTTTGGTTTGACGTTCATATGTGATTGAAAAAGGGATGTCAAATCCTAGCCATGTATTCAATGACTCTTTATAGATATTTAATTTTTTTAATTTTTTAAATATGCATTTGGCTTTGGTTGATGAAAACTGTTTTTCGTAAAATAAAAATTCATTTATTTTAATTCCCACCGAACGCCACATGTCTTCAATCGTGTTATGGGTGAACCGAACACAAGTCAAAGTTTCGTCATATTTGAAAAAAAAAAACTGACAACCGTCTGCTCAACATTTTTAATTTAATAAAAAATTGCGGGAAATTCTTTATAATTTCAGAGAAAATGTGAATCTTAGAAAAAATATATATACACAAATAAACATAAACATTTGAGTTTCTTAAAAGATTTTTTTTTCCTTTACGGTTTTTCCATAAACAAAAACATAATAAATAGCTTCATTAAAGAGAAGGGAAAATCCGAAATTTTTTAGAAAAAAAAATATCAGTCGGAATCTTAACAATGACGTCAATTAGTCGAGTGAACTTTCTACAGATGTAAGACAAGCAGACGAACATTCTAAAAAGCCTACGGACAGCAGCATGTTCTTGTGTGAGGTCTTGCCCCTTGAATTTCAGTTTTTTCTTTTTTTGAAAACCACTCGTCTGGTTTTTCTATTTCGGGTTTTTTGGATTATAAACAGACACAAAATTAAACAACAAGAGAATAAAATAAACTTACACGTTTTTGTGTTCAAAAATCTAAGCATTTTTTGTTTTCTTCAAGAAGCAAGATCAGTAAATCGAATGCGATTTAAATCGATCTTAATTAAGAAGCATTTGCCAATTGGAATCGAGTTCACTTAACAATGGTGATCACTATTGCTCGATGGATACACATCGGATGGAATGTTCCATTAACTGGCATCAGCTAATTCAATCTTTGTGGTCAATTGGCATTTTCGCTTCGGATGGGAAAAAGTCCGGAGTGTAGTAATTTTGAAGAATGTATTTGTACTGCAGCCGCTAAAACTAGGTTCATAAATTGCATTTAAGTGTCACCGCAACA
Source organism: Orthonevra nobilis (assembly GCA_963555765.1). Classification (NCBI taxonomy): domain Eukaryota; kingdom Metazoa; phylum Arthropoda; class Insecta; order Diptera; family Syrphidae; genus Orthonevra; species Orthonevra nobilis. Next base: position 126,544,653 of record OY743225.1, on the reverse strand, counting down.
TGGTGTGGTTTCGGGATTAACATTGGACATGAGTTCAGCTGCAGTCCATTTATATTTCGAAGTCTTGAGGGGTGTCGGGCAATTGAGTGCCACCAGAAGTTGCAGAATTTAATGAATGGAAAAAGCCACAGTCCATCCTTCTCATTAATTAATACATACAAAACGGGTCCCATAATTTGAGTTATGGATGCCTTAGATTGTCTGCGATTGCGTTTAGGAATAACGTTTGAGGACTGAAAAAATTTAGTAATAAAAGAATAAAAATAAAAGTTAGAAAGAAAAAATTATATAGATTGTGAAGCTTTTCAAAGACGAAAGAAAAACTGAGACTGTCATGTCCTGGAAAATATTTGTACACATATAACAAGTTTTTTTTGTCATTTAAACAAGAGATTAGCTAAACGAGGTAATTTCTTGAAAAGTATCGGTAGAATTGTCGAAGCTGAGCCCGACTACTGAGACCAAATCCTGAGGATCGGCGAGGCACAATTTTTTTTTAAACTGGTTTAGTGCTTACAAGTTTTAAAATAAACCCTTAAGCAAAAAATTTTCATTTTCGTTAATGGCCAACTTAAAATTGACTTAATTAAACTCAACTTGAAAATATCGAGCTTTGAGATATTTTGCAAATTTTTAAGGCTAAAAAACTCCTCAGCCATCGATTTGAAATCTCTGGCGCAGTCGACAAACAAAATTACAGGCCTTAGGGCTCCGATAAGAAAATTCACTAAATACAATCGCACGAGTAGACTATTTGGACAGATGTTGTTTCCAGAACTAAAGGGTCCGCCATCTAACGTTTTTTTTCAACAAGTGCTTATTCGTGAATGGTAACACTTAGCTCATGTCTGATTTGACAGATAATTAGTTTTATCCTTCCGCTGAACGAATATGGTTGTGTATACGCTTGAACAACGCTGCGAAATATTGCGACATTACTTTGAAAATCATGGTAATGTTGCAGAATGTGTGCGAAAATTGCGTACGAATTTTTGAATAAGAGAAGCACCGTCAGCTCCGTATGTTCGTTATCTTGTGAAAAAAGTGAAAGAAACTGGCATCCTCATCGATAAACCAAAGCGCGAAAAGCCAAAAACAGTGCGTATATTGCTGCTGTGGCAGAAAGTGTGCGTGAAGCGCCATCGACATCAATTCACCGTCGTTCTCAACAATTGAACATTTCGGAGACATCATGGAGACGAATTTTGCATAGAGACCTTGGTATGACGCCATACAAAGTCCAATTGGTTCAGGAGTTGAAGCCAACTGACCATCCAATGCGTTTTCGCTTCGCTAAGTGGGTCTGCGATCGACTTTCAGGAGATGCCGATTTCGCCAAAAAAATCATCTTTTCAGATGCAGCTCATTTTGATCTTGGCGGGTAAGTAAACAAGCAAAATTGTCGCATTTGGGGCACAGAAAACCCGCACGCATACATTCAAAAGCCGATGCACCCAAAACGAGTCACTGTTTGGTGCGGATTTTGGTCCAGTGGCATAATTGGGCCATTTTTCTTCGAAAATGATCAAGGAGTAGCCGTTACAGTCAATGGCGATCGTTATCGCCATTTTTGTTCACAAAAATTGCAGAGGAGGATATTGGCAACATTTGGTTTCAACAGGACGGCGCTACGTGCCACACAGCTGAAGCCACACTCGATGTTTTTCGCTCTGTTTTTGAAGATCGCATTATCAGCCGCAGAGCTGATGTCGTTTGGCCACCTCGGAGCTGCGATTTGACACCGTTGGACTATTATTTGTGGGGTGCCCTCAAAGAAAAGTGTTACGCCGACAAGCCAGAGACAATTGACGCTTTAAAGGACAATTTTCGTGAAGCCATTGGTGAATACAGCTGCACACAATCGATAATATGCTTGAAAATTGGACCGATCGTGTAGGCTACTGCATGGCCAGCCGAGGTAGCCATTTGAATGAAAGAATGAAGGATTGCACTTTCAAATAAAAAAAGAAATTTGAGAAAATATTCAGTATTTTTTTTTTAGCATTTTCAAAAAAAGAAAGTTATTTGGCGGACCCTTTATTAATCTTCGATCGATCTTGATGGAGTTTGGCACATCTTGTGTCATTGGAATAGGTTTTAAGGGGGGTTTTGGGACTTTGAAATCGACACCGTCAGCGCGCTCTGACACATCACGGGACAAAGCAAGGATCGAGCAAGCGGAGAGGCAGGTGACTGACGCAGCAAAAAAGGCAAAAATTGAGCAGCGGGAAATGTAAGCGGCTCAACATGAGCAGCTAGAAGAAGAGGAGGGATGCCTCTATGGATCAGGCATTGCCAATAAGCGGTAATAGTAAACACATTACAAAACTCATAACGCGTTTTTCTGGAAAACACGTTTTAAAAAATGGCTGACATTCTCCTGACCGCTGTAATTAACATATCGACCTGAAATTTGGAGAGCATACTTAGAAAATATGTTTTCATGGAATGACTTATTCGATGGATACATTTTTGTCTTATTATTTATCTTTTTATGCTAGAAAAAAACGAAAATTAGTTTTTTTTAATTGCCGCCATTTTCCGAAATTTGTACTTAACAAGAAACCCATCCGTCATTCCATGAATTTGTGTTTCAGTTCAACAAAGAGGGGGCATTTTGATTGATTTGAAGACCCGTTTTCGCGGAGCTGCAACGGCTGCCATTTTGTTTTTTTTTTTTTTTTTAAAAATTTAAAGGTTTTGTGTATCACAAACAAAAGCAAGAAAAAAAAACACACTCAAAGAGCTTTACTCGATTCCTTTAAAAAAAAAAGTAAAACCTCAAAGTTTGGCACTCCAAAGACAAAGTCTCCTTTAAGGACTTCCCGTTCCACCAAGACGGTGCGTCATAGTACACTGCATGTTATATTTGACTTAGAAGTTTCCGGGTCGTATGTAACGTAAACTGCCAAAGTTAATCAATTAAAAGGCCCACTTATTTACTTACGGAAAGCCTTGAAAAAGCTTTATGTGGCAAAAGGTTAGTAAACAAAACCGATAATATCTTCTGATGAAATATCAATTAATTATTTTCGACTTTAAAAACAAAAAACAATCTGTATGCAACAGCAAGACGCACACAAACTTCAACGCGATAAGGCTCCACGAGACTTTTCGAACACGACAGCTTATCGTGTCGAGTATTTTTCCCATCATCACCTTCCGGTTGATATTTGGCGTCATTTCCGAGCTTCTCGGAAAGACGACTTTCTCAGATTGCCCACATCCAGAGAAGACCTAAGCCATTTGCATAATAAAACCTAAAGCTTGAACTATTTCAGTCATAGTCAGCTTACTGTGCCGGTGTTTGTCAAACACAAATAACATTGTCAAAATGTGTCTGTTATCACGGTGCCGAGTTTACTAAGATGAATCGCAATGGCATTTGTTTACTTTTTTTGTTATCTTGTTTTTATTTATTGGACCTGTAGACCTTTGGGAATCAGACAATGACTCGTGGGGAAGCAGCGCATTTGTCATCTTATTGTTAACACAAAAAAAAAACAAAGCAAATATATTTTATTGGGACTGTTTCCTTTTTTGCATGAATTTGTTTATGATAAGAATTTTTCAAAAGAATTTCAAGCACTCTATTAGTAAATATCAAATATTTACTTGGCTCTCGGAAGAAGGTGACTCGTTGGAGGAACAAAGACAATAGCGCCATGTAAGGAAGGTGTTCTCAGGTGAAATAATCAGCTGATGGCATAAATCTTAACGTTTGCAATGCAATTGCAATTATCAAACAATTTGTTTATCAAACAAGATTGCTTTGGAATGTAATTGGTCTGACTTAAACCAATAATAAAACTGCTAAGTTAAGGTAGTAGTTTTAAACCATATCCAAATTGAAATAAAAACCGTGGATAAGACACACCAAATTTTTCAAACTTTTAGATGAATTTTGTAGTTTTAGTCCGTTTAGCCTGACGTGAGGCCTACAAGTATGTTTTTTAATATTTATACTTCTAAATCAACTCTGATTCGTTTTTAAACCTGCAGGCCTAATGGACCAAGAATTCACGAATTACTCCAGACTTGCCCCGGATTCTGGGAAGGTTATGCACTGTCAAATGATATCTCCAAATTTATTCTAGACATCATCGCTCTGTATCAACGTGAGGTCAGTTAGTCTTTCTCGGAAGAAAATTTGGTCTTGTATATAATGTTCAAAAATGAAGATTTAGTCAGAAAGGGACGATTTGTCCAATGGAGATCACTACTCCCGCTAGAGCGTTTACCAGGTTTACCAAATGGAAGACCGAACCTCCGATTCAAGAGTTCAGCAATGCCGAATATTTCCAACCAATGTGGTCTTCACTCTTCGACCACCGATGGTTTTCAGTATCGCCTAGAGCGGTTACCATTAAACTAGAAGAGAGAAGTCTGATTTTCTCCGAGTAGGCGTTTGAGTGTTAACTCTCTCCCTCTTGATTGGCAATTGATTGACGCTTTCATTACCCTTTCCGCTTAAGGGACCTGGTACGTAGGCTGCTCGATATATTTCTGGCCTAGGCAACACTAATTTTTGCCAGGTGCAATCTGACATTTCCATTGGAAAAATTGACATTTTTTAGCATAACATCACTCAGAACGTGTTGTCTTTTAATCGTGAATTGTTTTATTTACAGAGACTTGAAAAATTCATCTCGGTAAAAAAAAATGGAGTTGACTCGTGAACACTTTCGTGCGATCATTTTTCACAACTTTCAACGCGGATTATCACCACAAGAGTGCATTGATGAACTTAAATCTTTGTATGGCGATGAAGCACCATCCTAAGGCACTGTGAAAAACTGGTTTAATGAATTCAGTCATGGCCGACGCTCGCTCAAAGACGAATTCCGTGAAGGTCGTCCAAAAACGGCCGTTGTGGCACAGAACATTGATGCCGTGCGTGAACTGATAATGCAAGATCGTCATGTGACATACCGTGAGATAGAGGCGTCTCTGGCATTTCTCCCACCAGCATACATTCGATATTGCATGAACACCTGGCCGTAAAAACGGTTTGTTCTCGTTGGATCCCTCACAATTTGAAAATCACTCAAAAAAAGGCTCGTGTCGATTGGTGCAAAGAAATGTTAAAAAATACGATCGCGGTGCTTCAAAAGACATTTATAAGATTGTCCCAGGTGACGATGATCATGGATCTATGCGTATGAGCCCAAAACAAAACAACAATCGACCGTGTGGGTCTTCGAAGACGAGCCAAATCCAACAAAAGTTGTTCGTGGAACAAACACTTCGAAGCAAATGGTCGCCTGTTTCTTCGGCAAAACTGGTCATCTGGCGACTATTCCGCTTGAGCAATGTAGGACGGTCAATTCTGAGTGGTACACCACAATTTGTTTGCCTGAAGTCTTCGAAGAAATTCGAAAAACGAACAAGAGAAAACGAATCATTGTTCACCATGACAATGCGAGCTCTCACGCATCGGCTCAAACCAGCGCCTTTTTGACCGGCCAAAACGTCGAATTGATGAGTCATCCACCGTACAGCCCTGACTTGGCACCCAATGACTTCTTTTTATTCGCGCACATTAAGAAACAAATGCGTGGTCAACGATTTTCGTCGCCAGAACATGCTGTTGAAGCGTTCAAAAACCATATTTTGGCGGTGTCTCAATCAGAGTGGAAAAAGTGTTTCGACAATTGGTTTGAGCGCATGCAAAAGTGCATAAAACCACTTTTGATGATAAATATTCGCATTTTCATTATTAGGCCAGAAATATATATAGCAGCCTACGTACCCAGCAAAGTCCGATTCTGAACACAAAATACTTTAAGCAGGACTAGATGTGCTTTTGGAGCACGACTTTATTGTCTTTTTCAATACCTACATTTAGATCTGGCACCATCGAGGAGATAAAAAATTGTTACTAAAGAGTTTCAGATATTTCTTGGCAGTTTTGCTTTCCCATTACCCTCTCTCTGTCTCTCACACACTCTCTCCTCCTTTCGAAGTATCAGTGCTCTACCATAATATTCGTTAAGGCCTTCGTTTGTGGGTTTAAGCGCTGCTTTTTGCCTGATACCTTTTCTGTCGATCAAGTGGCAAAAGATTAAGAAATAAGATGCCGATGGGGTATTGCAACGAGAAATTTGCTCTTTGTACATTAGGAGCTGTATTGCTTTTTTAACAAAAATGCTCAAAGGATTATGACTCCCCTTAAAATTTACTTGCAAAAAAGCAAGCAGAACCGCAAGACAGTTCAGTAATTTGAAAGCTCAGATTTACTTTAAATTCGATTGCTCAATGGTCGGACCGAGAATTCGATATCGATTTATTTGCATTCGTTTAGTTCGCAGTTTTTTTTTTGCCATTGTTTTATATCACTACCTGTAAGAGAATTTTTTTAATATTTTGGAAGATATTGCTCGGTCTTTATACCTTTGTAGATCAGTTAGTGACAGATCATCTACACAACCATTATATTGACGAAGCATACTTTGAACTCGAGTATAAAAAAGCGGATAAAGTTAGCACTAGAGCATGGGCACCACTTAGTCGGACTATTGTTAGTCGGCCACTCCAGTGCTAGCGCAATTGATTTGCTCCCAACGACAGGTGGCGACTGGAACAGATTCGAAAACTAGATAACAACTCAAGACTTTCTCTAGGTTTTGAACCTTGTTTCGTTGACTTCTTATGGAGTCTTGTCTTTTAAAATTAACAGAAAAACGCATCATTTTTGAGAACATTGGTCAATTTTTTATGTAAGCCTAAAGTTAAAATTGCATATATTTCAAATTCATAAAACTAACCACTTATTAGCTTTCAACAACAATCAACAATCTATTTTATAATATAAACAATTCGATTACCTGATGACTTCTTGGGAAAACCAGCCGTGACGATCTCGTCGGCGGCATTGGATTCCTTGCCGATGAAACAACCATTTTAGGGCTTCGTCGTAAATCGGTTTGTATTCGTTGATGAGCGTAATTATTCAAAAAATTACAATGATCAAAATCTTTAACTTTGATCGCCGCCACGATGACGTTTTATTTATATATATATTTAGATATATTTTTTTTTTCTTCTTCAATTTCACAATTTTTTGTAATATTATTTTTTTTTTCTCTTTGATTCTATTTTCGTTGCACTTTTTTTTTATTCAAATTAAAATCACTTTATTGCTAAAATAAACAAAGAATAAATTGATAATTTCACCAGTTACGAGGAAGACCATGATTCCTTATGTCCTAGATACTATTAAAAAGAAAACCAGTCGCCAATTGTGTGACCAAAAAACCCAATCGATCCCAACAAACATGAATCAACAATTTTCGTAGCAATAAAGCCGGTAATGTGATCTATCCTGGCCCTGGTCTCGCCAATTATGGTTGGAAACCTCTTTTTCGTTCAAACACTGAGTTCAAGAAACCTCTCCTTTGAGCTGACTTATTAGCTAAAAAAAAAACACACAACTGAACCATGGGTGCTGCCACTGTGTGTTTGGTTAAAGATTGAAGAAAAAGAAGGATCGCTTTGCTTTAGGCAATCTTTTTCTGCCCACCCAACTGTTTCTGGCGTAGTAGTCGTCAGTAGACTTGTTTGATGGAGTCGTAGTCACAGTTTTTTTTTGCGCGTAATAAACACGCAACTTTGCGTGGGCCTCGGTACTGGGTACTCGGTTGGTTTTTCCACTTCTCTGTCGCATGCTTTTTTTTTTGTGTTTTTCTTTTGGTGGAAAAATCGTGTCGCCATGTTCATTTAAAAAAAAAGAGGGGCTGGCGCTGGGGGCTTAGCCCTTGCCCACCTTTTAAAAGTCAATTGACTTTGGCGGAACGGAAACACGCTCATGCTATGGACAGACAAACGGATGAGGACCGGACTTAAGAAATACATTGTAATTCGTTTGCTATATGCATCTAGATTCATTGACGACAGTTTATGAGTACGTGAGTTTAAGGTTCGATTACCTGGTTTACACAACTACACAACAAAACGATGGAAAGGAAACCGTCCAATGTAGGTTGAATTGGCTTGACAGTGCGACGAAGACGACGTAAAAGAAGATGTTGATTCACGTACTGTGTGTTGCAGGCTTTGCCGCTTAAAGGAGGAAAGTCCACTTTTTTAAAGAGAATTTGCATGTAGATGGAAACGAGGTTAAGTACCTCCTGCTTCCTTTCAGCATTTTATTTTAATAAAGAAAATATCACATTATGTGTGGAGGTTGTGTAATAAGTTTCAGTCGCTTGATATAAAAAACAGGATATTGGCATTGCGTGCAGCAGCAAACGAAATGTTTTGTGTAAGATCGAAGATACAAGAGGGGCTTGAATGTTGAAGATATTAAGAGAGGAGAAACTCATTATTCATCGTCTGGATTCATGCAGTCTCGAGCTCGATGAAATGAAAATTTTCACATTTTCGTGAAAAGAAACATCAGTTGAGAGCTGTTTTAGTTCACTTTGAATTACTGATCAATCCTCTTGCCACAAGACTGAAGCTCAAAATTGATATAAGAAGTCTAATTGAGAGCAAAAAGAGTTTCAAAAACTGCCAGCGAAAAAAAAAAAGAAAAAAGTTATTCTAGCAGTATAAGAAAATATTTAATACGAAGAATCCCACAAGGTTGTGTGGTTTTGCCTGTACTCTTTTGAAATAACAAGCTCAGGCGTCATATCGAAGCACGCCATAATGTGAAGTCACACAAATCAAAGCTCCTTCTAAAAAATATAAAAATCCATTCTCAAGAATATCAAAATAGAAGCAAACGTCGATTATGTTATCATACTTGTAAGCGGGAAGTTACTTTCTGCTACCGGAAGCAGAAGAGCCGGCGTTAGAATTGCTTATCCTCTGGTCAGAAATAATTGGCCTTTATACTTATTCTGGAAAATAACGAACATTGTTCTCTACACAAGAAGAAAAAAAGTTGAGAGCTCAAAAGGAATTCAGCCGAAACTCACCGAAAGGCAACTATCAGAGTATCGTAATAAATTTGAAGCCTACAGTATTGAAGAAAGAGTTTTCAAGGCACTCTCAACCGCAGCGAAAAACCGTTTGTGAAAAACAGCCCCGAATGTCCCAAAAACTGTTGGAAAGCAGTTATAAGCCAGCACAACAGACCCTTCGCCGCAGTGCATACTTAAATTACCTTTGTTTCGTACCGATAGACAAATTTAAACGGAAACCTTTTTTTTTTAGCCAACTCTTCATCGAAATTTCGACAGAGCGATGCAGGTGCTTTTTCGATCGCTCATAGCCATTTTCATTAAATTTTATTTTGAACAACTTTTCACTAGTTCTCGAATAATTATCTTCCTGTGAACATAAAATCCTTAAAGTTGTCACTTTTTTTTGTCGCGTTTCCTCTTAAAATAGCTCAGCTGTTCAAAGACGCCGAACTTCGAAAAATTAAGTTGCTTTCCACTGGGCTAATAATAAACTTAAGATTTATGAGCCCTCCCCTATCGATAAGGAATTTTCACATAATGCTTTGTACTATCAAAATCAATCATATTTTTTTTTACAATAAAAAAAAAAAACAATTGCTTCCCTTCAAATGTATACTTCCAAGAATCAGCTGATAAAGATTATCTTGGGTGGCATAAGATAAGGTAACCGGACACCAAAATATATAAGAAAACTGGCCTTGAACCCTCAACAGCCAAGTGCACGCTATTCTTTATAAATTTGGTAATTCAAGAAGGACCCTTTAAAACTTTATAAATTTCTTCTTCTTCCAATTTTCTGGTCCTTCGAGACGTTATTAAAGTCAAACTTTTGAGTTGAGCTGATTTTTGAAGAACCTCGTTTGTTAGATTTTGGTGAAGTATGGAACTGAAAATTCTGTCGTTTCTGTCAATTCAAGCTTACACTTAAATGTTTAGTTGAAGCGTGTCATAATTTGTCAGTCTTTCCTGTAATCTTTGCAAGCTTATTTCAGAGTCGCTTTTTTTGCCGATATCGTCATGGCGTCAGGGCGTCAGAAAAGACTGTAAAACTTCTTTATTGAAATCATTGATTTTTTTAACATACGAGTGTCCTTTAAGGGTTTGTAAAAGTATTCCTTGCAGTTGTATGTCCAGTGACAAAAGAATTTTTGATCGTTCCCATCACATTTGTGCAGTTCACATCCTCCTATGAGAAGGATTCAGGACTTAAGTTGGAACTTTTTTGCTGCGATACCTAACTTAAAATTAAAGTCTGTTTAGCGATGAAAAATTTTCCTAAGGAGGTGTTTGTCCAGCTAGACCAGCCTTTGCTACGCTACTTTGGTCAAAGAAGGCTCACAGCCATCTACAGGGTCATCTGTTAACAGATGTGTACTGCCGAGGCTGCTTCGACTTCCTTTCAACATTCAAGGACATACTTTAGTTGAAAGGAAGTCTATTTGGACTAAACAGTTCAGTACTTATTAAATTGAGCTCGAAGTAAACGAGTTTACTCAAGGGATTAGAAATTTCAACATGAGATACTATCATATATTGGCAATGCTGAAGAGCAGTGGACCATAAGGTATCGACAAGTGTTCCCCAAAAGACCAAAAACTGAACTCAACCATGGCACACATCCAATTTTGAATACACATTTTTCTTGGAAACAACAACAGGTTTGATTTTTAGCTCTGCACCGAGTAAAAACCAGAGACATCAAAAAATTCTGAACCCAAAAAGACAATTGTTCTTAGCGCCTTTGACATCTCTCAATCTTCGAGATCCAAAACTTCACTTATCATGGCGTATTAAAATTTATTTGCCGTACCAAATAATAAGATGCTTAGCAAACATTAACACGACTTCAAACAGTGTTTACGCGACGCTAGAAGTGAAATTAATGCTTTTTGCAGATGCATTTATCTGTTCCAATAAACTTTGCCAGGCCGAAAAATTATTTTCGTAACTATGTCAAGTGAAGTCAATGGCAGAGTGTCAACAGAATATTCTAGAAAAAGAAAAAAACTGTCAGATTCTGAGTGACATCACTATCTGTTTTGCCCCTTGCACAGATAAGGAGCTTTAGATAGAACCCTAATCAAACAATGAAGAGCTTGACTCGTGTTGGATTGGCGAAACTTAAAAAACTAGCCCAAAAGATGTGTAGACTTTCAGAAACAAGGTATGACGGTCTTCCTTACGCGACACTCTTATTACATCACACGAACAAGAATTTTGAATATAATTAAAAAAAAAATGTTGATTTTTATATAAATACATTTTTTTTTTCTTGGATTAAGGAATTCGTGGAACTTGTTGGTTTAAAAATAAATCCACCCGACTGACGACAAATTGAATTCAAACGATTTTCGTTAATATTACGTTTAACTTTATTTGTTTTGTGATCTTAATTATTTATTTTCACCTTTTTATTAAATTCAAATGCGACAAAATAAATATCTAGATGCGCTTAAAGTCACACGATCGAATCTGATCGGTGTAAAAAAAAAATACACTTTAAAGACACGAGAATATTTTCGTAGAAAATTGGCCGTAGGTACTTTTTTTGTTGTTGTTTGATTTATAATTTTTTTTCCTAATTTCAACCGCAAAAAAATTCACAAAATCAATTTCATATTTTTTTTTTCCGAAATTGTATCTATGCGCGAAAATTTGGAGAAAAAGAACAGCGCTCGCCAGTTTGCTCATTCGTCTGAGATACTCGAAGTGCAACTAATTTTAGTCACTGTCGATGTCGGCCGCTAGTGCGTTGCGTCGGATCGTCGTTGTGGTTAAAGTACGTTTATACCGTAACGAATCGTTCGTTTCCATTGAGAGTTCGAAAATGGACTGAAAAGACGACCGAAGCGTTGCGCAGAGAATGGTGAATGAATTTTTTTTTTTTAATTTTTGTGAGAGTACGAGTATCTTTTACACACAGTCAAGCCTAGAGGCTATACAGATACTTTTTTTCTTATAAGTAATTTTTTTTTTTTTAATTTGACTTTTGTTCGAGGATCGTGATCGGGTTTGGTGGGGGGGTGTTGATCGGTGGCGGCGTGGCGTACAAGACCTGTTCGCCCAAATTAAATAAGAAAAAAGCGCACAAAACAAAACGTAAAAAATAAACAAATCAAACAAATGGTAGGGTGTATGACTTATGAGCAGAATAGTAGATAAAGAAACGGGTAGGGCGGTTGCACGCATGGATTGCATGCAGCGTCGCGATCGCGACTCACCTCCTTTTATTTAGAAGAAAATAAGCACTTGCGCGGGCAGCAGAATTTAGATTTGATGTGTACAAATGTCTTTTGTGGATAAAAATGGCTTATTTCGTTGTGGGGTTTTTATTTTGGAGTTTCTCAATCGATGCGAACTTTTCGCTGGAAATGCGATTAGGCGACATCAGTACGTGCGAACATATCGAGTACATAAGCGTCGAATCGAATTGAATTGATCTTATGACCGGTAGCTGGTTTAGTTTGGATTTATTTGGTTTTTAATGTCGCAGATATATGTTCATTTTAATTCATGTTTTTTTTAAGCGATAAAAATATTATTAGGTGACGGTGAGCTAATAATTTATTTCAGGTATGAATATCATGTTTTTTATTAATCGCTTGACGTAGTTTGGGTCTATCTGACGATCTTTGCCGTAAAGAAATCACTGTGCAAACAATTTTAACTTTTAAGTTTTTAACTACTTACTGTAGATTCAAGGATTTGGGAATTGAATTCACTTACCTGCAAATAGAAGAAAAGAGTATTTAGTTTTTAATTTCTGGTAACAAAGTTCATTCATAGACTAAAAGCTGATGATGGATGGTAGATCGTTAAATATCATGAAGGAGAAGTAACGAAGATCTAAGAAGAAATAAAGTGTGACCTTCGTGCAATGGACGGTCCGGGAAAACATCACTTCATTGAAGTTAAAATAGACCAAACTGTATACAACAATATCTTAATGTTTATCACAGTGCCTCGACTTAAATGCAATAAAGCTTTCATGAATTAAATAATATACTCTCCATCTATCTAAAACTCTTAACCGCATTGGTAAAAGAATGGAGCTGTCATGAAATATCCAAAGAGTTTGTTATCGACTTATTTGTATTCGCTTAGTTCACAGTATTTTATTTGTAATTCGGAAGATTGGTTCATCACTCTCCTCTGCCCATCTACACAAACCATTATTTTGAAGATAGATCCTCTCTTTAATCGAAAGTCTAAATCAAGCAATAAAATAATGTTCATGATTTTAGGATCAATTTAGTTTAATAGAATCAAATATCAAATACATTTATTCGTTGAGTAAGATTGGAGATTGTTCGAAATATCACTGCATACGATTACGAAAATCGATATCCCAGGAAAACTGGTGCGATAATGTCGCACTACGCTTAAAAGTTGATTTTGTGCAGTTTGGAACTAGAGCTTCGAAATCATTATTTCAAAGTGGCGATATTTTCTATTTCATGAATACGTGGCAATAAGCGGTCGTGGGTGGAAGGACTACGCAGAACTTCTTCATCACCTTTCAGCTGGGTCCCAGCAGGATATCAAGAGCCACTAAAAACACCCTAGCTGTGATGAAAAGGTTTAAGAAACGCTTTAAAAGCAATCCTTCTAATATAAAATTATTTCAAGAAATGAAAGAAAATTACTGTCCTATTCGAAAAAACAGCTTTAATAACCTTGGAGAGATTCTAACTCAATGGCGCCGGTAAATACCCAAAATTGAGTTACCGGACTCTCCGAGCGACTGAAACAGTGGCGAAACCTCCATTTCCCAATTTTTTGCCAATCACTTAATTTTAGGATCAATTTAGTTTAATAGAATCAAATATCAAATACATTTATTCGTTGAGTAAATTTATTCATCGTTATTTATTCTTTTTTGATTTCTTGTCGCAACATTTATTTATGTTTAGTAACATTTTTTCACGAACATATTTTTTTATCTATTTATTTATTTATTTTATATATTTATTTATTAACAATTTGTCGATTTATCTATTTAATTATTTATTTATTTTGTTTGTTTGTTTGTCACCGCTTCCTTTCTTCTCTCGAGTCAACATATATATGAATGTTTTTTAGTAGCTTTTCTTTTCGAAGTTAAATTAAGATCAGTGATATTTTTTTATGTAAAGTTTTTAATAAACATTTCAGTTGTGAGATAATTGTTAAATTGTTAAATCGGAACGTAACATTCCAGCCTGACAATCCGATGCAGAAATCACTTCAACAAGGCTAACCATTTATTGTGGTTTATTTGATCCCAAATGGTAGTAAATGGTGACTGGACCAGAATCGTAAACTAGCTAAAAGTTCAAAGCTGACCCTTGGCTTGGAATAGAAATTTTGTTACCTTTCTATTCACATTGTTTTATTCGTAAGCTTTTTGTTATAATAAAAAAACAACACGCAATTTATAAAACCACAACTGTCATTAATTTGAACACAACGAAAATTGATATAGAAAAGATTCTGACAGAAACTTTACCACCAACGAGAATGACAGCCAAACAGACTAGCCTTCGACCTCTGCTTTTCTGTGACCACACAAATCAAAATAATTTACGATAGAATTTGTTTGTTTAGAAACATTTTTTAATTTATTAGCAATCTTTACTATCGCAGTCAATTAATACTTGGGAAACCGAGTCGTAAAACTTGAAATCTTCTCGCAGCTCATAGCGCTAATTTTTTTTCTATTTTTTCTAAAAACAAAAAAACTTTTACGATTCGATTCTTCAATCATTAAAGTTATATTATGAGCGAAGTATAGTATAGATTCTCGATAAAAGACAAAAAGGAATTTGCACTTTACTCGTGTTCTCGTGGCATTCTTGTTCAAAGAACTTGAAATTCCATTATGGATGTCTTCAAAAGGAACAGAATTCCTAAATTAGTCAAACTGATTAAAAAATAGCTGTTGGTGAGGATGCATGTTGCATGTTGCAGCGAATCGAATTTTAACTCAAATAACAAGCAGGCATAAAGCATAAAATTTTGCAGTTCTGCGAAACATCCAAGGTCAATGGCAAGAGGTCCGAGAGAAAAGGTCGACATACTTTAGTATAGCAGTTGTGGACAGTTGTTCCAAAAAAAGACGATTGCTTTAATATTAAATTACAGCATTGGTAAATGGAAAACCAGAGAATCGAAGAAGAAAACTTACAAAGTGGATTCAGATCGGATTACACTAGGAGTCATCACCTCTTTCTGTATTATTTTAAAGACGATTTTGAGGTATGGTGGAGGCAGCCTCTGAAAAGTTCACAGACACTGTTTTCATTGGAACAAAAGCATTGAACCAGGATAATTGATTGATTGTTTACAATCAGGCGATTACTTGTCGCGATCCCTGTTCCTGTGCAATAAAATCTGACATGCCTCTGGACAATCATCTTGCTTTCCTTTTGCATGTGGTTTAACAAGCTGTGTACTAAACACTTCCGGAACTACTCAAAAATTGGAAACTATCCCCGTAGCTTAAGGCGGAAAGGATCGAAATAAATAAAGAGGTAAGAATCGTGACTTATTACAGCTTCCTTGAAAAATTTCGCTAAGCGATCGCTTTGTTATGATCCGCATCGAAGGAAAACTCTATACTATATTCTGCGATTTTGTGTGAACGAAGCTGAGAGCTATGGAAGAGGATACGCAGACGAATCCTTTGGAGATTGTTCGAAATATCACTGCATACGATTACGAAAATCGATATCCCAGGAAAACTGGTGCGATAATGTCGCACTACGCTTAAAAGTTGATTTTGTGCAGTTTGGAACTAGAGCTTCGAAATCATTATTTCAAAGTGGCGGTATTTTTTATTTCGTGCATACGTGGCAATAAGCGGTCATGGGTGGAAGGACTACGCAGAACTTCTTCAACACCCTTCAGCCGGGTTCCAGCAAGATATCAAGGACTACAAAAAACACCCTAGCGGTGATGAAATGGTTTAAGAAACGCTTTAAAAGCATGAAAATGAAAATGAAATGAAAGAAAATTACTGTCCTATTCGAAAAAACAGCTTTAATAACCTTGGAGAGATTCTAACTCAATGGCGCCGGTAAATACCCAAAATTGAGTTACCGGACTCTCCGAGCGACTGAAACAGTGGCGAAACCTCCATTTCCCAATTGTTTCCGTTTGGTGCGCCTCTTCGACAAACGAAACGAGAGTTTCCGCGAAAATAAGAATATCCAACTGAGACGTCACATATGAACGTGTTTTCAGCAAGATGAGGTGTGTCTGAATACCACCAGAACCTAAATGAATATGGTCCATTAACTTTACCCAAGTAAACTGAACAGTCGCTTTATGGAAGTCCTTAGGATGTCGCATTAGTATTTAACTCTTGGTCTTACATGCCGGTTGTTTGCCTTGAAATAAATGACAGTTTATGGCAAGCCTACTTAAGCGCATGGCCCGAAACACTTTCACTCGTGGACGACAATGCATTCTTTTTGTCTGATGTTCTGAAAATGAAATAAAATTTGTTAAGTCCTCTATAGGATTCTTTACCGGAAGGGGTGCCAGCGAAACGCTGTTACCAGGACCCCACTGTCCATCCGTCCGCCTTTCTTGGGGCTGTATCTCTTGAAAAGTTATAGGTAATGCAAGTTTAACAGAATGTGTACTTCTACGGCTGCTATAACAAAGGGGCCCCAACTCAACTTTACACCAAGAATTATGCTCTGGGAAAAATTTTAATAAACAAAAAAAACTGTTGCATATTATATGATGGCACAAAACCCTTAATAAACGTGTCCACTCGCACTTAGCTGCATTTTTGGTACTAAAATTCACCACCGGACACCCTTTAAAATCTGTCGACAAAAAAAAAATTTATCGGCCGAACACAAAATATCGCAATCGACAGATATAAATAGCAAAGGAGTTTATTTTTTAGCGGGACGAATATAAACTCCAGAAACGACTCCTTGGTGAAGATCCGTCCAAGGCTCTCGATGCTTATTCAGTCTGTCCAGATAAATTATAAAAGATAAAAACTCCAACTCGAAGGTCCAGATATAACTTTTCCAGCTCTTTTTTAAAAAGTCGAACACTGGACTATAAGCAAGACGCCAAACCCGATTTCATTTGCGATGATGGCGTTTGGAGGACAAGGGACAACTGTAGTCCTGTTGGAGATGTTCAAATATCTGAACGGCAATAAAATTCATCGATTACAATGGCTCAGCTACATCGAGCGAAAGGTTTGTAATGCTCTAGCTATGTTTACGTCGAAATCACTACAACAAGGTTGACGAAAAAGTCTCCTGTAAGCTGCTTAGTCTCAGATCCTTCAAACATCGATAGCCTGGTAAACAACCCTTTTTTCGATGAGTCTTCTCTTGAATGAAAATTATTATTAAAATGTGCAGCATTTTCGAAGCAGCAAATTGTTTTGGTTGCAATTTTAAATTTTATTACGTCTTAGAAAACATATTGCCACATTATCACATAATTCTTCACACATCCTTTCTTAAAATGATTTGCTTTGCGTGACGCCCAAAATACTTAAATTTTTCAGCAAGTTGGAGCTAGTTGTCACTGACTGCAAGTGACTGTCAATTGGCGCCAGTAATGCGCACCCAAGCGAACATCAACTCTAATTTCGTTTCGCTTCAGAGCACTCAATACAAGTAGATCCGCCGAATGCGTGGCGCGAAAGCAATTCATAAATCCATCTCAGCGGGAGCACAGCGCGCAAAAAAAAAAAACCCGACATTTCCTTGTGCCCGAAGATAATGAACAAGCTTAAGTTAAATTTACATCAAGCACGTCCCAGGATGTTTATTTTTTCATCTTGTTTTTTTTTTTTGTATATCTTTGGTCTTCAACAACCCACCAATTCAAGCTGCACTCTGATGGATGATTAGTGTGCGGGTCTGACTCTCACCAATATAATTGACCACATGGTTTACATGGCTTGACTGTGTTTCAGTTTTTTCTATAAATGCCGAGCAATTTTTTTTTATGGTCGACATAATTGGTGCCCTCAAATGGGATAGGGTCTTCAGAAGACCGGACAGACTTTATGGTGCGACAGGAATTTAAATTGTTCTGGAACAGATGGAATGAAATTCATTTCTATATAGAGGGTGGGCCAACGATTGGTTTCTTGAAAAAAAAACAAGCACCAACGACTCTTCAATATTTTTCAAGAATTTTATTAAAATGACTTAATTGATTCGCTTGGCAGTGGGCTATCCTGTTAACAAAGTTTGAAATGACATTTACTATGGTCCTATTTCAAAAATAGCTTGAGCAATATTGTTCTTGAGCGCCGGAAACGTCCCGTGTTCGCAGAGCATTGATCTTTAAAGGAACATCACGTCTAACGACGTCAAATAGCAGTTTTGTGTCGGCAACAACACTTTAACAACTGGTCATACGATTACTGAACCGAGTATTAATCGATTGCCTTGCAAGAAATTTGGTACAATAATGCAGCCACTTTGAAAAACACGTCAAACATTCTTCCGGTTAGGATCCAATGGATTTTCTATGATTTTGTACGTATTTCCTGCTAAGAATATGCCCGAAATACGGCCTTTTGGTGCTTTTAGAAGCCATCGCGATGAAAATGCGTCTCATTTGACAAGATCGTGATCTTGAATTCCGACCTGCTCTAAAGCCCAAACAGAGAAGCATTAACAAAACAGGTGGTTCTGCAGCAATTTCTGAGGTAATTAGACCTTGTGAGCGAATAATCCGAGAACTAAATGAAAAACTGTCAAGTGTGATTGTTATCCATTTCCTGAGAAGCTCTCCACTTTAGATGATCACTTTACCGTTGAGTTGACAGGAAAAACACGAGGATATGTTCTTCACAGACTTGTAAACTAGACCTAATGCGTTTGATGCATTCTTTCAACTGAAATTTCCCTCAAAATTCGCACTGTTCCGACAACCCGGAGCTGTCAGTGTCAAAATAATATACGATTCAAAAGAAAACTGACAGATGGCCCACGAGAAGGTTTCGTCTTACGAGATAGCGAACTGTCAAAACATCGTCCTCTCTCTGGAGAGATCCCCGACCAAATCACTTGATACTGATATTTTTTCTTTTTTCAAAAATAATTGATTTTAAAAACGTAACACAGATTACATAAGATTTCGTTCCATGCTCTTAAGCTGGTGGGTGGAGGTTAAAAGCACGTTCCATTATAATGTACCATTTCCAGGAACTAGTCAGCATTTTTGTATCTTTTTTTTTTTTTGTTTTTGTTCTCGAATTTATCCGCCCGAGTGTTTGTTTATTTCGAAATAAATGAAAAGCTGGGCAAATCAGCAAAAACACAGATGAAGCAATGAGAAAAACAAAGCGTGTATCTTTTTGCGCAGATAAACACACCGATGAGGTACCGCGTGAGGTGTTTAATGAACTTGTTTCGAAAACAAAATAAAACACTCAGACGATGAAATAAAAGCAATTTTCCTTTGTCGGGCATGCGTCAAAGCATTGAAATGACTGCCAAACCCAATTTCAGTTAATTTTACACTTCAAAGATGCAAATTAATTGCGAGTGCGTTTAGAGGCACCAATTTGTAGACGATGACGCAGGTGCGTAGTCGTGCGCTACATTTTAAAAATAAATTCTACGCAAGTAAGCTTCAATATGCCACAATCAAATGGGGTTTGTTTGAAGTTCTTATGCAATGCTTATATGGAACTGATGGCTTTAATGAAATTAAATTCAATTAATTTCCTCGTCTAATTTTGAAAAAAATATTCAGTATAATCGCAATAGGGATTGGAACAATGCACTAGAAATCACCTCAAAGCCTCTTTGAAAACTAGTTAAAATAAAAATAATTGAGTAAACACAAACCAACTCTGGTTCTAGGTAGCAACGAGTTCCTGTTTTTTTGAGATTTGAGATTAACTTTTATGTGTAGCTGGATTTATTCTCAAGATACAATGCGAGACAAAAAAATCCGCACGAGACCTCCTTCTGTGACAATATAATCCGACTCTGAATTTCGAAAATCAGACCCTTTACATCAATTCCAAGAGGGAAGTTAAAAACCATCCATTTTTTGTCACAAAATTTCCTAAGGCTTGTGTTAGCCAAAACGTTTTTGACTATTCTTATGTCGAAATATAAACAATGCAAATTTATTAAAATACAAAATAAAGCTCGTTTTTTTGCTATCGCAAAATTCTCGTCAGCTTTAGTTCAGGATTTTCGGACCCGTTATTACCATAACCCGATTTTGACCTCAAATAAGATGGTTGTGTTTACCAAAACGTTTTTTTACTCATTTAAAGTCGAAATATAAAAAATAAAATCCAAACATTGAAAAATAAAAAATCATGTTTTTTCGCAAAATTTTCGTCCAACATTTTCAGACCCGTTTTTTTCGAAAACTCGATTTTGACCATAAATGACCTACTTGTATTTATCAAAATGCTTTTTAACTTATTATGTGTCGAAATATAAACAAAGTTAATACGTTAAAAACGAACTCGTGTTTTTAATCGTTAAAGTTTCGTCGGCTTTAGTTCAGGATTTTCGGACCCATTTTTACCATAACCTGATTTTGACCTCAAATTTGCTGCTCGTGTTTACCAAAACGTTTTTTAACTTTTTTAAATATAAAAAAAATTCAAACATATAAAATTAAAAATCATGTTTTTCCGCAAAATTTTCGTGGCCTATAATCAAGGATTTTCAACCCGTTTTTTTTGACCTACTTGTGTTTATCAAAATACTTTTTAACTAATTATGTGTCGAAATATAAAAAAAGTAAATATGTTTAAAAGAACTCGTGTTTTTTATCGTAAAAGTTTCGTCGGCTTATTTATCAAAAAGCTTTTTATCTAGTTTTCGGTCGAAACAAAAACAATTCAAAATCAAAAATCGTATTTCTTATACGATACGTTTTGACTTTAACTTCCAATCAAAGGCGAATACGATTTCACGAATATCAAAGAAAAAGGACTGGTCTAAATATAGTAAAGTATGGGATGTCTTAAATCAGGCTAAACAAAAGGAGACCTTTCAAGACATCGCAAGCTTCTCAAAGTTGCATTCAGAGTAACAATGACTTGAACTGATGTATAGCCGACTTGGAAGAGGCTGCCTTTCCTGGATGTTATTTTCCAAAAGGCGACTGCCAAAACGACTTTTACAATAATACAGAAAAGAAATTTACTGATATCAACTTTCATTAAATCAAAGAGGTTAAGAAGCGATGCTTCTGCTAAATTTCATCTTCGTTCTCTTACGGCCGCAAAAAAAATACACGCTTACTCACTTTCACACTTTCAAAAAAACAAGAACTCTAATAAATCCCTCTGCCACTGAACTGGAATTCAATGATGTCATGTACAACCTCCCACATCCTTCCATAAGGGTGCTAATCGAAGGCTCATTGACATAAAAAATAAATCAAAACCAACAGGTTTAGTTTCGTTTCTCAAAGTCAAAGAATTCGTGACACTCAAACCCAATCAATAACCAATAAACACCCAAAATCTCTCAGCAGCACTTAGTCATCCGAAACGTCGACCGGCGCTGATGGCTCTGTCCAAAGGTATTCCAAAAAGGTTGCCAACAATACAACTCAGCATCTCAAATTTAAGCACATCGTGAAACCGAGGAATAGTTTAGTCATCTGATCTGCCCGCTGGAGCTGACGCGCATTCTCCGCCAATCGTTCTGTCTGGCCAATTACTCCTCTCTTCTGAAAATAGACGTCGCACCGACCGCCCTGTCAATGTCGTCTTATCAATGAAAAAAAAAAACAAAGCGGAGATAGCTTCCGAGCGTTCATGCCCTCGACACGACGACACGATTTTGTTTTTGCTTTGGATGGAAAGGTTCATTTTGGATTGCGACATGACGACGGCGACGGATTGCCGGATCCACAATTGAGGATGAATCATCAAATTGAACCGTATCAAGACTTTCCCATGCTCGCCAAGATTGGAGTTACTGTGCTCCCCTTGAAATGCTGAAGAGCAGGTGATCCGACGTTGTTTGTACTCATCGTGTTGGTCAATCGGAAGGTATTGGATGAACGATTCCGAGAAATCGCGATCACTTACAGCCTCGTGGCGATGATAATTCATAAATTTGACATCAAAAAGGCGGTGCTGACGCGGATGTATTGATTTTTTATTTTTTTTTTTTTTTTAACATTTAAGTAAGACCCTTGAGGTGTATGATGAGTCAACGGGTCAAATAAGCGAAGGAGGTGACCAGTGACGGATTCGGATGGTTTTGAATAATTTGGGGCTTGGATTTGACTTAATGAGTGACAGCTTGGCTAGCTAGTTCCAAAGATTAACATAATCGAGACAAAAGACGTGTGAAATGAATACGGAATGAAAGGTGTGGACATTTACACGTAGGTATCTTCAGGCCAATTAAGAGAGAAAACAAAGGCGAAGACAGTTATGAGGTTCATTAGGTAAATTATGCTCAAATTTTGTTGCGTATGACATCAAGCTGTGTTCATTGAGTCACTGAACCGCTGCTTTGACTTTTTTGAATGACTTGATAACGTCAGATTGTGACTTCCATTGGGATTAATATTCCAAAATAAGGATAGTGAGGATTCGCGATGTATTTTCCTTAGGAAATAGGAAAATAGTTGAACGCGAGATGTGTGATCGAAAATTGAGGTAAAAAATAATACACTCAGATTTATTTAGATGTCGAATGCTCCTTGTTACATAGGATTTAATATCAACTTATTTGCATTCATTCAATTCGCCGTTTTTTTTTTGTTGTGTCGCGAGTGTTTTTGTGTTATGGAATATTCCGTCATCATTAAGCTGCCTTCACAGTAGAGCACATGACATAATCTTTTGACCACGATGCTGCATTTAGGGTAAGTTAAAAGCTTCTAGCTAGGCTTCCCTCGAATCATTAAAAGAAATGTGTGGTATGACGACGAGTTCGTGCAAAAACTCAAGCAGCCAAGGAACAATACAGAGCTACATGAGGAGGCAAGATAATATTAGAACAAAAAAGAGATCCTTCGCATTCAAAACAGCCAACAGCGAGGGTATGGGTGTCAGAAAGTCTTCAAGCGAGCAGTGTCAGGTTTGAGGGGATAAAAGTCAAGCCTCCGACTAAAATCTCACGTTTTACTTAATTATCTATAAAATGGGAATCTACTACTGAGGTATATCCGTACTTAACGTTGCTTCCTTTACAGTATTTATGAACTTTATGGACTTAACAGCGACATTAATCATGGCTTAAAGTTTCTTAGCATCCAAGTCACCAATAAAAGAAGAAAGACCAAGCTTAGTCTTACCATGAAGGGTCTGATAATTTAATAAGTTTACTAACGGATGTCACGTTCTATTTTGTGTGCTGTGTACTCGCAAACAAACAAATTTAAAACTCAACTGTGAACCTATCTACATTGACATAGATACGTTAAGTGGTCCTTAACTTAATTTATTACAGTAATCAAGAATCTGAGAAAATACTTTCTTATATCATAAACGAGTATTAAGCCCGTTCCGCTCTGCCATAATCCATATTTAATGAAAAAGATACCCAAGAGACTTCCCTTACCATGGTTAGATTTGAATCAAACACATTTAATTGCAATTCGAATTGCCTGTTAAACTGTCACAGTTGCAGAAAATTATCTCCACAGCAGCAACTTTAGACATTTTTGGGTCGTAAGAATACGATACAAATTAATACTCGTATACCTCCATCGAAGATAAGGCGCCCGAGTGTCACGGGTTTATCTGCGCGCCAATTGAAACGCTTAGATACCTCGAGCGCGGGCAAGCAATTAGATAACGTAAATTGCAATAAATTTTTATTCATTTAATTACTTATTTATTTTATGTCTTTACGCATTGACAAGCCGTTGAATGAGATACTTTAGCTTCAGCCTGTGGCGACTATGCTGAGTCTGACATTTGGACAGCTTAGTGAGGTGTCATTCCGCGGAATTGCATTGATCGGCTTGGAATTTTTCGACACTCTGTTGGAGAGTGCCGTGACCTCGAGCTTTGATTAAGTGCGTAGGCAATAGTAGACTCACGAACAACGACCGAGTGTTTGGTAATTAGCTTTTATTGAAGTGATGCGAGTGGGTGTAAGGTAGATGTTGCGGACATGGCCGTGATCTTCAATCAAAGTGTTGGGTCGTAGGCAGCGAGCTAATTAAATGTCATCCGGTAAAGATCGCTAGAAAGATTTAAGCATTTCACAACTCTTGGACTTGATTGAGGTTTATTCGTTAAGTGGATCGCCTACGGCGAGATAGTCTAACTTTTTTGACAAAGTAGAAACTTGACTTTGATTATGAAGTGAGCTTATAATTGATCTTGTACGAAATGTCTTCACTGCTTCATAATTGATTGTCATAATATAAAAAGACCAAATAATTGATTTTTATTAACCGAAAAGGTTTTTAGAAAGTTTTTCAGTTTGATTGAAAATCTGTACAACTTTTTGCGTTTTCCAAATTCACAAATGGAATGGAAATGGAAAATGATTTCATAGAAGAGGCTTTTTGATACAGACCTTTTTTTTACTGCATCGGTCACCGCTTTCCAGGGTTTGGAAACGTTCAGCAGAGAAGGAAGTGGTACAATCTTACAAGGGCTACTCATAAGAAAAAAGGTGAAACCCTCGACAGTCGTTCTTTCATATATTTTTTTGTCCCAAATCGCGCTAGGCTTCGATACCCTGGCAATGATATATGTATGTGTACTCAACATAAAATTTTATATATGAAAACAATGCACAAGGATTCTCTAGCCCGTTGAAGATAGAAGCTTTCTGCCAATGACACACTTACACGTGCCTAGATATACCTGCATTGGAAAGGATCAGCAAGGAAAGAGAAATAGATACTAGTGCAAAAAAAAATTAATGAATTAATGAGGATATACTACTGTGTCCAAAAAATAAGGTGACATTGTATTTATTTTGAAAATTCTTTATTTATTCTTCCAGATCAATTTCATCCCCTTCAAAGTAATCCCCTCCCGATGCAATGCACTTATGCCAACGGATTTTCCAATCTTTGAAACACTGGTTGTAGTCACTTTCCGGGATGGCCTTCAGTTCCGTCTTCGCTGCGGCTTGAATCTCCTCTATCGTATCAAAACGGTGTCCCCGGAGCGGTCTTTTGAGCTTGTTGAACAGCCAGAAGTCGCACGGCGCCAGATGAGGTGAATACGGTGGTTGCGGAACGATATGGGTTGAGTTTTTGGCGAAATGATCACGAATTACGAGTGCGGTATGGGATGGTGCATTATCGTGGTGTAAAAACCAAGAATTGTCTTTCCACAATTCCGGCCTTTTTAGGCGGATAGCGTTACGCAAACGACGCATAACGTTCAAATAATATTCCTTGTTGACTGTTTGGCCGGTTGGAAGGAATTCATAAAGCACAACACCACGATAATCGAAGAAAACAGTCAACATGACCTTGATTTTTGAGCGACTTTGGCGCGGTTTTTTTTGTCTCGGCTCTCCTTTGGCACGATATTCGCTCGATTGATCGGTTGTTTTGGGGTCGCAAGCATAGATCCAAGTCTCATCGCTAGTTATAATGCGTTTCATGATATCCTGGTAGTCGGAATGCATTGTTTCACACACTTCTACGCGACGCCATTTTTCCAAAAAATTCAATGTTTTCGGTACCAGTCGAGATTTGACGCGCTTGAGGCCCAAAGCATCCTTCAAAATGGTATTGACTGAGCCTTTCGATAAGCCAACTTCATCAGCAAGGTCTCTAATCGTTAATCGATGGTTTTTCAACACCAAATCTTTGATTTGTTGGACGTGAGCTTCATCGGTTGAGGTTGATGGTCGCCCAGAACGCTCTTCGTCTTCGACACGTTCACGGCCGGCTTGGAAATCACTATTCCACTTGTAAACATTTTTTTTAGATACAGCCTCATCATCAAAGGCTTTCTGCACCATCCTCAACGTATCCGCAGCAGAAAATTGATTCCGCAAACAAAATTTAATGCAAATTCTTTGCTCAATAAATTTCGACATCGCAAAAAACGAAAAACTCACTTTTAGCAGCTCACAAAACGACGCGTATCTCAAACACTATGAATATATTTGACATGAAATTTCACCTAGATGTCACTGACAGTACTACCAACCTAAAAAGAAAGAAAAATTTCCAAATCCTTCGACGCGCGCAGTTTAAATTCATATGTCACCTTATTTTTTGGACACAGTAGTATATACTCTTATCATGCGAATGGAAGATTTTACGAGAAACGAAAGACCGGTCTGAGTAGCACGGAGCGAGTGTAAGATTTTGGAGAAGAACGAAAGATCATGTAGAGGTCTGAGAAACTCAGATGTGAGCCCGAAATGGGACGGAGGATTTGATATCGACATATAAGCTTTCGCTTTTATTCGACTCAACACCCTGCTGTCAGTGTTATGCTCTAAGGTAGGTTTCTTGTCTAGAGAGAACAAGAACTCATTTTCAAACATTTAATTCTCGGCTTCTAGGCTATGATAAATTTTTAACCAGGATACTATGTTAAGCATATCGAATAGGATTTTTTTTCTTTAACATTCTATAAAAAAATTGTAGAGGGCGCCAAAGTCGAGGCTGCAGAAAAAAATTCTCCCTGGCAGACAGTTAATCTCCAGATCTGCGTGTCTGAAACAAAAACAAAAAACGTCATTTCATAGAGGAAGGTTTCCCACGTGGTTATTCACCGTTTGACAAAAATCGATAGTAAAAAAATGGCGACTGTGGAAAAATCTTGTTCAAAAATTTACCTATTTTTGCACCGTTCATGTCCTGTAAATTTTGCCATTGTGAATTTTTTTTTGTTGTTATGAGGTAAATTTCCACACAAAACACCTTAATAAAGAATCGTACAGAATTTTATCAAAATCGTTCGAGCGGTTTCGTAGGTTATCTGTCCGCCAGTTGAAAAAAAGTGATTTCGAGGAAAACGCTTTTAAACTTTTCTGTACGGACCCATTTTGGAACTGGATTGGTTCGGTACACTGTCAAAATCACACTGAAAGCTTATAGATGGCCAAAATAGAACCGACTGTGTATAATAAGACCGTTGCAGGTAAACGTAAACAAAGGAAACCGAAATTTCCGGAGTAGGTACTCACAGTTGGCGTTCGGGGCACCAGCTGATAGCCGCGCGCTTCTTCTTGTCTATACACAAAACGCTTCAACTTTTTATCTGTAGCGAATTTCATCACCAATTTGATTAACACTACAAGACATTGGAAATGAAAAAAAAAATAGAATTTCTGAAAATTCTAGACTAGACACCAACCTTCACAGCAAAGCAAAGCAAACACGCACTAAGAACTCTAGCTGATGCAACAACCACTAAACAACGACAGTCATTAATCAGACTTCTATCGCTGTTCGACCAATCCACTGATAGCGCCATTAATTTTATCTCAATGGCAAATGGAGGCTGGACTAGGTGTTGAACCTTGGACCCATCAATTGAAAAGCAGGCACTCTACCAACTCATCAGACAATAGATCGTTGATGAAAATAAAAGAGAGAGAAGGAGACAAACCAGAGCCCTGCTTATGGTGAAATTGAGACTTGCAAGCGTCTAATGCTTATTGTATTGACCGGCTTGGAAAAAGAGATTCGTCGAACCCAAACACATGCAGCTTTGACAAAAGAGCCTGATGTCAAATTCTGTCACCTACCCTTGAAAGGTCAAGTGGAACAATCTACTTTCATGTAAAATATGAAGAGGGGGGAACCACCACTGCCCTGAGATTATCCATGGAAAGAGATCCATAGATTTGAGAGGTTTTCGTGATTCTCGATATTTCATAAGATGACGGATTATCAACGTTATCTCAGGGATTCAATTCAATTTATTATTAATTCAAAAGTACAAATAAGATTTGTGTCTTTTATAGTACATAAAAAACGGCTCATACAGGCGTAAACATAAAAGTGAAAAATTAAAATTAAACTTAAAACAATTTTGTATATTATACATTATAAGCAGTATTAATATAGCAAATTAAAAGAATAGGGAAAAAAGGGAAACAGGAATAAGGAAGAAAAGAGAAATAAAAATCATAAATACTAATTGTAGGAATCACCGACTTTTTTTTGTTAATTCGGTTCACCAAAATATTTGGTAATTGCAGTTTTAAATTTATTTGCTCCGGCTATTTGCTTCACTTCCAAGGGAAGAGAGTTCCAGAGCCTGGCGACGTGGACGAAGAAAATTCGTGACGAGTTTAAATATCTTGAGGCAGGAGTTATCAAGTTACATGTTCGGGCCGACTGAGCAACCCTTTTCGGTGAGGTACCCAGGCAATTGGTTGTGAATGGCCTTGTGCATGCATCTTATTACAATATATTCACCAAAAGTGCACCCAAGAATCAGCCGATGATATGCAGAGACATGGTCATACCTCCGCAGTCCGAATGCGTATCTTGCGGTGTCATTAAAAGCGACAAGAAACTTTTGCTGGGACTGGGAATCGGGTTTGCAATAAACTACCGCAGCATAACAGATAGTTGGTATAATAAGGGTTTTGACCATCCTTAATTTTGTCACTAATGGAGTGAATGCCGTCGACAGCCAGAGTTTGCGGAGACTTGCATAAGTGCGTCCCACCGTATAGTTCACATGTTCTGTGGCGGAAAGGCTTCTGTTTATCTTAAACCCAGTGACCAGTACTCTGCATACATCTGTACTTAAGTCGTACGTGTGCTAAGAATACTAGCGGTAGCAAGTCTGTGTCATAAAATTTATTAGAAATAATTATAGCCTGTGATTTATTAGGGTTAAGTATAAGACCATTACACACAGACCAGTTATGTATTTCCAACAAGTCTTCATTAAGCCTGCAAACGAGATCCTCAACCAGACCAATGGTCCCTACAGAAGTGTACTTCTACATCATCGGCATAGAGATGTAAGAACACATTTTTACATAATTTTGGTAGGTCATTTGTATACAGACAGAACAGAATATGTCTCAGAATAGACCCCTGCGGGACTCCTGCCAATAAGTCCAAATAATTAGAGGCACAGTCACCCACACACACCCTTTGCATTCTGTTTGATATATAGCTGCTAATAAGCTGTACAGAACTTTCACTAAATCCAAAATACAACCGAAGTTTTTTACATAAAGTTGCATGATTTACTCTATCAAAGGCTTTAGAAAAATCAAGCAAACATAGCACAGTGATATGCTCCCGATCGAATTGCATCCGAACATCGTCTAGTACCTTAACTGTGGCGGTTGAACAACAGTGGTGCTTTCGAAAACCAGACTGCAGAGGAGACAACAAATCATGGGAGTCTAGATGACTTGAGATTTGCTTACTAAGAGCTTTTTCTAGCACCTTTGATAGGCATGGCAGAATGCTTATTGGGCGAAAGTCAGATGCAGATGCAGAGTTAGGCTTTTTCAGCACAGGAATTACCTTTGCAATCTTCCAGCTATCAGGAAAAGTCGAAGAGTAAATACAAAAATTTATAATATGTGTGAAAGAAAGGAGTACATAAGGAAGAATAAGTTTGACGAATTGGAAGGGAATTCCATCTTCACCAACAGCATTGGATGGGTGGAAAAAATGAAATGCGCTGTTCTCAATTAATTCAAATGAGAAAAAGGATACAGAATGTTTTTGCCAGCGTCGAAGAACACCGCTTAAATGTTATTATTTGGTTCTTGTGGAGGAAAATGGGTCAATAATGCCGGCCTCCAAATAGTGGCTCGTTCAAAATTATTGGTTTCTCATGACAAAATGTGGTTGTTCAGATAGCCGACGAGATGGAAATTTTGAGCAAGATTGTAGTCAATTTTGAGCTTTCCTGAAGCAAAAACAAAAGCGATAATGAATTTTGCTACAATTCCAATTGGACTTTATTTGTGAATATTCCCAACGAATTTATTGACAAACCTGTTTCTGTCCTATGAAAGATTTTTGAAGATGTCCGATATGACATAATGATCAGATGAACCTTGAGACGTTAAAATCCATGCATCTACAGTTGATCTATAAATTCAATTGAACATAGCGACGACGTTGGAATACAAAGAATTGTGTGAATCCAAATCGACCTCAATTAGTATTCAAGTTCGAAGATGAGCTCCAAGCTCAATTTCAGAGAAAGTTAACATCTGCTTTTAATGGAATGCGAACTCCAGACAAATCCTTTTGGTTGTTTCAATCAAAAAACTGATTTCACCTTTGCGTGTGAATTATAATTACTTCCATTGCATGACTTAATGCACATCTCTTCCATACCTTCAATGATTGGACACTTGACTTGACGTTATACAATGCGTCCATGACAACAGTCGACAAGGAAAAGACTCTCCGGGCCAATTGGATTGTTAATTGAAGCGTGTTTCTTTCATCTCACAGCTCGTAATACCATAAAGAAGTTTAATTTGTTTTCGATTTTTCCTGTGGCACTCACTGAAGCAAACTGATACATCGTAAACAACATTCAAGGCTAACGAAAAAACCGGATTCAACTGTCAGTGTCGCAATTCTTCACCCACAATACGAGTCAGAATTTGATTGATGATCAAAAATTCATAACGCACAAAACACTCAGATTTTTTTTTCTCTTCGAATCGAAAAAAGTTACATCTCACCTTGGGTGCTGAATGTTCATAAGATGGCTGCATTGTCATGGGTCGTATCACTTCCGCCCGCCCACCATTAAGGTTGGTCACGTTGTTGCCCTTAGTTCCGTTCGATATCTGAATAGTTTTCTTGCACCAGAAACCGTGCATATTGCCCATGCTACAACGACACTGTCCACAACCGGAAGGAAACTCCTTAGCAATTGTATCTTTTACACTTTAACTTGCTTACGAGCGCCGGAATCAAAGCACATGTCGGTTCTAGATGCGCGGAAAAAAAATTGCCACGCGAACCACACGAACTTATAGTTTTCACTTCTCTAATTACAAAGGCAACTAGCATACGAGTTAAGGTGTTAGTTAGTCACAATAAAACCGAAACCGAATAAATATCGATATATCGATACGTTCCATCCCGGAACGCCTTCAAAAACCCAACAGATACTGACTTAAACGCGGTAGATACTTTGTCTTTTAGTTTCTTCATTTCTTCGGTTCTATTGTGTTCAAAAATTGTAATTTATCCACAAGAGTGTAGAGAATATCAAAAAAGAAAAAAAAAAAACTTCATTTAATAATTGGATGGCAATGGCACTGAGACAAGGAGACGGATGGTGACGCAATGAAGCGAACTTCGTGGCTTGTATTGTACGCTGGAAAGATGTATCTAATCGTCTAAATGTTACGATAGCGCACCACCGTACTTTTGCAACAAGACACTGACTGAACACGAATGGAATTCTAAACAACGACACAGATACAAACAAAATTACAATTCAATGTTTTTTTTTACATTTTAGATTTCGATATCGCAACGCTTAAAAATTTTCTCCTAAGAATTTTCAAAATTAAATTCAAATTTCTCGATCTCCCGATCGATGACAATACTTTAATAGTCTATCTTGCGATTTGAATTTCGAATTGAATTGTAAATTTCAAGTTGTTTGCAGGTGCTGGACAGTTTATATGGTCGCCGAGGGAATTTAAATTGTAAATTGAAACCGCCTCAGGCTTACGATGAAGATCGTTTAACTGAATGAATAAAGAGATACTTACGCTGTCTAATGCATAGCTCCTCATCGATGATGGACTCAGGCTGAAGAGACGATTGAATGTTGGCGAACTTGAACTCGTTGATGGGGATATCGTCGACGCAAAATCAGCAAAGATCGGTGAGTGTTCTGAAATCACAAATAATAAACTATTTAAAAAAGAAAATAACTTATTCTTGGACAGTTAACAAAATAATATAAATAATAATATAAATAAAAAATAATATAATAATAAATAAATAATCGGTCTAAAATCTAAGGACTCGGGCTCGATTCTGACAAGAAAATTCGATGTCATATTGGGCATTAACTCGACCATAGTTTGACGAATATTCATTTCGTAAGAATCATGTTTGAGGATTGTGTTAAAAGACGCGATCATTCCATAGCGTCGCAAAAAGCAATCCAACGATCCGGCTCGAAGGACCATAAATGGAAACGACGTACTACTGTATCCAAAAAATAAGGTGACATATGAATTTAAACTGCGCGCGTCGAAGGATTTGGAAATTTTTCTTTCTTTTTAGGTTGGTAGTACTGTCAGTGACATCTATGTGAAATTTCATGTCAAAATATATTCATAGTGTTTGAGATACGCGTCGTTTTGTGAGCTGCTAAAAGTGAGTTTTTCGTTTTTTGCGATGTCGAAATTTATTGAGGAAAGAATTTGCATTAAATTTTGTTTGTGGAATCAATTTTCTGCTGCGGATACGTTGAGGATGGTGCAGAAAGCCTTTGATGATGAGGCTATGTCTAAAAAAAATGTTTACAAGTGGTATAGTGATTTCCAAGCCGGCCGTGAACGCGTCGAAGACGAAGAGCGTTCTGGGCGACCATCAACCTCAACCGATGAAGCTCACGTCCAACAAATCAAAGATTTGGTGTTGAAAAACCATCGATTAACGATTAGAGACCTTGCTGATGAAGTTGGCTTATCGAAAGGCTCAGTCAATACCATTATGAAGGATGCTTTGGGCCTCAAGCCCGTCAAATCTCGACTGGTACCGAAAACATTAAATTTTTTGGAAAAAAGGCGTCGCGTTGAAGTGTGCGAAACAATGATTTCCGACTACAAGGATGTCATGAAACGCACTATAACTGGCGCTGAGACTTGGATCTATGCTTACGACCCCGAAACAACCGATCAATCGAGCGAATATCGTGCCAAAGGAGAGCCGAGACCAAAAAAACCGCGCCAAAGTCGCTCAAAAATCAAGGTCATGTTGACTGTTTTCTTCGATTATCGTGGTGTTGTGCTTTATGAATTCCTTCCAACCGGCCAAACAGTCAACAAGGAATATTATTTTAACGTTATACATCGTTTGCGTAACGCTATCCGCCTAAAAAGGCCGGAATTGTGGAAAGACAATTCTTGGTTTTTACACCACGATAATGCACCATCCCATACCGCACTCGTAATTCGTGATCATTTCGCCAAAAACTCAACCCATATCGTTCCGCAACCACCGTATTCACCTGATCTGGCGCCGTGCGACTTCTGGCTGTTCAACAAGCTCAAAAGACCGCTCCGGGGACACCGTTTTGATACGATAGAGGAGGTTCAAGCCGCAGCGAAGACGGAACTGAAGGCCATCCCGGAAAGTGACTACAACCAGTGTTTCAAATAAATACAATGTCACCTTAATTTTTGGACACAGAGTATATAAATTGCCTTAAGATATAAATATATAGATATAGTGAGATTTTTTACATTGTTTTACATATTTAATAAGTTCGTTTTTGAATTCTTTAAAGTTAATTGTGTTCTTAATGGCTCTGGGTAGTTCGTTAAATCCTTTAAATCCGATGTAGAGTATCACATTTGTATCAGCATTTCCACAAAGATAATTGCAAAGTTCCTTGATTTGCAGCGAGCTTTCGAAACAGTTGATAGAAAAATATTGATGGTCAAATTTAACTAATATGGAATGCGATAAATCCCATAGTACAATATGTAATGATGCTTATTCAGAGGAAATTGCGGTCAAAATAAGTGTTCTTCAAGGTTCGATTTTGGGAATACTTTTATTTATACTGTACATCAAGAATTGGCTAAAAATTGCTATGCACTCAAATCTTTGTTCCTTTCCGGAACTGTCTCGGAGACTGACATTAGTTTTTGTGTGCAAAAAATAAAAACCGATTAAGAATCCTTGAGCGAGTGGCTTAAAATGAATAGACTAACACTTAACACAAAAAAGTTTAATTGTTTGAAATCGGTGTAGTTACTGAGATCAAATAGCTTGGCATAATAATTGAAAGTGAACTGAAGTTTAAAGAACAAATTAACCATCTGTGTAAGGGTTCAAAAATTATGAATACAACAAAACTGAATAATATCCTTATAAAATCGCATTTAAAGTACTGCTCAGCAGTTCTTCAATTTTCTTGCAAGGGTTTCCGCAGGTTAGAAAAGCTCCGAAACATAGCGATGCGTTGTATTCTAAAAATGCCTCAACACATCGACTTTGTATATACTTAATACACTTAACTGCATTAAATTGAGGACAATTTGTCTTCAAGTTTTAAATCTAAAAGCACACAGCCTGCCTTACTATATTATGAACAATAGAATATACGTTTCGTGAGAGACATGCAACCATACCACGTTCGAAATAATGCTGAACTCAGGTTGGATCGTCACCGTACTGCACCTGATCAAAACAGGACTTTGCACATGGCTCTAGTTATGTACAACAAGCTGCAGTCCATTATGAAAAATTGTGAAAATAAATTTGCCTACATAAGCTTATGTGAAAGGACACTTTAATTTCTTTCTTTTTTCTCCTTTTCTTTTCTATGTAAAGATGTAAAATTCCTTCCTGATTGGCTGGTAGAGCACTCAATAAATCATGCAGCAGATCACTGCGCAAAGATAGTACAGAACGACTAGTTTAGATACCCAGTAGGTAGCATTCGCTGTTACCCAAATCTGCTTCATCTTTATTTTTTACTTCATAAATTGGTTGATAATTTATTCTTGATTTTGATCGATTAAGGATCCATCAATTTTTTTGGATAAAATTGTAATTTTTTGTTTCATTGGGGGACTTGTAGTCTTCTTTTTGCATTCTCGTTGTCTTCGCCCGTATGCTCTCAATTCCCTTATCGGTAGTAATGTGGTTATATGACAGTTTGACAAAGTTGCTGAATTAATCATCCTTCGTAATCACGAGTATAATATTAACGATCTCGAGTTGTCTCCTATGCAAAACGGCTTATAAATTCAATACTGCGCTTATGAGCAGAATAATCGCACAAATTCTGGGTAGATTTAGAAATAACTTTTTTTAAATTTTTGAAAATCTTAAAGCGAACAACATGTAGCCAAAACCACGACAACACAAATCATTTAAGTTATTTTTTCGTCATATGTCTTAAACAGAACTTAATTTCGATAATGACTAAAATGCACTTTTTATTGAAAAACAAATATAACAAAAAAAAAATATTTTTAATAACTCGCATCAGCCACCCTTGCTCTTATTACATCACACATACTACTGTGTCCAAAAAATAAGGTGACATTGTATTTATTTTGAAAATTCTTTACTTATTCTTCCAAATCAATTTCATCCCCTTCAAAGTAATCCCCTCCCGATGCAATGCACTTATGCCAACGGATTTTCCAATCTTTGAAACACTGGTTGTAGTCACTTTCCGGGATGGTCTTCAGTTCCGTCTTCGCTGCGGCTTGAATCTCCTCTATCGTATCAAAACGGTGTCCCCGGAGCGGTCTTTTGAGCTTGTTGAACAGCCAGAAGTCGCACGGCGCCAGATCAGGTGAATACGGTGGTTGCGGAACGATATGGGTTGAGTTTTCGGCGAAATGATCACGAATTACGAGAGCGGTATGGGATGGTGCATTATCGTGGTGTAAAAACCTAGAATTGTCTTTCCACAATTCCGGCCTTTTTAGGCGGATAGCGTTACGCAGACGACGCATAACGTTCAAATAATATTCCTTGTTGACTGTTTGGCCGGTTGGAAGGAATTCATAAAGCACAACACCACGATAATCGAAGAAAACAGTCAACATGACCTTGATTTTTGAGCGACTTTGGCGCGGTTTTTTTGGTCTCGGCTCTCCTTTGGCACTATATTCGCTCGATTGATCGGTTGTTTCAGGGTCGTGAGCATAGATCCAAGTCTCATCGCCAGTTATAATGCGTTTCATGACATCCTGGTAGTCGGAAAGCATTGTTTCACACACTTCAACGCGACGCCTTTTTTCCAAAAAATTCAATGTTTTCGGTACCAGTCGAGATTTGACGCGCTTGAGGCACAAAGCATACTTCAAAATGGTATTGACTGAGCCCTTCAATAAACCAACTTCATCAGCAAGGTCTCTTATCGTAAATCGATGGTTTTTCAACACCAAATCTTTGATTTGTTGGACGTGAGCTTCATCGGTTGAGGTTGATGGTCGCCCAGAACGCTCTTCGTCTTCGACACGTCCACGGCCGGCTTGGAAATCACTATACCACTTGTAAACATTTTTTTTAGACATAGCCTCATCATCAAAGGATTTCTGCACCATCCTGAACGTATCCGCAGCAGAAAATTGATTCCGCAAACAAAATTTAATGCAAATCCTTTGCTCAATAAATTTCGACATCGCAAAAAACGAAAAACTCACTTTTAGCAGCTCACAAAACGACGCGTATCTCAAACACTATGAATATATTTTGAGATGAAATTTCACATAGATGTCACTGACAGTACTACCAACCTAAAAAGTTATTAAAGCTTGAGCTAAGCTATCAATTTCTTTTCAAAAACATATAAAACTATTTTTTAATATTGTTAAAATTTGCTTTACAGACTCTCTTTACAACGAATCCATGTCAACATCCGATTGTTATACCTCAAGACAATGGTCGTTTTTATGTACTATGGTGAGGTGAATGTATCGCAAGAGCAATTGCCGCACATCCTCAAAACGGCTGAGATGCTTAAGATCAAGGGCCAGCCTTTTCGACTTCACGTCACACATGAATCTTACGACATTTAAAATTTTTCAGAAATAACGATCAAAATTCAAAACTCTACATTCCGTTTGTTCTGATCTTCTTGCAGTTCCGTTGGCCTAAAAGATACCCCCAACGTGATTTTGTGCTTTAAAGTCTTTGAACTAAACTAGGGACTTAAGCTTGATAGTTAAATCATAATAACAATAAAATTTCTTCGAAAATTACATACACAAATATACAAACAAAAATAAAGTCTTGCCCTCATTTGAAATCCTGTAAAAAATGAGATTTTCGAAAGAATTCATCTGACAACACTTCTCAATACTCACCACTCAAACGGTCCACTGGCGAGCAATCCTTTGCAAAAGCAAACATTTCGTTGTTATTCGTAGCATCTGCCGAACTTAGTGTAATACTGGGCTTCCTTACCCCCAAAAACTTTCCATTCATCGACGAATTACTCGTCGAATTTAGAACTGAGTCTCGAATTGGTGACGGTGTCGTCGTCGTCGTCGCAGTCGTCTTCATCCCATTCATCGGGATGATTGTGGCTGAAGGCGCCTTTCCGTGATGTATTCCATTCGACCTGTAAAAATGTTGCGTCGGAGCCGACTGTTGCACCTGAGGTGGTGACACATGCGGCTGATATCTATGGCCGCCACTGTTATTCGTTAATAGTCCGCCACCATTAGTGTTGCCATTGCTAACCGTCGAACCGAACGTATTATCACACGGATACTTTGGAATCGCCAGACGTAACGTATGACGTGCGGCAAGTCTACGTGCAGGCGCGTACTTATTTCCCGCCGAATGAGCCGGTGATGAGGAATCACTTCCCGCCACCGGCGAAGTGTGGTGATTTAGATGAGCGTGTGGCGAATTCATTTTCGTCAAGTTTTCTTCTCTTTACTTTACCAAAAGCTTTTTCCGTTTTTGGATTTCTCTTTTAACGGTTTTGCACTGACAGTTGACGTTGTATTTGAGAGTATTTTTATCTGTTGCGGTTCCGCTGCGCGCATTGGCGCATGACGCGCTTTTCTGTTTTCTTTAAGACTTTCGTTCAAAAATAATATGAGTATTAAGAATAAACGCGAAGCGAAATTAAATGAATCAGACACCGGATCGGATGTGTGTAATTTATGACGGAAAAACGAGAAAAAAACGCGTTTTTTTTTGTTTTGGTTTTTTGTAATGTCACACAAAATTTCCGACGTTGAAATCCAACGTCTAGCGATAGAAGATGGCAGTTGTAGTACGCGCTAGCAGCGTCGGCGTACTAGTGGCTCTGACCCATATTTTTGTTGATCGTTTGTTGGTGTTGTTGGTGTGCGCTTCGATTTGGATTCTTTGTGCCTTGACTCTGACGTAGGGAATCATTTGTGGATGATGATTTATGGGTAATTATATTCCCCAAGCTAATTGACCAACAGTGACATTTGGACTCGCATTTGAAGAAGGTTACGGCGGTCGTTTGCCTGAAAAAAAAAAAATAAATTAAAATAAAAGAAAATAAAAACATTTTTAATGATTTAGGAATACGTAATATGAAACGAGCTAGTTTTTGTGGGTACTTAACGCAATTGAAATGTGTAAGCCGACTGTACAATATGTCAGACATGGTTGCGTGAGCTTGACGTTTCGAATGATGTTTGTGGGTTGGGGAAATTTCGAAACCATGATCATGAAAACCGCGAGTAGGTTGATTGTCTGTAGAAATGAATGAGTAACATGAACATGCGGCCAAGTAAACTAGATTCTATATTTATGTAGGCATTCATGTTGCACCATTTATCCAATGACAATGAATGGGTTTGCAGTAAACGTCACGTATACGCCAAGGGTAACATTTTTCGAACAGATTTATAGTGTTGCCTTTTAAGAATAGATCACCACAGTTTGAATGCGTCTTCTCATACAAGAGGAAAAACTTGTTGTAAACTGACATCTTCTATAACATTATGACACATTTGAAGTGAGAGTATGCCCGTTAAATGGAAGTTTAGTATCATATCTTCGACCCTCTAAACAGACTTCGGATTATGACGCTCCGCACCACGAGAAGGACGATACAATAAGTAAAGGACCTCGCCTTCGATAGTGCATACAATTGTAAGGGGACCTCTGGATTAAGATAGCCATTGGCTAGTTGAGGCCAACTCCATTAGCTTGTAGCACCATCTCATTTCTTCCTTCTACTGATTTTGAAAATTTTCTTGGCAAATGAAATGCAAAAACGAACAATTTTTTTTTGAAAAGATCACTCTTTTCGGAACGCAATTTGCAGTCTTAAAAGAAGTAAAAGAAGTCTTTCGTTGACATTCTGAAAATATTACTTAAGTAAAACGAAAAAAAAAATCTTAAACACCTGACATTTAGATGCTCAGATTTTGACAAGCACTTTATTCAAAATTCAAAACAGATTATTCCCGATTTTAATTACTTAATTCAACAGCCCCCACTTGCAAAAAAATCCAGCACGTAAAATAAGGGGTACATTTGAGCAAATGTCATGTAGGTCAGGAACACGTGACGTGCGCAACTAAGCTATTAGCTGTCAAATTTGACATCAGGCATAAAATATACTCAATTTTTTCTCTGCTTTTATAAATTAGTAGAATTTTCGTTTACTTTTATAAAATTGGGTTTTATGGTCCATTTAATTGAATGCTTCTCGTATACCATTTGACAGTTTGATATTTTGACTTTAGAAACTAAATGCTGGGGACCGTTTGCTGAAATAGCTGGCAATGTTAGACATCAGTAAAGTGGGTTGTAAACATTTTATTATTTGATCATCTTAAATGAATGAATGAATAAACAATCTCCTAA
The DNA here is from genome assembly GCA_963555765.1 of Orthonevra nobilis. Taxonomy (NCBI): domain Eukaryota; kingdom Metazoa; phylum Arthropoda; class Insecta; order Diptera; family Syrphidae; genus Orthonevra; species Orthonevra nobilis. The sequence goes on along the minus strand of OY743225.1, from coordinate 126,505,303 downwards.
GACGTGTCAACTACGTGACAAGTTGTCTATGCGAACAAATTGCTGATAAGCCAGAACAGCTTTTGACAAGAGACACGTGTACATAGAGAAAATGTCATAGCACATGTCAAAGGACAGTTTGGTATCTAGAAATGTCATGTTAAAATGCAAGTTAATTACATTCATGTCATCTACACCCAATTGTCAATTCTCTTGACAAGTTTCTGTCCAGGGTCTCGACTTGAACCTGTCAGGCTTTTTATTAAGACTTTCGATCTTGTGCAAATCTCAATTAACTCGATTTGTTTCATCCACTTGACTGGTATTTTGACTTAAAGAGACCAAATCAAATGCACCCGCAATTGCCGAAGGATAAATTTAAAAGCCTTTTAAACATGCTTGGAATATAAACAAATAAAAAATAAAAATAAATCTTAAGCTCGATATCCAATCGGCCGTAAGGCCATTTGGTCACTTTCCTTATCTTGAATCGATGCGTGTCTGATCCCGGTCCAACGTTAACCATATCAAATTACCGCCATCTGTCAAGCGACATGGCTATTACTAAACGCAGTTTTGTGTCAAAACATTAAAATTAATTGACAGTTTGGTTGGCGTTTGTTTACACTGAATAGAAAATCAGGCAAACACGCACAGCGATACGCTGTGTGCGCTGAGAATTTCAAATGTCAAGACAAGTGACACTGCTTCAGTACATGTGACCAATCAAAGGAACTGGAACGAAACCTGAAACCACAAAGCTACTTTGACTAAAGTAATCCGCTTAGGGCTACTTGTATATTTTATAAACATATTTTCGTTTTGTTTTTTGTTTAAATTGTAATTATTGGCTTCTGGTCAGTTCGTAAGAAATCGAATGGGAAAAAAAGGGAAAGGAATAACTTTCATGCGAGACAACAAACACAGACAGTCTATTGTACAACACTTTCAAGCTGACGTTCATGATAAAATTTTCAAATAATAAATCGGAGTCCTTTGAAGAAATGCAAAGTGGCCAAAAATGTATAATCCAATCAGCTGATGTTGTAACTTCTGCAAAGGACAGAATCAGCCAGTTTTGTTTCGATAGTTATAAAATTTACAGATGCGGAATATGTGTCCGTCGACGGTACATTCCTCCAGATCGAGAAACAATCGTTAAATTCAAGCTAAGCTACAAGACCCATTTTGATCTAAACGGTATGTTAACCTCCGGGACACTGAGGATCCATTCATCATGCTGGAAGTGTCTTCAGTTCTCATCTTTTCGTGGACGTCAAGGGTAACATGATTATCGCGACTGGTGAGCGAACCATAAAAAATTTATTTTATAAATCGGAACTGGAGGACATGTGGTTCCATGAGGACCGTGCAATCGCATACAAAGCTTTTTTCCGCTTTCTAAAATTTAAGAGAATGCGTTTTCGATAAGCTCGTGACTTTAAGTACTCACTGAGAATATCCGACAAGTTTGCGAGAGCTTATCGAACGGATTTCAAGACGTGTTCAGTGTGAGGAGAGCAACCTTAATCAAAGGAAGTAAGAATAGTTTCTTACAGAAGACCTAGAAATGTAAAAGTTCAAAACTTACATGATGACGGGCGACCTAGCTTAATTCGACTTTGAAGATTTTATCGGTTTCATTAAGACTTTCAAACCAATGCACTCTGATTTGGAATCTTTTGTTTCATCGCATTCGCAGAGAGTCGCAGAGAATGGCGCCTCCGAGTGAAAGGCAATATCATCGAACTTAAAGAATGCTGCTGATGCGATGACTTACGACTCTCGACCTTGGTTGGTATCTTGTCCACCTTTTACAATGTTAAAACTTATCACATCTAGACGGTAGCACTATTCAAATTAGTTAAGTTGTCGCCATACCTCCCATTCTGAATAGGCCCATAAACAATAGACTAAGTGGGTAATAATTTTCGAACCTTTTCCATTCGACATATTTCACTAAAATTTTCGATTCAAGTTGTAAAACCCAGAGACACATAAAAATCCAATAAATCCCATTACGGGAGCTTTTATGACTCAAAGACTGACCTCTAAATCACACATTCACACAGATTTAGCCTTATCTTAATGATCGCAGTTCGTTGAAGCCCGCCACCGCCAGCCACGATCATCCGCCGCAGGGTTTCATTTTTATTGTGGAACTGTATGGGAACCGTAGCTATATAAAGTTGCGGCCTTTAATGGCAGGAGATGTGGAGAATGTTGAAAAAAGCAATACAGGTAGAGGCAATTTTTTTTTAAATTATGGTTCTCTCAAAATTTTGACCAAATCAAAATTTTGTTGATGCTGAAAATATTTGTCCATATTTTCAGATATGAAATTCAAGAAGTCATCACTTTACTTATTTGTTCTTAAAACCCACGTATAATTTAACTCATACTTAAATAGCTAATTGGATTAGATGTTTTGGGACCATTAGTAAAAATTAAAGAGATAGCCGGAGACAAAACGCAGCTCTGAAGCACCCCAGCATGAATTTGAAACCGCCTTAAACTACTTCAATTGAATAGTTTGAAAAGAAGTTTTTTATGGAGAAGATTTTCGTCAAAATTCAGATTTTTTTCTGTTTTTTGACAAGAACAACACAAAATCGAATGACATACGACAACAGCATTCGACAGCCGTAATTTTTGACGCTTAGGTGTCGTGCGAGCTGTGTGTACGGGTGTACCATTCTTTTAGATCCACATGTTCCTTCAGACTCAATTTATCAAACTAGGTGATCATCGGTCTGTTCAAAAGTCACAATAACCGTGTCACCCACAGCGTTTTCAAAAAGATGAGGGTGTTTGGCATCATGAATTTATATGGAAGATGGGACACCTTCAACTCTTTCACTACAATGCGGAACGAACGTGCATTGGTCAATTGTGTGGTACGTCGTCTTCAGCCACAGCGTTGATTCTTCCAATCGGAACGAGCACGCTTCTGTCACATGTTGTTTGGCCAATTGGAAACAAGTTATATGAACTGCTTTTTATTTTCAGCTGCACTAAAAAAAGCATTCCTGTGCCTGCTTTTAAATTTTCGCTTCAGATTTCACTGTTCCTCTACCTGTCAAAATTACTCGCCGTCCAATGACGCCTTTTTTTGTGTGTAGCGACTTCGATCATGGGCATGTCTTTCAGTTCCATGCCTGTCGAGTGAAGGTGAGCACACCCTTGACACTTCTAGGCTTTCAATAAAGCCCTTTTGTCCTTGTCTTCAAAACATTCTTTTTTCGAGTATATTTATTTATTATTCATTTTTATAATTATGTGTCTAGGCTTTCTTGAAATTGTCAATAGAAAAAAGGCAATAAAAATGCAAAAAATATTGCCTATCCGCAACTAGCTTGAAAAAGTAACGACTGAGGCGTTCACGGCAATTTAATTGTTTTTATGCCAAACTACACTCATTATCGAAAGTTGTTCGAAATTCTGTGAAAAAAAAAATATAAAAAAAACAGTTTTGCATTTGCGGAAATTGTATTTGGGAAATCCAAACTTTGCCCCAGCTTGCGTTTTTTTTCCAACTTTCATACAACGTTAACTTGGAATTTCGAGATTAGATCACTCCTTTAAGTTCGAAGTGTGAACTACTCGCACTTTATAAGCTTGAATCACTGCCGGAAGAATACAGGCAGCCATAGTAGACCTATAAAATGTGGATAAGAGAAAACAATCATAAAATTCGTGCCGGAAAACGAAATCTTGATGATGAGGAAGGCTGAGCAATAAGCTTATCTTGTTACCTAATCGCGGTAAAGTCCAGGAAGAGATAGGAAAAGCATTGACTCCGCGTTGGAGTAAGAAGAAGGTGCTCCTTTTTAGGGTCGAACTGGACATTTGGTTTCTTACTTGAAAAGAGACCAGGGGAATAGGACAGACAAATTTTTAACAACGCATTGGTTTTGCAAAACGAAGAAGAACACTCCTTTAAAAGACTCACCATTGGAGCAGCGGATTTGCGAAAGAAGATCCCTCGATGGTCTCAAGTACAAAAAGAGGCTAAGTATAATTTGGCGAGCAGTTTGTTAAGACCATGGAACTGACAACTGGAGTTTCGTTGTTAGCAAGAGTTGGGATTGAAAATTGTGACATTGTTGCATTTTTCGTCTAGGATGTAAGCAGCATGCCTCTCAATGCCTGGAATCCATATGGGTTCGTATACGAGCTGAATCAAATTCTCCACCGTTGCTTTGGGCGTTGTCTGTGACGAAGGTGAAAACAAACAGAAATTTTGAATTGAAAGAATAATGAAAAACAATTCTATTGAATGACTGTCCAATTAGGGACAAAAAATACTCAAAACGGGATCGCCATGGGGAAAGGTCTGATATCTTCTATTCTTCCTGTAGGGCCTTTTGAAACTTCACTTTCAACACAAATTGCAAACTTTGAAAGCTAAAATATTGACGAAGATATCACCAATTTGGAGCCAGATAATTCGCGAGCGATCTAAAAAAAAAACATCTCCTTAAAAGGTGGTTATTTGACCAAAAGCAGTTTTAGGGTTCCGTACCAAAAACGAAATAGGAAGACACTTGCAACTTTCACAGAATGGCTGCTGTTAAAAATAAAAAAAAAATATAAAAACTAAATAATAAGATCTCCAATGGAAAAAGGGATTTTCCTTTGAACATTGCCATTCAAAAATAGTTGGTCAAACTCTTTTTTATCTTTTTTAGGCGCAGTTCTTGAAAGCAACGATGGTTTTTGTGCATCAGGCAAAATGTCGTTCAAATACTGAAAGAAGTCGATGTCATTATCAATAAGAGGTGAATTTAACTCGTGATAGTAGTCCGAAACGAAACGAAGTAATTTAGTAAAAACATTGGAAACATCAGTTCAGTGGGCAAAACTAATATTTTATGTCTGTCACGTCTCAATTTAACAACACATACAATTTCTTTCAGATTAAATGTTGCTGAATAAACTGTGGCCTGGAATTATCGTGAGACCAGGACTACCAGCAGAAAGAAAGGCTCAGGGAGGTCAAAGCCTTCGGCACCGGTTCAAGACTTCTGTAGATCTTAAAAACGATCTGTCTCGAGATACAGAAAAAATAGTTTCGCCAAGCGCAGCGAGGAAAAGGATCATGAAAGCTGACCTTAGAGCACACAAGCTAGTTCTGAAACCGATTGCTCTGGACTCAGGATCAATCTCAAGTCATGTGGAACAATGCAATCTTTTCCGACAAATCAAACAGGATATGGGAGGATTGTTGCGCGGAGACAACCAAAGGAATGACTGAGCTATGAATGCATTTTCCGGATGCCCCTGAAAACTGAAGGTGTGATGGTCTGGGGATACTTCTCTGGAGATGACAAAGGTATAATGGTTTTCCTTGAATCGAAAGTCACCGTAGAAGTTTACGTACGGGTTCCGAAAAATGAATTTGATCCCTCTGCACTGGAGCTTTTTGGTGACACTTGCAGATTCATTTTTCAACAGCACAATGCTCCTTGCCATACAGTCAAAATTATAAGTTTCAAAAATTCATTTCAAACTTTTAAATAAGCTTTAGCTTTATTTCTGTAGTTAAACAGAATTACGAAGGAAATAAGGTCAAAGTACTAAGTTGGTCTCCCTACATGCCAGATCTCAATCCAATCGAGAATACCTGATCAGTAATAAAACTTAAGGTTGCGAAGAAGCGTCCAGAGTCAATTGAAGGCCTAAGAAATTACTTATCCATACTTGCATCCTGAATCAATGTCTCGCCGATGTGCAGCTGTAATGGAAGCAAGAGGAGATCCCACAAAGTACTGATTAGAAAGAGAATATGTCTGAGAAGCAATAAAAACAAAAAATTACTGCACCAATAAAGCAATTTTTTGTTAATCCCTAAAAGGTATCCAAAAAACTCATTTTCGGTCTTACAACTTTTTTCTTCCGTGACCCCGTGTAAAAAATATTAACATTCTAAATGCTTCGGAAACAAAACCTTGTTAAAAAATTGTTATTGCTATAAATTTGACAAAAAAAAATGTTGAGCAATATTTTTCGAAAGCCACTGCTTGTATTTTAGAATATACAGAACCCTTCGTGCGCCACTCCGATTCGCACTCGGCCGTATTTTTTTCTTTGCAATTCGTAATATCATCAATTTTGTGGTTTCAATTAAAATTTTCGCAGAAAATAAGACCAATTTTTTCAGATGGTGTAAAAAATGGCAGCGAATCCAAATTATGAAAAAAACCTTTGCCTAAACCTAAACTAGGTTACCTCCTGTGTTACAAAAACTGTGTGTTTATTGCAACGAGGTTGATTGGTAAAAAAATGTATCCTCTGTAGTGGTATAAGCCAGGTTTTCGTTTCAATTTCAACAACCAATTAGTACAACTCGTACGAACTCTATAAATCCAGTTTTTTTTTTTTTAAATCAAGATGACAATAATTCAATCTATTGCAATGGCGGCCGCCACAGGTCGGCATAAGGTTGTCAAACTAATCAAATTTACCAATCAATCCAATTGTTCAGTCTTTCTTTTATTGGCCCCCAAACCAGCTTGAAACTCAAAGCACGCACATACCGAGGGACGGTCGGCGCGGTGGCTCTTAATGCCATTATTACAATGTGGACTCCAAAAGCGGATCTGCATGTCATGCGGGAAAATTACTCACGAACAACAATTGAAGTGTCCCGCAGTGTCACGAAAGGTGTGTGTTTGCATTGTGATTCGACAGTACCAGTGGCGGCAGTATGGCGCGGCCGACGTCCTCTTCTTCATTGTTTAACCAATAATACCGAGGCAAGAGAAGTGGCCCATCGAGAAATTGGCAACAGACTTGCAAAGTCGCCAACATTCAAGCTCTTTAGAAACTCAATGAGGTCACATAAGTGGTGGCTTATGAATCCGCAGGGAAGAGCTTCCAATGAGTCACTTTTACCGAACATATGGCAAGCGGTCGAGGATTGGACCGGACTGGACAACAGTACAAGCTCAACAAAATAAAAGAATATTTGGGACGTCCGAACAAAGTAGAAAATGAGTTACGACTTTAAGACTGTCTTCCAGCGGTTGTCAAATATGGTCAGGGATGTATACATTTAATTTATTTTTAATGCTCTTCACTTTTTTGTTCCCGCGTGGGTGACAATAACGCGATGATCAACGCCACCGGCACCATCGCCGGAATCAAGTCTGAGTTTTATGCCCATAGATGGTTCACACAAAAAAGCCAAGAGTGACATTGGGTCTGTTCAGTTGTAAGCCGAAATTTTACTTTCCCAAGCAATTGGAGGGGAATAACAATAAAATAAATTTAAAAGATGCGATCGCGCATTGTAATGTCAGTTTGCGGGATGGATGACATCTGCGATGGGAATGCGTAACGAGTGACATGACAGTTCATAATTTTTATTTTCATTTCTACTGGAAGGGTCTACAATAAATTACCGCAACGAAGCAGGGAATTACATAAAGCATGAATAAATTGGGAATTTAAACACAAAGCGAATTGGGTAAATTTTTTTTTCTTCTTGTCATCGGTTCTGAATCTGGGTGACTTGATTTTGCATTTTGTTTCTTTTTTATTGAGGCCGCGAATTGAGTTGGCTGGCAATTGTGGTGATTGTTTGTTTACATTTTCACCGGGCAGTTTTAATGGGTTAAACTGAAAGTGTCAAGTGGGGGTTAAATGTGGGTTACGAAAATTGCATTACTGGCCGAATTAAAAAGGTTTGTGCTGAGGTGTTCATAGGAACTGGTCTCCTTTTTATCTCATAATGTGTTCCAGAAAATTTGTATCAGATTCCAAAGCGGAATCTTGCTTATCGTAACATTTTGTAAGTAATTCGGTTAGCTTTTGACACATTTGAATAAAGGGCTGGGACAGTTCCTGACAAGGCGTGGCTTTGTACAAGAGTGTTTCAGAGAAAGTGTTGAAAACATAAATATTGCCATCACATTTCATAGCCCCGAGCTGCTCCCTAGGCTGAGGTAAGGGATGAAAGTCGCTGGGAGACAGATTTGGAGAAATAGGTGGGGGCGCAAGCTTTTTAAATATGTTTCGCAAATGGCAACATCACAACTTCGGGCGGCTTTTTCTACATTTTCTCCGCTGCGGGACATGGATGGCCATCCTCGTAAGTTGTGGTTGTTCCTCTCAGATGAAACTCTTTGCATTTGCATGGAACTGTACCTCAAAGAGAAGAAGAGTCCACCAATGTTTTTACAAAGTTGGCGTGATTTTTCAGACAGTGTTACTTGAGTGCTGCTCGTTCTTGTTATCACGTTAACTGTATTCAAACGATTGTTTCACAGTTTCCAGGGCTGAGGACAATTCCCACTTTATAGAAGATATCCGATAATCTTCATCGGTATGACAAGCTTTCTGAATGAACAAGACTTCTTCAATGCCCAACAACTTAACGGTCACCCAGATTAAAGTAAGCATAAGTCAGGTGATAAGTATCGAATTGCATCCATTGTATGGTGGATTTATTTCTACCTTAAAAAAGAATGTAACTTTTTCGTTCCCATTCTTCCCGTTGACCTCTTACGAAAACTAAATAAGAAAAAAGTGTTAAAAACCAGACGTCTTCTGCGCATTCATTCAAATATATTTTTTTCACTTTCATTGAGCTTTTAAAAACAAAAGAAATCGAAAGAATAACAACATCATCGACTTTTGTTTATTTCATTCAGATAATCAGAAGAAAACAAGTTCGTATTTTTTATTTCTTTTTATAATTTTTATTAATTATATTTTTGTTCCAATTTTTCACCAGCGATTTTCAAAAAACAACGTATCTGCGCAGATTACTTTAAAGCTGACCCCATCTACGTCATGTTAAAACATCATGTTGGAATAAAGCAACTACATCGAAGCAAAAAATTCCTAGCAACCACTTCCTCTGGCGAAAAATTTCGCTAAATATAACAAGAAAAAAAAAGGACGATTAAATTCAGATTTATCTCCGCCCATGAACGCATCAATCATTCTTCATTGGGAATTTACGACGCGTGCGAGGTGATTCCGAATTGGCAACGGATTCTGACAGTACTTTTGTTTGGTTTTGTTGATGTTAGAGACAGACTGTGATCGACGTAATATTTTACGTTGGCTGATTTTGTCACATTCAAAATTCATGTTCGAATTCGAAAATGCACAAAAAATCAGTGCAGATCATTTTTCAAAGAGTTTTCGAGATTTTGACGATTTCCTTCCCTAAAGGATCGATGAAAGTTCTTCCGAAAGGAACACTGGTTCTGTTTAAGATAAAATCGGATGAATGCGCAGGGAGTTTTGTTTTAGAAAAAAAAGTCAAATTATGCAAGCCCTGAGTTATTGAAGCTTCCATTGCGATTGAAGAAGAGGTCTTGAAATTGAATCGAACAATCCAGCAGTCGCTACTCTTGTCGCATTCTCTATAAATTTGGGTCACAACCATCGATCATTATGAGGAAAGCATTCTATTAAGCCAGAGCCCAGCCAGAACTTCATATGTCGTTCTGAATCGTCTGTCATAAACGCATGCTTATTGCGTTGTTTTCGATGTGACATGTGTCATCCTGAGCTCGCGCAGAGCTAGCGATGGACGAATAAAGCCTAGATACGGATTGTTACAAACATTCGCTCACACCCCGATAAAATTTCCAACTTTATTATTAAAAAACTACCTGCCATTGCTAACATATTTCTTACAATTACATTGAATAATTGCGTGAATAACAGCTATTTCCCTAACAAGTGGAAAATAGCTGAAATCTTTCCCATCCCCAAAAAGCCAAGCGCAAACTGCATATCCCATTTCAGGCCGATCTCACTCCTTCCAAACTTCAGCAAACTTCTGGAAATGCTGATGCTAAGGAAATTCGTATCGGTCTGTGAAAGGATTGGTGTAATCCAAAAAAATCAATTTGGGTTCAAACTAACCCACTCCACTTTTCACGAAAGGCAGTTGCCTGCCTTCTTGATATAGAAAAGGCGTTCGATTCAGAGTGGATCAATGGTTTGGTATACAAACTAATGAGACTGTGTGAATCATACACAGTTTCCTTACGGGTCGTAGGTTCTACGTTCGTGTAGGAACATCTACTTCACCGGTCTTTGAAACTCATGTAGGGGTAGCGCAAGGTACAAAGCTTGGTCCGCCCCTATTCAATTTCTATACCTATGACCAACCACGAAATTGTGAGAAAACAACAACATTCGCGGATGACTCAGTCACGTATTCTTCTTCCAGAATGCCCTCAGTAGCTCTCCGCAATGTTGAGGAACATATCCTTAAACTCTGGGACTACTATCGAAAATAGGGAATAAAAATAAACACGACCAAAACCGAACTAATCTGCTTCAGCCACCAAGTGCAAGAACCTTGTGCCACCAAGTGCAAGAACCTTGCCTTGACCATGCCCGATAACTCGGTCATTCGACCAAAACAAAAAGTCAAATATCTAGGAATTCACTTCGAAGAAAGATTCAGGTTCAATTCCCATGCGACAGCCACACTAAAAAAGGCCAACCATGCGCTATCTAAAAAGCCATTGGTCAATTTTTCACTCCTCACCAAAAGACAGAAAGTACAAGTACGAGTTAAGATTGTAATCTCATAGCTCAAAAACATCATGTCGTTGTTTAGATGTGGGAAAACGTTAGGACTTGAAACACTTATGGACACTTTCCGAAATCTCGAACTAAACTCTCGATCTCCTCGGCGTCGTGCCTTATGAGGGTCGAACTAGACTATGCGGACAAAGAAAAGACCATCGACGGCAGACAAGTTACATATGCGATGAACACCTTTTCGCTCAACAAAATATCAAATAAAGTTTATCGAAATTACAAGAAACAATTTTGAAACAACTTTCAAGTGACAACTCAATCTACACGAACTACTCACACATGCTATCAGAATCCGTTATGTTCTGCCAGAATGGATCAAAGTCGTAGTCTATTTGAAAGCCCTCGTCTCCGTGTTCCAGACCAAACTAAGATTTTCATCGCGTGAGATTGCATTAACAGAGATAAGCTGACAATCATCAAACAAAGCTTTTGGAATCCTTGTCAAACTCACCCAATTACGCTTAAGAAGGATCTTTGCCCTGTTAAAAGGCGACAAGGCGACGCTCTTCCTCGTGATTTTTTAAACATCATTCTCGAAAGAAACGTTTCGAAACTGGCACAATGGGACTTAAGAATACATCGATCAGACAAAAGGTTGGAATGAGTAACATAGAAGCTTTGAGGCAGTCAATGACTTTGTCTACCAAGGGCCCGCAATAAATTCAATTAACAACACCTGCCCAGGCTAAAAAAAAATCACCATTGCCAACCTCAATAGAAAATTGAGTTTCAAAAACTCGTATTGAGCGCCCTTGCTCAATACCTTAATGGGCTGGACTCTATCAGAGACATTTTCTTGGTAGCTTCGTCCTTCAAATATACACTGGTGCGACACATCACAGTGGAATTGAATCGCAACAGACTTAGTAGAGGCGGCAAACTAAGGATCGAGCTGAAAGAGTCTCTCTTTGCAAGTTGATCTTTGAGCTTTTATTTTATGGCTTGCGTCAAAAACTTACGAAACAAAAATGAACGAGAGGATAAGCGAGAGACCGACACTCGAAACTTTGTCTGTGCTTATTAAAGCCCATTGACTTGAACATTCCCTAGCGGTGTTCATAAAAACAAAAATTATAAAATTTTATTTTATTGTGAGATCGCCGCACCAGCCGGCCAGATGCATTTGCATGAAGCCCGCCAAAGACCTAAATCCGAAGATTTATGTGAATGAAAAGCGATAACAAGCAATATAATAATAATAATAATTTAAAATGTTGAAAGGATGCGATTTTTCTATCACCACAAGTGCTGTTGTTTATTTGTGTATGTGAATGTTTTTTTTATTTATTTATTGCTGCGAATTTTAAATCGCAAATGATTGTGTCGGTCTCCGTCTCAGAATAATTTATTCATTTTACGGTGATAGTATGAAGGCCGTTTTCGGTTTCGGAAAGATTAGAGAATTATTCGATTTGAATGGAATGTGTGGAAAATTCTATGTGAACATCAAGCCGAGATCTGTTGCGAAGACTTTTGAAAACGGGGTTGACGACTCTGTGATGGAAAATGTCAATGCCGCGAAAACAACGTGATGATGAGGATCGTTTAATCATGTGATAACTTCGACAGATGCTTCTCTTGAAAGAAATAGCACACGAAGAAGTCGTAGATTAATTATTTTTCAATACAAAGTGCATGCCAAAAGCTTGAGGCCTACTCAAAAAGTGATATCATTCATGGACGTGGATTCAATTTCGAGAATAACTCAGGGATCGGTTTCACATGTTAAGTTGATCTATTTAAATTTTGAATTCTTAAATATATTGCAGAAGTTAGAGATGTGGTATGCAGTACCTTACTTCTTAAAATGTTACTAAATATTTACAATCAAATATTATTATCACAGAATCATATTTAGTTTGAAGGAAAAGCTACAAGAAAAATCTTCTTAATCAAAACAAAACAGAAAAAAAACCATATGCTATATATATAGTATATACTCAAAATATATTCATAGTGTTTGAGATACGCGTCGTTTTGTGAGCTGCTAAAAGTGAATTTTTCGTTTTTTGTGATGTCGAAATTTATTGAGCAAAGAATTTGCATTAAATTTTGTTTGCGGAATCAATTTTCTGCTGCGGATAAGTTGAGGATGGTGCAGAAAGCCTTTGATGATGAGGCTATGTCTAAAAAAAATGTTTACAAGTGGTATAGTGATTTCCAAGCCGGCCGTGAACGTGTCGAAGGCGAAGAGCGTTCTGGGCGACCATCAACGATGAACGATGAAGCTCACGTCCAACAAATCAAAGATTTGGTGTTGAAAAACCATCGATTAACGATTAGAGACCTTGCTGATGAAGTTGGCTTATCGAAAGGGTCAGTCAATACCATTTTGAAGGATGCTTTGGGCCTCAAGCGCGTCAAATCTCGACTGGTACCGAAAACATTGAATTTTTTGGAAAAAAGGCGTCGCGTGTGTGAAACAATGCTTTCCGACTACCAGGATGTCATGAAACGCATTATAACTGGCGATGAGACTTGGATCTATGCTTACGACCCCGAAACAACCGATCAATCGAGCGAATCTCGTGCCAAAGGAGAGCCGAGACCAAAAAAAACGCGCCAAAGTCGCTCAAAAATCAAGGTCATGTTGACTGTTTTCTTCGATTATCGTGGTGTTGTGCTTTATGAATTCCTTCCAACCGTCCAACCAAACTGTCAACAAGGAATATTATTTGAACGTTATGCGTCGTTTGCGTAACGCTATCCGCCTAAAAAGGCCACTCCGGGGACACCGTTTTGATACGATAGAGGAGATTCAAGCCGCAGCGAAGACGGAACTGAAGGCCATCCCGGAAAGTGACTACAACCAGTGTTGCAAAGATTGGAAAATCCGTTGGCATAAGTGCATTGCATCGGGAGGGGATTACTTTGAAGGGGATTAAATTGATTTGGAAGAATAGATAAAGAATTTTCAAAATAAATACAATGTCACCTTATTTTTTGGACACAGTAGTATGCTTCAAATAATTTATTTATTCTCGATGATATTTTTTCTACATTTGCTAGTTCATGAAGCTTTTTGGTCGAGAAATGCCATGGTAGGTTCAGAATCATTTTGAGTACTTTATTTTGTGCTCTCTGCAGTCTTATGATGTGGGAATTTGCACATTTTCCCCCATACAAGTGAACCATATAAAAGTTAAACCTGAAAGATTGCTTCAAAAATCATTATTTTATTTTCATTGCTCAATCTAGACTTCTGATTTTTAAAAAGAACAAAGTTTTTATTGTAAGATTAACTTTCTGGATTGTTTCCTTTACAGGAAGATCAAATGTCAGTCGTTTATCAAGGTGGACGCCAAGGTTTTTGCCGCTGGACTTCCACTCAATATGCGTTCCATTGATGGTTAAACTGTTGCCTGGTAAGAAACAGGGTTTTCTCTTTTTTGTAAAAAAAAGACAGCCTTTGAGGCATTTATTTTGATCTTCCAATCGTTAGAGTATTTGCTGATAACAGTCAGTGCAGACTGCAAATTGTTTTCGTTATTTAAAGCAATTGCATCTGCTGAAAAAATGCATGCATCATCCGCAAACATAGCAGTTTCACAATTACTCAAGCGAGGGAAGTCACAGGTGTAGATGTTGTAGAGAACTGGTGAAAGCACCGCACCTTGAGGTACTCCATCAGTTACAGGGAGACAGGCAGATATCCAGCCATTAATAAAAAATTTGAAACTTTGATTGGTGAGAAAGGATTTAATGATTGTGATAAGGTACCCTGGAAAGTTGAGGGTATATAGTTTATGCAGCAGTCCTTTGTGCCATACAGTGTCAAATGCTTTCTCCACATCAAGAAAGACCACACCAATGCTCTTTCTGGAGTTAAGATTTGTTTGTATGATTTTAGCAATCCGATGGATTTGGTTTAAAGAATTGTGTTGGGGTCTGAAACCAAATTGCTCAGGTGGCAAAATATTATAGTGAACACCGAGTTTGGTACGAACTTTTTTGACTTCTCGTTGAATCGAAGTGTTTGGAAAATCATAAAATCTTTCGACTCGGATTTTGATGGTAAAAAAAAACACTTTTTGCGGTCATTGAAATTCATTTTAAATTCTTCGAGTCTTGAAAAAGCTTGGACTTGGACAAGTGGAAGTGTCGAAGCGCTCAATCGATGCTTTTCGAACAAGGCATTGATCAAACGGGCGTCGCCATTGTTGGTGATCATTTAGGATCAATTCACTTTATTTTCAATGATAACGTCAACCGCCTTGAATATTCTCCTCGGGATATTGCAGATTCTGAGGCTGATTTTTATAGACTCCTGATTTCAAAAAATCCCTAAAAAATAAGTGTAGAGCAGTCAACTCAGTATGTGCAAATCGGCAAAACGAAACACTTGTCGTACGCGCCTTGACTGGTTCGTGGACTCTTAGTGCCCCAGAAGATCTAAAGTTGTTGGTTCAGACGAATTTCGATCGAAAATCTTGTACTTCATAGTTGAGGTCCAAAAGAATGTAAGCGTAGTTTAGACTTGTTGGATGGTCTGCAGGCAACATTTATTTAATTAAAAAAAACCCTGGAGAGTCGGACGTGTACTAGTTAATTATGTGGCACGCCATTTGTTTGTTGAAGTCACATTGAAGCCACTTTCCCTTTTTTTATTACTAACACGCCTTGATAAGCGACCTAAGAGCTTTTAGATCACATGCAATAATACCAACTTTTGTTCGGCCTCAATCAGGAAGCTTATAAGTAAATCTTAAACTTAAATCTAGTTCGTTTTTTACAGCGATAGTAGTCTTACTACAAGAGTGGCTTCTCATGCTAGATTTCAGATTTCGGATCGAAGAAATTATGATTTGTTAAGATGATGAAATCGGGGCTGGTGTGAAGGCGTAGCACTAATAGCAGGGTCATGAGGCGATAATGACTGATAAAATACGAATCCTCCATCTCCACGCACGGAATAATGGAAAATGAATTGCATCCGACCACTACACAATCATTCAACTGTTCTCTTCATCCTTCTATTTGTTATGTGCAAAAATGCAATTTTAGGGTAGTCATAAACCCTTAAGAGCTAGCAAATTATAGAAAACAATTTGAGGTGTACAAGCGAACAAATATGATTATTTTGGAACTGTCACTTTTCCAATGCCTTTTGGGCTTGGCTTAATGATAAATGAATACACAGAAGATTGCTTATAATCTAGAAAACATCAACCCGCAGGTCAAATCGAAGCCTGAAGTTGACACCATGACAACTATTACTAAAGAGAAAAACTGTGTTGTTCATAGAGTTAATACGATGCTTTCATATTTCAAACTTAAATGCAAGAAAGGGTTCCCAGAACTCGACAAATTGAATTGAGACTCAGAAAGCCTTGAGATTGGAATCCATTATAAGGCCTTGGCAAGCAACCATTATGAGATTAATAGCACGGCTATAAAAAGTGTGTTTTGGCTTTGAAAAAATACCCATTAATACTATCTTAATTGAAATGACAAAATAACCTCGCTATTCGGTTTCTAGAAAGACTAATAAATCACATCTTCAGTCAATAGACTGTGACAAAAGTCAAAACACAAAAATTTTTAACAGACTTTTAAGTGAAAGGGCATTTTGTAAGACCTCCAATTTAATACATTAAGACAATAAAACAATGTTACAGAGTCACAGTCAAACTTATCAGCCATTAAGAGCTTCAGAAGAAAATTGCTATTAACACTTCTACTTCCATGCATTTCCGGTTTTATTGTCTTGCCACATCGTTAAGCAAATAGCTGTGTTATGTAACCCAATCACCTGTCACCTTGTCATGTCACTTATATGAATCATAATATCATCCTTACCCTCTAGAGGTTTATATGTGTGCATTGATGTGTATCTTTGCATCTGCATCTTGTTGTGTAAGGAATTTTCTTGCAAAGAGCCACATGTTCACGTAATGCGCGCCACGGAGCCCCGATACCGCGCCAACTGCTGCCAATGCGTTCTTTTTATAGCTTCATCCACAAAACGCGTATTCTTCTTCAAAATATCGCCCTGTTTCCCCATTTTGTTGTTTAACTTAAGTCTTCCAAAGTTTATTGGCGCGAGCATTTCAATTTTCCGACTCGCCAAAAATAGCCACAAACAAGCCCCAAAAGTACGAGTACGAGTATGACGTTCACCAAAATCAAAAATAAAAAAAAATTGCCCAAAAAAAAATGTATCTTTTGCATACACGATCACTACGCGATCAAGAGTACAGATAGTTTCTTGTTTTGGATGTCTTTTTCGAGTACTTTTTTGAAACGTAGGTTATTCGGTCTTGTTCCGACCTACGATCGCTTTTCGCTGCGACTACGTGACCCTCTAAAAAAAAAAAAGAGATACAAGTTTATTTATCCAAGATGTCCGCCTTTATTAAGAGATCTTCCAGAGATACCATGTGATTGGTGATGTATCTTTGCACCATGTATCTATATATCTTTTTTCACTTTCATTATCGCCCACGGGCTGAATACATTTTCCATTGGGCAAACCACCACCGGCACCGCTCTGGTTTTCCGGTTAAGATTGTTGAATGTGCTGGAATTACGCGTTTTCTTTTTAAATTTCGAAATTTATTGCAGATCCTCGCCCGCCGGCACCAGATCAGGTTGTTTTCCAATAAAATTTAGCATGTTTTTCTTCCCTGTGATTTTTATTATTGAAAACATTTCGTTTTCCAAGTTAATTTGCGGCAAAGATCGGAATAAACAATCGGAATTACTGTGTGCGGATGTGTGAAGGGAAACCGAGAAAACCGTCTGAAGGTGGAATGGATAATTTGGCATTTAAATAACGACATTTTATTATGGCAAATAATTTTTTTATGGAATTTTTTTCCATCTGATAAATCAATTTTTTTAGCGAGAAATTGAGTAAACTTTAAAACAAAAAAATTCTCATTTGGGGATAATTGATGGCAGTGATTTGTTGAGGCGAGAAAAAATACATACAAATGAGTAATTGAGATAAATTTTGAATCATTTTCAGGCATTTGCTTGTTTTTTGGAATTTTTGAAATACAATTAAAGTCATCTTTAGCGATTGAGACATTTTTGATTACGTGATTCGCTGTGATATTAAAGGATGAGAGTAGGCACGTACAATATATGATGTTCCGATCGCTACATTACATTCATCACTATTACTGCATCGATATATCGCTTCCTTCGAAATTTTCAAGCATCGGATCCCTTTCCCAAAATTACTCTTAGAGGCTTGGTGACTGTGTCAACTGATCTGTCTCGAGATTTCAATTGCAGAAACAACAAGTTTGGAGACATGATTTTAACTGGCGCCCGAGCAGGGCAAAAACAAACATGCAACTTTTATTTTTTTAAATAATAAAAAATACAAATTCTTGATGCACCAGCTCATATGGTATCCATGATTAAGTTTCAGATCGACAGACAAGCGGCCCCAGGTGCTTTCATATGACTTTTTGTGATTCATCACAGGACAGGATTTTTTTTTTAGATATTATTTCAAAAACTAGAACCTGGAACATGATACTCGAAAATCCAGCATGCTTAGAATTAAGCATTGTTTGCTCAGAGCCTGTGAAGAAAAGTCGAGCGACAATCTAGAACGTTGCCAGACAACCTGAAGAATATCAAAAGATGCTTCTTTGCAAATTCCAAACCTGGCGCATCCACTCAAGTAAAAATGGGATACATCACGCCTCACATCCGTTCCATTGTGAATTGAAGTTCCTGCACAAACGCCAACTTTGATAGTTCTCGTGAAGAATTCTAAACGGGATAAGCAGGCTACAATAAGGCGATTTCAGAAACGAAGTAGTCTTCGATGGCTTACGAACGTTTCTCACGGTGCCAACGTATGATGGTAGGAAACAAAGAAATAGAATCACGCCTGTTGATGAAGACGACCCTCTTTCCGCTACGACTCCAAAAGTTTGAATGCCGCTCATTTTTCAAAAAATAATTTTAGTTCAACGCAGTATAAACCGAATTTTGCGGACGGTTTTTCAAAAAACTTAAAAAACCAAAGCGAAATAATTTTTTGAAACCCCTTGCAGAGATTTTACTCTCAAAAATTAGATATTAATTTTTAGTTGGCCTTAAACAATACTCAACTTGGATTGGCTCTACAAGCAGAACTATGATCTATAATCTTCTATAACCCACCCCCAAAACTTTAAGTACGCAAACCTTTTGGGCCAAATGGTCCCCCTGAGCGAACTTATGTATTTTCAAAGAACGAGGCATATTTTTATCTCAGCAGCTACGGTCGTATGGAGTTTGATTGAACTCAAGAGAGATTGTCGGGAAGTCGATGCATCCTCAGAGGGTTGCTGTTTTTTTTTTTTTTGGGAACACTCATAATTTCATTTTTAATTTTTTTTTGGTTAGATCGATAAACAATTTATTTATTAAGTCTGTTGTAGATTTAAAAAAGGAATGTTAGGTAATTCAACTTATCGCGAATGTCCGGGGGCAACGCTTTGTTTTAATCTTTTGTAGCCGTCACATGGTCGAAATGTCAGATAAATAATTCAAAATTGTGAAACGCTATCTAATGTATTTTTTTTTTCTTTTATGCCGACAAGACACGCAGCTTGTCAAAAATGTTGAGCATTTATATGTGCTTTCATTTCCTCGTGCATGTAAGTTTATTGTTGATGTTTATGTTTGTCTAGTTTCGAAAACTTTGGTCTACTTATTACTCAATGACGTAGCTTTTGTATCAACAAAATTGAAATTAATTCAGTTAGGTGATAGAAAATTTTGTAAATATTGGTAATGAAAAACTCAAACAGAAAATTGTTGTACCAGGCAGCATCGTTGCTGACGTATGTTTGGACACAGATCAAATATAACGACCTTCCAAGTCTGTTTAAAAATAGGTAGACTTTTGAATATGATAGTTTTGATATAAGGTTTGATTAATAACTTTAAGCAAGCAATCAGCTTCGAGCAGAGCAACCATGACTAGATATTAATCAAGGAATCGAGTGAAACCGATCACTCACTCACAGCGAATGATTGATGTTAAAATTTGAGAAATAAACATTTATCTTAATGATAATAATACTAATATTATTTTTAAATAAAATCGGGGAAAAATTAACAAACAAGGCGCCACCGTAAGAATGTTGAACGGAGGGAATCAAGCCGTACAGATGGCTGTTATAAGGCGATCTGCATACGGACCCTTTAAACGAAGAATATGAAAATGAATATTCCCCTGGAATTTTAGGATAATTTACACTCCAATGGTTACTTAAGCTACTCTAAAAAGAGGAAACTATCCTCGAGCAGTAAAATGCACATAGTTCTGCGAATAGGATCATATGTTTATAAGAATGTGGATTCGAATCTGGAAAACAACAAAGAACGAAGGGCATCGATTTCAAGCCATAAAGTGATCTCTTGGCTGTAACCCGCACTTGGGGGAAAATTATTCAACTTCAGTTTTATTTATACACATGCCCCCACCAACGAAGCTGAAGACTCTATGAAAGAAGAATTAAATGTGCTGATGTTCTAAGGAACTTATGTCAACGTCGACCAGTTTTCAGTAGTAGATGTTATACATTGGACCTCTCAGCACACCGGAAATAGCCACAGCCCAATGAAAGTATGTTAACTCTCTCAAATGAGCCATTGGCTACCTACCAACCATTCAAGACAGGGAAAATGTTGTATGATGAAGACTTCGTGTAGAAGAAGAGGGCAACCGATAAGGCGAATAAGAAAACGCTGCAAAAAAATCACTCAGCGACAAAAAAAAAAAAGAGAGAAAATTAAAGAAAACAGCCTAATCGGTCTCCCAGCTCAAGAATATCGAAGAGTCTAGGTATAACAGACTTAAGTTGAGAAGCAAAAAAGCTGAGGGCTCACATACAACAATTGTAATATGAACAACTTAAATATGGCGAAGCTATGATGCACGAAATAGATCATAAGTAAGGTGTGGGAGGATGAAAGCATACCATACGATTGGAATATTAACTCTTCCCATCTCATCTACAAATCGCGATCCACTGTATTTTGCGAACTTCTGGAGCCTTTCACAATACCAGAAATGGCCGCTTAGGATTGCATTTTGGCATTAGATCGAAAATCATGGAAAATACGTTGTTACCGAAATTGAAGATTTGGACTGTATTCGTTCGCTCAAGTACAATGCTGCTTTTGAAGATGGAATTCCCTTTCAATTCGTCAAACTTATTCTTCCTTATGTACTCCGTTCTTTCACACATATTTTGTATTTACTCTTCCACTTTTCCTGATAGCTGGAATATTTCAAAGGTAATTCCTGTGGCGAAAAAGCCTAACTCTGCATCTGCATCTGACTTTCGCCCAAAAAGCATTCTGCCATGCCTATCAAAGGTTCTAGAAAAAGCTCTTAGTTAGCAAATCTCAAGTCATCTAGACTCCCATGATTTATTGTCTCCTCTGCGGTCTGGTTTTCGAAAGCACCACTGTTGTTCAACCGCCACAGTTAAGGTACTAGACGACATTAGGATGCAATTCGATCGGGAGCATATCACTGTGCAATATTTGCTTGATTTTTCTAAAGCCTTTGATAGAGTAAATCACGTAACTTTATGTAAAAAACTTCGGTTGTATTTTGGATTTAGTGAAAGTTCTGTACAGCTTATTAGCAGCTATATATCAAACAGAATGCAAAGGGTGTGTGTGGGTGACTGTGCCTCTAATTATTTGGACTTTTTGGCAGGAGTCCCGCAGGGGTCTATTCTGGGACATATTCTGTTCTGTCTGTATACAAATGACCTACTAAAAGTATGTAAAAATGTGTTCTTACATCTCTATGCCGATGATGTACAAGTACACTTCTGTAGGGACCATTGGTCTGGTTGAGGATCTCGTCTGCAGGCTTAATGAAGACTTGTTGGAAATACATAACTGGTCTGTGTGTAATGGTCTTATACTTAACCCTAATAAATCACAGGCTAAAATTATTTCTAATAAATTTTCTGACACAGACTTGCTACCGCCAGTATTCTTAGCGCACGTACGACTTAAGTATGTAGACAGAGTGACCAGTCTCGGGCTTAAGATAACAGAAGCCTTTCCGCCACAGATCATGTGAACTATACGGTGGGACGCACTTATGCAACTCTCCGCAAACTCTGGCTGTTTGCGGCATTCACTCCATTAGTGACAAAATTAAGGATGGTCAAAACCCTAATTATACCAATAATCTGTTATGCTGCGGTAGTTTATTGCAAACCCGATTCCCAGTCCCAGCAAAAGTTTCTTGTCGCTTTTAATGACACCGCAAGATACGTATTCGGACTGCGGAGGTATGACCATGTCTCTGAATATCATCGGCTAATTCTTGGGTGCACTTTAGGTGAATATATTGATATAAGATGCTGCAGTTTCATGCACAAGGCCATTCACAACCACCGAAAAGCTTAAATTTGCTCAGTCAGCCCGAACATGTAACTTGATAACTCCTGCCTCAAGATATTTAAACTCGTCACGTCTTTTCTTCGTCCACGTCGCCAGGCTCTGGAACTCTCTTCCCTTGGAAGTAAAGCAAATAGCAAATTTAAAACCGCAATTACCAAATATTTTGGTGAACCGAATTAACAGAAATAAAAAACGTATTTACATATGTTTTTTATTTCTCTTTTCTTCCTTATTCCTGTTTCCCTTCTTTCCCTATTCTTTTAATTTACATACAATTGTTTTAAGTTTAATTTTAATTTTTCTCTTTTATGTTTAAGCCTGTATAAGCCGATTTTTATGTACTATAGAAGACACAAGTCTTATTTGTACAAATAAATAATAAAAATAAAAGTAAAATAATAATTGAATTGAATTGAAAATTGAATTGAATTGAAATTCAAATCGACACCTGCCACTTACTTTCGACAATGGCCGAATTCAGGATCCGAGAAAACCGATCCGGGATTATTCGAATTATTCCAGATTTGAGCAAAATTCCGGTAACGAGATATGCTGTCTTGTACTTCAACTTAATTCTTGGCAAGTATTGCGACAGGTAATTTTTTAAAGTCTGTCGTGCTTTCGGGATACGCAGGCGATATTGACATCAAGATTCACAACCAACGTGCTGCCATTGAAGCTTTCAAAACGATTAACAAAACATCAATATTGGTAGCTGACACCAGGTTTACCTCCTTCGGGACAGATATCAACTCCACAAATGACAACTTAGCGAAGGTCCATCGAAGAGACATCAGTGCTATTTCCGTTTGCCCAACTATCAGGGATCAAAACTTCTAACTTGAAGAACCAAAATTATGCTTTAAAAAAAATGAATTTTTCCTCCTTCTGCGAATGTGATATTATCCGTCGGATACGCGGACCTGTCTGGCAAAAGGGCGAATGAAGGAACAGGTACTACGTGGTTGAATAATGTGGATCAGGTTCGAAAGGCGAAAATACGTCGATTGAGGAAATAGACAGCAATAATCAAGCTAAAAGTCTTGGAATTTCAGCCACCAGGTTCACGAAAAAAGCAAAGACTGAACTGCTCGTTCTAGATTCGAGCGATCGCAGGCAGCTTACTATAGGGTGTCATAACAGACGATATTATTTCCCTAGAAAAATTTTGTTGCGTTCATATTAAATGATAATTATTCCCTCTTTATCGCTCACAGCTGTTCGTAGCTTTTATTTTTTTTTCGATCGCAATAAAATTTGCACCAAAATTTAAAAAAAAAGACACGAGCTAAATAGTTAATGCAATTCGTACTTAACGACTTTAAGTGAAGAAATTTGTATATCTACATGACACTTAATGCCGACCATAAAACTCCACATAAACATTTTAATTGAAGTCACAGAGGAATAAAAACAAAAATAATCCAAGAAATCAAACAACACGATCTTCAAAGCACAAAAACAACAAAAAAAAGAAGAAACTTTCCATCAACAAATCGTACAGTGGTGGGAACATTGAACACAACAAAAGAGAACCCAAAACAACAACAAATCCCGGCGCACCGGTTCGTTGTACCAAATTTGGGCAAGGAAATAAAATCCAAAAACGAAACAAACACTCTCAAAGGTAAAAATAAATCCAAAATAATTAATAAAGTTTCAAGAAAAACAAAAAACACAAAACAAATAATAGAAGAGGCGTGCAATAAATTTCTTCAATCTGGATTATCTCAGTACATACCCTAGGACTTCTGACAAGCCGATGCCACATAACCACAAAGGCATCAACAGCTGATTGTATCTGGTTCTGATATACGCGCTGTTTCCAGTTCACCGAATCTGTATATAAAAGATTTGATTTAATTCTTTTTCGATTTTAGATTTGGCACAATCAGAAAAAACGGAAGGCTTGAGGAATGGAATTTAACTTAGCACACTTGATGTATTTGCTACTATTAGCAGATATATGGAACTACACCAATTCGGTGTTTATGACACTTTCAAAAATCGTATAAAACAACAGACAACTTGTAATCCTATCCCCGAGTTAGTATAGATACACTTTTAACCGAAAAAAAACAACTCATTTAGAAGGCAAGTGATTAAAATTGTAAATTTCCGACAACCTTCTCGCGCTGACCACTAAAATACAAACGAGGTTTCAGCCCATCGGGAAAGAGATATTTTTTTATTTTTTTTCAAAATACAAAAGATACAGAAAGTATCTTTTCGTATCTATCGATATAAAGATTCACTTATTGGATGTAATTTCGAAATTTATTTTTGGAACGTGGATTTACACGTACGCTACAAAACCTCCGATTCTTCGAATATCTGAATTGCGATAAATTTTTTCACGAACAAAAATTTTGATATAAACACAAAAAATCTGACCGAAACGTTTCGATTTCCAATGTTTACTGAATGCGCCTTGGTGTGCCGAAACATTTGAGAGCTAAAACAGCTGCTGCTGCCTGCTGGGGCTGGGTGGTCTTGGTCTGGGCATTAAAGCATTGAAGTTCCCCACTGTTGCACAATGGGGCTTTGTCCGTGGGATGGATCGGTCGGTGGTGGGCTTTTTGTGGACTCTTCGTTGATTCGCTCTTCATTCAAAGTTGAATTTCTCAGATACATACTTATTAAAAGCTCGATTGTTATTTTTGCTTTAAAGTTAAGCTTTTAATGGGTACGGCTACGGAGATAGAAAAGCTTGTTTGGTGTTTATGAAGTCTGAGAGCTTGTGACATTTGTAGACGTAATTGATCGTTTAGGTCGACCTTACAAGGCTTGCGGAATGGGTTTTATCTTTATTTGGTGAATCAGTAAATATGATTTATTTTCATATCGATAAATAAAAATGGAAATTACAATTTGATTAATTTGTTTGACGGAATGTAAACATGAGCTCGTACATGTTGCAGGTTATCGCTGCAGCGTTATTAAGTTAGATTTGCATCGACATGTGTATTCTTTGTCTGCAATCTTGCTCCACGTATTTATGTGTTAAAAGTTGAATCAAGAATCATTGACAAATGAATGAAAGGTTGGAAGTAAAGAGAACAATACGTTTTTCAACTTAAACCCCTTTCTTTCACGTGTTTCGGCATTTGAAATGAAAATGTCCTGACTGTTATCGTAAATTGTTCGCTTTAAAACGAGAGATTTATAATATTTTATAAAATCTGATCTCAGACTCGTAAAGAAGTTTTTACAATTTAGTTTGTTGGCATAACCAAACCCGGGATACCGATTTGTTTCATTGATGCAATCGATTCTTTTTTCGATTAAAAGGGCCCTTGCGTCGAAGTTGTACTTATGGGCGATCTCAATCTAATAACTTGCAATGTTGAAAGACCGATTACCGGTTACACTTTGTCACCAGTGATCCCTCTTCTATTCCTTACCTCTACCTCTCTAAAGCTAATCTTTCGCAAAACAGTTTTATTCGACAAATCCATTCATTTTCAGTTCCGATGACGGTAACTGTGTAGTTCATCCTTCACATGCTCATTAAGGAACATTGCAAATCCATCTGAATAAGTTTCCTGAAACCTTTGTGCCTTTGAAGAGGTAGAAGTAAATGCTGCACCGATGCTATCGACTTCAAAGATTCTTGGGTTGCCTATTGTCTTGAATGGATGATATTATGTTTACAAAATCGGTAAGAGCGGAATGGCCTAATCCAAACTATTAACAGCCACCTCAGGCGTCCCCCAAGGTAGTCATGTTGGCCCAATGCTGTTCATCTTAACACTCAATGACGTCAACTTTATGTTTACGGCTCGAAAATAAAATATTTAAGTTTATATTGTACTCCACTGAATCTCGCCTCCTGCAAGGTTCTCTGGCATGTTCTGAATTTGGTGAACCAAAATCCTTGATCTTATAAAAGCAAACGCCAATCTTTCATTAGGACCTACGACAACCTTCTAGAGCTGACTCTATCTGCAAAGAACGCATTCCTTCAGTCTCTTTCTTTTTTGACTTGGATGTCATCTGTTACATACCAGCTTCCATTTACGTACCTACTTATGTTATCTATGGCACGTCCAGTACTCCTCATTTTCGTTCATTCAAAATGATTGCAAACCCACTGCTGACCTATCAACTTTTTGCTGTAACCAAGTTGAAAGATGCACTAGCTCCAATTTTTACCCACTTCAACTTGTCAGGAAGTAGTAAAAAAAAACTTTAAAAGTTGACAGCACTGAAATTAAATTTTAATTTCGACGCGACCGATGCCTGCTTCAATGCATGACATTACAACGTTCATCGAAACTTGGCTCAACGCAAGTTTCCTGATTAGTAATACTTATTGCGCAGAGTGCGCACCGATTTTGTTGGTGGTGAAATTGTCATTGGTCTTCTTAAATCTGTTTAAAAGAAAACTCTTTTCGATTCCTTAAACCGGCTAGAAAATATTTATGTGCGATAAACTCAAGTCCAAGCCCATTTTTAATACCAACGATTACATTTCTATAGGAGGCTCTGAAAATGCTTACGAAAGAGAATCAAATGATGTTAACCTATTAACTTACTAAGCTTTCGATTACTGGAGGATCTGAACCTGAACTAAAGCTGATTTCTGTACTTAACGATCCCAAGAATAACCTTCATGGCCTCCGTAACCGGTGGTTCGGTCTTGCCATTTTCAAAATTCTCGTGGCTGATATGGGAAGATATTCATTGTTGGAGTTTTGCCATCGATTTGTTCAATATGGCCGGGGCATTTTGCCATGTGGAATCGATGCGCATCCTCCATTCGCCCTTATCCCAAGAATAAAATCATTTTCGATGTGTCATAGTTTTTGTTCCGTTGTCCTGCTTAACGTCAATCGCTACTCGAATCAATATTAAAAGACTGACAAGATGCGAATGAAGTAGAGTTGCAGTTTGGATTAGCAACGAATGAAAACGATGTCTCTTCCTAGAATCTAACCCAAGGTGTCGTTCAAGATGGTTTTCGAGTGATCGATTTCTTGAAGACAGCTTGTGTTTTGTTGTATCTTCTTCAATCGTTGTTTCAAATTTCAAAGTTTTTTCGTGTTATATGGCTTCATTCACTCACTCCCAAAGTGGGACAGCAAAATGAATACATAAGATGTAGAATGATCCTCATCCTGATGATGTATGATATTTTAAACATGCTGATCTTCAGAGTGAGACTTTCTCACGCCCAAAATGCTACCGCATTGCTTCCATTCCTCCATTAAATGCTTAATTTATTATTTAAGATTTTTCTCCCTAATCTAGCCACCAGTATTTTTCATTGTTTGACCTCTCGTCATTATTCATATTTCTGTCTGATGCATTATCTCCAGCTTAAGGCTCCATCCACTGAATGTATAGGCACATAGAGGATTCTTTTATCTGTGGCCCTTCTAGCAGCATGATATATAATAGGAACGTTACAAGAGCCTGATCAGTAGCCATGTGCATCCAGGTTTAAAATTGCCTCAGGAGGTATCCGTCCACTTTCCAATGAATTCCTAAAATACTCAGAGTTAGGATAAAACAAACCTGATATAAATTCATTCTCAGTAGCATTCGCTGACTGCGCAAATTTATTCCTCGGATGATCCAAGATAATTTTAATCAATTCTGGACATACCGGAATCATCCAATAGTCTTTTGTTAGAGACGTAATGCCGAAAGTCGCAATGAGCACTTCTATAGAATCCCGTGCAGGTTCGTAGACATTTTTGCTCGAAAAATCTGCATTTTTTCATATTCCATTCCAAGACGGACATTTGTCGAAATTGGACGCACAAAGGCTTAGTAGCAAATGACCTTCACATGGGATCTTAGATAATTGGAGTAGAAAAGCCTTTTGAGCGACATAAATGCCGCCCTATTTATGTGTTTGTTACAGTACAAAAATTTGTCCAAATGAACACCCAAATATCTTACTACACCCTTCGATTCGATGTGAAGTCCATTTGAAGTCTTAATCACCATGTTTTTCCAATTGCGTCGTAAGTCTGAACTACCCTGTCTAATTGGGGTGCGGAGCAATATGGTTTCACATTGGGAATTGTTTATCTTCAGTTTCTATGTCGTGGCAGAATAATTGAAGAATATCGAACTTAAATTGAAGTTGGTTTTGTATTTATCTAATTTTTGAGCCATGATATTTTCAGCGAATGCTATTGAACTATCCAAATCCCTCAGTACTTTAGAAACGTGAATATTAAAGTGTTGGTGCCGAAACTGTGCCTTGTAACAGACCATTAATGGCGTCAAAATACTTTGTCGTCGTGTACTTTCTATCAATTACCACACATTTCGTTTCGTGTATCATAGATGCAATCAGCCTTATAGGATGACTTTCAAACCCATACATGATTATTTTACAAATAAGCCCGTCAATCCAAACCATGTCGAAGGCTTTTTCGACTTGACAGGCACCCGTACATCTTTTGCCGTTAAGGTTTCAGTTAAAATCGGATTCTAGTTTTGTAATGGCGTACAAGAACAAGATTGATTTGGTAACAACTTCTTCAAAATGCTTCCAAATATAAGGCAGGAGACTTATTGGCCTATAATTAGACGGATCAGAAGGATCTTTCCTTAGCTTGTTGATTTAAGAAAAAAAATCTGATCTTATTTCGACCTGATGGTTGACAGCAAAGCAATTGCCTCTTTCGAACCCCTGAGTTTTAGATAGATAGATATATTATAATTTAGCTTTCAGTTCATTCTAAATCAAATCATATGCTCTTTAGCTCATAGATTAAGGAAGTCAATGTCCTTTTGTATATTTTTATTTCCGGAGCATGAAAAATACTTTCAAATGCCATTTCAATGTACATATTTAAAAATTTCAAAACTTCATAAGGGTGGGTGAGGTAGTATATGGGTAGCAAAAAACTTCTTACAAAATAAAATAATTATTTTCAAAGTTAAGATAGAATCAGAAATGAAAAGAAAAATAAGAAGAAATTAACAATACATACATCTTTATAAAAATTACAAGGAAAAAATAAAAAACAAAAGAAATCTTTTAACCAAAATTTGTGTGATCAAAATTCAACAGCCATTTTTTTGTAAGTGATCTTATTAAACACTGAAGTTTATTCAAAAGTCGACACAAAAACATTGAATAAAAATTACGACAAGATCCGGGCAGAAGGTTTAAAAAATTACCACGAAGACTATAATTGGAAATCTATGTCTCAAAATTCTTCACAGTAATAAAGATGCCCGACTGGAATAATATTGAGGACGCAAAAAAATTCAAAACTTTGATTTTTCTAACCATACATGTATGGAGAATAAGTTGCACTTGAATTTTGTTTTGATAAGTTTCTCCCAAACAGGTGAATGCTTTTTGCAATTAAGAATGGAAAATACCATTTACCATTTATCAATAACACTTTTCTCAGATAGAAAAACTGTCTTAAGTTCCAAATAAAATATTTCCTAAGCGACCATATTAAACGTCTGTTACATTCGTGTTTTGAGAGGACAAGTTAAAAAAAAATAAAATGTTTGCTCATTCTAAGCTCTACGAACCAGGCTCTTTATTTATTTAAATCCAAACTTAATAGGGTAAAAGGAATAAGTCCTATCCAAAAAATGTACTATCATTTCTTTTATCATTTTTTCGAAAAAGTTGGTCATCTAATTTGCGGAACTTTTTTTTGAAGAGAGGTACGACATCCGCACATTTGAATTTATCAGGGAAAACTCCAGAAAAAAAGGAGCCGTTGAATAAATGTGCTAAGACTTCAACTTAAAAACAGATGCCTTCAAAACCACATGCATTAGAGTTTTTGAGATTTCCGATAGCTTTCGAAAAGCAAATGTGCTACCGTTTAAGGTCTCCGGAGAGTTAAAAGATTAGATTGAGAAGCGATTCAGAAGAATGGTTGTTCACTGCTTCAGCAATCGCAATATCATCAGTTAATTCGCAGTTGTCGGGCCCTGTTAGAATAACAATTGGCTTTACATACTAGGTGCATAAAATTGGGTTTTGAGAACTTTGGGAATTGACATTGGTATCCATCCAAATCAATATTCCATTTGTTATCTGACTAGTTCACATTGTCAACATCAGTTCAGAGTTTTGTAAAATCTGTCAAAACGTTGAGGTAGTCCTATACGACTATCGAAGACCGTCAATACGTGTTCTCTAATAAGAGAGAAACAAAGTCCGGGTTCAGGCATTACTCATCTGTCAATCAAAAAAGTTTCAAAATCTTGTTGACATTTAATTTGATTCTCTAGATAAGAAACCTTTAGGGTCACTCACATTCAACTCAGAATCCAGCTATAAACGATGTTAAAAACACTTTTAGTGTCTCGACTAATGAGATAAGCAAATACGCTGATTAAATGAATGTCATACAATGGTTATGTTGAAACTTCCAATCAACGTCATTAAGCTCTGTGTCTGGTTAAATGGAATTTACCAACAAGATGTGCAAAGACTTTGTCGGAATAATTATGACATTCCGACGCCATCGTTGTTCCGTCACTCAAGCGACCGAGCCCGGCCCATTCAACCCACAACAACGATCACTGTCAATCATTTTTAAATCTTTTACTACCAAAAGCATACCTCTCTTCTCTCAAGCTTGTGGTATGTACCTGGCACACCTCCCTTGTGCGCTTCCGCTAAACACATCCACAAATGATTCATAAAAATCAAACACAACCACAAGGAGAACAAACGGACTTGGCCTTCGTAAAGTTCAACAGCTTTTCGTACTCGTACCAAAGAAGCCAACCGAACAAATAAAAAATAATTAAAAGAAGAAACTTAAAACCTGGCCAAAATAAAAACAGAAACTCGTGCACAGATACAAAATTAATTGAACTTAAATGAAAAAAGATTTTCTATCTACCAGATACGAGCTCATTAACTTCAGCTACTTTCTTTCACTTAATGCTTTTGGCTATTTGACTGACTGGGATATAAATAAAATTGATAAAGCTACTTAGAGTGTGAAAGCATTCATGCAGGCTTATTTTTGGATGCTTGTTGGCTTGAAACTAGAGACTGATTGTCACGGCCTTGATCTGGTTTTATCATCAAATAAATCAACATTAATCGGCGGCGCGCGGTTCATAGGTATTTTTATTTATGACATCTCGAGATATCAAGCTTTGGTTCAATTTCTTGGTGGCTGGCGCTGACGAAATGTCTTGAGGGCGAATTGCAGTGAGCGAGTGAGAATTTCCTAATTGCATGACATAAATCAAAAGAACCAAATTGGAATACACTGAAAAAAAAATTGCAAATTTTAAAGGAGTTTAAAAATGATCAGCAGTACTGTGTCTACACTCTGCTTGAATTAAATAGGTACAACTTTTTTCAAAATCCATTTATTTTTATTTTTTCTGCATTTTATTATTAAATATAATTTGCTAGAAAAATGTTCGTAAAACTTTATAAAACAGTAAAAAAAATCTGAAACAAATTTTGTGGGAAAAATTAAATTAAGTTCTTTATCGCAGTTGAAATGTAAATTGTGGCACTTGGCGAGTCTGACTTGAGTAAAAAATTAATAAAACCTTAAAGCAGTGAAGCAAATCGAGAAAGAAAGTCTTCAAATCACTGTTAGGGGAGCTGCTGAGGAAGCCTGCATTCCGGTGAGCAATTGTCATGCAATTTTTTCGGATTTTTTGCTCATGAAACGACTGGCAGCGAAGTTTGTTCCGAAATTGTTAAATTCTGACTAAAAGCGCACTGTCACATGAGCATCGCTTCTTTGGGCAAAAATAACGCCATAGTAATGACTTAGCGATCGTGTTAACCGGACAAGGCCTGTTGCGATATTTTCCTGTTCCCAAAACTAAACCATGAGAGGACAGCTTTTTGCCACGATGGAGGAAAAAATTTCACATAGCCAAAAGAGCTTAAGGCCATACCAAGAAGTGCATATCAGAAGCTCTTCGAGTATTGGAAAAAGCGCTTGCACAAGTGAAATATATCTGAGGGATTATTATATCTGAGAATTACTTTGAAGAAGACAAAATAGATATTGATGAATAACTATTTTTTTTTTGTTGAAAAAACTCTAAAAATTCGGATCTTGTACTTTGCCTATCGCTCATTGCTATCGTTTAGGCTACAAAATAGATATTGATGAATAACTATTTTTTTTTTGTTGAAAAAACTCTAAAAATTCGGATCTTGTACTTTGCCTATCGCTCATTGCTATCGTTTAGGCTACAAAATCGAATGCTATTGGAAAAGATTGTGTGTTATTTTGATTCACATAAAAAAGTAGTACGCCATTTGACGCACATCCCCATCTAATGCTTCATCTACCACCGACATTTTTGCTCTGTTTATCAAAGGTCTTTGAGAAATTCTTAGAAATAAATTATTGCATCCTTTTTTATTACTTTGATTTGATTCCTTGATCTTGACTTTTCAAAGACCTCTGACAGCTTTAATCATATCATTCCTTGCAGAATTGCAAAGTCCTTGGAAACATAATTGTAAGACTAATTGAAATATTTTTTTCATTGGCAGATCACAGTAAGTCATATTTGATCATACATGCTCTGGGCTAAGATTTGCTAAAAATGGTGTACCGCAGGAGTCCATATTGGACCAAATCTTGTTTTGACTCTACAACCATGATTTATCTTTTGGTTTTACAAGGAAGTATTCATGTGCCTGTACGCAGATGATGTGCAACTTTACTTTCATATCACAGGCGCACAGTAGACTAAATCAACTTTTGCTTCATTTAAACGATGATCTGGGTTAAAATAATAATAGTACTTAATTCGGCGAAATACCTTCCGGTTCCTGTCTCTAAAACTTGATTCTATTCCGACTATAGTCGGCGAAATAGAGATCTATCATGTCTAAACATCGAAGTAGGACGCATAAAAACGTAAAAAACATTTATGTTACGTACACAATGGATGACTGCTGGATTTACTCATCTCGAAACTCGCCGAAGCTTGTTCTTTCACTTGTAATGTCCATTATTTGATAAGCCTCTGAGATTAATAGCAGTACGGATACTCTTTTTGTTCACATGCTCAAAGTGACTTTCA
This sequence comes from Orthonevra nobilis, assembly GCA_963555765.1. NCBI lineage: Eukaryota > Metazoa > Arthropoda > Insecta > Diptera > Syrphidae > Orthonevra > Orthonevra nobilis. The sequence continues at coordinate 126,472,339 of OY743225.1, read as the reverse complement.
GTGATTATTTATGAAAGCGGTACCGAGTATGTACGGTTAATCACCCACCTGGTCTAATGGTATATGTAGTTACGTTTCCCGAGCAAACGCATCAACCGTCTTTTGACGATGGACCACATGGACAACCTTATGCAAGCATATCTAATATGCTATGGTAATCTACTATGCGACCCACTCGATTTCAAAAATCCTTCCACCAATATTTACAATTTACGATTTGAACAAAATGGTCCTTCGTGGCGACCAATTATTTCGAAAAAGTTGTTAAAAAAGCAGTAGTTTTTTGCAAACGATGTCGTTACGGTTAGAAATATTTAGTTTATGAACTGAAAAGCGTCAATACAAAAGTCCGTGATGACTTTTCTCTATACAAGTTGTTAATATAGGACTAAAAAATATAATTAAAATTAATTTCAATCTGTCAGGGAAGTTATAGGTAGGCAGGAAATTTTGTTATATTTTATATATTTTTGAGACTTACAACTTTTCTACGCGAAGTCGAAGGACACGGCTAGTGTTTAATAAAGACTCACTTCAAAGTCATTTCATGATTTTATTTTTTTACACAACTCATTGTTTCTCAAGTACAAATAGTTCCCAATAAAAATTAGTCTTTTATGTTTATTTAGAGAATGGCCGGTGAATTCTAGTTTAATTTCAGAAAGAATACTTCAAGAAAAACAGTAAGCAGTTTAGAGACTTCCCTTGATAGATAGATAGATATTTTTATTGTGGCCAAAATATGTACGATTTGATTTTTTTTCTTTACAAAATATAGTATGTATGAGGATTTGGTTTACATACCTTACAACTAAAATATTTGTATAAAGCTTAAATATATATCACAGAATTATAGTTTTTAAAGGAAAAGCCAATAGAAAAACCTCCATTAGATTTAAGTTGCCCAGGGCAAGAGAGAAGAGGATTCAGATCAGTTGCTGAGATATATAGAACTTGATTCAAATCACAGTTGGTAAATAAATAAATAAATAAATATGTAAATAAATAAATGAATAAAACAAATAAATAAATAGATAAATATATATATAAATAAATAAACAAGTAAAATAAATAAATAATCAGATAAATAATTAAATAAACATTTTAATAAATAAATAAATTAACGTATAAATAACAAAAAATTGATTAGGTATATATTTATAGACTAGATGATAATAGTTTTACAAAGCTAGATTTGAAATCAAGTCGTTATCAGTTGATAAACAAGAAATATTGTATTCATGAAGATCGTTTTGAAATGACGAATCAAATTCATTTTAACATTTTTGTACTCATTCTTTTGAATCGAAGTGTAAAAACAAGCATTTTAAATGACGCTTTTACTCGCAAAGTAATTTCTCACAGTCGCTATTTTGTGTAGTGTTGGTTGTCAGTTAATAAGCAAACAAATAATTAAGAAAAAAAGAAAAGGACAACACGATCTCAAAAACTAAGATGGACGGCACAAAATGACAAACAAATGAGACCGTGTTTCTGGAGTGTAAGAACACCCTTCACTGCAGAAGCTCTTCGAGAAGATCAAAAGCCTTTCCAGTCTCTGCTTAATTATGATGGAAATTTAATCACCAATCCAATCCTATAATGGATTTTGTTCCTATATAGTATATCGGGTTTTTCAATAAGAGCGCTACAAAAGTTTAAGTTTTTTAAATAAAACAAAAACGGTTTTGGATTTCAATGAAATTCTTTATTCCTGTGGAAGTACGTTCTTTAAGGGAGCCTGTTACAGTTTATTTGTCAGGTTTGAGAGGACGAAAGCATGCACGTCTGTAACAGCAGCGCAGGCAAATCCTGGCAACAACTAACAAGGCATATCTCTGTTCAACGTCTGAAGACCTTTTTTTCACAAATATTTGTGAAAACCAGTGTGGCAATAGACAATAGACAAAGCAAAATATGACAGGATTCCTTGCACTAAACTATCTATAGTGTTGGCGGAATTCAGGATCCCCTGAAAGCTGATCAGACAAGAACTCAGCCTAGGCAATCGATTGTACTTTATCTTGCTGATTTTTCTAAAAGCATGACAACATTAAGAGACCTGAGAGAAAGATTTTTTGTGACAAAAATCTGTCGACTACAATGACTCGTCTACACCGAGTGAATAGAGAGCAAAGCTCTCAGGAAGAGTTGTACCCATGATGGATGAAAAACAGCTTAGATCCTTTAGGCATCGATAGCCTTATAAATAAGTAAGTGGGGACCCAACTTAGGTTTTCACTAGTCATGGAATATGTCAGAACATAACACAGTATAACACAGTATAAATGATCGGTAAATAGCTAGAAGTTTTGTTTTTTTCAGTGTACGGTTTGCAACAATATAGCCGAGTAATTACCGTCACCATAACGACTCCCTATTCAGTTTAACTGCCATGAGACTAGCGCTCAGACATTCAATCAACTGTTTGATACCCAGTTGAACAATCCACCAGTCGCTACTCTTGTCGCTGTCTCTATAAATTTGGGTCACAACCATCGATCACCATGACAATAGCATTCTATTTAGCCAAAGCCCAGCCAGAACTTCATATGTCATTCTGAATCGTCTGTCATAAACGCATGTTTATTGCACTGTTTTCGATTTGACATTTATTACCATGATGGTCATTAGCGCTGACATGACGGCTGTCTGCGAGGTGCACTCAAACATAACAATTGCATTGGCATACGGAATCCTGGGGGTCACGATGTTTGTCTTCGTTTATAATCCATTAAAAGGCGCTGCTGCAATTCCAAAGCGTTTTTGTCCTAGATCCACTGATCACTTGCCTGCCCGATCATGCTGCTATTGAACTAATGATGGTGGTCCGCTAGCATTGTATGTAATTGATGCAACTCACAAGCGGCTAACAGCGGCGGCGGGCGAGCTCACACTCAAGCTCAACTTAGCCCCCGCCACTCATCTTTTTGTGGCATCTGCCGGCCCGGCCGGCGTAAGATTGCAATCTTAAGTGCTTAACACTGTTTTCAATTGACGAGACGCAAGCAGCATAGATACGAGTATCTGTTGTCTGATGCCAATGGTTCTGTTGAATGTTGATGACCATGTTACATCGTTGCAATTGACACTGTCGCAATGTGTGCGATAAGACGGGTCGTCCGCATTCGTCTAGCGCAAAAAAAAAACGTTTGATTTATTGATGGACAGATCGCGCGGCTTTGGGTGCGAAAATTTGCGGCTCTCAGCAAATTATAAAGTCGTACTCGAATTTGACGGCGAAACGGTGCAAATTGCATTTTGTTTATGATCTTCCCGTGCTCACTCAATCAGATTATGCTGATGAGATGTCATAAAGTGACCGCGGTGCGGCGCTGAATGCTATCATAACAAAAGCATCGCAGTCAGCCGTATGCACACTTCTATGAGTACCTATTGTAGCTGCTCCCCGCGCGCGTTATCAAATAAAATGAACATAATTCGTTTTCCGAAGTCCAAATCATAAATTATAGAGATTAGGCATTCATGTGTGGCAGGAAGGCAAGATGAACCATTGCGTCGGTCGTCCCGCCCAAAACAATTTCCATATTGATTGTGGGAACACTCGGTTTTGGTTGGATTTGGATTAGAGGGACAAATCGATTAATGTTTTTCGTTTCAATTTGAATGCAAATGCTAATGAGCCGATTACGCAACACAAAGCTTGAGGTATCAATTAAGGAGCCACATCGGAAGAGATTCAACTGGAATTGATAAATGGCCAGATTTGGATGGATTATAACAAAAGGTTAGACACGGCTTGCCATTGGCATTATTACCGTCATTAAACAATTTCTATTATGGTTCTGAGAGTTTACGTCTTTTGCGCAGCACAATTTTTATCACTGAATTAAAGAAAGTCATCACAGCAACGACCTCGGTCTTTTATGTAAAATGTCATAATGGCGTTTGCTTCCATTTCAATTGCTATTGCCCTTAAACGGTGAGGGCAATTATTTACATCGCTCTTCAAGAGGATATTAAGACTCTTATAATGCGGTTAGGCCAGAGCGAGCGGAAGAATTAGGAGAAGAATGAAAGATTGTGTAGTGGTTTGAGAAACTCAGGTGTAATTCGCAGGATTTTTTTCGACATTAATTTTGATCTATGAACTTTGAAAGTTTGAAAGATTGAGCTTAAACCCCCCAGTGTCAGTGTTATGCCTTCACAGCAGAGCCATCTACACAAACTGCGATTTTGAAAACACGAATTAGGAACTTAGCCGATACAACAACCACTACAACAACGCCACCCATTAGTCAAGACTACTATCACTGGTTGACCAACACAGTGTTAGTGCCATTAACTTGATCCCAATGGCAAATGGTGACTGTACCAGATTCATAAAACCAGATTACTACTCTAGGAATCGAACATGGGACCTATCAATTAAATCAATTGAAAGGCAGGCGCTCTACCAACTTAGCCACCCAGCTGTTTAATTTGCCGTTTCACCGACCTCTAGCCCAGTGTTGAATTCTGTGAATATGTATTCAGCCATTTCCTTCTTTTAAAATTAGGGGCCCTGCTTACATTTTAGGAAATTCCATGAAAAAAGTGCATTTAAAATCCAGGCATACAAAATCTGAGGAAAAAGTTTGAATTTTGAATTTCAATATTTTTGCAATCATGCTGTTTTTATGATTAAATTTTGTGGAATTGTATTCAGTATAAACCATTTGTATTCAGTATAAACCATTTGTTAATAATATAGGCTCTGCTTATGTTTTTGAAAGTATAATGAAAAATGTGTTTTTTTAAATCCAAATAAAACCCAGAAAATCTGGCAAAAAAAGCTTGATTTTCGAATTTCAATATTTTTTTCAATTATAAAGTTTTTATGATTAATTTTTGTGGAATTGTATTCAGTATGAACCATTTGTAAATAATAAAGGCTCTGCTTATGTTTTTGAAAGTATAATGAAAAATGTGTTTTTTTAAATCCAAATAAAGCCCACAAAATCTGGCAAAAAAAGCTTGATTTTCGAATTTCTGTATTTTTACAATTTTACTGTTTTTATGATAAAAAATTTTTTTGTGGAACTGTATTCAGTTATAAGTGTTCGTAAATTTCAAAGGCAATATTTACGTTTTTGGAAGTATAATGAAAAATTTGCATTTTGAAATCCAAGGCTATAGCCCACAAAATCTAGCTAAAGAAGCTTGATTTTTGAATTTCAATATTTTTTTTCAACTATACTGTTTTTATGATTAATTTTTTTTTGGAATTGTATTCAGTATTAACCATTTGTAAATAATAAAGGCTCTGCTTATATTTTGTGAAAAAAGTTTTTTTAAATCCAAATAAAGCCCACAAAATCTGGCAAAAGAGCGCGGTTTTTGAATTCCAATATTTTTGCAATTATACTGTTTTTATGACAAAATTTTGCGAAATTGTATCCAGTTATAGACATTCATAAATAATAAAGGTTCTGTTTACGTTTTTTGAAGTATCATGAAAACTGTGTTTTTTGAAATCCAATAAGGACCTCAAAAACTGGCAATTCTGCATTTAGTTATCGGTCTTTTTGAATACCTTATAAGGGACTCTACTTACGTTTTTGGAAATTTCAAGAAAAATGTGCGTATTGAAATCCAAATATATACATATACAGTAGAACCTCGATTATCCGAACCTTGATTATCCGAACCCTCAATTATCCGAACGCTGACTTAGTTTATCCGAACGCTTAATTATACGAACGTTGGCGCGAATTTGTTGCTCGAGTTACATACTTCGATGGTGGTTACCCTTAAATTACCACGTTGTTTGTCCGCTTACAGAGATTCTGGATGTATCTGTGTCTTACATCGCACAAATAAAAACGTGACTGCCGATTTTTTTTCTTTTTCATTACATACGTGCAATTTCGTTTGCTAATTAATGTGTGTCATGGCATCAACGTCGAGTCTTTCAACTTCCTAGCGGAAACGCAACGTTCTTACGGTGGAAAAAATTGGAAATCCTGACGAAATTAGATAAGGGTGTAATTAACGCATCTCTAGCACTTCTTTATGGTGTTGGAAAGGCAACAATCACTGATATAATGACGCAAAAGATCAAAAAACTAGATAATTCTGTTTCAACGTGGTTCATACAACGGCGTAACTTGGGAGAACCAATTTCCGGCCCCCTCTTGTGTGAGAAATCTCTTGAGTTGAATGAAAAACTCGGTGGATCAGAGAATTTCAAAGCTAGCGCTGGTTGGCTTCACAATTTCAAGTTGCGGCACGGAATACGTGAACTACAAATTCAAAGTGAAACACTGTCAGCGAATTCAAGTGCGGCTGAAAAGTTCAAGAAGACATTTCAGTCGTTTTTGGAAAAAGAAGAGCTTACTCGTGATGATGTCTACAATGCAGATGAGACCGGTCTTAACTGGAAATCACTGCCAAGCAAGTCGCTTGCGAAGGTGTCCAAAGAAAGGGTGAAAGCTATGACGTGTGCTAATGCCGCTGGAACTCATAGATTGCCATTACTGCTTATCGGGAAATCCAAGAAACCACAGTGTTTCAAGAACATCACATCAACTTACCTGTGAGCTATAAAGCGCAAAAGAACGCTTGGATGAACGCGACTTTATTCGTTGAATGGTACACAAGCGTTTTTATCAAAACTGTAAAAAAGTGGCGAGAAAATCATAACAAACTGGTAAAGTGCTGCTTCTCTTAGATAATGCACCATCACACCCATCCACCGAAACTCTAAATTCGCTCGATCCGGACTTTGTTTGTGGAATCAATTTTCTGCTGCGGATACGATGAGAATGGTTCAGAAAGCCTTTGATGATGAGGCTATGTCTAAAAAAATGTTTACAAGTGGTATAGTGATTTCCAAGCCGGCCTTGAACGTGTCGAAGACGAAGAGCGTTCTGTGCGGCCATCAACTTCAACCGATGAAGCTCACGTCCAACAAATCAAAGATTTGGTGTTGAAAAACCATCGATTAACGATTAGAGACCCTGCTGATGAAGTTGGCTTATCGAAAGGCTCAGTCAATACCATTTTGAAGGATGCTTTGGGCCTCAAGCGCGTCAAATCTCGACTGGTACCGAAAACATTGAATTTTTTGGAAAAAAAGGCGTCGCGTGGAAGTGTGTGAAACAATGCTTTCCGACTACCAGGATGTCATGAAACGCATTATAACTAGCGACGAGACTTGGATCTATGCTTACGACCCCGAAACAACCGATCAATCGAGCGAATATTGTGCCAAAGGAGAGCCGAGACCAAAAAAACCGCGCCAAAGTCGCTCAAAAATCAAGGTCATGTTGACTGTTTTCTTCGATTATCGTGGTGTTGTGCTTTATGAATTCCTTCCAAACGGCCAAACAGTCAACAAGGAATATTATTTGAGCGTTATGCGTCGTTTGCGTAACGCTATCCGCCTAAAAAGGATGGAATTGTAGAAAGACAATTCTTGGTTTTTACACCACGATAATGCAGCATCCCATACCGCACTCGTAATTCGTGATCATTTCGCCAAAAACTCAACCCATATCGTTCCGCAACCACCGTATTCACCTGATCTGGCGCCGTGCGACTTCTGGCTGTTCAACAAGCTCAAAAGACCGCTCCGGGGACACCGTTTTGATACGATAGAGGAGATTCAAGCCGCAGCGAAGACGGAACTGAAGGCCATCCCGGAAAGTGACTACAACCAGTGTTTCAAAGATTGGAAAATTCGTTGGCATAAGTGCATTGCATCGGGAGGGGATTACTTTGAAGGGGATGAAATTGATTTGGAAGAATAAATAAAGAATTTTCAAAATAAATTCAATGTCACCTTATTTTTTGGACACAGTAGTATATTTGTAAACATAGTGTTTTTTTGATTAAATTTAAGAAATGTGCATTTAGTAAGCCGTTTTTTTTTAATATTGTGGTCACTGCTTACGTTTTTGGAAATTTCGATAATAGTACTGATATAATCGTCCATCTGACTTACTAGCTTATTAGCAATAGTACAGATCGGTTTATACCAAGGTTTTCTACGAATTGTATTCATCCAAGACGAATTCATATTGAGCGTGCCGAAGGAACCATCTTCCAGAGTTCAGTTTGACCGAGGGCTCAAATTTTCGTTCTCTGCAACTCGGCTTCTGCCAGTTCGGCAAGATTTTGGTCTATACCTGTATAAGATCGAACAATTAATGGGCCTATATTGATTTTCAAGAAATGGGCCTGTCAAGTGGATATCGAGGTTATGTTTGGGTATGTTTTGTGAAAAATTTATCAGATTCCCAATAAAAAACATAGCCAATTTGCACAAACTGAAGCACGCGTTCTTAGCCTTAAAAAAAAACACTTAATGACATTAATTAAGCAAGCTTTCAAACAATTTGTCTCGTTAATTAAGCTTTTTAGCAAAATCTTTTCTAATTATTCAAAGGCAGGCACAAAAACAATTAATTGTCGGTCACATTTGAACCAATTGATTCGATGAGGCGCGTCTACTAAATCGCCGACACGGCCTGATCATGACATGATCGACTAAAACACTCGCCTGCCGCAAATTGTTCATTATTTGTTCCAAGTGTCCCGCCCCTTGTCACTCATGCAAATCCCAGCTAACAAGTGCCGAGTCACCACAAATAATTTGCATATTTTACAACTGTTTGTCATCGTCTGTCTCTAGATAGAACAACGACATCGTCGGAGGCTAAAAGAACATATTACAAGGAATGGGAACAAGCAATTTACTTTATTGACTAGCCTCCCTGCGGTGCCTACTGTAGCTGTTGGTGGGTGGGCCACACACTTAAAACATTTTTTTCCCATTTTATTTGTTAGAAACCTTGGACAAACATCGATCAGAAGTCTGCTGCGTCGACCGTCCGACGACATATTATTCTCTCTACGAGTTATGATTTATAAATTGCAACAAACTTGCATTTTAATTTAAAGAAAAAAAACAAAACCCACTTCTTTAATGTTTTCCCATCATAAAACCGATTTTATGACAAATGTGCCATATTTACGACCGACAATTGGATTTTTATAGCAATTTTTTTTGCGCTGGCCTGTGTGCCGCCAATCCTTGAAGCAGTAGGTTTATGGCTTTTTTTCTAGTTTCATTTACATAACATAAAACGGGACAAATTGTCTACTAATTGGCGTTTGCGACGCAACCTCCCAATAAAAAATAGGGCCGACATAGATATGATATAAAAAAGTGAATTGCCCCGGGTGAGGCTCGAACTCACGACCTTAAGATTATGAGACTTACGCGCTGCCTACTGCGCCACCGAGGCTATGGAAAGAACATTTCTAGCTGTGGTTGTATTCTGCTGGCAGCTTTCATAATTTTAGTTCTTTTTTGTTCTGGAACATGAAAGCTTTACTGCAGCTTTTACAAAATAATTCATTTGAGCTTAGCACGCTTTACTTCTATGTAAAAGAGCTTTCAGGGAGTGGTGCAAGATTTAACCGCTTAAAAGCTTTATTGGTAGTTATGGGATCCAAAAAATTAGACACCCCTGAAATTTGTTTAAGGATTTTGAACTACGACTTGGATCAGTTTTCTTTTCCTTCATTTTTTTTTGGTTTTTTTTAATTCACGCACGTTCGCGAGGTTGGTAGGTATAAGGGAGCAAGCAGAGGCAAGTATTGAAAAGCACATTGTTCTTGAACTTCTGCGAATTGTATTGAGTAGAAAATGCCATGCGTGGGAGAGCGTTCCGCATTCGTGTTGTGCAGGTAAAAAATGATCCCTTGACTTGACTGGCCCATCGAAATTAGGGTTAAGTGATGAGCATGAGGGGAGGGAATGTAACTGGCTTAATTGCTGTTTATGATAAAAACAACAAAACAGGGAAAGTCAAGATATGTTTCGACGGTGATGAAACGAATCCATCGAGCTTTTAGTTGTATTGGTCGATTTTGATCTCCGTCGAGCAGTGTAAACATACTTTTTGGAGCGGCTTTGTTTCATTTTATTTTTTATTCTTCTTATTTACTTAAATAAAAACACATTTGTTGAACAAAATTTGACAACAAAACTTTATAACCGGATGGCTTTGTATTTTTCTACGACCGCTGGAAAAATTAAATTAATTCATTCAAACGAATGACTTGATTGGCTTGGTAGAAGGCCACCTGGTCAAACCAATTTTTCAATACTTTTTTGATGGTTTCTGTATTCGTGAGTGAATAAATCGTATCGGGACTATTCACACAGGACCAAATCCTCGCAGGAGAAGCAATTGGAACGCTTACAGTGGGTAAGGGAAAACCTTCAGGTCTTGGCGCCAATTTGTATGCTTCGCTGTTTCGTCGGAATTTTTTAACCTTCTTGGACGTTCTCATACCCAGCAGTGATGATCTCGACTGGACGTGCAAAACAGACCCGGCCAGTTCGAGGAACGCTACAGGAACTCCCAACGAGAAAGAGGAAATAATTGACCCTGTCACGAACGATTAAGCTAACTTCATAGATGACACTTGCGATCCTCGTTTTACCGCTGGACACAAAAACATGAGCCTTTGCAATGCGAATGAACGAATGCGTCTGACCACTTCAAGAGAAAAACTTGTCCATTGATTTTTTGATCACTTTGTAAGTAATGGAGTAGGTGACCGACGTGCAGCTTGGGCTGTACTAATGTTAAAAAAAAGCGGATGGACATCAACGCTCAAGTCCGATCGGTCCCCTGCTGGGATGTATGCGCCAGCGACGTTAGTTAATAAATTAGTAAGTTAACTCATTACCCAATATTTAAATTTTTCTAATTTTTTATATTTTTGTTTAGCAATTTTATAAATAATAGGACTACCGGTTGAAAATGTCGTTTTTTTTTCAAAAATCAATGCTCTATTGAGGAAAAATAGATATAAATTCAATATTCAAAGAATTGCCCATCGCTAGCCACACATTTTTCCCATTTTTCTGGCAATTCATGGTTTGGCATCATCGAAATGACGGAAGTGGTGGTCAGCCAAGCCATATTGCATCGATCGGAAGAGATAGTAAACGGATGGCGCAAGATCTGGACTGTACGGCGGGTTTGGTAGGACATCCCATTTGAGCGTTTCAAGGTAAGTTTTGACGACATTTGCAACATGTGGCCGAGCATTGTCATGTTGAAAAATAACTTTAGCATGTCTTGCGACCATTCCCGGCCGTTTTCCTTCAGTGCTCTGCTCAAACGCATCAATTGTCGTCGGTAGACCTCGGTTTTAGCAGCTCATAATACACAACACCCTTCTGGTCCCACCAAATGAACAGCAAGATCTTCAGGCCATGAATATTCTGAACGGCCGTCGATGTTGAGGCATGTCCGGGGTATCCATACGTTGCCCGACGTACCCATTTTTCATCAACAGTGACTCGATGTGATTCGATGCAAAAAAAACTTCTTTTTGTGGCGTTCAAGCAGCATTTCGGACATGCAAAATCGGCGTTCGACGTCTCGTGGCATAAATTCATACGGCACCCAATGTCCTACCTTTCGGATCATTCCCATTGCTTTCAAACGTTCGGAAATGGTTTGCTGAGCGACGCCAAGTGATTTTGAAAGTTCTTCTTGCGTTTGTGACGAATCTTGATTGAGCAATGCCTCCAATTCATGGTCTTCAAACTTTTTCACCTGGCCGGGCTGTTCTTTGCTTCGGTGTCGAAATCACCATCTTTGAACGGCTTAAACCACCGCTGACACATTCTAACGTCGATAGTATAGGCCGGGTAAGCTTCGGTAAGGAATTGATGCGCTTCGGTTGCTTTTTTCTTTAAATGAAAGAAGCATTTTTAAACTTCCCGCAAATGTTGTTTTGATGGCACGAATGTAGTCATTTTACGGCTTTACAAAAACTTGTGTGTTTTCACTATTGACCAAAAACCTAGACTGAAATAATAAGACAATGACATGAAGTTTCTGATGTGACAGCTGTCATGGTCAAAATTTACCTCAGAGTAATATGAAGTTGTCTGCAATAACGCCATTTTCAACCGGTAGTCCTATTATTAAAAAATTCCAAAAAAATCTGTCAATATTTTTTGTGACGTGGCTGTCTATCTTTATGCCTAATGCTATAGCGCCAATATTTCACAGTCATATTTAAAATCATTGACCTGGCTTGGAGTTCGCGTTTCGCACTTTTGCTTCAAGACAACCATTATTTTTGTCGACACTCCTCTGAAAAATGCAAAAAGACATTGCTGGAAAAGGCTTACTCACAAGAAGGTCGCCGCAGACGAGTTGTGTGGTTCCAGAGCGGTGTACTCTTCACAGAGTGTCGCTATGTATTGTCCAACAGGATAAGCTTCGTCGAAAACAGTCGAGGATATTTTTATTTATTTTTAAGAAAGGCAGTTCCTAAGCTGTTAACAGCCAGATCTACAAACTACCAAAAATAGCAAGCTCTTTCTAGGTTTATGCAGCAAATCACGCAGTTGTGTAATTTAAGGCGGAATAAATCGTGTCAAGAGATGCCTTATATAGCAAAAGTGTGCAGTCAGCTTTAAAAAGAAATAAAAGTTTCGGTCTAGATAAACATATATGATTAAACACATCTGTCAGATTTTCATTGATACATAAAAGCTGCGATAAAATTAACGCATAAAGCTCGGAATCAAAGTTGGATTCAGCGTGCTCATTTTTATCAGTATGTAATCGCTTTTTTCCTTTTTTATATTTTTAAAAATAAAAAGCAAATTAAAAAAAAAAAACTAAAAGAATCCTCTTCTGACTTCCCTTCGAAGTTTTTTAGAGCTTTTGGTCCTTTTTACGCGATCATGAAGAGCTTTAAATTAGCAAAAAAAACTTTGCATTTAAATATATGTTAAATAGAAAGAAATTCACTAGTCAATCCTTGTTTTTTTGATGCCCTGACCATGCCTTCAACCATGCATGCCTTCTAGCATTTGGGACAGCAACATCGTTGAGCTTTTTTCTAATTTTTTGTGGCTTAAATCCGACATGCCATTCATACCTATGTGTGCGTAAATGTTTTTGTTTATGCGTTTATTTACAGAACAAGTTTGTCTCTAAACACTTTTAGATCGAAGCACGGTTATGGTCATGGTGCTTTTGGGCTTTTTTCGAATGAACTTTTTTACATCCAGGAAATTCTGTAGGTTCGCTTATGTGCAGATGGCACCATTCCACACGTAGCTTTTCATTCCGTTTGCTGGCTGTGGACGAGCGTCTTGTCTTTTCGTGGGTCTCTCAATGAGGATTCGTTTGGCAAACCTTCAAGGCAATCTCAAGTAGCGTGCTTATCACCGGCCTAATTAATCGGAATTTGGAATCGTGTGAAAATAGTTCAAGTGTGCAGTTTAATTGTGTATCATTTTGCCGGGCGCGATTTGTTGAAAAACAAAAAAAAAATCGTTCATTGTTCTCAGCTTTTGTAAGTGTTTTCTTTTTTTCGTGTCTGTGGACTGGTACTGAAAGTTTTGAAAAAAGTTTCAAACAACCAACAGCTTAGAAAGAATATAAAAGCTGAGCTTGTAAAGCTATTCGTTGTGCTTTACTTTTCGTTCCTTGCGTCGCTAGGCGAAAGAAAAAGCTAGCTTCTCTCGACCATGAGCACCGGCAACAGCAACGATACAATGGATAGCAGCCAAAACAAAAGCTCTTTGGGTGCCGGCAGCGGAAAGAAATCGAACAGGCGCTGCATGTTCGGCTGCACCGATGGATCGTCGACGCTTTGCCGTTTCCCCGTCCATGACCACCAAAGGTGAGTTGCATCTTGCTGTAGTGTTGCCATGAAATACTTTTTGTCGGAGTCGTAAGTAAACAGTTGAAGAACTTTTATGTACATAAATTTTTGAAAATAATTTCAGGCTTTTTGGAAAAAAATTTATAAAAATAAATTTTTTAAAATAATTTCGGGCTTATGGCCACTGCCATAACGGGCATCCTTCACAGCACTTTTCGAAAATAGGCGTGCCTATTTCGGCAATAATGTCCGTTATGTAAGCCACTTTGTCATAAGCTTTAGCTGGCTTACAAAAGAGAAGTCAAATCAAATGACCTGGGCCGCCAATTGGCAGGTATTTTAATATGGACGTAGTGAACTATAAAATTTGTGCACAGGTTGCGAATTTTGGAGTAAGAAATTACTAGCCAATTATTATGTAATCGTGCTTGTCTAAACTGTCTTATCAAACCAAACGCAAAGACACGACGGGACGAGTTTGCACGACAACAAACCGCCGGAGAAGATAATTGGCAAAAGAACGAATGGAAGGGTCACTAAAGATGTGCGGTCGAATGCAGGCAAAAGTTTGAACTAATAACTGCATGCATTAATGTTATAGAAGAGACACTTTTGAAGCTGAGTGTATATAGACAGTTTCTTGGGCTGATGATTACGAATATCCTTCTGCTCTGCCAGAATGGTTCATCATTTGAAAATATAAACCCATCTTGACTTTGGCACCAGATGCTGACATAGATTCGTCCATATGTATGTATATGGCAGTTATAGGAAATGAACCGACTGTTTCAGCGTTACTAGCTTGACCGACGACACCAACAGTGCCAAATATCTTGGAATTCACTTCACCATTATGAGCTGCTCATTAGATCGGTAATCTTAATAGTTCGACATCATTAATGAAGAAGGCTGATCAAATCTGCCCCTCTAGGAGTCAACAGAGAGATAAAGACTACCATCCGCACTCAAATACTGTACCCATATTTCAAATGGACATTGCTTATACGGTTCTTGCATCTTGACAACAAGATTGCCTTATTACCGTTCATTCCTTTCACTCCTGCAATCGGACTCTTCATTTGCGAACACGCAAGAGCAGATCATTGGTTCGAACACAGAAACGCGGTTATTTTCTTTTAGGCCCGAATTGTTCGGAGATTGTTGTTTTCGTCGTCAACTTGAGTGATCTCTTTTAAAAAGAGAGTGTAAGGTTCGATATTTGAGATGCTTGCGGTAGGTCCCTGGACTATTTCATAAATTTATGCGGCAAAATTTACCTCAGCTTCTCCACCTGCGTGGAGTGACGTCAAACTATATTGTGTTACTGAACCTGGGATACAGTTTTTTTTTTTAAATTAGTAATAGTAAAGTTATGAAATCACCCGTCAGCAATGAACTCCACTCCATAAGTAAACCATTGAAATTTCTTAAATACGTATATACTAAATCAGCTTTTCCACGATGCAATTTGTGTTGCTCCACTCTTGATCCTAATGGTAAAAAGAGAGAGCAATACAGATGGTAGCCCGTACACGGGTAGAGGTGAGATGAGGAGGAGAGATGACTCTGTTTCATGTCCTCTATCCTTTTTCTACTTCGCATTTTACTTTGTGTTTGAGTTCTGTAAGCTGAGTGCATTTCTACGTTTACGGTGTTTTGTTTGCATTTGTAGAGAATAAGACATGGATAATTTCAAGTCAATCGAGTTAATCTAAACTATAATTTTGTATTTTATTAAATCGTGTGAAACGTGAAAGAGCGGAGATTTTAAAACAAACAAATGGCGCCGTTATAAGTGAAAATTCATTTACCGCACACAAATGGAAAGAAAATTAAGGAAAGTTCAAAATTCGAAGTAAAGCGGAACATTTTTTTCCTGATAAGTCAAACTGCAGTGTTTACGAATAAGGAAACAGAGAGTCACACCGGGAGTCTTTGCACAAAAGTCTCTTCGTGTACAATCTATAGCGCGACTTCAAAAGAGAACACACAAGTATCGCCCAACACGTTTCTACCGTTGACTAAGACTGCCAAAGCTGATGTAGATGTGTTTATACAACGTGCAAACGGAGCTGCTTCATCTAAATCGTACTGAGGTGACAAATTCAAGGCAAACACAACAAGAATTTCTGCGTTCAGAAAGACTTCTCCATCAGGCGAGTCTGTTGACTACCAAAACACAAAACAAATATTTTGATTCCTTTTTGACCATCCAGATTGTTGCTTCATTGCAAAGTAAGCAAACAACACACTTGCTGCCGACTCCAGAAACTTCATCTGATATACTGATGGCTCAAAAATGGCAAATGGAGTAGGTGCCGGTATCTATGGACCCAACACTAAAGCCTCTATACTCTATATAACTACAAGCCATTGAATCTTGTGCCGTGGAAAACCTTGCAAAAGGCCATAAGCAGCGCTCAAGGCACTGTCATCCAATATAGTGGAATCTAAATGTGTCAAAAGCTGCTACGACGCCTTACAATCCCTGGCCCGACGTTACAAAGTTAGGTTAGGATGGGTTCCAGGTCGTCATGGAATAGAAGGCAATGAAATTGCCGACGAATCAATCCATTCTCTTACAGAGAAATCCTTAATCTCCACAAGGAGAACATAAGAAAGCTCGTGAGCTTCCTCTCAGCAGGCCATTGCCGCTTGAGATCACATCTAATCAAATAACTAGGGCTCAGTACAACCATCAAATACCAACTCTGTTTGGAAAACTACGAAACGGCTGTACACATTCTTTGTGAATGTCCAGCTCTAATTTGATTAAGAAGGCGTATCTTCCTGAAAGAGATATGCTCCCCATTGGACATTAGAGAATCTTTCTGTCTTTTCTTTAGACTTTCATCAGAAGGATGGAATGTCTGTTAGCCTAAACAAACTCCCCAAGATACAAAAGGTATCCAGACCGCAGTGTCCGGCATGTGCAGGGGCAGATATTTAAAAAAAATGTGAAATGAAAAACTCTTTTCCAAAATGTTGTTATGGCAACACTGCAGCGGTGCGTGCTCTGCGGAGGGGAAATAGATTGTTTTCCGTTTCTAGTCAGCAGAGCTTTCCCGTGTTGTTTGTTTGCGTTTCTAGTCAGCTGTTGGAGTATTCTCTTCTTTATTTATTTCCTTACTTCTGCCGGGGGTAACCGAACTCGTTCCAGTCTTGGCGGTGTTTTTGAATTTGAATTCCCATCGTTTCACAGCCGAGCGGTAATTCTGTGCAGCAGGAAGTTTTTGTTTGCGGGGTTGAAATGACGGGCACAGCACTTTTACACATTTTTTACATTCACATGCACTTGTGTTTGTGTTTTTATTGTTGTTGTTGTTGTTGTTGGGTACAGAGTTTGATATTGAGCAAGGGTGACGCCTCGGACATTGGGTGTGTTGGAAAGAAGAGAGCAGCAGTGGCGTCCGACGGATAAATGATGTTTTTTTTTTGTTTTTGTTTTGTTTCTGTATTTTTCTAGTCGTGTTGCAAGGGCATCAAAAAGGCTGTATTTTTAGATGCCATGGTAGTGTTTTTTTTTTTTAAACCAATCCGTTGGCACTACTTTATATTTTTTTGTTAGGAGCTGTGAGCTTTGTAGAACTCGTTGGTATTTCAATGTTGAGTTTGTTGGTTAAATGGTTCAATGACTTGTTGTGATGTTTGTTGTTGTTCTGTTCGCTTTGTGCGGGTAGGTTAGTGCGCATGTGCGGTCCTTTGTGTGTAGCGGCAGCCATGATGGGCATGCTTCGGTTGTGTATAGTTTTGGGGAGGATAGTTGTGCGGCTGCTGGGCTTGCGTTAGTGCACTTTGTTTTGTTTTGCTTTGTGTTTGAAATACAGAAGTGGTAGGTTATTAATTTCCTTATTTAATTTTATTTTTGTGTGGATTATTTTATTGCGATTTTGACAAATCAAATCAAAGGTTATTCAGTGAATTGTGTTTTTATTATTTGCTTAACTTATAAATCCGTCTTTTGAAGGCACCCTGTGTATTCGCTTACAGTGGCAAGTAAAACTGTGAAGTGCCAAGTTAGTTTCTTGAGCCGCAACAAAATTGGAAAATTAAAAAGTGATTTTTCCGTACTATGAACGCCAAAAGTTTGAGGCAGACTTCCGTGTAGGTTTCCGCGGTTTTTCTTATAGAACCGAACGAACTATCTTTGTTGGGCTAGATGTACTTCATCATGCCGCAACATACCGGGTGGCCCTTATTTGACCCTTAAACACTCACTGATTTCAGCTTATCTTTTAAAGAAAACGACATTCCATTCAGTCACTCGCACTCTAGTCGGATACTCCCATAGCTTCTGACTTGCTCTCATAGACCATGACTTGGAACGATTAAGCCAACCACTACAAATCGCCAAAACCAGACACTGGCCACCCACCAGTTGGACCCACAAGTTTTCAAGTCTCAATTCATCAAGTAAAAAGTACTCGTTCATGATGCATCTGTACCGCTCACCATCACCGGACTTCGGATTTCACACGGCGTCTTCGTAAAAATAAGGCAGTGACTTTGAGTGGAATTTATGGGTATTCCTGATTTGTGCGTAGATACACTCCGCGACAGCTGAATGGGACAAAATCCCACGGAAATTGATTAAACTATTTTTTAAATCTCTTCCATTAAGAATGTTAGAGTTTGTGAGTAAAGAGGGAAGAAGTACTCATTACTAAAAAAAAAAATCAAAAGACAGCAGTCTCATCAACTTGTCGCGAGTAATTGGGACAAATTGCAAATCCCAAGAAAATTAAGGAAAAGAAAGGATTTATGGTGATTAGAATCTTCTCACAAATTGGAAACAATCAAATATGATGAGCTTCGCCCGAAACACGTCCACTCGCGGCAATATTTTCTTCGAAATCGGCTCGACGAGGACTTCGGATGCCGGAACCGCCGGAAAACGTTTTCCGAAATTAATGTTGCGCCAAAAATAAAAAAAATAAATGAGGACTTATTATGAGTAAAGCGTTCCAATGACGATTTCTATGATATTGATAATCACGAGTATACTTACAGTATTGTTCGAAACCTAAGCAACTTTTTCGTCTGCATTATTCGAATTCGAATATTTATGTATTTATTATTTTTTGACAAACATAATATAGCTTTATTTTATTGCATTGGCTACTTATATGTGCTGAGTAAAAACAAAAATCAAAAATCAGTTCAATCAAAGTAAATAAAATATAATAAACAGAATGCATCTCAAAATGCAGCTGTTCGAAACCTAAGCAACTTTTAATATTTTGTAAAGTAACCTTGATTTTTTATTACCTCCGCACATCTACGAGGCATAGATTCTATAAGGTTTTTTATTATGCACATCGGTATTAATTTCCATTCTGTTTTCAAACACGTCATGCGCTCATCTTTATTTTTGAAGCATTGGATCCCAACTCTATGCTTTAAGATGCCGAAGAGATTTTCAATGGGATTCAAGTCGGGGGATTGAAGGGGCCATTCCAAAACTTGAATCCCATTGGTTGACAGCCACTCTTTTACCAGCTTCGATGAATGTTTCGGGTCATTGTCATGTTGAAACACCGTTCGAAGTGGAATTTCCCATTCGGCGTTTGGTAGCATTTGGTCATTTAATATGTCTCTGTAGACAAATCTATCCATTATGGTGTTGATTTGATGAAAAGGTCCAACTCTATTCGCTGAGAAGCAAGTCCACACCATTACACTTCCCGCTCCATGCTTAACTGTGCCTTTGCAATATCGGGGATTCAGCCTTTGACCCTTTCTTCTACGAACGTGACATTTACCATCAGAGTTAACTAGGTTGAACTTTGATTCATCACTAAATAGAACGGTCTTCCACTTGTCTAAGGACCAATTCAAATGTAATCTTGCAAAATTTAATGCAATAAAATAAAGCTATATTACGTTTGTCAAAAATAATAAATACTTAAATATTCGAATTCAAATAATGCAGACGAAAAAAGTTGCTTAGGTTTCGAACAACACTGTAGCTGAGCACAAATTTAGAAATTTAGCTCTGAGAACCTTTTATTGACAAAAATACAGAGATATGAATTTCGAGGATTTTCTGCTGAATTCTGCTGGACTATAGCCCATGGTTTCAAAATGCACTTTGAACAAAACGCTCACTTCGTTTCAGGAGGTATTGGCCATTTCTCTAATTTGAAAGATTGTTCTGTTTAAATGTGAATCTTAGTCCAACGGTCACAATCGCCCCAATTACATTAGTCGGGTCGGGTTTATAGAAAATCTAAGTTTATTCTGTAATTTATTTGACCGAAATCTGTGTAGTTGATTATTTTCGACAAGAAATGTTGTGTGAAAATAAGAAATGATGAGTACAGAATTTTTTTTAACACCAGCAGCGAAGGACATAAAACAAAGCAAATCAACTGATTGCCAACATTATTCGGAAATATTAGAATTTACTTTTACAACAAATAGAATGTGGTTTTTTCTGAATGGGTCGAAATGACATCGGTTTTTAATCGAAAAGAACAAACGTAATTGGAGTGAATGATTCCTTCGTAAGCCACTCTAACCAGGTCGCTCATACTTTCTGAAAGAAACATTTTAAGGAGCAGTCGGACAGTCGATCCTCATTTTAACTTGTTTCACTTTTCCGCGATTTTTCTTCAAGACTTTCTGTTTGAGCGTTACGCATTAAGTTACGTTGAACAGGAAGTTACTTCATGCGCTTCGCCTTTTTTTTTCTTTAACGTTATAGAACTCGCAGTAATCTTTGCGATTTTTCTACTTGTTTTCCTGTGGCTTTCCACATTTTCTCTTAATAAATGGTTATTCAAACAACCCAATCTGAATGAAGACATTTGTATACGATGGCCTCAAACTTTCGTCCTACAGTGTAGTGTAACTTTGCAGGTGCTTATAGCTTGTGTGACGTTGGAAAATATTATCTTCCTCAACGATTGGGTCAATTTTGACCATGATTTCAGCGAACAGCGAAGTCCTTGTGGAATTTTTTAATGGGTTTCGTCGATTGCTCGTACTGCACGTTGAGTTAACTGAGATAACCTTTAATGCTTAGTTGGGATATGTTGTCGAAAAGCGTCTTTCGGCGCATTCGTAAGTTCAGAGCTCTTTTCCGGAATTGGTGGCTTACCGTCCGGAGTGGTTAACAGCCCATGGTTTCGTGGCGCACTTTCAGATTAAGAACCATATTTCTCTAGGTCCATTGTGACAACACAGAATCCTATAACAGAATAGGATTGCCTTTATTGACTTCTCAATTAATCAAGGTAGGCATTTTTCATGTTTGTGACATCACAGGTAATTGCATTTTTTCGAAAAGTGTTCTAAACACACATCTGACAACTAGGCATGCAAATTTGGTAGTTAAGAGCTGTTAGCTGTGAAACTACGCGTCGGTTTACTTAAAATCGATTCTTAAACTTCGAAGCTTTCGAACAGGTTTTTTTTTGTGTTTTATGGCATAAAATTAATAAGAACGTGCTTTGTTTGTGATTTAGGCAAAAGCCAGTGGTATGTTCACATGACATAGTTTTAATGCGCAGCTTGTAGCTTCCACTTTCAGCGCGACACAATAACCTCATGTCATAGCTTTTCAAAAGCACTAAACAATTCAAACTACAGAAATTCTTCAAACTCAAAAAGATAAGAACAAATAAAAAAATGAGTAACGACACTTTTATAACGAAGCTACGAAAGTCTGATGCTTCATTTCCACGGCCGAAGCTTGTGAAAAAGTTTCTCCAGTCAGCTTTTTTTTTTCGTTGTTCTATCTAATAATAATTTTAAGCTTAATCAATAGTTAATGTTTACCATTTACATTCCATTGTTATTCTCATTGAAACAGATGTCAAGATTGGATTGATTTCTTTCACGTCAGCCAGAAGCACATCAGAGACAATAGTCTGGTTAATCTGCGAGTTTGCATGAAACACTTTAAGGAGAAGGTCACGATGAAAAATGGCATAGTAACCCGGCATGCATCTGTCGACAGTGTAACATCGAATCAGTCGTCCAAGGGAACAAAGGTAAACTTTCTACAATATTTTTGTGTGAAAAATCTTTTAATTTCGTATTTGTTCTTTTTAGCGCTCAAGGCAGAGTTCCCCAAGTGGTTGGAATGGCGTTGGCTCAGCAGCCTCATCCGTCCATAGTGACTACACATCAGACTCTGAATCCAGATCGAAACGCAGTGTTGATTCGAAAAAATCAATTCAAAAGCTACCCGTGGGCGATATAAACGGGGGGAATCGCAAGCTTTTCGTTATCACACAGAGTGATGAGAACAAGACTGATGGCAATACGCCGGGACAAAAGAGTAAAATGTTTCTAATTCTCGAGAATGGCGATGATAATGACGAAACAAAGAAACACCAGAAGATAACACTTATCGCTGATAAGTCAGATGCACAAACCGCCGAAAGAATTGAACAACTTCTTCCGCAATTGATTCAGCGTATTCAATATGGTAAGGAGCCAAAAACTCCAAAGGAGTCTGTACTTCTTCTTGACTCGGAGGACGAACAGTCCCAGCAGAGTTTACAGGAAGAGAAGAATGATCTACCACTTCAGATACAGAGGGTAGAAACATTGGCCAACATACCTCCACCGGCTGAACCGAAGGCAGTTAATTTATCACCTGATTTCTTGTTCCTTATGAAAATGGTCCCTAAGCTAGAGGCCATTCCGGAACCTGTCAAGAGTCACATTAAAGATAGGATTGAGAGTATGTTGACTGAGCCCTTGCATGAAATCGCGTTTGAAGATACGTATGTGCCGAACGTTAGCGGTGTTGTGAAAACGTTCAACAGCACGTGATTGAGAGTTGTTTTATAAAAATAAAATATATAAATATATTTTTCTATGAACCGCAAAGTGTTTCTATTTCAGTATCAAAAACAAAAGTTTTTAAATAAAAAAACCTCACGTTTATGAATTTATTATATGTTTATCTCTATGGAATTTTCGAATGAAAAACTTAAAAGAACTTTCGTTTGGAAGACACAGTCGAGCAGAAAGTTGATGCAACAAGTGCGACGTTTCATCATTTGAAAAGTTGAACGCAGGTACTCATCTGAAGTAGATCTTAAAACAAAATCGTCGTTGTCCTGTTTGAATTATTGCATAAACCATTTTTCTCATATTAAGGGTTCCGTTCCCATAGGGTCCAAAGGAACCATACTTCGAAAAACGAATTCCAAACGAATTTGCACTCGGTTTCAGATGAATGCTATGAGAAATTTAAAATCAAAAAAATATAGTGTTGCTTACTCTTAGGAGGCGCGGAACCAATTCGGTGTTTATGGTGATGCCTGAAGCAGCCTTAGTGGTTTAGACGAGCTTTACAATGATTTCCTGCTAAATTCTTGCCGAATTTGAATTCGAGTAATGGAGAGCGAAGTTCTTGATGCTATCAGGGCAAACAAATTGAACGCTATCGGAGAAGATGGTGTACCACTTCGCTTTGTTAAAATTATACCCCTGAAAAAGGGTTTTTAAACACACATCATAAATTCATGTATAATGACATCGACCTTTTCTCTGGCCTGGAAATCTGCAAAAGTGATACCCGTTGCTAAGAAACTCAATGCTCATTGTGCCAATGATTACAAGCTCACAAGCATCATGCCTTGTCTGTCGCAGGTCTTTGAGAAGCGCTTAGCGGTGCAAATTTATAATAACCTGTCTGCTAATCTCCAGCTGCACCCGTATCGGTGGAGCTTCATGTCGGGCCATAGTTGTTCCGCTGCAATGACTAATTTTTTCAATGATATAAGACAGGAATCCGATAAGGGTGAAATTCGATGCTTTGCATATTTTATTTGATTTCTCTAAGGGTTTCGAAAAAGTAAATCAATTTATTCTATGTTGGAAACTGCATAGCAATTTTGGGCCACCAAGCTTCTTGAGAGAGAGAGATTCCAGAAAGTCGTGTTGTGTGGCAAATACTCTTCCTTAGGTGTTCATTAATGATAAATTTTAGAACCGAATTTGCTCTGCTTTTAAATTTTTATATATATCAATGACTCGTTCACCTCGTTCTGACATATTCACCTCTACGCTGAAGATTAGAGAGCTCACCTTGTGGTTAAACTAGAATCTGTGAGCACTTAATAACTGCGACGGAAACAAAAAAAGTAAAAAAAAGCCTAACTATTCCTACCACACACAGGTCGTTTGAACTTAATCTTGTCCCCGATATATGGGTCTCTCTGGAACTTTATTATAGATCCACACATATCTCGTAATCATCATATCACGGCTGTAGTAGGCTGTGTTTATGGATGCTTGCAAAAACTTTGGATCTTAGTTAGCAATACACCAAAAGAAACACATTGGGCGCTTGTAAAATCACTAATGTCCAGTTTTTAATTAGTAAAGATAACAACACAAAAAAAAAACTAAATACATACATGTAACCGCTTCTCGCATTAAGAATGGTCTCTGACAGGCCACAGTAAGCGCACCTATCCTTTTTTAAACAAACGTTTCTGAAATTTTAAGGGACATGTACGAAAATTATTCGATAGCGTTTTGTATGTCACCGGCTCTAAAATATCGCATATTCAAAATCAGTTAGTAAGTACAGACGTGGTAACTAAGACTAGAACCGAAACAGATGCTCAGTTGAAAAGCACGAGTTCGTCATTTCTGTTTCTTTAAGGTCTTTACTGCTCCAATGAAATTAAATCGATGCAAATATAGGTAGCCGGCTGCGTTGTACCTCGGTTAAGTAAAGCCAGTCCAAGCCATGGGACACTTGGAAAGTAAGTTGTTATCGAATCGGTGAACATATGAACCGCACTCAGTGCTCGAAAAAAAACTGTAGTATGATGGACAACCTTTGTTTAAAATTGTTCTTTCGACGAAATTGTCACTTCGATGCTTGGCATTTTATGGCTTTCAGTTTCTGAATTGCTGGTATATTGCTCCTGAAATATTTTATTCCACAACGAAGATTTGATGATGATGGGCATTGATGGTAGAGCTTTCTATCGCACTAGAGATATCATGATCATTAAGATTTCTTCATCTTTTGTCAGCTTCAGTTAGAGTTGGCAAAATCTTTTCGAAATACAAATCAGATCTGCCACTGCCACCAGAAACACCTCCATGATTGATCATAGAAACTATTCAGACTGATAGTATCTTTTCTTAAGCGCTGCGTACACCATAAACGTTTTTGTACCTCATACTTTGTTCGAAATCATCTCACCCTTTCTGCTATTTTTTTGGTAAAAGCAGGAATTTTTGAAAAACAGCTCGCCCAAAGAGTTTTACTTCCTCCGTCTAACCAATCGCAAGAGCATCTCTTTGCGTATTAAACAGAAAAACCTCGGGTCCTTTTTTGTATATGGGTCAACGAAAACTTTTGTGGATCCAGCAATAAGGTCGGGATAAATCGCCTTTGACGTCCAAGGTTTGCAGAGCAGACGGACTCTTCTAATCTGCACCATCATAGATGAAAAGAGTGGTAATCAACCGGCTTAGTGTACGCAATTGAAGACAGCAAATTATGGATAGAGATGTCTGGAGGGACTTGTTGGGGTTGAGGCCACTCCGACTGTACCACTATCGCAGTAAGTAAGAAAAACCTGAAAACGCATTCATATATTTTCTCACAGGTGAAGATTGAAAGACTGTCCCTTTTACTTTTTTCTTCAAAGAACTATATTCAAATGAAAGCATATTAATTACAAATATAATTGCTTCAAATTTACAAATATTTACATTCATATATAACAAGTTGTTTTTTTCTCATATTTCCTTCTTCATGGGTGCGAAAACTTTATTTGTTTACGGATTTTCTTTTACTTAGTTACCGTTTTATTTCACATTTTTAATTTTTGTTTTTTGTTCCAAAAGTTGGTTTAAAACATTGGGTTTGATCTAAAAATTTCCTTTATTATAAAGTTTTAGTACATTTTTGATAATTTTGTAGCCAAGACTATTTTGTTGTTCTTTCACGAATTGTTTAATTCATATACACATTGAAATTTTTATTTTATGATTTTCAAAAAATAAAGAATATTTTTTTTTTAAAAAAATTGAATATACACAAATATAATATATATATAAATATATTTTGTCACACTTGTTTTATATGTTGACTAATGATGAATGCCTCCTCGTATTGTGCTATGTGACAATTATAGATAGACAGTGTTAAATCAAGTTTAAAATAGTTTCAAAATAATTAAAAAAATATAGAAGAGATTTTTTTAGATTTTGTAAATTGTTTGTTTTATATATATTTTTTTAATTTAATAATTTTATGTATTATTCGAATAGTGCAAATACGATTAAGTACATGGAATTATGTGTTGCTTGCAACAATGTTTGAATATTGGGTTTTGTTGTGATTAAATATTAACTATTATACAGATAATAATAATATTTTATATATTTATCATTTGGTTATATATTTTTTTTATTATTATCTTTTTTTTTTTTGAAGTAGCAATGCATATTTGGACACATACAACTACATATTGATTTCTTTTGATAAAAATCTTTTACAGTAAATTGAATAAAGATACATATTTGTTACAAATTGTTAAGAACATCAATCGTCAATTTACTTTTCTTGCATATAATTTTTTTAAATTTTTTTTTTCAAAACACGACACCGAAAAGCATTTTTTAATTTATTATTTACTTATTTCTTTGAGTTATCAATCCTCTTTTAATTTTGTTTCATTTATAACAACAGCCTTTTGGTACATTTTTTTTTTTTTTGGTTTTTCTATATTTTATTTTATAGCAGTTTATATGAGTTTATTTTAACGAAAAAAAAAAAACAATGTTGTTTTTTTCATTATTAATGTTATGAAAATAGTTATAGTAATTTATAAATAAAGTGCAAATTACTTCTTTAGTTAAATGAATGCGAAAAAAAATCAAATCTGAGAAGAAAAATGGTTAAAAATTCAAAAGTTTTAATCTAAGAAGGCAATTAAATTTTTGACTTGAAACAATTCACCACAAAGGATTTTCCTCTCTATTAGAAATTTTCTAATTAATTTGTCAGCATCCGGCACAAATATTGAATTAAATATTTAAATATTCACATTTATTATTTATTTAAATAAAAATAGTATATATTTTATCATTGCTATTATTATTTTTTATGTTGTATTTTACTACTACTATCCTGAGTACAAAAATCTATATGTATGTATCTAAGATTCGGGGGATAGGGATGATAAACAATAATAAACATTAAAATTTTTAAGTTTTAAATATTGTTAAGTAAAAAATGAAAATATTTAAACATTAATTATATTTAATATTGTCCATATTATAATTTTAAAATGTGTTCTCAGGCATATACGAGTACATATATATTTAGTTATATTTTTTGTGTTTTAATACATTTATTACATTTTCACACCATACAAACATCTTATTAAATAGTTAATTGTAAAAAGCTTTTATTTGGTGATATTTTTTTGTGTTTTTTTTACTTATTTTTGTTTGTGTCTACAAATATGTATATAAAGATTACACACATTTATGTACTAAATAAATTAATTTATATACTTATATTAAATTTTGTTTTTACATTAAACAATACTTGGTGTATGCGTTTGTGTCTAATAATTGTAAATATTTAAGAAGGTACGACCATTAAACACAATTCTTGAGGTACTAGATGATGACTTCTAAATACTTTATATTTGATTATATGATACATTAAAAGTTGTTATATTTAATTATATTCATACATAAAGTGAAAGACATACATTTGTTTGGTTATTTGTTTATTTTTGTTTTTACATTAATGATAACTCTTACAACATTCAATTATACAAGAAACAGCCATCGGTTTTTCTTATGTTTCGGCTACGATCTATAAATTTTTTATTATATTATTAATTCAAAAGTAAAAAAATACGTATTTGTTTATGTATATGTTTAAATGAATTATGTAACTAAGAAAAAGATTGATTTTATATTATATGAGTTTTTAAATAAAATAAAATACAATCAAGTTAAAGTTGTGTTGACAATAATATTGTCAAAATTAAACAAAATGATTTTAAATGGAATTTAAATAAGAATAGGGGTTGGATGTAAATAAAAAAAAGTTTTGTGAGTTTAAAATATTTTGGCATTCATTAAAAGAGGATAAATGGTTTCAAAACATCTTTGCTTGACCTGAATAAAAATGAGCTAGCAATCACCGCTCAAAGCTTACGATAAAACCCTCGTTTTAATTATTTCTTTACGGCCTTCATCCCAAACACTCTCTTGTCCAGCTCAAACGTTACGAAAACGATACCAAGTATTTCGATTATGCTTACAATGTCCATCCTTTTATTATTTTATCACTGGGGAACTATTTTTTCCGTATACTAGCCCGAGGAGTAACAAGATAAGTAGGGTTGTGTCAAACAGTTCTTACTTTCAGGGCAATTTTTTTGAGGTTCTGCAGAATATTTTAAAAAAAAAAAATTACTTGGCCAAAAAGAACCAAACATCTTTTGTCGCAAATATTTTCCAAGCCAAAAGTATCTGATCTTATCATAAATCCTAAAAAAATCGCATTTAGATTTTGACGCCAATAATGGTAAATTCACCAAAGCTTGGCTTCGATGGTGCAGCCAAGTGGAAAAGATCTCAAACAATTATGTTAATGAAAGCTTGGATTGAAATTACTAAGCCGAGATGTGAAACATGTATCAGGAAACAGTGCCTTCGGCTACTGTAAATCAGGAAAAAGCCGAGACCACTTGAGGCTACGAATCATCCCCGAGTAGAAGACCCTGCAAAGAAAACAAAACTCGAGTAGAAGGAGTAGAGTGCAGTGCTGGACGAAGGGAAGAGAAAAAATTATTGCGAAAAAAGAGTAGTGTCTTCGAAGTCTTCCAACTCAAGCATATCGAAGGCTTGGAACGGAAGGCCGACTTTTAATTTCTACTCAAAAGGTCTACGACACAGGCACTAAGTCTGGACGAAGCAGAATTTCCAGTAGCTGCTAAGCGATTATGGCCAGGAGAAAATCTTGGTTACTATCTCGGGATATACTTTATATTGACTACACCTTTGAGGTAAGCCTACATAGACTCATCTTTGGTTTTCCCAAGTAACAAGGATAAAAATTCTTACCTTGAAGAACAAAAATTACCTTGAAGGACCATCTTGTTAAGCCTTATTTAGAAGGCTCGTCAACATTAAGCGATTGGACAACAATGGTTCAGCGAGGAGAATACTTCAATTCCAGGCAGCAGATACAACGGTGGAAGTATTCTGGTGCGACATAATTTTCCTTGGCGTGGCTGTAAAAAAATGTCGGTTAATGGGGCTTACATTTGCCAATAAGAAATAGACTGTTTATTAGCTTGGACTAAGGTCGGTTATTAGAGTTCTCAAATGATCCGTTATTATAATTAAAATAATATTTAATTCATTTAAATACGCGTTCATATTCACATTCATGTATGATGCTGCGCAGGCATGAGTCAAAAGAATCCTGTCATATCGTTAAATACTAAAAAGACTTGTAACAGAAATTCATATGTGCTGACAAAGTGTAGCTTAGCATTTTTACACTTGCTTATCTTTGTGGTCAAATTGTTTATCCTTTCGCCGGGACTCCTTTTTGAAAAACACGATGGAAATTATCCATAAAAATAAGCAAGATTTCTTGAGCTTTAAAAAAAAATGCATACGTTTTTCGCATCATAAAATATAATATACCATGTTAGTTTTTCGATTCTGTTAAAAACCGTTTTTAAGATAGACGGATAGGTATTGGGAAATTGAGAAAAAAATTAGCTCATAAATACAATCGGTTTGTCTGGACGAACGTTTTTTCCAATGGGCGCCTATGGAACTAGAGAACCAATCAAGAATTGCCATGTAAAGCCAACCATCCAATTTGGTAGTAGAAACCTTAGGATTTGGTGTTGATGTGCTTGTGAATGTAGCAAAATGAAGCCTTTGAGTTATTCAAAATTGCAAGCCTCGAGCAAACATCATTTTTGAATATTTGGTTGTAAACTTACACAGTCGAGAATTATCTTTTCATTTCCATGGTCTAGAAATGCGTAGAAAAGCGGGTTGGATCAATGACAACAATAAGCAAGGTACCCTGAACTGAGTGGAAGTGGAAGTAATCATTGTATCTTTTCAAAATATATTACCAATTTACATATTTGGCTTTTCTCAATACAACAGATTTAATGAACTTTTTGAGAATTTCATAAAATTTTTCGTTATCAAAATATGTAAATTTTAGAAAATTTTATACTGAGCCCAAATTTTATTAAAATAATCATACTTAATGTAAAATTTAAAGCGTTTTTTGTTTTTAGTTTTAATTATATTCTGTAAAGAAAAACATTTGGAGAGATTACTCAATTAGGGACTCCATATTCGAACATCTTTTTTTTAGTCTTTAATTTGTATTCTTGTTTAGGAAAAAAAACTTTATAATTTTCTGAAGAAAGCAATTAAAATAAGATTCGTTTTTATGCGCTTCTAATACCCATTCCGAACGTTACAGAAATTTTTTTTATGACAATTGTATCAGAAAACTCTCACTGAATCTTTTTTCGACTGAAATAAACATACACCAGAAAAATCAATGAAAGGATGATTCCAAACAGTCGAATTCAATAAATTAAAAAAAAAAAATCAAATAAAATCTATCACATTATTGTTATAACTATCATAATTTATATTCCAATGTTTTTAATAAGCTACATTATATTCATTACAAATAATTTGTATGTTTGTTGTTTTTATTTAAATGCATTTGCTGGATGAATTGGCGACGATTTTTTGTTGCTTTCAAAAATATACATCTTACATACTATCAAGTGGAACC
This sequence comes from Orthonevra nobilis, assembly GCA_963555765.1. Classification (NCBI taxonomy): domain Eukaryota; kingdom Metazoa; phylum Arthropoda; class Insecta; order Diptera; family Syrphidae; genus Orthonevra; species Orthonevra nobilis. Next base: position 126,441,873 of record OY743225.1, on the reverse strand, counting down.
AAAAATAGCTCATATATTTACAGTGTTTGAAAAAAAATACACTTCACTTCTATTATCTTTGTTTACTCCTCCTCCCACACTGAAAAGAATAAAACGAAACGAAATTCAAACAGAAATAACAAAACCGGACCAAAAACAAGGGCGACAAAAATAAATAAAAACACTCATCTTTTTTTACTTTTCACAAAATATAATTGTTTTTATTTTGTTTTCTTTAATAAGCTTTATTATTTATCTACAATTTATTTATTAAAAAATAAAAAAAAAATAAAAACTTAGAAGCTAAATATTATCAAAGGAGAAACAAAACAAATCATAATGAACTTATAGCTAAAAAAAAAGTGTACTAAAAAAATAACGTCAATATGAAATGCGATGGTAAAGTGAATAGTAAATGTTGTTTTTTTTTTGTATCCTTGACAGTACACACGAAATGAAAAATACAAAAATATATATATTTTGTTCAAATTGATTATATAAGGACTAATAATAAACAGTATTTTGTTTCTAGACACATTATGTAGTAAGTCCTTTTTACAGACTTATAATGGAGCAGTTTTTGTTTTATATTTACAGAAAAAAAAATTGTCTTTCTTACACTAGAAAAGAAAGTAGTTAATATTATTAACAAAGTACATTAGAAAAAAAAACATGCGTAAAGTGTGTTATTTTGAAATTAAACACGTTATTCATAATGGCTCTGTTTGAAATTCGCATCACTCTTATAATTTAATTTTCTCTCTAATTTAGCTATTATTCTTTATGGTAGTGATTGGAGAGTCCTTAAAGGACATTAAAAGTGCAAATGAACTTTCACTTTCGTTAGCCAGAAAAAAATCCTAAATAAAAACAAAACAGCGAAAGTCAAAATTTTACTCGAACAGAGCACATTGCAATGAGATCGATATGAAAGATTGATAAGAGTGTTTGGATTGTTATAATATAATATTGGTATTAACTTTGCAAAATATTTTTTATTACAAATGAAACAACAGCAATAATTTTATTTTGTTTATAAAGAAAAATCTGAGACATCATTTTGTGGTTAATTTCTGTTATTGATTTATGAAAATGAACTGCTGAGTGATTAAAGCTTACATATCTCTAAATGAATTGATGTTTATAAAATTATGCTTACAAGTAGAATGTAAAGTGTTAATATTTATTTGAATATATACAAATATATTTTGTTTTATATGAGAAGTGTACAATGAGAATGATTCAAGTGAATAGCGTTTTAAGTTTAAAGTCTTATTGTTAAATAAAAATTACAAAAAAAAGAAATCCATGTTTTTCTTAAAAAATATATTTGAATTTTTCACTAAGAATAATTTCGAAAATTTAAATCGAGAACTTATTAAACAAAATTTTGTACTATCTAAATTTCTAAACATTGGAAAAATTAATTCTTCTTGATTACGAGTGTGTAAAATAAAGTTAAGAGAAACTTAAAAAAAAAAAAAAACATAAAAGACCTCAAGCAATGTCTTAAATTGTTTCTTTTTTTTATTTTCAAATATTATTTAAGACACACTATATTTAGGTACAAGTAATAATCGATTATTGTTTATTATATACTTTTTAATAACTTTTCCCTTACTTTATCTTGCTACTGCTATAAACATTAAGGATCAAAGTATCTTTCCAATTCGACGACATATGATAAAAAATCAAATAAAATTAAAACAGTCTTTATTTGAATTAAATTGTGATTCGATTCTCCAATTAAGCAAAAAAAAAAATAATTCTTTTAACTTATATGGAAACATTTTCTTCACTCAAACGAAAAAAAAAAAATTAATAAAAAAAGATGTTACGAGTTTAGAAATATGTAAATTTCGTTTACTTAAAAATTATATTTCACTGGGGCAGTGTGTCCACTTGTTTAGTACATATTTTTATTTTTAGTACAAACGTTAATTGTTTAGCATTTGGTTGCTATAAAGGAAGAACAAACTAAACTAATTCATTAACTTTATTTACAAAAGATAACCAATTTGGAAAATAGAATGAGCGGCAGTTTTCGGTAGATCAAGAATTTTTTGCCATCACGAATGAATGGTGACATCACTAAGAAGCCGAACCAAGAGAGAGAAATGTTTCAAAATTCCGAAAAAATCCAAATTCAGCTAGACAATGAACAACTGTTTGCGGGCACATTAGCTTTCTAAAGTCAGTGAAACGTGTGTTTCTGTATTTCTTGTAATTCCTTTTATTATTAAGTAGAGCTCAAGGGAATATGACAACGTTTAGAGTGCTTTTTCATAGTACGAGCAGAAGGTTATTATTATTGTGTTGAAAGGTGCTGCGAGTTTGACTGAAGATTGTGAAATTTGAACTCGCTTTTTTACAATATTAGCTGCGGAACTTTGTAAACTTAAATTAAAAAAAGCAATAATAATTATACGATTTTGGCAATGCAATTTAGGGACTGATATCGCATATGCTAACAAGTTTTCTACACATTCCAACTACGTTCAAAAGCTGTCGGGAGACACTCTTTCTTTTTATTTTAAGAAACTAGTCAATAAGTTGGACATGGTTTTCAAACTTCAATTATGATCGATGAATGGTCTCTTTTATGCTTTCTAAGTGCAAACTATGTACAGGTTCAGTTTTAGTCAAAAAGGTCGCGAGTTCCAAATAATTCCAATGGAAAGTGACTCCTAAAATGTAGCTATAAGAATGATTAACTTAATCCAAGCAGCAAAGGTATGTGAAAACTAGTGCAAAATATGAATCATAATACGTTAACTACATCGTTCTTTCCTAACTTTATTTATTCAGAATTTGCTTCACTCATAGACGTTCATAAAATTACTGAAAAGCCCGCATTAATTTACACACGAAAAGGTGGCGGAAAATTTTGGTCACATCCATAGTAGCCACCATAATTTTGAATTTTGAAAAAAATATTTTTTTATATTTTCCTAAATAATTCAGAGTTCATATAATTGAGCACAGTGAATGAGTTGTTCTATTTCATTTCCAAATCATCAAAGCCCCGGAGGTGCTAGATCCAGCATACAACTGAGACTGGATAGCTCAAAAGCGTTTTTGTTTTATCATTTTAGAATACGCCAGAAATCTGCATTACAAAAAGGAGAACGCATATTTTGTCGAATGTCCTTACATACACGTACATGTTCAGGGTATGAAAACATCATTCAGTGATTCTATCGGACATTTTTATCTTCCTTTCGTCCTTACCGAGGCGAACTCGTTTCAGTTTCTCGATCAGCCTTATTACCCCACAATTCTTTTGTTCTTTAAAGATTTTTGTTTAATTATTATGAATGAAAATTAAAAATATATACGAAAAATTAAGTCAAATTATTATTATTTTGTGTTTTGTTTCATTTTTGTACAAAAATAATTGAAAAAAAAAATAATTGTAAATATGTTTTTTTTAGGAAAATGTAAAAATTAATATAAAATACATAAAATAATGTAAGTTGTAATAGGATGCTTCGTTCTCTTTTTTTAGCTTATATATGCATATATATATATGTATTTAAATTGTATGTATATAATTATTGTTTTAGATTTAAGAAAATAAAAAAAAACTAAATTGAAATCAGTCCATAGTTAAATATTATTTTCATATTTTCGTTTAAATTAGACCTTAAAAAAAATTATTGTAATGTAGTTTTACAATTTCTTTTATATGTTTTTTTGTTAAGTTTTCTCGCTCATTAACAACTTGTTTTGTAAATTTAAAATTTTGTTTAATTTTTAAATATCTAAGAGTGTTCTTTATATGCTGACACTTTAGAAAAACGATGAATTAATGTATGTACTTTTACTTTACCACTAAAACTACATTACACTTTTATTTGCAAACATTAATTTTCTCAATTAAAAATATTATGAGGACAATATAAGTTTGTAATGAGATTGTTATTTTGTTTGTTTTTTGCTGTTTTTTTTTGTTTCTTACAAAGACGACATACACTTTTTGCTTGCTTAAATTGAATATTATTTGCAATAAGTCATTTAAAATTAATAATTTTATGTAATTTTTTTGTTTTTTAATTAAACTTGTTGTTTTTTGAGGTAAATTTGGCAAACAAATTACAATGACCGATCCCAGCAAACATTTTTAGTTTCCTCCATCATCGACGCTGGTATTTTTGTTGTTATTCTTTTTTTTATTTTCACATTTGTTTATATATTTTTTTTTGTTTATCGACTAGTGTGGTAAGTAGTGTTTTTCTCCTTTGTCGCGCAGTGTGGTGGAATGATTTATTTTTTTTACTCATTTAAAGTGTTGAAAATGGTATGTTTTGAAATATTTAAAAAACGAGCATATAAACTTCGTTTTGAATAGAAATGTTGTTTTATGATGATTTATTTTGTTTAAAGTTAAGTTTTAAAATAAGATTTAAATTTGGCAAAATGTGAACTATTTTAGGCAGCGATCGCCTCATTTTGCCGTCATTCCCATTGATGAGGCGATGGAGGCAGTTCTGAAGGATGGGCGACGGTTGAACTGTTAAAAAGAAATTATTATTAAATTTAGTACATAAAAAAGTATTATTAAATAATTGAATGAATTCATTTTGTTTTAAATAAAATTTTTCAGCATTTCAAAGCACAAACAACAAAATACTAAACGACTGTTTAAGTTGCATGCACTAATTTACCTACACAGAAGATTTATTGACTTTAAAAAAAAGCGTAAGTTAGAAAAACAAAAAATGGTCTAATAAATTAAATACTGGGTAAAAACTAAATGAAATTGAAATAGGATCGTGTCTTATTGCATTTAAATTAGTTTTAATAGATAAATATTTTTTTAACAATAACAAGAAGTAAAGATATTAGCTCATTAAAAAGAATAGCTCAAGACCTAAGGCGCAGCACATCCCTTTCCTGTGTTCGGAAAGATAAACTTTAAGAGCTATGAAGTCGGTAGCGAAAGTGCTCAGTTTCGGGCTACTTACATGACAGAAATTTTCAACAGCTTGCAATAAAAGCCAGATAAAAATAATTATTTTTGGCTAATGACCATCTTAATTTGACTTAAGGAGCGTTGAACAATCGGGGTCTAGATGTAAATGTATTCAAGTGGCTTGAAGTGAAAGCCACAATACAACACCAGCAAAGGGGATTAAGTTCCATTATGTTAGAACTTAACAAGTTGACTCAAGCTCTTGTTAGCTCTTCAAAGCTCTCGTTATTTGGTATAGATCTGGTTTTCGTTGTCCATTGCCATGGAATGGGACTCAACCATTTCTTTTGATTGAATAGTTGATCCACAACAATGTGAAGATACATAGTACAGCCCGAGAGAGATGAACTTATTCATTGCCTGCTGTGCAAACATATAAAATAGGTGGGGAGTTGTTTTGATAAATATATAAAGACATAATTCTGTCAGCTGAAGAACTTTCTCGTACATCTGCACGACTAACCGGTGACGTTAAAATAATATTAATTGTTAGACATGTTCACAGATTCATAGAGATAAATATTTAGAAAGCTCTCAACGTTTCCATATAAAGGTGCATTGTTTTTATTTTAATTAAACCTAACCCATAACCGATTAAATTTGTTTCCATTAAGTAAACCTATATTTTTTTTAATTATCCATAATCTGAAGGGGTTTTTAGTACCAATTATTTACAAACTATATACAACATAAAATAAAACAAACACTGACCTTATAATGATATTCTTAAGCAATTTTCTGCACAGCAATTAAATTATATGTGGCTTGAGACATCCTTACACCCTATGTATATGTAAACCTTGCAACCATAACCTTGTTAGTCTTGTTTTATTATTTTTTTTAAGCAGCAAATAAAAAAACAATCGGCTTAAGAATAAGTTGCAATGTTGCCTTCTTAATGGAATGAGGTGACAGTGTTTTTCTTAACCCAAAGCAAGGCTTTTTATTTGAGCTACAAGCAGTATCAGCAGAGACAGTTTTGAAACACTTAACAGTTTTAAGTAATTTTCTGCAAAATATTATTTTAAAGAAAAAAAAAATGTTTTGGTTTGTTTTTCTTTTGTTTCATAGAAAGAAATCTTTAAAAAAATAATGCGGAAATGTTGAGTGTTTAATGGAAAATATGCGAATAATATTTTTGTATCATTAACTATTTAAGCTTTGCTCTCATTATTTTTGCAGTAAAGTACATAGAACCATAAAAAGAATAGAAACACAAATAAGCAGAAGTTATTTTTCAAGATTAAATTTAAAAATATATATTTTTGCTAACTAATTTTAATTTACAAAACACCACACACCACTTGAATAAAAAACTAAATATGTATAATTTTTGAAGTAAGAAAAAAACTAAACAAAATGCAAAAAATTTTGTAAGAACACACATTTTAGCATTAAACAATCAAATATCCAAGCTAACAAATAATAATCATGTTTAGATACAAAAATTAAAAAGTACTAAAAAGCGACATATTTGATTTAATTTTTATTTTGGAGATATCTACTAAAAAAATCACTGCTGCTTTCGTTTATTTCCGACACATACTAAAGAAGAAATTTTGAAAAGTCCAAAACTTTGTTAAATTGTAAATTTTAGTACATTTTTTTTTTTTACAGAAATTGTAATTCTTATTAACGCAGCTTTATAGGTTCATTTCAAAAACTGAAAAAGATCAACCTTGTCCTTTTTTATGTTTTTGACTACACGAAAATTTATCAACAAGAAGCGTTCATCAGTCATTTTGAAAGTAGATCGAAAGTACAGCATGTATGGTTTCAGGGAAGAATGAAAGGTTTCGGGTGCTTTACAATCCTTGAAAAACAGTAATTTTACGAGCTTAGTTTCAGGCGTGCTGAGTGCATATAAATAAAAATACAAAAATCCATTTTTGTTGCTTCGTGATTAACAAAAGCGGAAGTTCTTAAATATATATATTGTATATATTGTAGCTCGAAGTTTCTGGGTACAACGGTTTCGATGGCTGAGATTTGAAGAGCGAATAACACCAACGCTTCAGCTTGAAGAGCCAACAAATCCACACCAGTGGGATACCCCGGTAAAGGGAAACACATATTTTTTTTTTTAAATAGTGCTCAAGTGCTCAAGGGATTTGAATAACCCTTAAAGTGTTTTTTTTTTACACAGCACGAGCAGAAGTGGAAGGGAGAGAAAGGAGGTACCAGTGCACATTGGTTTTAAATTGATTTGATGGCTCCCATGGAAAGAGATCTCATCCAGTTAAGTGGTGGCAGATGGAAATGGAGCCGGTGGGCTTGGAAGGCCTAGTTTCACATTTGGCTTTAGCGAATTAAGTTTAATAAGATAAATTTGATAATGGCGTTCTTATGAGAGTCACTTTAAAGTCAAAAAGTGTCTATTTGAGGAACAAATCAGTCTACCCGATAACGTGGATGAATACATTAAAAAGTTTACGAAAGTTCTAACAATTTTAACTGGTTTCTAACAGAAATAGGAAAACGATTCTTGTCCTTAAGAAGCAATAATTCTACATAAACACTTACTCAGCACATTTATATGTGAAGGATATCATAAAACCTGAGAAAAAATTGAATATAGAAAAGATGTTAGGTTTATCAAAAATCTTAAAAGTCCAGAGGATCAGACCAATGGTCACCTGGCATATTCTAATGAGATTTAAAACAAGTTTAAGATGCTCCTCTCTAACTGGATTTCGAAAAACTGAAGACTAAGATGGTCAAAGGATTGCAATATGAGGTCCACGACATCCATGGTAAAACGAATGGCAGGCCATGTTCAAGAGTGTGAATGGAATTCGGATAATGAATAAATAATCCTCGGTTGAGGAGTCCTTTATGAGCTATAAAGGATTGTGCAACAGAATCAAATGCACACCCAAATAAAACGTGTTTTCTAAATTTGATCTTAAACAGCAAAACTTAGAAAAGCATAAAAATCAAAAATAAAAATATATATATAACGAGTGTTATTTAATTGTTTGTTTTCTATTTTTTTATGGCTAATTTTTAACTGGAAATATTGTTATAACAATTGTTATTGGCGTTAAATTATTATTATTATTTGTTTTGTTTTTTTTTTATATTATTTTACATGCACAAATGTATTAAATAAATTTTATAAGTAACATCAAGTGGGGTGAGCGGGAAGGAAGAAACAAAAAATGTTTTAATACTCTTTTGTTGTTTGTGCTTTCTCTTGTTTTTTTTTTTAATTTTATTTATTTTAAGCTATTTTTGCGCTTACAAAAAAAAAACTTTGAAACTAAAATTAATTTATATTTATACAAGTGAGAATATGTACAAAACAAAATAAGCAAAGAAAAATTATTTTTTTTTCAACACACCTATTTAATTCTGAATAGCCTGATGATTGGATGCATTTAATTAATTGTTTTTTTTTTATTTATATTTGGTGGCGGACAAGTACGACTCGGATGACTTGTTTTTGTATGTGAGTTAACATTGACTGAACTTTGACTGTTGATAAGCATTTTGTGGTAAGAGTAACAATTTAAAGATGGCAGCAGGACTTTTCATTATTTCTCAATTAGATAAATACGATATATTTAAATGTATGCAAACATATATTATTGTGCAGTATAAAATTGTTTGATTCTTATTTCTTCCTTTTTGTTTGTATTTTTTTTCTATATACGATTAATTATGAGTTTTATATGTTGGCTATAAATAATTATTTTATTTAAATTATTCAGCATCAACAGCAACAGCAGCAGTGGTACTAGTAGATTATCTCATTGGCTATTGTGTAAAACAATTTTCAATAATAATTAATTTGCAACTATTTGTTTTTTATTTTTAAATAAACATGAATAAATATAAAAAGAAGATCATTGAAATTGAATGAAACATTACAAACAAGAATTTTTGAACATAAGAAAAAAAAAGAGAGTGGAAAAGACCGAATATTGTAAGAAAACACAGCACAATAGAAATTTTTAATATTTTTTTTTTTGTTTAACAATAAAAAAACAAAAAAACTTTAAAATGGAACATGATAGACGTATAGATAAGTAAGAAGACTAAATGGCGCTTGTGAGTACGGGATAATGTTATTGTAGGACTTACCTTGCAAAACTTTTAAAAGCAGCACTTTGAGGATTAATACAAAGTGGAACACGGCCGGTTTGTAGCTGCTCCGCTATGAACTTGTGCATTTCCTCTATAAAAAAAAAAAAATTGATTTAGAGATAAGTACATTTATCGATCAATTTAACATTTAATATATCAGATAATATAGAGTATTATTTTCGGGCATGACTATTATTTTGTGCGTCTATTCTAGAGAAATTTGTACAATTTAGTGCCACAATAAACTTGCTAGATCTCCATATATTGGCCTAAGCCCTTCTTTGAAATTTTTTTCCACAGTTCAACTACACAAATGGAATTAAAAATCCCCGCATTGATTTTTTCTTTCTTTCACACGACCGAGATTTTAAAGGTCTTGTATATTATCAATTTGGTTCTGCTAATTGGAGGTAGACAAAAAAAGGGTTTTTCAACAGGGACACTACAAAAGTAGAGCGAGAGGGACAGCGAACGACACCATATTTCTTGCCGCTCTTTTGACATTTCTCTTCAATAAGGTTTGCCATTTCATGATGGAAAGAAATACGAGCCAACAACGAGTCGAAATTATTAAAATTTACTATCGAAATTCGGAGTCAGTGGCCTCAACGTTAAGAGCGCTACGTCCAATTTATGGTCGTCATAATCGTCCTAGCAGATCAACAATTGAGCGTCTAGTGGAAAAATTTGAGTCCACAGGCACAGTACAAAATGTTCCCGTGCCAGTGGGACAAAGAAGTGCCCATAGTGTTGAGAATATTGCTGCCGCTGAGGCTTCAGTTGCAGAAAGCCCAAATGTGTCTTTCACACTTCGTTCTCAAGCGTTGGGCATCTCTGTGACGTTGTTGTGGCGAATTTTGCGAAAAGATCTTGGCCTACATCCTTACAAGATTAAATTGACGCAAGAACTGAAGCCGCCTGACCACCAGAAGCGTCGTATGTTCGTGAATTGGGCTGAGCAACAACTTGAAAATGATTCGGATTTTCATTGAAAAATTATCTTCAGCGATGAGGCTCATTTCTGGCTGAATGGCTCCGTCAATAAACAAAATATGCGGTATTGGTCAGGCAGCATTCCACACGTACTCCATGAGTCATCATTGCATACCGAAAAAATTACGGGTTGACCGTGATGATCAAGACCAGTACGTTACTGTGAATGGGGATCGCAACCGTTCAATGATAACAACAGGACGGCGCCACAAGCAACACAGCGAATGTCACAATCAATTTATTGGAAACCAAGTTTGGAGAACGTGTTATCTCACGAAATGGTTCAGTCGCTTGGGCGCCTCGGTCGTGCGATTTGACGCCGGTAGATTATTTCCTGTGGGGCTACGTCAAGTCTATGATCTATGTCAACAAGCCAGCGACCATTGATGAGCTTCGTACGAATATCGAACGTGAAATTGCAGCAGTATCGGCCGATTTATGCTTGAAAACCGTCGAAAATTCGGTTCAGCGTCTGAACTTCTGCAAGCGTGCTCGTGGTGGCCATACAAAAGAAATCGAGTTCCATACATAATGGTATCGAACGTACTTTCACAGGAATAAAAAATTTCATTGATATCCAAAACCGTTTTTGTTTTATTTAAAAAAACTTTTGTAGCACTCTTATTGTAAACCCGATACAAATTCAAGTTGTTAAGACGATAACTCAAATATCTTTGTTAAAAAACCTGCCTTTTTTCTAATGGATGTCATTCATCCAGATGAGCTCAAGTTGTGCTGATGTTGTACCTTTATTTAAAAAGGGTTTTTTTTTTAAATGTGCAATTACAGGCCCATATCACTTCTCCCAGTTTTGATTTAAATCTTTGAAAAACTCGTAAAAATACGTTAGTGAGTTATCTGACAAAAAATTATCTTTTTGGATGCAACGCGTTTCGGCTTCCTAAAGGGTTAATCAACTGAACCATGGAATGATTATGATCAGCCTAGGTGTACCCTAAGGTTCTGTCATTGGTCCGATCCTCTTTCATGGTGTACATTAATTTTAACATCGTTTTAAAGGTGTCCCAACTGATTTCGCGGATGACGTAGGTTTTTCATATGGAACTGAAGATCGTATTGACCTGATATTCGACATTAATTGGGACCTTGGTCTTTTGAGAATTTGGTTTTCTAAGCACAACTTGGTTATAAACTCAAAGTTATGCTTTAAAGCTTGCCGTATAAACCCGACTTTGACATGCCAAAGATTCAAACTTGCCTGTAGCTACTTTTAATATGCAGATGACAAGTGGGCAATATTTTGAAAACTAGATGAAATTTTGAGACTTTTTATATGATTCGAACCTGGGATATGTCAATCGAATTGATAAGCCATATTGTTAACGACAACATGGTACCCAAACTCTCTTGGTCCAAACGAAATTTAGCACTTCGAACGAGATAAAGAGCCAATGCTCATTCCGCTGGTGTGGTGGAATTTTACAGTTTCAGTCTCCCAATGAATTGGGATGTTTCCTGTCTATACTGGGATAGTATGAACGAGTCTATGATCCAGAAACGTCCAGGTTCAAGATCACACTCGAGTTTGACAACTTTCTTGGCAACTGATACTCATTTAATTTATTTATTAAACAACTCAAGATAAATGAGAACCAGCAGTATCGATTGATAAAGAGTTGTCTAGAGAATTCAAATACAGTAGGCACTATATTTCCTAAACCTTCGCGTGCTTAAAAATTTGTTTTAGCCACGTTTCTCTGCAATAATTTTTATATAGAGTGTCAACTGACCTTTAACTTGTTGCACGGACGTCAGTTTCCTTTCCCACAAGTCGTCAAATGGCTGCCCGGCGGATGGTTCAAAGTCTCCTGTATATTGTCGCATACCGGATGAGGTAGTAAAACAGCATTTACACATGCACGAATGATACCGAAGACGTCCTTCGTCCAGATAAGAATGCGCCAATGCATCAGTAACCGATATTCTTTTATCCTGAAAAAAAAAAAAACAAATTATTTAGTTTTTTTAAAAAGATTTTATGATCCTTAAACTATTTAGAACTTACGGGATCAAATACCAACATCTGGCATAATAAATGCACTGCCTCGTGTGTCGCATGTGAGCTCAATGTGTACAAAGCTGAAAACGATGGAGCTTTTGGCGCCCTCCGCAACATATGTGTCCTGGCACCTTCGCACGCATGTCGCATATCCTCCATCGACGGCGTACCCAATAGCTCGGTAATCAGCTCCAATTGCAGCACAGGATTCTGTGCCTGGAACAATATGCGACGGCCCAACAATTCACCGAATATACATCCAACTGACCAAACATCCACGGCGGCCGAATAATGACGAGCACCCATCAGGATCTCTGGTGCTCGATAATATTGTGTCACCACCTCCTGTGTCATGTGTTTCGATTGGTCTGGTTCCTCGACACGGGCCAACCCAAAGTCGCATATCTTTAGAACACAATTACTATTCACAAGTAGATTACCAGGTTTGATGTCTCTATGCAAGATCCTGGCCGAGTGTAGATACTTTAGGCCGCGCAATATCTGATATAAAAACACTTTTATGTGATCGGCTAAGAGGTGTTGTGGCGAAACGATGATCTTGTGCAGATCTGACTGTAGGAGTTCAGTTATCACATATCTATTCAAAATTATTTGTCAAGGAAAAATATATTTTTTTTTCTTCTTTAATTTTAAATTTGAATTTACACAAAAAAATAAGTCATTTGTCCAGTTCTTGTCTGTGATTTTAAATTCCAAGTCCCAGTCTCATATCCTTTGATAAAAATTTAGTGTTTTTTTTTTTTAACTTGTTCCCCCCTGTGTGAAAATTGTGGATGAATGTGTTTATGTGGAATAAAACTTTTCGGTGCAGTAATTAATTACTTGAACGAGGCAATTCGGATCAGTTCAGAAGGATTCGTTAGTTTTAAAAGGAAGTTCTTGTTAAGCGCATTTATCCCATCGTGCTTATATTTTCGAAAGGGTTCCATTGAGTTAGGAGTACTTTAGTCAATTGGAAACCATCCCAACCCATGCCTGACGATGTAAATAATACTTCACAGGGTAAACCAAGCAAAGACAAAAGAAAGAGGATTGAGGGTTGTTCAAGAGTTACAAGTTTAAGTTTTTTTTTTTAAATTTAATTTTAAGGGCAACCTCATGTGGGGCTCTTAATGGTCACTTGAGTCCTTCCATACAGCACAAATGAGCTCCTGGCGAACCAACCAAGCAGTACACAGAAAATAAAGTCGTATTCGGAAAGTATATATACAGCTCCGCAAATATAATTCTTGAAGTTGTTTTTGAAAATCTGGAAACGCCAAAGGATAATGCCAGGAAGTAAAAGTAGATTTAATATATGAGCCGGTGAAAAATGCACGAAAAGCAAAAGTTAGTCTCAAAAGTTTCTGGTCTCTATTGCTCAAAGCCTAGTCCATCGAAATAACACTATAAAAGATTGTAACAACAAAACAGAAGCTAGAAATCAACAGCAGGAATATTTTTATACACCCTAGTTCCTTTTAATAGTTTTATTAGTGCTCAAATCAAACGGAGGATGGTCTTAAAGCAATGATAATCGATTTGTTTATCAGTCTAAATACAAAACATTTCCTTATATTTTAACCATATCTTCTCGTGAGCATGAAATCCTTTCGAAAATAAATCTTCATCTTGACAGTCTCAAAATATAATACCTTTACGGCGTCCTCTTTTCGCCTCTCTATTGTCTCGATTTTTTTTACCCCTGAGCTGGTCCTTTAGCCGGGGAAAGAGACAGAAACCGTAGTTTTTCGAACAATTCTAAGCTCGCAAAGTTAGCACATCCTCTAGCCTATTAAAGTTGCCATATTATCTACCCTAGTAAAACATGGCGGCCATAACCTTTTACGTCGAGACTGCGGTTTTATAAATTTACTTTTGAAATGTAAATTCGTTTGTTCTTTGGCCGGTGTTTAAGACACCACTTACGTCTCTTGTTACATACAATCCGATATCTTATCTTCTGGTTTCTGGGCCTTACATACAGCCTATGCCGGGTAAAAAGTATACGAGGAACATAGAAATCACCACTTGCAGAACAACTGATACCATCAATTGCGCCAGAGCATAACCTTTTTCTCCTGCCAGCATCTGGATCGTACCAATTCCGCTGCTGGTCCTACTCCTGTTCCGCTAATGACACTACCTTCGGGATGCCTAATAGTGCCATCATACGATACTACCAACAGGACGCCTGATAAAAGTGTAAGGACTCACAATGCTATCACCAGGACGCCTGACACTACCATCAACTTAATATCAGATGGATACTCCCTGCTTTGGGATGTGGATGGACGTTCGTCACGATCCTCATTTTCTGTTAGATTTCAATTGAATAGGGTGATGTTGTATTTATACGATTTTTATTTCCCTAATTAGTGAGGGTATAAGCAAACTATCAGCTAAACGTTTTAAGGTGTCGAGGCCACAAGAAGTTTCCTATTATTATAACTTCAATATCCCGACGTTTAAAAGGACACAATTGAGTCCAGAAAATAAGGTTATAACAGCATCTAAGGTAGGGGCAATAATGCACCAAGCAAGAGAGTCTTCGAATCCAAACTACTAGGTTCCAGGATAAAGAGAAGACCGAACCTCCTGTTCAAGGATCAAGTAAACGCTTCGTCTAACCAACTGCAAGTAGCGTGCTCAGTACCGTCAGGACTGAAGGGCAGCTCTGTCTCAGGCTCGGATAATTTTACGATCGTTGTCTGTAAAAGTATGTATAAGAAAAAGTATTATAGCAGCATTAATCGTTTCATGAAATGATGCGACAAATTAAGTACAATGAAAGTTGTCTAAGAATTCCCTACGATGAGGAACAAAAAAATGACATGGGACTGAAATGGTGGCCTACCTTTCAGGAAGACGGATATTTGACGGAGCCAAACATAAGAAACACATTTAAAACTGTGTCCGAACTTACAACTAAGCAACGAGAAGCCACTGATGTTGAAGTTAACGTCAGAATAAATCAGTGGCCATAGATGAGTTAAGAAAAGGCTCACACTTTGGGGATGCATCACTGTAAATTATCTTGGACGGTGTTAAAACAGATTGGAATGCGGAAGTTTTTAAGATCTTTTCAACGAGCAAAGTTTTCTGAGTTTACTTTCTTCTTCGTATATTTGAAATCATATAACTTAATAGGACTACCGGTTGAAAATATCGTTATTGCAGACAGCTTCATATCTATTACTCTGAGGTGAATTTTGACCATGACAGCTGTCACATCAGAAACTTCCTGTCATTGTCTAATTATTTCAGTCTAGGTTATTGGTCATTAGTGAAAACACACAAGTTTTTGTAAAGCCGTAAAATGTCTACATTCGTGCCATCAAAATAATATTTGCGGGAAGTTTTAATATGCTTCCTTCATTTAAAAAAAAAAGCAACCGAAGAGCATCAATTGCTTACCGAAGCTTACCCGGCCTATACTATCGACGTTAGAATGTGTCAGCGGTGATTTAAGCGGTTCAAAGATGGTGATTTCGACACCGAAGACAAAGAACGCTCCGGCCAGGTGAAAAAGTTTGAAGATCATGAATTGGAGGCCGCAAGAAGAACTTTCAAAATCACTTGGAATCGCCCAGCAAACCATTTCCGATCGTTTGAAAGCAACTTGAATGATCCGAAAGGTAGGCCATTGGGTGCCGTATGAATTGAAGCCACGAGACGTCGAACGCCGATTTTGCATGTCCGAAATGTTGCTTGAACGCCACAAAAAGAAGTCTTTTTTGCATCGAATCATCACTGGTGATGAAAAATGGGTACATTACGATAATCCAAAACGTCGGGCAACGTATGGATACCCCGGATATGCGTCAACATCGACGGCCGTTCAGAATATTCATGGCCTGAAGGTTATGCTGTGCATTTTGTTTTTGCGGCCAAACCGGTCGAATGTTTCAAAACTGGTATCCATGAATTGCCAGAAAAATGGAAAAAAATGTGTGGCTAGCGCGATGGGCAATACTTTGAATATTGAATTTATATCTATTTTTCCTCAATAAATCATTGATTTTTGAAAACGACATTTTACACCGGTAGTCCTATTAAAATTTTATATTTCATCAAAGACAGAATCGTTATTACTTCGACGCTTGTCAAGGGCACGCCTGGGCAAAAGGTTCAAACAATGTGGAGTCTTGTTCTTGAGATTAAAGGAGTTTTGATTTCAAACAACTGATGAGCATTCCCACGACAAACTTTATACTTCTTATGCCAAAAAAGGTTCAAAACATTGTTAGGGCCAAAAGTTTATACTGCAAAATAATAAAGGATGGGCTGACTGTTGTAGCACATGTAATTTCAACACTGACATCTCGCATGTGATAACAAATTTATGGAACTTCGCGGAACAAAATGCATCGATTTAGGCTTGAAGAGCATTGGAAAATATTGCAAGTTTACTTTCAAAACTGGTGCTGTGTTACCTAAATAGTAGACTGAACATATTCCCGTGTAAAAATATCATCTGTGGAAATGAGGCTCATCTCCATCTCGGCAGTTACGTCGTCAACAAGCAAAATTGACTTATTTGGGGTTTCAAAAATCCACACGTAGTCACAAAAAAGATCCAGAATACACCCTAAACGTGCGACTGTTTTATGTGTTTATTCCATGGCAAAAATGGACGAATCTACAAAGTCAAGATTTGGCAAAAATTTAGTATTCCGACTAAGGCGAGTTAGGATTTCTTCCAGCTCTCTTATGAAGATGACTGTGCCAACTGAGTCGACTATGCTTCAATTTTATTGAGATGGGTTGTTTGAGACGTGAAGACTCATTTCAAAATTCATCCCTTGGGTGTGGAGTTTTGCTGATTATGCTACCATCACGGATATTTTAGTGCAACACACTTCTTCATTAAGAGAAATATCTGCATACGGCAGACATTTGACAGCACAGGTCCTAACCATTTTTTTTTTTAAAACTGATGCGATTTTCCATTCCTCTCCAAAAAGATAAATATTATCTTTGATGTGCCCTTAAAATCCAATTTATTCGCATTCAAATAATTCTTAATGTTAAATTTATTTAATTTCAAAACCAAACCATCAGCAACAAGAAACATTTCAAAAAAAGAAATTGTATGAAACAGGCTGGCTCTGATGAAACCCAAACAGGGACTCTTATGACATAGGTCCTTAGCCGTAATTATGCAGGGACACAAAAGGTATAAATTTGTCATTCGGTTACGTTCAATGTTTTTCTTCCTTTTTCTCATTCTTTATTTTGTTTTGTTTGGTTTTCACTCGAGGGTCATCCAAAGGACACTCGGTGATTGAATTACTCGTTTGGGGATCCTTTTTCATTGTTATGAGGATTATTTACCAAAGGTAGTACATTTAATCGAAGCAAAATAAGAGGCAATAAAAGTCACAACATTTTTGAGTCAATTTCTTTTTAATTGGATTTTTTTTCCAATTAAAAAAAAAAAAAGCACGAAGGACTCTTCATGTTGTGGCTGGGAGGGTCTTTATAAGAAACAGGTAACAAAATTTAATGACCTGAACGTAATTACACGAATTCGTTGCTGTGGGAATTGGAATAATGTTAAGTCGCTAAGGAGTGAGGGGCTCTTACCATCACCATTGATTCTCAATTGAACCGCAAAGGGAACAGTACGGGTGACTAATACAAAGCAAGTAAATGCTTAGGTGTTTTTTTTAAACTGCATGGAGAAGGAAATTCGTATGAACAATGACCAGCTTTGATTGAAATAATAAAGACTTGGTCGATATCAATCACACCAAAGAAAGCAGAATTGTCATTCAAAACAATGCAAATGTCATCTAAAAACAGCTTCAATTCTATTATGGAATTTAAAAAGAAAAAAAACCTATAATTTTAATTGAAAAACTTTTCCCGTAAGTGCCATCAGTTATCCAACCCATTAAGAAGTTTCTATTCCAGTAGCACAGTTCCCCCTGCATAGTTATTGAATTTCAATCGACATCGTCATCACTATGGACATCGCAGTATGCTAATCATGGACACATACACATGCATCGTATGGAGAAAGGAGGAGGCAAGTATATCTCATGGAAACTCATTATCCTGTGGCATAAGGAACAATTGTGTATCTTAATAGAATTCGATACTGAGAACACAATTTCAATGCAAGGGCATAGGGTGGTAAGGAATTTAAAAAAATAATGCAATCTTTTTAAGGACCTTTCCATTCAATTCAATTGAGATTGCGGAAAAACTATAGGAATAAAAAATATTGCATTCATTTTCTTTTCCATTGCATGCAATCATTTAAAAATGTATGAATTTTTTTGCAGTCAAATGCATTCTTTTGAATTCTATCTACAAATTACATTACAATTTTATATCACGGCAGAAGGAAAAACATTGTTGATTTATTTGAATGAAATAGTGAGCTTGATGTATTGTTAACACTTCCTTTAGAGCACCAGATCGTCCTCGGCTAAATCAAAAGGAGGGTCTATTAAACATATATTTTTATAGCTTCGTTTTTTTTCAGTTTGTGTCAATGATTATCCCTTATATTTTTTTTGAACGAATACTCAATTGAACATGATGGTCCTTGTTGTGAGCTACGGAAGGCCACGGAGGCAACTTTGATGTAGGTCAGGAGGACGGCGGCACGCTTGTAGTTGCTTCCAAGGCCTTCTGTAGCTCACAACAAATGGCGCCCAACGTGAGGCCCGAACCCAAGACCCTTAGATTAAGAGTCTCATGCTCTACCGACTGAGCTAGCCGGGCTAGTTGATCCCTTGCCCTGTAACCCCGGACCCACCCATCCGATGGCTGATCCTGGCGACGGTGCGACCCTGGATGGCGGGTCCGGGGTTAAAGGGTGAAGATAGTTATTTAAAGTAGCTAGAATAGTTTAGAGGGAGTAAAATTTCCAATTTTTCGCTTTAAAGGTGCTTTAGGGTCTTAAAAATAATATACCAAATGATGGTAAACGCAAAAGTGTCCGAGTGACCAAATTTTTCACTCTGCGGTAACGCCTCTCCGGTATGCTCATATATTTTCATATGGTTTCTCAGTACTTAAAACTTTGAACGCGTTTTTTTCGAAACCACTTTTTTTGAGCTCGCCGAAGACATAACTCGAGCAAATCTTTACCAATCGACTTGAAATTTTGACAGTAACTTCGAAATATCTTTCTCCAAGGAGCTACGTAGGATTTTTTATTTTATATGGCTTGATTTTTTAATCGACGATTTTATGGCGTTTTTTGTTTTTGTTAAAAATTTAACTTTATATTCAAATATGCACCATTTTGCAAAAAATCAACATATCGAAAAAATCCTACGTAGCTCGCTAGCTGTTGTTATATGAAAACACAAAAATGTTGGTGTTTTCTTCCAGGTCAAAAATTAAGGAGTCTACGTCTTCGGCCATCGACACGCTTTCAAAAATAGGCGCCTTGGGGCATATGCTGCGCAGCCGCCATTTTTAAACATTTTTTATTGAAAAAATTACATTTTGTACTTTTTTAGTATTGCTATAAAACCTACTGTGATTTCGCCCCTTAAGGTAAGTTAGGATTAGGGTAGTTTTATAATTTTCTTTTATTTTAGCCTAGGGAAAGCCTTAGGATAGCTGGAGAAGTCGGTCCCCAATTCTTTTTACTTATATCCCCGTTCAGAAGGTCACCCTGAACACCAATTTTTCCACTTTCGCTCTATAATCTTTCTTTCTCTCTCCCTCTCTTAAATTGGCACGACTCTTCTTTGCTGTAGATGTGTGGAAAAGAGGACAAGGACTACCCCGTCCGACGAGCTCAGCCGAGCAACCACAAGTTGCTTTATTTTAGCCTTTTCTGAGAAGAATATAATTTCGGTCCAAATTGTTTAACATTTGCGATAGAGTAGTTCCAGTCTCTGGAGCACAGATGTTTTCGAATAGACAAAAACATTGCCACAACAGAGAACGTCTTGAATTTTCAAAAATTTGTAGATGAGAAGGAATACATCTTGAACGGATAAGACGTCTTGTATGAACTGAATTCCCATAGATTAAATTTAAATGAAGACAAAATAGTGGAAAGAATTTTAAAGAATGTGAGTGAATGCAAATGAGTGTAAACGAAATTATGCAGTCATAAATGATTGCATTCAAAAGAGTAGCGGATGAATGAATGCAATTTCTTTCATCAACTTACTTCTTTTTTTATTTTTAAAACAACTATAAGGATTGAAATGCAATCGGTTTGATTCATGCAAATATCATCGGCTTATTCTGAAAACATATGTAGGTGCACTCTAAAAAGTAACACGTGCAAGGTTATGTCTGGAAATCTTTACAGGCGACAAGATGATTGGGTCTAAATCATCTTTCAGCCCTTAAAATTAGCCCCATCAGTCTCTCTTACATCAGATAATGCATGTAGACCGACAATCGAACGCTCTCCTGAACATTAATGTAGCTGTGGACGATTCGAAATTCATCACGAGCAGGGAAGCCCCGGTGTGCTGAGAGTCACGAACATCCACTCGACCTCACCGAATGGTAAGCCATTTACGCCGGAGGTGTTTTCGGGCCTCTTTTCTTTCGAAAACGCCGTTTAGGTGCACTAAACTAGAGTTTCTCGTGCGAAGTTTTCGGCAAAGCACTTGACCGATATTACCTTAAAAAGCTTATGGAATAAAGGTATGAATGAAAATAAATGTTTCAAAGAAAAAAAATATGAAATTATGTAAGAAAATCGAGAAATCGAGTGAGAGTTTTTGAACCACTACTCTTAAAACAATGGAGGAATAAGGACATAACGCTATCGCAGTCCTAGCTAGCACGTTTTCAAATCGAATCTGCCGTTTGTCTAGTCAGTTGATTCCTTGCAAGAAAGTTTAGTCCGTTTCTCATGTCATTCTTTATTTAAAAAATTTAGTTTTTTAAAAAGGATACATTTCCTGGAAGAAATCCAAATGAGGTGGTTGTAATATGTCCAATGCTGATAGTACCTGAAACGAAAAGCAAAAAAAAAAAAATTAAAAATTAAATTAAAACTGTTTTTTTATATTTAAAGTTAAATTAAAAATTCTACAGAAATTTATTTCAATCATTGATTGGAATGAAAGTCAGCGACACGCAGTAACTGTGCGCTTCCATAGAATCCTTCAACCTTAACTAAAACCAAAAAAAAAAAGGACACATCCTCCCTCCAACACTTGGATGCTCACCTCTTAATGAAGGTAATGATGGAGGAATGACGGCACTGCTTCCACCTTCCATTAACTGAAGCTATGCTTATAATTACAAAAGAGATTCCTCCGTCGTCACAAGGGAAAATGAAGAAAAAGAAAGAAAAACACACAACCCAGCGATAAAGGTAATAGCCTGGAAGTGGAACAAAAAAAAAAAAAAAAAACAAAAAAAAAAACAGCAGCAAAAGAAACCGTCAATTTAAGACCCCAAGTGATTTGCGGCAACAGTAGCTGTGTAAGTGAGGGCTGGAGTCATCTTGGGCCGAGGAACCATTAGGTTGGGTTAATTGAGTAAAAAAAAAAGCCAGTTGGAACTTAATTACGATTCAAAAGTAACCTCTCCCATGGCAGAAGCCATCCGAGAGGCGCACCACGAGCTCCTGATGTCACAGCACTGTGCGTCAAACAAAAAAAAAAAAAAAGATTGATTGGTCTACATTGGCACGAAAAGTGCACTTGTGTGGAATGTCATGATGGATTTTGATGGGAAACGTAGTTGTCAATATGTTTAACAAAGTTTGCCGCAAAGTTAATGGAAACACACACACACACGACAATCGATAAAAGCTAAAGGTGGTTACGACTTTATTCAAATTTTCATCTTTCAAGTATGAAAATACTTTGAATATCGACTTAAGTCGTAGAACAAAAAAACCAAAAGCATCGATTCTAGGAATTCATCAATGCCATCCTTACATGTGTCAATTAAGGGGGCGTAAAATGATTCAGTGCTTCCTTGAAGGTTATATAGTATACTATATTTGATTTTGCTTTTTCACAGACTTGAACTAGAGACGCAATTCGATGGTGGAATAAACATTTGAGTGAATAATATAAAGGAGCATTTCTCCAAACGTCTCTAGGACAACAAAGGTGGTCGAAGTATTTTCTGAGAAATTTCGAAACAAAATTTGCTTTATTTTTATTATCCAGAATCGACGGCACAAACTTAAAGACTTAAATTTTGAGGGCGCATCGCTCCAAGCTTACTTCTTTTGTTTTTTTTTTTTTTTTTTAAATCATGGGTCTAGGAGAACAAGCCAAATATTTTGGAAGCTCTAAAATTGAATACATATCCCACAAGAGTATGAGAACTTAAATGCCGATTTTTTTTTTTTTGAAAAAAGGTTAAGACTGCTTGAAAAGGAGTCCAAAAGGTAATCAACAATGGCGACCGATATCATTTTTATATTTTGTCATTTCATTTTAATCATCTTGTAAGAGCTTTTGGGCCACCCTGTATGAAAAAAAATATAGCAGATCTTTTGGAATCCAGACCTAGCTTCACCATTTGTTTGGAAAATGATGGTTAATCATTCACCACTCGTGGGGAATTTTTCATGCGATGTTTCATGCGGACTTGAACCTGGGATCTCACGATCAGCAGATGAAGCACTGAACATAGATCCAAGGGCGAACTATAAAGTTTGTTTGACACGAAGGCTTCTTCTAATCTATGAACTTTTTATTCCAGCTTTACTCTTTCCCACATACAACTGTGTCCAAAAAATAAGGTGACACATGAATTTAAACTGCGCGCGTCGAAGGATTTGGAAATTTTTCTTTCTTTTTAGGTTGGTAGTACTGTCAGTGACATCTATGTGAAATTTCATGTCAAAATATATTCATAGTGTTTGAGATACGCGTCGTTTTGAGAGCTGCTAAAAGTGAGTTTTTCGTTTTTTGCGATGTCGAAATTTATTGAGCAAAGAATTTGCATTAAATTTTGTTTGCGGAATCAATTTTCTGCTGCGGATACGTTGAGGATGGTGCAGAAAGCCTTTGATGATGAGGCTTTGTCTAAAAAAAATGTTTACAAGTGGTATAGTGATTTCCAAGACGGCCGTGAACATGTCGAAGACGAAGAGCGTTCTGGGCGACCATCAACCTCAACCGATGAAGCTCACGTCAAACAAATCAAAGATTTGGTGTTGAAGAACCATCAAGCGCGTCAAATCTCGACTGGTACCGAAAACATTGAATTTTTTGGAAAAAAGGCGTCGCGTTGAAGTGTGTGAAACAATGATTTCCGACTACCAGGATGTCATGAAACGCATTATAACTGGCGATGAGACTTGGATCTATGCTTACGACCCCGAAACAACCGATCAATCGAGCGAATAAAGTGCCAAAGGAGAGCCGAGACCAAGAAAACCGCGCCAAAGTAGCTCAAAAATCAAGGTCATGTTGATAATCTTCGATTATCGTGGTGTTGTGCTTTATGAATTCCTTCCAACCGGCCAAACAGACAACAAGGAATATTATTTGAACGTTATGCGTCGTTTGCGTAACGCTATCCGCCTAAAAAGGCCGGAATTGTGGAAAGACAATTCTTGGTTTTTACACCACGATAATGTACCATCCCATACCGCACTCGTAATTCGTGATCATTTCGCCAAAAACTCAACCCATATCGTTCCGCAACCACCGTATTCACCTGATCTGGCGCCGTGCGACTTCTGGCTGTTCAACAAGCTCAAAAGACCGCTCCGGGGACACCGTTTTGATACGATAGAGGAGATTCAAGCCGCAGCGAAGACGGAACTGAAGGCCATCCCGGAAAGTGACTACAACCAGTGCTTCAAAGATTGGAAAATTCGTTGGCATAAGTGCATTGCATCGGGAGGGGATTACTTTGAAGGGGATGAAATTGATTTGGAAGAATTAATAAAGAATTTTCAAAATAAATACAATGTCACCTTATTTTTTGGACACAGTAGAATTTTGTGTAAATTGTCCAGTATCATGAGCCATATGCAAATGCCGAGTATAGAGCCTTCTTTTCGGTTTAGGCGACGTTCATAGTAAGGGGGGGGGGGGGTTTCCAAGCCGTTTCATTCACTCTACGCTTATACAGATAAGAATGTTTTCATACGAATTAATTCTAGATCTTAGATATTGAAACTTGTATGCACTTTGGCTTCCGTCACTATTCTTCGAGTAAATAATCAAAAACAATAATGAATAGCAAAGGACTAAGTACAGACCCCTGATGTACACCAAATTTAATTAGGAACGCTTCGACGACTTCCGCGGGCCAAATTAAGCTTGCCTTTGTCCCCTCATATATGTCCTTATTATGTGTTTACAAAGGTTTTTGGAGCTTCTCCTTTTCCATAGACACACACACGCACAGAGGTTTTCTTGTTTCCTTATCGAAAGCGATAGTGAGACGTGATGTTTCACTAATTGGGCTTTGGATCGCATCTCACAAGTTTAAAGATGCTAATGAGATACATAGATAAATTTATTCCTTCCTCATCAATTCTCAAGAAGGCCTTATTTTTTTTTGTTTGGGACATACGACTTGGCATTGGGTTTTTTTCATGAGCAGAACAACAAGAATGTGGTACCGACTTCATTGTGACTGCGCTTATTATAGCCGTTTTAAGTCAAAATGCAACAGCCCTTTCTCTCCTCGCTGCATTTCCGCTCAATGTAAGGGTAATCATAGATCCTTGAATGGGAGTGTAGGTGGAGGGCTATGGAGGGGGAGCAAGGAACTTGTTAGTGTACAAATTGGAAAATAATCAATGCGATCGTGCGATCATTGATCGAGGATGATGCTCTGCTTCGAGTAGGGATCGGAAAGGTTTATAAATAATTAGGTAAGGGGCTGGACCAAGAAAATGGTACTTAAAAATATACTTTACCGGGCAAAGCGTCAGGAAATGGGTGAAAAAATAGACGGCTTCTTTATATTGGACTGTAAATGATAGGCCGACCAAAATTGGCGAAAAACTTTTGCGATAAGATTAGGATTTGCTGAAAGATAAACACGATAATAAATGAACTGCAGAGTTCGGAAAACTGTTTGTATGCAATTTGGTAGAGCGAAACGACGGAGTCGGAACGCTTGTTTACAGAATGCTTTTCCCAGTTAATTCGTATATTACGAATTCAACTAATTTTGTCTTATACCATAGTGAATATTATGATTCAATTCTTTTTGACAACTCTGTATGTCACTGGACTCCATCTGAATGGCTGAACCAATTGTGATGGACATTTTTATGTGTTTGATTGGATCTCTGGATGGTTTATGTTCACTCACCGATATTTTTTGATGAATGCTTGACTAATAAAACTTCTGAGAGGTCAATAATTAACATTCTGATAATTCATAATTATGTTCTGTTTTTTTTTTAATTTTTTAAGAAAAAATTGCACACTTTGTTTCGAAATAAATTATTAAATAGGACCTCCTTTACCTCTTGGATTGATCTAAAGACTGTATTCGTTAAATATCCTTATGAATGGAAGAAGTACAGAATTACACTGTGAAAAAATTTTGTGCCAATGACTGTATAGTAAATCGAAGATTCGAACAACTAACGTCGGACAAGAAAATATTTGTCATTGAAATTTTTTATTTCCCCATTTGAAAGATTGCCTTTGAAAAACGCTTAAATATAAATCCTCTGCTTGTTTTTTTAAGGCTAATTAAAAAGGCAACAAAACCATTTACTTTTGAGGAAATGCAAAACATCAAACCTTAACCAAATCCACTTTGATTACAAATGTTTGCAATTATTGCAACTGCAACGATGTTATCCGCAAAAGGATTGCATCAAATCAACACCTAATCCGTTTTGTATCTGCACATGCAGAACAGATTCCAATGTTTTATTTAATTGCTTCACAAGCTATCGAGTTTTTTTTTTCAAAACAAAATTAGAAGCAAATCGAATGGAGTAAAAAAAATAACCCGACTATTGCAACCGATACTCCAGAGCGCAGCATCCTATTGGCTCTATCGCTACAATTCTCGGACACGTTTTTTTCGGTTTAGGGGCCATTTGGGACTTCCACAAACTAAATAAAAAAAAGCAAAAACTACATGCGTCAGACAATCGCGAATATTGACAATAAATTCACGTTTAAGTTGTGAAAAACGAAACGAAGATGAAAAGGATTTTACGGCAAAAACAAAAAGGATAATAAACTGAACAATGGTGTGGTTCTAATAAACCGCAATAATCTAAGAAAAGAACGAAAGTATCCTGATAAAGTTTTACTTGAAAAGTTTGCAAAGCGTTTTCTACTGTCAGTGAAAGTTTTGTGTGTCTGGAGTTGGTTGGTTTACCTTTTACCTGGTAGGAAGGATATTTAAGCCGTAAGCCACTTAACACAGTAAGATGCAGTTGGAAACTGCTTTTGGTTGATTCTTACATTTTCATTTTGAGTGTTAAGGAAGTTGGAGGCTCTCGAAACTATTTAGATACGTCTGGTTTTTTTTTTTAAACATGAGAGTACTTTTGCATTGCGATGAGTGTTAAATTTTAGCATTTTGGCTTTCCTTAATATTTGCTTTTTAGGGTTCCGTTCTTAAAGGGTTTCCGTCTGTCTGTTACACAGCTGTGTCTTCTGAACCAAAACAGGCAAGGGATTGAAATAATAAAAATGATAAAAGTAGATGCCTTGTCTGAACCTTATCCCAAACAAAAAATTAAAAAAATAAAAAGTATTGGAATTTAATGGTTTTTTTGATGTAGACTTATTGAAGAAATATGTGAAGCTATGATCCAGACTTTTGCTCTTGAGTTGCGGATTTGCCAGACGTTATGAGTCACTAGTCAGGAGAGCACAGTGCTGTGATTTGTTGGTTCGTACGCGTCATCCGTTTTGTAGTCTTTTGAATATTCGACGACAAGATGGTGATAGGTCGAACCCGCCACGTTGAACATCACCAGGAATATCTGCTACCCAAAAAAAAAAAAAAAAATATGTGGTGCCATTTCTGCGGGAGGGTTTATAGGTCTTTTAACGCAATTGCAGCTGTTTTCAAAGGTACTCCACAAACAGCTAGAGTTTAAGGGGGTATTCTAGTCTTGAAAATTAAAAAAAAAAAATCGATTTTTATACTTTCAAAGTTTAACTATTCAGGAATATATCTACAAGAGGATTTTTCGAAATTCAAATTATTTTCGGAGATATCAGTATTTTGCTGACCCGGCATCCAAAACTCATTCATTTGCTGGGAAACGAGACAACGCCCGAAATTGACAGCATCCAACGCATCAATGGAGTCCAGAACTGCTCGATACGAAGAGAGAAACGCGGAAAATATTTTTTTCGAAGTCGAGAAAGGTCCAATGTATGAGGCAGGAATGGAAAATTGAATTAATGTAAGTCAACAATATCATTTCATGACTAAGACTGCGAAAAACTTTAAACACGTTTTTTTCAAAACTGTCTTTTTCAAAATAATACCCACGGTTTCTCAGGTTCTAATGGACCAACTTCATGGCATTTTTAGAGAGTCTTCTTTATAGACTTTTCTATGTCTGGAACTATCCCCATCCCCAAATTTCTAAACCTTTTTTTGCAAAAAAATTCGAAACAGTCAAAAAAAGTGGTACAAAAATTATTTTTTTTCAGGCAGTCGCCGTTGTTCCAGATATTGCGACATTATTCTAGATAAATAATAATTTTTTTTTCTGGTTTCAGATTGCTAGGAGGGTTGAAATCGTGGGTATGGTTACGCGCCAATTTTTTGAGATCCCCACTTCAACTGCAAATTTTTGAAATTTTCAACTTTTTTTATTTTTTAATTTTTCTGTATTCTTGTTATGTTAATCAATAGCTTGTAAAAAAATGGATTGTAAAAATTTTTTTATGACACTTCAAAAATTACATGAAATTCATGCCTCCAGACTAGAATACCCCCTTAAAAGCAAAAGCGGGCATTTATTCAGAATAAATTTATCAGTAGTAGGTTTCCTATGGCTACTTCAATCTTCAAACTTTACACTGCTCTTCTTTTGTTAACCCTTAAGTTGGGGAATGAAAGCAAAAAGACCCGGACAATTCGCGCCTTAAATGAAAATGTACGCCGTGAAATTGAATTGCTTTCGCTTTTCTCTTTCAAGAGTGTGTTAAAAAAAGTTTTTCAGACATGAAGTCCGAATTTACAAAATAAAATATGTAGTGTCCGACCGAAACATGATTTTCAGACGAAACCGTAACCGAACATTCGGCGTCGGTCTAAAATTCGGCCGAAACCGAAACCTAACATTTTTTAGACAAGTTGAAATTGATTATGTATTTTAATTGTAATTATATAAATGAAGTATATTTTTACACATACAGAAAGTCATCTCGTCCGAAATCACCTGACGAGAAAATAATCAGATTAAAAAATACGGCTCACGGACTCTCAAAAACAAATTTTCCAATATCGGCCGGCTCCATCACGATAACAACCGATCTGTCAAAACTGGAACGAAAATTGGAAGTTTATCTTTTTGAGTAATCTTAGTTTTGAACTCTCCTTCCATGTTTTACCAGGACCGCGAAAACGCTGTTGTAAAGTAACATTTCTGGAAATAGTCACTTCGACCGACAGCCAAGCTGCCATAAAATCTAAATCTAAGCTTGTCATGGACCGACGCGTATCCCTAAGGAGATAGCGGACTTTTTTAAGGTTCACCTTTACGGGGTTACAGGACATAGGGAAATCCACAGAAACTGCTGAGCAGATGAGCTTGCCTGTGAAGGTACAATGCCTTACCATTAGCTGCGGTCAAACTAAGCATAAAAAATAAATACATCAACCATCTTGCAACAGCACCAGACAAACCTGGAACCTTCTTTACAAACAGAGAACCAGAAAGCTACTAGATCTGCTCAATGAATGGCCGGTTATAGCAATATCAAGACATAGAAAGCTATGTTCCCATTTCTTCATTGCTTTGCCCAAACTTGCTGAAGCAAACCCTAAAGACCTCGCTCAGTTTACTTGAAAAGCAAACTAGTTCTCTGCACCCTCTCCTTTTACACCGTCCGGGAGGAAAACCTCTCAATACTCACTTACTCCCCAATATAGGTAGATACTTTAATCCACATAACCCTTGTCTTGCGGAAGACTGAGTTTCGGTTCCACCGAAGTTTCGGCCGATTTTCAACCGAAACCGAAACTGTGGCCGAAACCAATTTTCTGGCCGAATCTGCCCGAAACCGAATGTTCGTTCGGTCACTTAAAATATGAGAATAACGAGGTAGCTCTTTTAAAAAGACGACGACAATGCACTTCGTCTAGACGATTTTTTTTTTAGCAAAATTGTTGCCGATTCGGAGCT
Organism: Orthonevra nobilis; assembly: GCA_963555765.1. Lineage (NCBI taxonomy): Eukaryota > Metazoa > Arthropoda > Insecta > Diptera > Syrphidae > Orthonevra > Orthonevra nobilis. Next base: position 126,412,545 of record OY743225.1, on the reverse strand, counting down.
GCTCAAAACCACAAGCGGATGTTTACTTTGCTTCAATTTCTGAGTCAATCGGACCTTGTAAGAGAGTAATCCAAGACCTTCGTGCGAAATTCTTTTAAGGCCTTTTCGAGTGATGTTCAGTTGAGGTTCTCGTGTTGGACGCATATTTTTCGGCAAAAAAAACACTGGAATAGTATGTTCGTTAATCAATTAGCAAACCTCGAATAATTTTTGTTTGAATTTTAAAACGTGAATAGGTGCATTTCGAAATGCAAGTTTCTGAGAAATGGCAAGTTACATTTTTCTTAAAGTGCAAGTGCAAGATTTGATTTCGTGTAAAAATCTTCCTTAAATAACTAAACAAAACAGCTTTTTGAAATTTCAAATTCTCAAGGCGGCTGCCTCGTTAACAGGCTTTCTGGAATCATGGCATCAATTGTGTCTTAACAAATAGCTTATTTTCAGAAAATATTATCACCTTATTCCAGTAAAAATGGAACATTTTCGGGATAGTTTTGATTTATTTCTGAACGAAGAACGACGAGGACCCAGCGGAATATGAACGTTTTTAACGCCCGCAAGAAGCACGATAAGTCAAAGTCTACAAAAGACGCAGACCAAATTCGGAGAATACGATGGGATGGAGTAGTATTTCTTGTTGTTGTCGTGGTGGAACCTTAATTCGGTGTTAAAGACCTCGATTGAGAAGGCTCACCTCATAAGATCCACTTTTTCGACTCCTGCCTGCTCTATAGTGTGTTGTCGATCCAAGTTTCATCAGAGGTCACGAAACAATGCAATTAGTTCACCTGACTGTGCTTTCGCACGTCCAAATACCAAAGTTGTTTCACAAGTATGATTTTGGTCTGGAGAAAGGAAACGCGGCATCCATCGCGTCCACACATTTCTCATACTTAGCTGTGCGGGCAGACGTTCCTCCGAGATACACGACACGGGATCATGGATAAAGTTCTTTTTTTTCAACACTTTTGACCCTTTTTAGAATGCTTGTGGATGGATTTCGCTGCAATATTGTCAGAAGTCTTCTCAAAAAACGTTTTTAATGTCAACTTCGCGAAAACGGTGCCGTCTGGTGTTGATGTTAGTCACTTTTCTACCCTTGTCCACTGTCAATGCCAACATTTATGATGTCACCTTTTCTTTATTTCTTCTTTGTATACAGTAAGTCAAACGAAATACTGATTCTTCAAATCGAAGGACTCCAGAGGCATCAAAGCATTGATCAAAGAATCGCCCTGTAAACACGGCCCCACAATTGTCCTGCTTAAACCTTGAAATCACACGTGCAGTCGTCTAATGACAAAAGTCCATACAAAATCACTCGGGCGTATACGCAACATGATGACAGCGTTTTTCTTTATTTAGTCCTTTGAACGATTCACAAAGATTTGCGGATACTTTTTCCGATTTCTTTCAAGATTCACGAGTGAGGGTAAATATTTGAACCCTTCATCATCAAGTTAAGCCATAATCAAGTCGACATAACTGGGTTCAAAGGTTTTCTTTTTTTTATTTTTCAGAGCCGCCTTTATATCCTATCCTGCAAAGCATGAGTTGAACCGAACCAATGTCAAAGGATACGGTTGTCGACAAATGGAATTTTCTGCATGAGGACACGTGATGTGGCTGCGGCGATGTACTGTGAAGTTGAATGAGATCGAAGTGGAAAACTTAAGGAATTCCTTCGAATTGTTGTTGATGCCGATAAGAGTTAAGTCGATTTAAACTTAAGAAAAACAGCAACGATGGTCTGGGTTGGGATGCATGGAGCATGTGTGTGGTTATCGAAACTTTTAAGGATGATGTGGAATTGTTTGAAGCAATTAATTTTCAGGAACAATGACTGGATTGGATTAGTTGATTTGGAAAACGAACTTTTAACACGTGGACCCGTTCACGTTGGATTTCGAATTCATATTTTATTGTCGAATGTTCTGGAAGCGGAAGTTAATAAAACTTTACTGCGTTGTTCAAGATGAGGAAACTTATCGCGCAGTATTTTTTTTGCAATTTCTTTTCAAATAATCTTATGCAGAATAATCAGTTGGCAAGCAGTGGATTGGAAAGGCCTTACGTGCATGCAATTCGTCTCCAGATTGGTCTTTCAGGGAAATTTATTTCGACAGAAAGCGCGAGGAGACAGTCCATTCTCATGTGGATTGTTCAGAAGCCAAAAGTAAATATTTAAATAAATAAATAAATCAAAAAGATTTTTGACCATAGAACCCGAAAAGATGTTATTTATGGAGTTCCAAAGGGATCAATATTTGGGCCTATCCTCTTTACATTTTTTATCAAAGAGTTTTTATGTATGTGCAGGTAATACAGCGATTGCAGTCAAGGAATATCTCATCTCAAAGTCTCGAAATCTAACAGTCATGACGGAGATTCACTTGAACCATTCTTGTAAAATGAGAACACAGGAACAAGTGTGATTCAGTTGAATGTTTTGCTTGCCGTGAAACTAACAGATTTGAATCTACTTCAACACTTTCAATGGCGACATCCATGTTATTAGAAGAGCGTACTTACTTGATCAAAAAGTTCGCAAAATCAACACCGTGTTGCGCTTTCAGTCACCTGATCTGTCATTGACATCCTGTGAAATTTTCAGCTTGAAAGGTTGACATTTGTAATGTGATGCTGTGTCGAGTACAGTTTGCGATTCTTCGTGTTTTTGGTTTTTTACAATTGTAAAGATGAAATTGAATTTGCAACGAGTTTATATTAAATTTAACGTTAAAGACGGTTTCAATGGTACTGCGACATTGGAGTTGCTAGGAAAAGTGTGGCACTCTGAAAAAAAAACCTGTCGTTTACCATTGGCATGAACGTTTCAGAAGTGGCCGTGCGTCCGTCGACGGTGATGAACAAAGTGACAGGCCATCGACATCGAAAACCGACAAAAACATCAATAAAATTCAAAGAATGGATGACTGTAAACCGCAAATTGACTATAAGAGACATGGCAGAGGAGTTGGACATCACCTTTGGATATGCTCATGTCATTTTGTTTAATGGTTTGGTCCTCAGACGTGTTGCTGTAAATCTGGTGCTGAAAGACCTGAATTTCACACAAAAAAGGGACCGCGTTGAGGTCGCAAAAGCTATGCTTTCCAAGGCTGAACTCGACAAGAATTCTCCTGATTTGGCTCCCGAGATCAGATCATGGAAAAATCGAAGATGGCTCTGATGGTCATACAGAAAACCGATTATAAGAAATGTTGCGAGCATTGAATCAAGCGCTGTCATAAGAACGTTGAAATCGATTGAGTACTTTGGGTACTTTGAATGGGACAATATCGATTTTGATGAATAATCTTGTATTTATAATTTTCTGAATAAATTCCGGGATTTGAGGCCTTGAGACATCTGTAACAGAGCAAGTCTCTTCGAATCTGTTTAGACTTAAGATGGACGAGTATTGTTTGAAACGTAGCTACTAGGGAATCACTGTTTTTGTAGAAGATTCGTTCAATATTAACACGTTCTAAGATTTATATAAACAAATGCAGTCACGAATAAAAAATCGGTCTGCCGTATGTGCTTGAAACAGGGGTGTCAAATCCAGACCACGAATTGGAAGACTCTATTTTTTTAGAAACAAAAAAAATACAATGCGGCACGCACCCAAATACGAGGTTTGTCTGTCCGAAAAGTACCCGACCTGCCTGTTGTTATGTACGTCAATCGGCTAAAAAAGTGGGCTCTATTCGATTGAATAACACATCCTGATTTCGCAATTATCTCAAGCGCACTCGTATTACTTTGAATCGTTTCGACATCCTCAAAACGGTGTGCTTTGAGTGACGCTATAATTTGGATATCATTTTCATTTTTTGCAGACAAGTGCTTCCGAGCTTGAAGTCAAATAAGATGCAAGTAGCATGATGTGACCTTTCCGCCATTTTTAGCAAAGAACAATTTCGAGATACGCAAGAAATACTCTGTAAATAAATAAACGCTGCGCGCGAACCAAGGTATTCCGAAGATAACTGCGGTAATCCATTGAGTTTGTGCGGGATTTCTGGGGAGGCGTAAATTTGAAATGGAATGTAAAGTATAATTTAATGTATATAATTCTAGGATATAACAAAAATGAAAAAAAGCCAAATTATTATTTTTTCAATGAGTCCAAATTTAAATTAAAAAATAAATCCTTTCGAAATGAGGGTAGACTTGCGACACTTTCTGTATGCAGTGAAGGAAAGGATTTTGCTGGGAACGTAAATGGTAAGATGGAAGTTTCTCGGGCTGATTAAATTCTCTAAAAGGTTTCTCCACCCAGCTGGTGTCTCCAGATAGGCACTTATTCTGCTGAATTCTATTCCTGCCAGCGTCATTGGCAGAATATTTTCTGGAATTATCTGGCTCAGATCTTAATTCAAACGTCACAAAATTCACAGTAAACTTTGCATTCGAATTCATCTCAAAATCGCACCTATTTCATTCCTAAAATCAATTTCCCTTCAGTTATTAGCACAACAGATTAGTTTGTTGGCCAACGTTTACAACAAAGGATCTGGCTACAAATGAATGACGCAAGAAAAAAAACAAAAAAAAAAAAAAAAATACGCACCGAGAGCTCCTTTGTTCCATTGTCCAGTGCACCCTGCAGTTCTTTGTTCAATAATAACCATTCAACAGGCTCACACACAAAGAAGGAAGGTCAACAGTTGAAACCGAGCAGAAAAAAACAGAGATACATTTGTTAGCAAAAAAAAAAAGATACTCTAACCGCACCAGCTGCACAACATGAGTAAATTATCAGAAAATTCGCATTTCCTTGCGCAATTGGAATGGAAATTCGCCACCACCACGACGAAGGGTACCTTACCTACCAACACCAAATGGTTTAAGCTCGGTGTCCTTCATGCAGCTGCGTCTCATGAGTTGTCACGCAAAACACTTAAAATGGGGTTTTTTTTGCGTCGAAAGAAAAGACGGAAAATTGCCCGTACGACGACGACGTCTGAGAAATAATTTCGCCCTTCTTTAGCCTCGTTTATTGGCGTAAATTATGCGGCCCCAGTATGAATATGAGGGCACCCGACATAGCCAACAATCATGAAAAACTAAAGCGAACTTGGTCAACAGATGCACGGCTAATGTGGCCAAGCTAGAGACAGGACTGTTGATGTTGCGGTGCTCACCGTTAATGTGATTGTAATTGCGTTTAATTTTTTACTCACTTGGGGGCGCTTACGGTCTTTTTTTTTTTAATAAACATATTTCATCACAAAGGACACAATAAATGGCACAAAAAAAAAGAAAGAGAAGAAAATATAAATTATCTGATGGCATCATTTACCAATGAGGTGCAAAGTATTCTTATAATTAATGGTCTCGAGATAGAACAGAAATTATTATGTTGCTGTGGTTTATTATCAGATGCGTTGACGTGAGATGGAAAGCGTCATCATCATTAACGGGAGGAAGGAACGTTTCTTCTGGAATGGTCCCAATGAACAGGAAGATTTTATCGATTACGTGTTTTTTTTTTATAAGGATTGCGAATACTTTTGTAGTACAAGTTAAAACTTCATCAAGCGTTCTATAAAAACTCGATGCTAATGAAACAAGGAAACCTGGAAGGCTAAGGTCCTTGGATTTCTATACAGGCGTCCACAATTAATTTAATTATCTGCTCGCACTTCAAGAGGATATTAAGACTCTTGTAATGCGTGTAACACAGAGCGAGCGGAAGAATCAGGAGAAGACTGAAAGATTGTGTTGTGGTTTGAGAAACTCAGGTGTAATTGGTTTCAACTCACTTCCGTGGGTGGAGCCCGAAACGGGACGGAAGATTTTGATATCGACCTATTGGCTTTGTTTGGAAGATTTAGCTTAAACACCCCGCTGTCAGTGTTATGCCTTCACAGCAGAGCCATCTACACAAACCGCTTTTTTGAAAACACGAATAAGGAACTAAGCCGATACAACAACCACTACAACAACGCCACCCATTCAGTCAGACTACTATCATTGGTCGACCAACCCAGTGATACTGCCATTCGAAAAACTAAACCACTACTCTAGGTACCGAACCTGGAACCTATCAATTGAATCAATTGAAAGGCAGGCGCTCTACCAACTTCGCCACCCAGCTGCGTGCCAAAAGATATACGAGACAATTGAAGCTATTTGTACTGAGGGGCAAAGAAATAGAGTTAAAAAGTGAAAACTTTGTGTGCTTGTTATTCATTTATTTATCTAAATAATTTACAAAATTAATTTAATAAACTTTGTATTAATAATTGAAAAGTCTCAGGGTAACAAGACCATACTGGGATCGTTGTTAAGAATCTATTAACATTTAATATAGAGAAATAAAAATGATGGAAGTCAATTTAAATGTCGTTAAATTTATGCTGAAAACTTGTAATTTGTTTGATATGCTGGATAGAGTCATGGTTGCCTGGAATGAGTAATTGAACAAGTTGTTGTTTTCATTAAGATCAGCTTCGTGTTCTTTAATTATCAGACAAATAAATAGTTCCTCATAACAAAACACATAAACTTACACTGTAGTTGCCTGCTTATCCAACATCGTTGCATGTTTGTTTAATGTTGCGAAAAAGTGTTGAAAAAATTTAAAGAAACTCAGTGTTGGAATTTCGCTATAAAATAATGGATTGATTGGTGTTTGAAAAACGTTTGGAAATATTGTAAAGTTACCCTCAAAGTGAATGCTGTTTTTGCCGAAACAGTTTAAATTTCGAAAGGAAAATTTCATTCGAAATAATGCACCTGGCGTAAGCTGATTGATTGATTGATAACCAAATATATTTCCGTCTTCGTCCTGTGCAATCAACTCCTAAACCTAAACCTGACCCCACTTCCGCACCACCTTTCTGTTAACGATTGGTCATAACATAATTATGTTTTCAGATGGGGCTCATTATCATCATGTCGGCTACGTTAAAAAAGCAAAATAGCCGTATTAGCTGCAAGGAAAATTAACACGTAGACAACCAATACTACACCAAAACTGAAATATAGGTGGAGCTACTAGAAAATGATCATGACTCATTGCGAGAGGCTCATCTATCACTAGTTTATGTATGAAGTTTCATGAAACTTCGTTCAATCGTTTGTAAGCTTCAGTCCTTCGAGTGACGCAACTTTCGTCGTTGTAAAAATAACGGAAAAACAGGAGTTTCGCATCTGATAAGCATTTGATAAGCTTTCCCATAAGCTAATAGCTTTTAAAATGAAAGCCCTTGGATTCCGTGCATCCGTTGTGGAATGGATTTGCTCGTATCTTGACGGACGAACCTATCAAGTCTTGTTTAGGCGATCAACCTCTAAATCGATTTACGCTACCTCAGGTGTGCCTCAGGGTAGCCACCTAGGTCCTCTGTTATTCATTATATCTATTAACGACGTTATAAGTGTGCTCAAGAACTCAAGAGTTCTAATTTATGCCGACGACATAAAAATATTTAACGGAATTAACAATCTTTCAGACTGTTGGGCTCTGCAGGATGACCTTAATTCTTTTGCAAAATGGTGCTCCAACAATAGCCTATCATTAAACATCTCTTAATGTTTTAACATGTCCTTTTCTAGAAAACTTAATCCTCTGCGCTGGTCAAAGTTAACCTGACAAGGGACTTAGGTGTACAATTCGCTCAAAATCTTGACTTCTCAACTCATATTGAGCAAATTGTCAACAAAAGTAACTCCCTCCTCGGCTTCATAAAACGCTGAAGTAAAGAATTTAAATGTCCATTAATAACAAGAGCCCTGTACACAACATTTGTCAGGCCAAAGCTGGAATACGCTTCCAATGTGTGGTCACCGTATTACCTGACACATATTGACCGGATCGAGTCTGTACAATGCAAATTTGTTCGTTTCGCACTCCGTCATTTATCATGGACTGATCCTCTTCGCCTTCCACCTTATAAGGACCGTCTTCTTCTTATCGGCCTTGATCATTTGCAAAAACGTCGCGAAGTCTGTGATATTGTGATTTTGCATCACCCTAGTAAATTTTAGTGTTAAGTCATTTAATTCCCGAACAAGAAACATTTTTGACATTAAATACCACTGTACGAACTACGGCTGCAATGAACCCCTAACGCGGATGTCAATACAAGCTTATGTTAACTGTCACATGTTCGATATTGTTTCTAGTAAACTGACACTCAAGCGTAAACTTTTTGGACGTATCTGTTCTTAACATGCATGGTTCATATTTTCAGTTTTGCTATTCGTGATAAATTCATCTCAAACCCGGTGCAATTTCGTTCGGAATTCGTTGAAGAATGTCAAAATGTATTGGTGTTCGTGCGAAGTCAGATTTTCCGTGCTTTGCTATAGCAATTAAAGATATTGATTATATTGGTATTATCTTGATGATTTTTTCATTTAAGATAAGACAAGACAAGGTCATCAAATACTGAATTTCCTTGTGTGCCTTAAATGCGTAATCAACACTCATTCAATGTTAACATTTTTCTTAATTTTTCAAGCTTCTGTTTAAAGTGATTTACGGAAATGCTGTGACAATTTTTTAATAATTTATTTTTAAAAAATGACATTGTAATTAATTTTTTTCGGATTGAGAAAAATACCAACACGAAACCAAAACCCATATACATGGATGCGACAAGTATATACAGAATTCAAATTACACTAACACCACTACATTTTGAAAGTCAGTACACAAATTCCCAAGGAATGATCGTATGCAAAAAGATTTTTGGTTGTAATCCAATTTCGAGTTTTTACTCTTGTTATCATGTCCATCCAGATTATTGCCTACTTTCAGTTGATAAGTTGCTCCGTGAAAGGATGAAACGAGATCATTGTCGACTTTTAGGTGATAAGTTGAGTTTATGAAACACTTTCTTTGTATTGTGGCGTCCATTTATTTTAAACTTTATATAATTTTTATTATTTGTTGTTGCTGCAGATAGCAGTACACCTTCTGTGAAAATTTCAAGTGTCTACCTATAATGATTTAGGAGATACAGCTCTTTGAAAAACGGTCGGACGGACCCCGGAGGCTTAGTGATAGGGTTTCTTTGAAACCTTTGGGTACGGAACCCTTAAAAGGGTCCCTCAAGCACCGAAAGAGCACATCGCTCTGGAAGGCCAAAAGAGGCTACGAATGCGCAAATCGTTAAGCAAGTGCATCGAATCATTTTGAGCGATCGACAAGTGAAATTGCGCGATTTAGCTGAAGTCGTGAGTATCTAAGAAGAACGGGTGTGAAACATTTTGCACGATGTCTTTGAGATGAAAAAGCTATCGGCGCGATAGATGTCGTGTTTGCTGAGATTTATGCAGTTTTATTTGACGAAGAAGGACGACGAAAATAAGAAAGCATGCCCTCATATGGTGAAAAAGAGTCCTCTACCATCAAGATAACGCACCGGCACACAAGTCACGATGGCCAAAATGCACTAATTACGATTCGAATTGGTTGCTCACCCAGCGTATTCTTCAAACTTGAATCACAGTGACAATTATCTGAACCCAAACCTCAAGCGGTGGCTCTAGGCAAAAAAGATTCAGATCGAATTTTTCAGTCATCGCGGAAACCGAGGCGTATTTCAAAGGCTTGGACGTTTCGTAATTCAGAAAGGTCATTGAAATGTTGGAAACTCGGTATACTTAGTGTATTGCTCTCGATGGCAACTTTGTTGTTGAATAAATATAACTTTGCCTAAAAAACATTAATTTTTCTAAACGACTTTGAAAGAAATGTAACAGTCGATGGAAAGAGCTTCCGGGACACGATAGAAGAATCATTTAATTTCGCTTCGAAATCTCCTAAAAAGTCTCCAAACGTGTTCTTCATAACTTGCTTATCAAATCAAGAATCGTTGGATGATCTAAGCTAAAATATATTCTACAACTTTAACACTGAGGCAGTAAAGGAGTTTTCCTATGTACTTTTCTGCCTTCAACTATTTACTCATTTCTCATCGACAGCTTTTATTTTATCCTCTTTAATTTAAAGACCAAAACGTCTGCACCCTTCTTTAACGCCACATGCCATTTGGTTACATAAACATGATGACGATAAATTTTTTTATGAACTTTCCGGAAACTAATGGACGGCAGTGTAAGTATATGTGCTTCAATAGAATCTGCCAGTAAAACTAGTTTCAATTCGCAATGCATAAGAAGAACGCGAGCACAGCAATTAAAATATTCTTATACGTGACCTTTGAGACTTGTCTAGAATTTAAATGAAGACACTTAACAAGCTTGTGACATTTTGTTGCAAACGTTGCTTTCTCTGCTTCACTGGAACCCTACAAAGATGCAACTTAAAAATCGTTCTTCCATAAAAGATTCATGGATTTCAAAAATCTTTTGAAAAAAAATCGATTTGCATCCGCAAATACGAATCACTGACCTTCAAGACCCAACCGATTTGTCAAAATTAAACAAAACAAAGCCCAACAAATTTATTCCCCAAAACACCGCGGAACGTGCCTTAAATCTTTAAAATCGCCAAAAATCAACGCAAACTAAGAACAAAAGTTTAAGTGCTTCTGTCAGGGGTTTTTTTTTTTTGTTTTTTGTGCCAAGAGTTTGGCGTTGTTGTGAATCAATGAACTTTTCACGTCTCGATGACACGTCCGATACGTAACGTATGGTAAGAACATCAGCAAACGCAATGTTTATTTTATGCCTGGGGTTACTCTGGGGTAAATGAGGAGTTAACGCACCCCCACAGCCGAAACGAGAACTCAAAAGATTGAAGGGGTCGGGACGACCGACGAACATTGTGAAATCCACACAAATCCCTCCTGTCATCGTGGGTATTGCAGCAGAAACTCTTTGAGGTGTTTATAAATAAACATTTCATCAGTGAAATCCATGAGATACTTTTCACAGTCCTGTGCAGGGCACCAGTAAAAAAACAAAACAAAAACAAAACAACTCCAATTCTCGCAAAGAAGCAACTCGAAAAACATCAGCAGCAGCAGCAGTAGCAGCAGCAGCATGTGGAAAAGTTTTGAATAAACAAATAAGTTCCCATGCTAGCAGTGTTTGCCTTGAGCGGCAGGCTTGATAGTCTGCAAAGAGGCAAGTGCTGAGGCATAGTAGAACTCGAACGGCATGTGAATGGGATCTCTTTGGGGCTGGAAATAAAATTTGTATGCAGTCAAACTACCAGCAGCGGTGCAGTCGTGCAGCAACTGCGAGTGAGAAAATGCGTAAAACACTTCAATATGCACAGATACAAGATAGGAATTAACTTCTCAGTGCTACACGCTTGTCAGATGCACAACAATATAGACAGATACTAATCTAAAAAGGCGCGTACTGTTGCAATCACATAAGCATTTTGCAATTTATCCATCGCAGATACAGATACAAAAACTCTATTCACGTCATCGTTGAACAATATTGTTATGATACTGTGAATGAGGGTAGCCGACCGTCGAGGGAGTTCGAAGGAGAACAGTCCTCCTCGTAGATGCAGTCAGGTTGGTCGGTCGGTTGGTCTATTCATCGGTTCTCTGATGGATAGCATGTGTGGAGACGCGTGAATGGCCTGTGAATCGATATGCGATGCATACTGATGATATGACTCAAAAAGCTTCATCCTAATGTCATGTGCTTCCGCATGACTGTCTGACGATGGCTCGGATAGCGTGTGCACAGGTCTTTGCTGGGGGCTGGTGGCTGGCGGGTGAAGGGGATATTAAATTGTTGATGCTTTATTTTATTCAGAACTTTTGATTTGATTGCAAACGTTTTGGCTGCACGTGGACCATTGTATGTATGTTGAAATGTTCATGTTTCTGATTGGTTGGAATCGGATTTCAATAGCAGTCAGTTGATGTGGAGTGTGGGTTGATTTGGATGGGGGCTTTTAGCTTTTCGTATATTCACGTGGAAAGAATTGCATATTGACTCGATGGACTTGGAATTTAGATTGGCGTTTGGAATGTTAGATTGTATTCATATTATTAAATTTTACTTGCATGTTATTAGGTTTTTTTCGGCACAGGAATCGTCTTTACCATTTTCCAGCTATCAGGAAATGTGCGAATGAACAAATACAATCCAAGACTCCAACTTTGGTGCCAATTTTGAAATGGAAAAAAAATGTGTTTGTGCACAAAACCTGCACAAAATTCCATCAGCAGCCTTGTTGATTTCCTTTTATTAAGTCAGACAAACTGCATGAATTTATATACATTTTAGAAGCATCGATCGCAGGTTATATCTAACTTTCTGAAGTGGTAAACTTGAGCTTAAGAAGACCTCCGCGTAAAGCTATGAACCAAAAACAGCTCTCAAGAGGTAAGAACTTCTCACATATAATGGTTGTTGCACAGAGTGTGCAATGGAAATACTTTATTGTAGTGGTTTAAAACTTGGATACATTTTGAATTCAATTGTTCTATAGGTGGAGTCCGAATTGAGCTGAAGTATTTGTTATGAATTATTATGCATTCGCTTAGTTTGCAGGATTTTATTCAACATTAGATAGTATACTAGAAGGATTTGTTTAAGAAAGATTGGTTCATCACTCTGCTGGAAGTATCAATGGCTTATCATCTGCACAAACCACTTATACAATAACCACTACCACTACAAAAAGGACATTTATTTATTGTGTCAATCAGACTCCTATCGCTAATCCAGTTCTATCCCGATGGCGAATGGCGACTGGCCTGTATCTAGTCCATTTTTTTTCCAGGATTCGAATCTAAGGCAGGCCACTCAGCCGTACTTTTCGCATTTCAAACGAATATGCCTGTTAAACATGTTAAGTTAGTATTTTCTGATAACTCAGGAAAAGGAATAATTATTGTGCCATGGTAAAAGACTCTCATCATGCCTCAAAGCATCCTGATGCGTTGAGAAGAAATCTCTGAACTGAAATGTTAATCATCTCATGAAATTTGATCCTGAAGTAAGATATTCGAGCAGTCAAATACGATGAAAACATCCAGAAGGCAGCCAGCCTTGTTGTGGAAAACAGTCTAAAAAATTTAAGTGATCGGGAATCTGTTTTGATATGATGATACGTCCATTACAGGCAGAAAACAGGGATTGATGCGAAGAGCTTCGATTAGGGTCATGCACTATTCCTACGATATAATTCAAATTGTCATCACTGACTTGAACAAGGATGAATTAAATGCCGCTTCCCTTAAATTTGTCAACAACTTTGCATCTTAGAATTGATTAAAAAAATATTCGTATTTGGGGTAATCCAGCTATGCGATATTTTAACTCCGTGCATTCATATGATTTACGGTTTTTTCTTCATAAGGAAGCCAATCAGAGGGGATCTCCCGGCCGTCCGACGCCAACTGACCAAACATTTAAGCCTTTAACAGCTTCTGCGGAAGAGACTGAAACACCATAAAATAGATGAAACGCCGAATGGCTTCAGACTGCTTGCTTTTACGATAACATTACGATAATATCGAGCTCTACGAGGAAAGATATAATGCCTGCGCACCGTCAATCAAGTTTGAGCTTCACTTAATCTCTCCTGAAACACGGTGGATGATTTCTGGGCTAAATTCATCATGATCCACCAGCCCAATTAACAAAAAAAAAACCTCTTAATCAACAAAATTTGGTCCGTTGAAATGAAGTGAGGGATCCATTTCTGACTACAAACTAGAACGCCACCATACTACGCTATAAACGAAAATAAAAAAAAAGATGCAACAAAAGGTTCATACTTACATTTTCATGTTTGAAGAAGCAAAGCATTTTTAGCTCACGGAAAACACGCTTCGATGACACCAACGACTGGAACACGTTGGGCAGTTTCTTGAGTGCAACTCGTCGTCCATCTCTAGGATCTGTGACAGCCCTGAAAATATGAAAAATAAAAAAACAGTTCAGTAAGAAAAAAATTATCGTTTGCCAGAGTCATCTGTTTCGGACAACATTTTAATTAATTTCTATTCAATCAAATATTGACAAATGAGCGAAATTTAATTTAATAAAATTCATCTCACAAGGCTGCCGAAAAAAGGATTCCTGCATGTGGGGAGCCTTGTTTGGTTTTAAATAGTTTTGCATGTGTTAGTGGATAGCCAACTTTTTCAAAAACTGTTTCAGGCATATGCAAATGGCAAGTCTATTGCGGAGGTCTCCTACCGAGCTGGATGCAGAATGTAAACATCAAAACTTGTGCTGAAAATTGACTACTACGAGTTAAGCTAAGTTCCTATTTGTTTTTTATATTTTCTACTTTTTGGCTTAAAGAAAATGCTTAATGGTAAAATTCGTGCAATGAGATTTTTTTTTTTAAAAAAAGCTGGAAGACTCAAGGATTTGTAGAAAACACTTGTAAATAACATCGCAGCTCCTGATATAAGCAAACAATGGCCTAGATTTCCAGGTAAATAAAGTGGATTCAAAGATGGGATAGGAGGGTAAAACATGGGACACGATGGGCCTTTGGAAATGACGAAGCTGACTTCTCTAATCTAAAAAAGGACCCCCCATGGAGTTCGTTTTAAATGCCTCGTTTAAAAGTATTCCAAGCAATGTTCGACAGTTGATCACATCTTCGTTATGAAAGGTTCCGAGTCCTTTCAACTAAGCGGTACACTAAGAAGAAGCATCACTGTTTCTTAATATTATTAGGTTTAGAGACATTCCTTAAATTGAGATAGCTTTAGAATGTTCGGATTCCAATCAGGTCTTGTCCACGAAAACGTTGCCCTTTAAGACCCACTTTAGGTCTCAGCTGTGCTCTATTGTTATGTGTGGACAATTTAAAGTTCATGCCTCACCATTTATGTGTATAATCCAAAATATGGACCTATTTCAATCCGAAATTCAATGTCTTGTGGCAAATTTTGACAGACCGCAGGCGAACAATTGACTAAAGTTTCATTTATAGAAGCTCCAAGATGGAAAGAACTTCCACTGCTTAGAGTTTGATGCACTATCTGATTGCAAAGAACATTTCCCATTATCCTCATTCTGAATTGTTATTCTGGGCGATTAAAATACTCGTAAACAAAATGGTTCTTCTATCGTAGGTTATGCAAAGGATGACTACAGACGGGGCAGTATGGTTTTCGTAGCAAAATACCCACAGTTCAATCCAAAAGTCTCTGAAACTGCAAGTAAGAGATTTGACCGAGATTGGCACGAGGCTTCTTTTTTTTTTGTTCGTGAAGTGCATTCAAAAATATGTTTGCCAGGATGGCCTACTGCAAATCTTGTCTGCGAAAACAAGCGTTCACAAAAATCAATCGGAGAGTTTACAGTGAAAAGTGTTTTTTAAAAGACCTTCTAAAGAGCAGCCAACAGATGGCCTTTCCTATTTATCCAAATAAGAAGATTCAAGGAGAGATGAAAGTACAGACTCTTTGTTCGTGGAAATACCCTTTATCTACGCATTCAACTGATCTAATGTTTTTCAGCAAAATTCTGCTTGTCTTTCAATTTCGGCCACGGTTTCCGATTTACTCTGTCAAATTTGTTAGGTGATTTGGCCTGCTTTTTAAAATTTTCAGTCTCTCCTCGGAAAAATCGTTTAGACAGTTATTTTGCATTATAGTGAGCCTACGAATTATTTCTCGTCAGCCAAACTGAAACATCCGCAGAACATTATGGAACTATCGCCATGCTTAAAAGACACACCACAGAAAGAAGGGTCTATAAGAGCTTCGATCGGTTGGTTGATATCCAGTCATGGTACTCTTTTCCCCATTCCAGCCACTTGACTTTGTTTGGAGGCACCATTTAAATTACTATCTGTTTTGAGTGAACTCTGCTCGTATTTCTGAAGCTGTAAGCCTCGGATCGCTCTACTGTCATGGATGGTATCTTGCACTGTCTACTTTCATGTTTTAAGCTGGGGTCGAATTACAATATCAGTTATCGAGCAATACGTGAGTGACTGCATTGTACTCATTTGGTATGACAGCTTACGATATCGAATGGTGAGTATCAAAATTTGCCATTCTGTCATACGTGATCGTGCATTTTTTTCTCGGTATCATTGTTGCTTACGGGTGAAGTTGCTTTCGGGAGAAAAAACAATATGTAAGAATATTCCTTTTTGTTGATATTTTCTGTGTTTTTGCTTATTATTTTAAATATATTTTAGGTCAATGTTGAATAAAATTTACCCCCTGCAGAGGAAATTTTGGGAAACTTTATGAGATGTCTGCTAGCTGGACATGAAAAACAAAACAACAAATAACACATTTTCAGACGATAAACACGTATCGGAAGATAAAAAAATATTGAAAATATTCCATTTTCTTATAACAATTAAACGAAAATGTTTATTTACAAATAAAAAAAATGTTCAAAAATCCATGTGTTTGACACTTATCAGCTGTCTCTACTCAGTGTAGTAGAATATTTCTAGTACTATCATCCCAATCTAGTTACTCGATCACACAATATCGTATGAATTTCACCCACTCGTTAACTGATGTAATTCGACCCCTGATCTGCAATAGCAGATCTTTCATGCCAACCATCTTTTCCTTAATTCTCATTCGAGGGTTTTTCCCTCAACGGGTTTACTTTAAATATTAAAGTTTTATGATTTACTGGCATCGGAAGATTACGTGACCTATTTTTAAGAATGGATTCTGTTCCTTTATATTAAAAAACGGCTAAGTGCAAGTCCGACACAAACGCGAAGGGTTCCGTACTGCCGTACAATGTACTGCACATTTTTGTTATTTTACATGTCACAACATATTTAAGGTTTTCGGATTTTTCCATTTACATCGGTCTTCTTGCCAAAAGTCTTGTTCGACAGCAAGTAAATTTTATGTTTTGATTCCCTTCCGCGTTTCAAAATATGCGGCATAAACAGCCGTAACTATTTAACTGCATCAATTTAGAAGCTTAATATTTTCAGCAGTTTTATTAAATTTTACCTTTAAATCTTCACGCGTTCCTAAGAGTTAAATTAAAATAAAAAAAGATTTTAAAAACAAGCTCTCATTTAAGAAAAAAACAAAATGTAAACTTAAACGGAAAAACTAAATTCAAAAACATTTCAAATTTAAAAGTCTGATAAAAGTTTACTTTTCAACAAGATCAGTGCCTCATGCTTTAAAATTTAAAATGTATTTCTTTATTTTTATTTCACGTTTTTTGTATTTTTTTTAAAGATTGTTCGTAATTTTTTTTTTTTAAATTTTAACTTTTAAGTTTTAAAGGTTTATTTTAAACATCATGTTTTTACCATAAAATTTGCAATGAAGAAAAAAATAAAGTTGACGGAAAATTATTAAAGTTTCATGTCATTAACACCTGAAGACTTCCCTCTTGCAGAAACAATCCTGGTAGAAAACCAGAATTTTATTACCAGATTTTTGTTTAGTCGCCAGACTTATTGTATCGTTTTCTACTCTTCAAGCCCTTTCAGTTGATATCCATATTTACGGGTTTAACAAAAATTAAACCCGCCATCTCGGAGTGGCGGCCATATCGAAATTATTGAAATATTGAGGATTGCATATTGTATCGTCACCAGAGTTGAAGACGTATGCAAAATTTCACCTCAATCGGACACCAAAACGTGGTCGAAAAATGGTTTGCAAAGCGGTTCCATACGAACAGTGCAAGTTTAATAGAAGCTTGTAAACGGGGTTTTGACAGACAGACAGACAGACAGACGGACAACGAAGAAGTTTCCTTTTGAAGTACGAGAAATAGAAAGCAGTATACGAGTTTGCTTTATTTTTCTAACTTCGAAGGTTGATTTTTTTTTATCTCAAAGCTTATAAGTTTTGTCACAATGTTTAATGAAATGTGAATTAATTGCTAGACGTACTTTCGTGAAGACAACCAATCGATTCACAACACTTTTGTCTCTCTAAATAGGACATCTTTGTTAAAATTAAGTGTCATTCCGTCATTGTACCACCAATCTTTTGTGCCCGCAAAACAATGTTCAGATTCTTAAATTTGATGATAACAAAGAGGGAAAAAAACCCTCTGCATTCATATTGCAATCTGGCTACCAAACGACCGTCCGACGACGTTCACACCAAATGAGCAGGAGTGTCAATAAACTTTATTGCAACGACAAGCCATCGGTGACAGGCTAATTTATATAAAAAACCTTAGTTTGATAATTTTTTTCGTGTTGTTTTCCTTTCTCCGTCCTCAATTCGGTGTGCTCATTGTGTTGAAGCTCATCGATCAATTCGGGATTGCATGTCCGAGGGATACACGAATTCCAACTTCTGGCGGCAGGAAGACAAAAATCTTTCGCACGCTGAGACTGATGACTCGATTCGTTGAATTCGTGATGACAAACAAAGGATATACTGTGTATGTATGATGAGGTGCCTTGGCACTGCAAGTCTCAGATCAGCTGCTGCTGCATCATCATCGCGTCGGTCGTCTTATCTTAAATTGAGATGAAGACGAGGCAGTATACTTTATAATTGTTTGCCAGCCGATATGAAGGAATATCATCGTGCAGTAATCCTTGATGGGAATTATAATTTTTTTTTTTTATGTCCATTAAAGGAAGGGCACGTCTCGCCAGAAATTAATTCAGTTTCATCCTTCAACAGCTAGAACAGCTACATACATAGTCGTACACTTCGTCCTGGTTAATCCAGAGGCAAACAGTCAACGCTCCGAGTACGGAAATGGCTGGAGGATAACGCAAATGAAATTCGAAATAGTGAAGTTACCGCCAGGAGGAATAGAACGAAACGAAACGAAAGGAAAGCAAACCTTCCATCGATAGATAAAATGTTTTTCGAACCGTCGTCGCGTCACTGGGATGGTGTCCCTTTTTTTATTTGCTCCGGCTTTAAAGCTCTAGACTCGTTCCGTATCGTTCATACCTTTTGCTGTAATGCGATGCGATGTCCTGCTGCTGTTGCCGTTCAGTTTATTGAATTCCCTGCCTTGCTACGTAATCCTTAAATGTGGTTAGCTTTGGCGTGTTTATACCGTGTGTATGTGTGTGTGTGTGTTCCTACCTTGTAAACGCCGGGTGCAAATTAAATGTTGGTACGCTTGCAATGCATCCCTCCCATGCCATCATTATTTCGATCGAAATTGGGTATAAGGATATAATTGTTCCTTGGGGCTGTTGCTGTTAATGTCCAAATTCTCTTTCCTCGATGTGCATCCTTCTGGACAAATTGCTGAAATTGATGTCACGTATCAGGCATGTGCACAAGCTCTATATGTGTATAGGAATTGGCTTCCAGGACGATGTCATTTATGAGAATTTGTTTATCGATAGATGGGGTGCGACAGTCATCAGCAATTTGCAAGGATATGCTCTCAAAATTTGCCAAATGAACGTAAGTCGGATGTAAATACGTTTACGTAAATTACGGGTATAATTAAAATAGACAAATTGCAAAATTCTGTCTCTCAAATCAGAGGAATGGAGAAGAAATTCAGTTAAATTGAAAGTTTACATTTCGTTTGGTTGGTATTCGAAAGGGTCGTCCTTACAATTGGCATGGCAGGAAACTTTTCCTCATAGCAAATAGTTTTATTCCGATTTCTTTTTTTTCAAGTGGAAAACAAATCTAGCAAATTTAAAAAAACACGCTTTTTGGAGGTATTAAACTTTTCCATAGAAAGTTTTTGTTTGCAATTGGAAAGCGATCGAGTCAAAGACCATCTCGAAAGTTTGGTCGAAAAGCGGATTTAATGTTTAAGGCGAACTCGGAGCTAAATTTTGCCGGCAAGATCATAAAAAAAAACGACGGATCAGCATCAGTATGTCCAGCCCTATATTGATGAAGATATATTTGCATGTCCTGTTGGACAGAGCATTGTACAAGCAATGAGCTTCCGGTCAACGCTGCTGAAAACAAAACGTCCTCTTTAGAAAGAGGAATATTACTAAAATATGACTCAAAGAAATTTAGTTCAATCCACTTCTTAGGTCAAAGCATTAAGAAGTGAAGACGTCTGACTCAATCAGTGGCTATGTAGGAGTGCATTTGAAAGGATGCGTTTGTGTCTGAGCCAGACTTCAAGGAACTGCTTGATTTGCAGGTTCTAGCCTCAGAGGGCTCTCTTTAGATGTTTACTGACATTCTTGCTCTATTTATCCAAAATCAAACGCTCGTCGGTACGCCGAGAAAACTTCTTGATTTACATTTTAGGGATGTGCCTTTTTCGGCGTGGAAAGGGATGTTATCGAACCTTTAAAGATGGTTCCAAAGTGACTTGTTGTAATGGGCACTCTCTAAAACAACAACTGGATTCATACGTTGTTTTAACCACGACAAAAAAGTTTTCGGTTGGCTCGACAAGTGCAAGATACTCTGGAAGTGTCGTACGTTAATTTTTTTTCTTCTTGCTTGGATGATGATGGGCTTACTCTACTTCTTCGTATTCCCTGAAAATCATTCAAAACTCGTTACAAGGTATCCCTAAACTTTTTGTGTAGATACCAAAACGAAAGTCGCTGGTAAATATGTCTGAATGTCCTTGTCACTTATAACAGGTTGCCAAAAAAGACTCATCCGGTCAAGTTGGCGCTCCTATTGGTAAGGGTTTCAGAAGTCCCTTAAGCAATCTGTCTTCCCTAAAGTCTGAAAGGACACATTTATAATCCCTGTCCACAAAAAAAGGACACAAAGACGATATATATAGTATATAAACGTCCCATAGCCAAACTCTCTTCCATACCCAAGCTCTTCGAAAGTATTGTCTACGACTCTCTGCAAATCTATACCTTCCTACAAACAACACGGATTCGTAAAAGATAAATCTTCTGTAACAAATCTCACCGAATTTGTATCTTAAGTCTTGCAAGCACTTCCACAAGGCAAAGAAGTTGATGCTATAGCCACTGACTTCAGTAAGGCTTTTGATAAAATCTCTCATCAAATCATTTTCCTGAAACGTAAGGCCCTTGGGTATCCTCCATCCTTCATCTCCTTGTTAAAATCATATCAAGAAAATCGCCAGTATAAGGTTGTTTTCAGATCCTCAGTGTCCCTGTCCCTACCTCTGGAGTACCTCAAGGGAGTCATTTAGGACCCATTTTCTTTATTTTCATTAATCACGATGTTCAATGCATGCTTAAAGACTCTGACCTGTCCATTTATGCTGATGATATGAGAATTTCCAAACAGATATAATCCCAAATACTTGGTTTTATAAAACGATGGTCGAAAGAGTTCTCTTATCCTTATGTCTCTAGGTCTATTTGTCACCTTTGACCGACCACTTCTCGAATATGCCAGCCAAGTTTGGTCTCATTTTTATGAAGCACATTCCCTCAGAATAGAAGCATTCCAAAGCAGATTTATCCGTTTTGCTTTACGCGGCTTACCTTGGGTTGATAGATACAACTTGCCTCCGTACGAAAATCGACTCAAATTGATCGATCTACAAACCCTTGTAAAACGACGAGAAGTTGCCGATATTCTCTTCATTCTCTCAATTGTTTGCCGGTGCAATTGACTCCCCTTCTTTATTAAAAATTGCCCTTTTTAACACCAATCCACGTAACCTTAGGTCCTCTTCACTCTTTTGTGTGGCTCTTCACCGCACAAACTGCGGCTTGTTTGTTCATGGATCTTTTTCGCTCACTCGTTACAGTAATCGTGTTATTTTTGAGAATGATGTTAAGACGCGAGTAACGATCTTCAGACAGTAGCTGATTGAGTATATACACTTTGTAAGGGAACATCTTAAACTCTTTCTCTTACCTACGATGCAGAAACGAATGTGTTTTGGACAATTCCCTGGCAAGTCGGCTTGTTGAAGTTGACGCGATGTCAGAAGCGATAAAGTATGGTATTCCGTGGTTTATTGAAATGTTTTATGCATCGTAAAATTTTCAAATATCCAACATATTAACTGTTTGAAAAAATTAAAGCATCTTCCGATATGGTGATACATTTTGGGCCACATTCATATTTTTGAGTTTGATCGAATCCGTTGCCGATAAGCCTTGGTTTTTATCTCCAAATCAAACTCTCACTGGAGATTTTTGACTGGTAATTTAACTAAATTTAGGGTAAGCATATTTGCCTATTCCTGTCCCTGCTAGGCGAGCTGATCGTCAGCTTTCTTTATGTCATGTCACCCAACAAATGACATAGAGTTTTAGTTTCCTTGTACACATTTGAACAAGCTGGGTTTTATCCATTCTGACCAAAAATCTTTAAGAAAAATATTGTGAAACATTTTTTTTAATTAAATGGATAAAAAATCGCGTCCAGATCGACAAACAAAAAGGCGATTTCACGGCACAGAAAGACACCAGTTTTACGAGTGTATCAAAGGAGGCCAGAACTGCTTGATATGAAGAGAGAAACGCGGAAAATAGTTTTCTCGAAGTCGAGGAAGGCCCGGTGTATGAAGCAGGAATGGCAGATTGAATAAATGGAAGTCTACAAAATCATTTCACGACTTACGACTGCGAAAAACTTTACGCGAAACTTTAAACGCGTTTTTCTCGAAACTGTTTTTTTCAAAACAATACCCACGATTTCTCAGGTTCTACTACTATCCACATCCCCAAATGTCAAATTCTTTTTTTTTTAAAAAAAGGGATGGGGATAGTTCCATAGACATAGACAAGCCTATAAAGAAGACTCTCTAAAAACAGTCAAAGAATGTGGTACAAAAATTGTTTTTCTTTTCAGACAGTCGCCATTTCGTGCAAAAAAAAAAAATCTTTCCAACTTTTCCGTAGTTCCAGACATTATTATTATTGTTTTTTTGGTTTCAGATTGCTACGAGGGTTGAAATCGTGGGCTTGGTTACGCGCCAATTTTTTGAGACCTCAACTTCATCAACTGTTAATTTTTGAAATTTTGAACATTTTTTCTGTGTTCTTGTTATGTTGATAAATAACTAATAAAAAAAAGGATAATAAAAATATTAATTGCCTTTTTCATTTCTTTTTTCTTTCAAAAATTACATGAAATGCCTCTGGACTAGAATACCCCTTAAGACATATCTCTGGTCTTTCAAAAATAGTTTTAGGGCAGTTTGTAAGGGCATCTATTGCTACGGTTGAGGATTGTAGTCAGCATTGACTCCAATGCTAGAGAATGTACAGATCAAAGGACTTTAGGTTGGCTTCTAGACTTATCAATTTTTTCATCTTGTTGAATATGCGCTTGTTGTTTTTTTTTCTGGATTAAAAAGGCTATTAAGGAGCAATGTTCAGAAACGTGTCTGGATTGTTCGCACATATCTTAAATGGTGCCACCCCATAAAAAAATCTTACGGCGTAAAATCCCAACTCTGTCCGGTCCAGCAGTATCGCAAAAGTTGAGAGTAGTAAGTAAAAATTTATGTTTAGTAGAAAATAGTAATACTGCCACATTTATTTAAATGATTCAGTTAAGGAGGAGTACATATTTAAAATGAGAAAAAATTCAAAATAGGTCAAGAAGTGCAACAAACTCCCTATTTCATTATGGTTAGTATCGAAAAGTAATAGTTTTAAATTATGTAAGATATTTTCAATATTCTTATGGTTCGAATATCTTCGGGAAGTGTATTATGTGTATTTGCCATTTATGGGACCTTTTAAGTATGCACCTCTGATAAAAAAAAGTATAAGGACTTCAAGATATTACAGATGCCTAACGGTAGAATTATTATTTTATAAAATAGGACTAAGGTTCAGCTAACAAGTTTTTGTATTAAATATGTACATAAGTGAGTACCACGCCAACTATAACTATTTTTTTAAGATGCTATTAGAACAACCTTCTCAGCCGATAGAAACTTTGCAAAGTGGATAGCAGATATAGGTTTATATAGGTTTTCATCGATTATGACACCTAAGTACTTATAATATTAAACTGTATATATCAATAGTAAAATAATTGATATTACAGCCGATCTTTTTATAGAACGTTGCACGCGCAATCAAGCAAGCTAAATCTCTGACAAACACCTGAATATTGCTTAGGTTAATTCTGTAAGGCATGAGTTTCATTTGGCTGCCAACAATTAACTTGTGTCCTGCAAATCAGAGTCTTAACAGCTGCACTTCATGCTTGATATCAGCTAACAAGGTGAAAGAGATAACTTGAGCTATACACAAAGGAGACATTTTCGAAGACTAAAACAGAATGGGACTAATGACTAAGCCTTGTGGAACGCCACATTGAAGAGCTTAGATCCGCCCACAGTGCACCCAATTTTTACTTTATCCATTCTGTCTTGAAGGTAAAATGTCAGCCATTACTAGATATTTAAAACTTTCAAAACCTCTGCGATACAAAATACCCAAACGAATTTCGTAATCTACCAAATCAAAAGCCTTCGTTATATTAACGAAGAGTCCGACCCAAGTTTTGTTATCATCAAGTCCCTGGAGAATAGGCTAGAAGAAGGCCGTCTTCTGTTGTATGTGTTACTCTAAAACCAAATTGATTTTTGCTAAAAGAGTTATTAAGAAAGTTCAAAACTCAGATTTTAAAAGCTTTCTGAAAAAAATCCAGGTTATGGCCAATTCCACTTCCACTCCAAAAACTTCACCAAACCAATCACACGTTCAGAATACGTTGACTACTCTAAGATGACAATTTTGCTTGTTGGTGTAGCTGCGGAGATGGAAATGCTTCTCATCTGGAAAAGATGGTTTTTTGAGCAAAATTATCGACAATTTGGATCTGTTCGAAATTCAAAACAGAGAAGCGATAATAAAGCGGGTGGTCGTTGACTGATGTTCGAATGCTAACATCTTTGACGAGTTGAGGTTTTCGAATTTACACGCTCCCTTTAGAACGAAAGTGTTCCGTAATTAAACAGGAAGTCAGATTCACGAAATTGTTGCTTTTTAAAATTCGCACTATTTCGGTAACCATGCCACTTTTTTGTACTCTTTTAAATACCAAATGTCATATTTTAAACTTCCAAAAAACAGTTTAAACAAAAACAAAAAAGTGAAAGAACGGCTAAGCTCACTCTGCCTTGACATTTTGAGCTTCGGAAAGAGTCAAGCTTGGGTTTTACATTGTTCAGTTTCAATTCAAACGGTGACATAAATTCAAACTCTTACAATCTCCTCGAAACCAAGCATATTTAACGCCTGTAACATAATTGAATTATTCGGACCTCCTGCCGGCATCTCTAACAATAAATAATTTAGCAAACTGGAAACTCTGAATGATTAATCATTCTGCAAAAATGTGCTTTGCCCCCCCCTTAACAAAAGCGCATCATACTCGTATGCAACCTTTACCCAAGATTTCCTGTACGAGTATATTCAATTCCTTTTCCTTTGCACATTAATCATATCTCCTTCTCTTTCTCCGAATTCGGTAGACGAACAATAAACATTATACCGAGAATCGCAAATTAAATTAATAACAAAAAAAAAACGATTCCATCTCTGCTCCTGTAGCCTCCCTCCACCGCCACATTTGATTTAGGAGCAGTTTCAGCTATGAGCAACTCTGTACTGCTTCTCCTTAACATTCGTACAACAACAAAGACAGAAACAGTCCGGTTTTCTGTCTGCGTCCTGTGTGACATCTTTATGACCATCTATCATTTCCTTCATCGTCACCTCTCGAGAACATTTCGTCAGAATGTATCTTGTATCTTCTTGCTCCTCAGTCCAAAAAACAAAAAACAAGAGAGACCGAATTCAATGAACTTTTGTGTGCAATTTGCGTGGGGGAAGGGAATCTTCATCTTCATCTCAACCAGCATAGCCTCAGCAGTAAACGAAAACCATTTATTACTGGCGGCTGCGGCTAGCAGTGTTCCTCCAATAAAAACTTAGACAATGTCACAGGCAATATAGACGCGTACGTGCACCTATTGTGCTGTCGGTAAAAAAAACAAGAGAGACGAAGACGAACGCCCGTAGATACGTCCGCCGCATCGCCCTAGCGTCAAATGACTCTTATCGTCGATGGAAATCTTCATCGTAATGAGGTTTCCTACGTTCGTCGCCTAACCATCTTACCGAGTCTGGAGCACTCGTAAAAATCTCAACTTGACAAGAATTTCATAATAAATACGATGATGAAGGAGGACAACAGGACTCTTACACTTGTGTACGGTCACTCGTTTCGATAACTTGAAAATTCCAATCAAATTTGTATGTCCGTCTGACCGTGCGATGCGATAGCGAATCCGACTCGACGCCTTCTCCTCCTCGCGTTTGGCAATAAAACTTGACACTAGTTTATAGGTTTTTACTATTGTTGATCGACACTGGGTCGGTCTTGCCTCTTAGCTGATCAATAGCAATCAGAAAAAAAATGGTATTCGAATTTTATTACCCAAAAGACAGAGTGGAGTCTTATGTTGCCAGAGGGAACGAGACAAAATTAAACAAAAGGCCATTAAGTCTCGTGGTAATTGCTGCATTTTTATGGCTGTGTGCAGCAGCAGATTTGTAACAAATTAAGGCTTTGAGCTTTTTTTTTACGAGCTCTATTGTTTGGCTGTGTGTGACACAGTCTTGCAAGTTTCGATTTTATAACAATGCCGTTGAACGGATCAGAGTCAATGTTCTCCGGGGTTAAGGGCGTGGCGCTATGGATCTAATTTAGATAGTCACAACAAAATTAACTTTGCAGATTTAAGGGCAATTCAAACAAGCATTAATGTCTCGGAATTGATATTTATTTTCTCCGCAATTTCTCCATTTATGTTGCACGTTTTATAAAATTCGCATAGACATAGCTGGTTAGATTAGGCATAAAGTTTAAAGCCGATAACTTAGCCACCAGCACCGAAACGACGACGCGAAGTAAAAATTGTCAACAAAAACAATCAGCAGGTGCTGATTTGACAAGTAGATAGATTTTCGAGTGTCGAAAAATAAAGGCAGGCAAGTTTAGTAAAAAAAATATTTACTAAAAGTTCAAAGTTGCGGTAGGCGCCGAAGAGAAGCTGTACGGTCCTAATGCAAAACCAAGCTTAACACCAACACTGCATAAATAGGAATTGTAAAAAGAGAATGCTTGAAAATATTCTATGAATCCATTGAAAATTCCAGATAAGGCAATGAAAAAAGCCGACCAAAGTTGGCCAAACTCAAGGAAAAAAACAGGGTATCAAAGGCCCTTTGGTGTAGGCATACTTCTTAGGGAAGCATGCAAAGAGACTGGGTCTCTCGGTCACGGACGAATGCAGGTACTGTGATGTTTTGAGTGTCGAAGAGGATATAGGTAAATCCAGCCCGATGTATTTAAGAAGGACATTAGTTCCTTAATATCCGTAGCAGAAATCTCATTAATTGAGTTGAAGAAGGGTCTACCAAGCACCAGTCGCAAAAGAAGTGTGTTAGGGTCTCCCTCTCAGCTGTGTTTTTGCAGCTGCGACAATGTGAGTTGTGTGGGCTACCTAGCTTAATGGCATGGTCTCCAATCGGCCAGTGTCCTGTGCAGACCGCCACTAATCTAGCAATATCATGACGGGCTCGCCGAAGGAGATCTTTTGTTTTAGATTGTTTGTATTGTTTGTATTCCGGCCATATTTTCCTTGATGTTGCACAGTTCGTAAGTCTGACCCATCTAAGATTTGCTTTTTCAAGGAAGTATGAGGATATATTAGCCTTAACTGCTTGTAGTGAGATGAAAATCTCACATGCAAGCGAGCGCTGAAGGGCAGATCTCTTTCTAGCAAGTTCATCGGCCTTCTCATTACCTGGGATGGCACTGTGGCCGGGAACCCATACAAGGGAAATGAGCTGACCTTCTAACGACGCTATTTCAGCTCGGCATTCCTGTACTAATGTTGAATGTGAAGTAAAGGAGGCAATAGCTTTGTTGGCTGCTTGACTGGCCTGGCTTGGCAGGATATTTGGATGTTATTTGATTTGACGACATGGATATAACTCATTTATTATGTGAATACCAGGGTAAAGCTAGAAGCCGTAGAAAACGTTTGTGCCATTACTTTTTTGATACCCTAGAGGAAGTAGGACACATCAACTTCAAACAAATCTTGAAATTGTGTAGGGAAATCAATTGTCTCGAGGAAAGTGTTAAGGCTGTTGCTCCGCATCAGGGATCGCGATGGGCCCAGTGTGGTGCCTAGTGTCTTATGAAGCACTTCATAAGACAACCTAACCTTACCTACTAGAGTGCATGAGATCCTTCATAAGGAACCCACAACTCATGGAAATTGTGTGCGTATAAAAAGACACATGGATAGAATCGAGGCAAGAGTCGTTGGAGCTCTCACTTCCCCGGTTTTACTGAACCTTTTCATCCCCGGACAACGGGGACCAAAAGTGATAAGAATAACATAAACCAAACAGACCAATATTATCGCAGCTATGCTATCCGAAACGATCCACGAAAACGTCCTTGTTCCAAAAAAAAAATCGATCTTTTTGTCGCGTGCTTTTTTGTGGTGATTAGCAGTAGACTCCGAATCAGCACCCAGAGGGCGCAGCCATCGGTTGAGAAAATTGGCAATTATTTAAACCCCGTTTAGACGATTACTTTTGAGTGCGTAGTGAGCAGGCATGTAGTGTCTACACACTGTAGTGCTCACTGCTGCACAACTTTCACAACGAAAAGGGATGGAATCAGTGAAATGGAGCATTTATTTCTTCTCTCGTCTCAGTACACATTTTAACTCACGATCTTCACCAAACAACTGAAACGATTGTGATGTTCATCCGCCAACCTCACTACTCCATGATAGAAATATAATGGCAAAATGGAAGAGAACGGAACATTCCGGATATGGAACACGACTGCCCACCGCGAATTTTATTTTTTCTTCGTGACTGCCGCTTTCTCTTGCCACTAACTCCTCTCACCATCAAACTACAAATACAGAATGAGAATTTACCTCGAAATCGGTACGGTTTGGAAACGAAACATTCATGCCCAGGCAGAAAGTCATCGTCTGAAGATGACTTTCGGTGGAATTTCGGATTTTCAAGCTTTCTCGTTTCAACTCGTTAAAAAACTACCTGTTCCAGCCGACATGCCTTTCTATCTCATGCTCATGTGACCAGGCACTTAGAGTTCAAATCAAATTTTACAGCTATGAAGCAGCAAGATTTTGTTGACTGCAGCGACATCTTGTTTTAAAAACTTGTAGTCATGTTACTCTAAGTGAACGATCGCATTCGACTTTTATCCATTGAAGATCCTTGAAGGATAGCTGTGGAAATTCAGTGTGAATTAGGAGCGCCTATTTCATCTCGGACGGAAAGAAGGCCATAAGTAGAAAAAACGTCGCTAAAGAGGCAAATGACAAATCGAATATTGTTGGCGAAATCGATCCTGAATTGGGTTGGGCAAGTTGATGGCAAAAAGGGTCGAAAAGTTCTATGGTCGGACCTTTTGTAGGTACGCCAAAAAAATGAAGAGTTAATTCCTCGTTTACCTTTAAACATGGTGTTGGTAATATAACGGTATGGAGCTGAATCTATTGGTACAGAGTGTGGCTTCAGAGTCACCAAGTCACCTCATGACATGGCCTACGCAGTTCCTTGTCTTGATTTCAATCGAGTATTTATGGGGCATTGTTAAGGCACAAAGAGTTGTGGAAATAAATGCAAGCGGCTTGGTTTATTATACCAACAAGTACTTGCAGTGCGTTAGTCGATTCTACCCCATCCAGATGTTCGAGTGAAAGCTACTTTCTTCCAAGTTTTATTAATTTTAATTTGAAATAAAAAAGTTAAAAAATAACCTTATGTATTATTTTTTTTATTTGGTTCGCAATTTAATTGTTTTTTTTTTGTGTTTTTGTTGATCTTTTAATTCATAATATTTATAGAAACAAAACCATTGGAACTCTTCACAGGCAAAGGGAACTGCGCAAGCTTA
Source organism: Orthonevra nobilis (assembly GCA_963555765.1). Classification (NCBI taxonomy): domain Eukaryota; kingdom Metazoa; phylum Arthropoda; class Insecta; order Diptera; family Syrphidae; genus Orthonevra; species Orthonevra nobilis. The sequence goes on along the minus strand of OY743225.1, from coordinate 126,382,831 downwards.
ATAGCGTTATTGAAAAGTCTTCACTATAAAAAAAACATGGCGGCTTGGATGTTTGACAACCTCAAATCCGAACTTCTTAAAAAAAAGTCCTGAAATAAATTTAAATAGAACACCATCATCGAATGAAACTAAAAATTCATTCTAAAGTAGTTTGATAAATTAAAAAATTTCAGAGAACTCTATTTAGCGTCACGAGGTCCCCTGCCACAAGATGCAGTGTCTTAATATCACAGGAAAAGTAAAATCAATGTCACAGGCGGTCTTTGACATCATTTATGAGTTTGAAGGTAGTTAAGAGAGCATACAATCTAAAAGTGGTTTTGGGAGGACACCTTCTTTGGGATACGACTCAAATCTCTATAATCTTGAGGAAGTTCCTCTTCTCAGGAAAGACTTTGGCCAACTGCATTGGTGCTCTAAATGACATTGACGAATACCACCAAGTTTCCATCAGATGGTCCCCTGCCACCGACACTTGGAGGGCAAAGAATGACAAGAAGGATCGATAGATCAACGTAGGGACCAGCTGCTGCACATACAATTTCGAGTAGAGAAATGGATCTCAAGAGGGACAGTGTCATTTCTCGATACCTATGACCAGAAGTTAACACAACTACAACAAGAATTCTCCTGGATTTCAGTACAAATGAGGCACGCACCTTGATCGGTGTCCCGAAACGCCTCTTCAAAAGTTCCACTCAAAACAAAAGGTTTATATAACCCACTGGCGAGGATACCTTTCTTAGGTATAATCTCACCTCTTAAAGACTCATATTCCCACGATTTCTACAAAGCTCCGATACGTTTTCAAGTAATTTATAGCGTACTTAAGTGTTTAAGTACTTGAGAAGTACTTCCAACCAAGAACTTTCAACCAATTACATTTAGATAGAAGTTCCCAAAAATTATTTTCAATAGAAACATTGCTCGCAAAAGAATATAAAAGCAGTAAGCTTTATTTGGGGCTACTTAAAAATCTTTTTATCCTTGCGAGTTTTCGTGTTTAAGAACGATATAACAACGACCAGAAATCGATATCCTGACTTCAAACAAAACGATTGCACTTCCGATGATCTACTCAGTATAAGTCAGCGATAGTTTTTTTTTTCTACCCTTTTACCTTTCTACAACCAACCCAAACAGTTCCAGACTGGATAGGTTTTCTCTTAGGAACCGACTGTTAGGGAACCATGTCGAATAGGACAGTGTCACTTAACTTGAACTCATGAAGGCAGCTTCGATCGGTCCCGAACTCGATTTCAGTCGGGTTCATCAAATCAAATTATTAGTCTCAATGTCGCGGAAAGAATGCTGGCCTTAGAATTTCTTTCCTGTATGTGTTCAGTTAAGCAGGGTCGTTACCGAGAGGACTTGTCAAATAAAACAATTTCAAATCAAAGCCACAAGTTCTCTGCTCTGAAGAACCCTTAGAACCAATTTCATAAACTGGGCACAGATGTTGTTCGATTTTATTGTGCGAAGGAGAAACTGCCAAATACAAACCCCACCTTATATTAAGGGTAAAGATATGCGCTCATGTTTCCCAACTCTTAAAGTCAACCCAGTTTACGTCTCGGAATCTATTTCAGGCCATTAGCTCAAAATTAAAATAAGATACAAAAAAAAAACCTTCTCATGCCGCGGCCTCACTAATAATTCACCTTGTTGACCAAAAAGCCCATAAAAATAAAAATTCTTATAGCCACGCAAAGTTGGCGAATATTTATGCGGTCAGGGTTGTTCCACTACAAACTCCTCCCGAGTGTTCACCCCAATTTTATGACCCTGATTCGAAATCCCATGGAAAGAAACTCTTCGTAGGTTAAGGTCGTTCCGAATAATGCTCTACTCGCAATACAAAATGGTTTCGTCCCTTTGTGTACTCCTACGCTCGCCCCCATATACCATGTCCTTAATCCTACTTCCGGCAACTAATCCACTTTTTGACGTGGGGCTGTGTGTCCTTGCGTGCTGCTTCGTCGTAAACCATTAAAATTAGGTTACGCTGATTTATGTAGTTCGTCATTTCATTTAAGCATTTTGTTACACCAAATGTGGACACAGTCCACAGGCATGCAATGTGTTTTTAATTATGTCCACGAATAGATCTGCGATTCGTTCTAGGGACACTACTTCTTTTAATGGCGCAGATAGTGTGCCATCGTAAAAACTATGTTTTCTATTAGAAGAGGAATTTCAAGTCTGTGCATCTCCTCGGCAAACATGCATCTAAGTGCATTCGGTTTTTCAAAAGTCATCGTAAAATTTCAGCTCGTAAATGGAGAGTGAGCAGCTCTGAGTGGTTTTTCAATGTGACTGCACTACGTGCTGAAAGGTTTGATGGCTTAAATGTGCTAAAAGCATTCTAGGATCCCGTAATCATAAATTCAGATTCTTTATTCGATTGTTCCATCATAAGACTTAATGATAACTCATCGAGTCATTGATCTGGTATTCTGATTGGATGCATCTCAAGAATTTGTCCAACTTTGTATTGGCAAATCGAAGTTAGACTTCATCAATATTAATTAAAAATTGAACGAACACCGGATGGATAGATGTAGATACTTCAACACAATCACAGATTGCACTTCAACAGCTGTAATCGGGCACATGTGATTGGGATGATGTTGCTCTGGCTGGCTGACTTCTGCACTTGTATCCTCCGCAAGGTTGAGTTGGTTGAGAAATTTAATTAATTCATTATTAACTCTTGTGGTGGTGTAGGTTACGTTGCAGGTAGGATGCTTTGCAGGTAGGATGCTTTGCACACCGCATTACGTTGCAGTATAGTTTTTAAGCAGTGGGCTGAGAGGCGTTAGTTCGGAACTTGGTTTCCAGGGTTATGAATTAATTTTAAGCACTTATGTCGTGTACTTAAATAATGCTCATTAATCGACATTAGATGGCATGGTGTTGTCCTGTTTCTTGCTACCCTGAGATGCATTCTTTTCTTATAACTTTACTAGCTTTCATCATTTCAGCAACAGCTCCAGAGCATTGTGTGAATGTCTGACACCGTTTTGCAATAAAAAAACGTTTTCGCACTGCGTCAAAGCTTGAACAGAATTTTGAGCCGATACTGTGCAGCTATTCACAGACTCCATAGCCTCTTGTGTTCCTGATTAACACAAAGCGATGACCGAATTCCTGATCGCGGGATATCTCTATCAGGTCTGTCGCGATTAACGAAAGGGCCAGAAGAGTTATTTTCTTTAAATTTATGAAACATAAGAAATGCTGTCCACACGAGATCGATTGGTGGGACAACATCTGCGACAAAACATCACAATCGACAGCTACAACAACACCAAATAGATTGCGCAGTTCGTTGAGCGACTGCCTTTCATCAATTGATTCAATAAATAAGACTTGAACTTTTATCTAGTTTTCGATTCATGTCAAGTCAAAATTTGCCGCTGTGATCATATAGAAGGAGCAAGTAGTCTCCACAGTCATAGTAGTCTGCCCAATTTGATGACATTGTATTTTCGTATGGACGGGCCGCTGGAACTCTATGTAACACGAACTTAAAAATAATGGTTTGTGTCGATGATCTGTCATTGGCTTCGCTGTGAAGGTATAACACTGGTAGCAGGGTGATGAACCAATATGCCGAAATACAGGTTTCTAGTACATCAACTAAATTTTAATAAAAATCGGTGAATTAAGCGAATGCAAATAAGTCGATATCATGGAACAATCACGATAATTGGAATCAAACTTCAGCCGACGATTAAATTCTTTAATTGTCCGCTCTGGTAAAAGGTTGTTAATGCTAAAAAGGTTGGATGATGGTTTAGTTTGTTCAAAGAACTAGGATCAAAACTCAGAGCTCCAAGGACTAAGATCGTGATTTTTAAAATATTAATTTTTTCAGTTCTTAAATATATATGGAGCCGAATCATGAACGATAAGCAGGACAATAGAACAAATTTTATGGCTCTTTGAAAAAAATAAATTGATAGCCAGATATACAATCCTGATTGCGTTGAGAAGGTACAACCACGGGCTTTACAAAGATCTGTGGGATGGAAAGTTAAACTTCGTAAAGACAACTCATTTTCAAGTGTTATAAAACTGTCTAGATTGTAAAATACTCGTACATGGAAAAACAAAAAGGATTTTAAAAAAAACGAGGTCCGGCGTTAGTGATTCAAAAATGTGAATCAGGTGTGATTTGTTTAGAAATGCAAAATTGGCTTATATGACAAGTTGTCTCAGTCAAATGTTCACCTCGTGTGGAGATGCAATTTGTGCTCGTTTTACGGCACTTGCATTGTTGCTCGGAAAACATCTGGAACCAAATTTGTGATTTTTTTTTCGGTGTTGATTTTTAAGTCTGGCAATATTTTTGCTTGATAGTGGGGGGTGTCAAAAAGCCTGAAAAAAAGAAGTCTGCCCTTGAAGCATTTGCTTGACTAGTTCACGATTCGAGAATTGATGACCGTCTCCAATCACAATCTACAACGTTAACCAACACACCGTAGGTGGTTGCTCCGTCCTGTTGGAATCTACAATGCTCCAGACCCAACTGTATGTAGCGTTTGTCAATAACGATTACGCGTCATTCAAGAAATAATAGCAAATTCCATTTAACAGTAACTGAGGCACCAAGCAGTTACTTCGAGGGAACACAAAGACTGTTCTTAGTCACATCACTACTTCTTGCTCCAGGAGCAGGAACCAGTGTGAACTTTTAGCGAAACATCTTCAGATCTTTCACCGAAATTCGAGTCATCGAACGTCTGCTGATTTCAGATTGTGATGTCAGATTTCTCTGATGTCCTCCAACACAGGAATGATATTCTTTATCGAACGAGTAGCGGGCCATTCGTATTCATGGTGCGTCCTTCAGTCCTCAACCTGCCGACAATATAGCACAAATGTCAATGGAGACAACCACCTGCTTCATCCTCTCGGATGAGGCGCCTTTCGACGGCTACTTAAACAAGCAATTGTCATTTTATTGCCTCGGAAAATTGACACATAGTCAGAGAGATTGTGACTGCTAGCTGAGGTTTTTGGCCCATTATTCTTTCCAGGAAGAAACTCTACAGTCAAATGAAGCATAAACGATTTTTAAGGCAAAAAATTGAAGATTTGAACTTGGCCGATTTTTAATTTCAGCTAGATGGGGTCACGTACCACAATAACGATTCAATCATACTTTTGGTGTCGTTGTTTTTTTCTGGGTTTTTATCAAGATCGTTGCTAAGTGAACAATCCTTAGGCGATTGATGTATTCCACAACAATGCTGGTCAAGCTGATACTAATACAGGAGCCCTAAACATAGCAAATGTTGTCAAAGAGAAGATTGATTGCCCACCACCCTTAAGCTTTGTCTTATGAAACCAAGAAAATAACGAGGAAGCATCCTACATTCGCCTATGCCAGCTTAAGGCGCTCCTCTATCTTCCAGCACGCAAATGACATCTGCATGATTTATTTATTAGAAATTCAAACTATCAAACGATATTTAAATGCAGACAAAACTGCGACCACCCACTTGGATTTCCTCAACTTTGTTTTCAATAGAAACTCAGCCACGACTCTGACGGGCGGGAGTGACTCAAGAAAATAAATTGACCCCAATCTGTTGCCGTCACCCGCAACTGAGTCAACACAAAACGTATACGCATAAATCTTTCACCCGTTGACATTTTTAAATTTACTGATTGCATCAGCATCAGCATCCCAACCCCAACACAAATTCAACTAAAACACAGTGGCACATGCCACCATACTTTCCACAAACAAACGCGATTTTATCTATCACAATCGATAAGATGTCGAGAGAAGAGAGGACGACCCAGGACCTTCTATTCTCGTCGCCATTACAGACATACACTTAAGGTGACATCATAAAAAAAAAACAAAAAACATCAAGCCTCATGGAAAAATGAAATAATTGAATTTCAAATCGTTTTTTTTTTTGTAGTTTGTTTGTTTGTCCTTTGATCGCCCGCTCCGCCCACTGAATTCCATTTTCTTTTCGATGTGATGCAAACAGAAGATGAAAAGTTATAAAAAAAACATTTCCCAACCATTTTCACAATTAAGGACAAATGAAAATTGAAGAAAATCAATAAGAAAATGAAGAGTGAAAGAAAACGTGAAAAAAAAACATCTCATTCCAATCTCGATGGTTGCAGACGAACGCAGTCTAAGGACGACACACACACAGCACTGGAAATGTCTGGAAGGATGTCGATGTGAGTGAGCTGATTTGTGGCTTTGTTTGTTTGCAGAGTTCTTGTGGCTTGAAGCCAAGAGTACCAGCGAACAATTGAATACTTAAGACTGTAGACTTATTCGTAGATATTGTTGTCGCCATGGCAGGAATTCGACATTTGAAATCGATTTGTTTTCGAATTTTACAGACCAACGAGAAAAAAAGTCAAGTAATACGGCAACCCTGTGGACATTCAGAGGAAAGTACACTAATAGTAAACTTTGAATGTTTATTAACCTTTTCTTTCGCTGTTTATAACTTTGCTAGAACTTTAGGGATTTTGACTACCCTAGGCAGGAACAGAAGAAAAAGAAAAAATTATGTGATGTGCTTTTCAACTTGAATTTATATTGGGTTCAATTTCAATTTGATATCGATTTTTTACATTCATTCAATTCACAGTATTTTATTCATCATTAGGTGATATACTAGGTTTTGCATTTTTGAAGATTGTGTCATCAATGATATGCTTTTACAACATCCTTTATGACGACAAGAGCTTGGAACTCCGGCAAGACAAGGCGAAAAGTAATGACCACGAAACGGCAAGGCACTCCGACAAACAAGTCGAATAAAGGGTAGCTCGAACAGACTCGAAAGCTTGATAAAAGTTCAAGATTTCTTCTGATACCAACCTTGAAATTATTAACCTATCCATTTGAAAAACAGATGCTTGAAAAACTGCGCCATAAAACCGCATTATCTTTTAATTCATTGTTAACTGGCCTCAGATCCTCCAAGGAAGATAGCCAGATAAGAAATTAATGAAGCGGATGAGAACAATGCAGACTTGTGGTTGCAACCAGATGCAGTTCCTGTTTACGCAGTCTGTCCAGGCTTGCTTTATGGCTCTACCGCGATTTTCAAATTTCGAGATAATCGAGTTCGGCCGATTTAGCGGAACAAAATTTTTTTTGAAGCTGTTTCAGGGGTACGACGGAGACAAATGAGCCAAGACCCATAAGGAAGCTCACGATGACTTTTCGAGAAGAAGCGTGGGCCTTAGGATATATTTCAAAACCAATAGGTAAAGGTAAGTTATAACCACAGCTATATGCTGAATCGACAAATGAAAACAAAACACCGACCTGAAATAAGATCTCAATTTTTAACCAATTTTGTGTCGAAAGTTCCAGCAACTCAAGCACTCTTGTCAAGAATCAATGGAAACACTTATGTGCATGTTAAGCGTTTCAGACTCAACTTCATAAGACCTTAAATTCCACAAGAACTAAGAGTATAAGCTTACAATAAGTCGTCCCCACCTCAAGTATGCACTCAGCTCTTAAGGACAGCTATCAAACACATTCAGTTTTAGAGAGCAGTTTCTCGCTTGTATAATTTTTCAACACGAGCAAGAAAAAAAAAATCTTAACTCCGGATAAGTTAATAGCAGCATCTAAAAAGTTTGTCGTCCCTAGATCCCCTCAAAGTTCCAATTTTTCTGCATCTTACCTCTGCTTTTACAAAAAGAAAAAAAATTTTTTTTTTTTGGTTAATTTTTCACTCTCCGTTTTGTGTTTAAGAATAAATGCTACAGCGTAGGAGGACTAAAAAGGATATGTACGGACAGGCCAAACATTTGAGAGTGTCTGCGTGCACTCAGTATTCATCATTCGACGTGATATGTAATGCATATTTAATGCAGTGCAAAAGTTTTAGTAAGTTTTACTGTTCGGAATCCTGAAGCAGGCTACCATGTATCCTGTACATGCGTCAGTGTCAGATACCATTGCGAGGATAAATTTATCAAGAGACAAACTTTCTTTTTTCTTCGTTATCTTCCCACGCTTTTCTTATGTATAAATAGATGCTACCATGTGAGTCTACATACAAACTCGAGCAGCAATAAAAAAAAAAGTTCAGGACAAAGTTGATGTGGCAGAACTTGTGTACCTTTAAAGTGCGTTTTATACCATGTTTTTTTTTATGTAAACTGCGGGGCTTCCTTATCGACATGTGAGATGCAGAAATACTCGTAAGACACGCAATCCCAAGTAAGGTGCAATTTTCTTTTATGGTGAAAATTTGCACATCGTTAGGGTAGCAATTTAATAAATCAATATTGGAAGTGTTTGTTACACACTAAAGCTCAGCCTTCAAGTTTCACTGAAAGGAGAAACCCACCCCATTTCTACTCTCATTGTTTTAAGGACACTTTTCGAAATTGTCATCCAATTTACTTGGTATTTATTTTGTCATCAAATCAATAAGAATCTTCAGAAGGACACTCGCCAAAGTATTATGAATGTGTTTTTTTTTTAAGATTTCATTCAAAGGACGAAAGCAAAACTCAAAGGCACGCGGCACGCAGATTGCTGCTTGAATAAATCCATGGACATTATTTTCAGCTTTTCGGCGAATTTCGTCACGAATGACAAAATTCTAATTTACTTTTGGAAATTTAAGGCGCCGCCGAGTCAGGACATAATGTTGCGTATTTACGTGAAGAATTTCTTCATTTCGATGCAAAAGGAAATGTAATCAAAACGTAAGCCCATTAAGGGTGAGGTGAAAAAATAAAGCGAAGAAACTGTTTACACAAAGGTTTATAGTTCCAAGTATTGTACGGAGATGAAAGGACATAATGACAATGTGAATGGCAAAACTTGATTAAAATTTTGTTAAAGTCGTCCTTCGTGAGAATTTCTACGCTGGCCGATTTTAACTTAAGTAACTCTCATATTTTAAGTCGCCATTCCAAAATTGTAGAACATGGTTTCATAATGTTTATTGATTTTATTTCACTTGAAAGTTTTTCTCAAAAATAGATCTAAAATGATTTAATTTTTATCTAAATTATAATAAATATATTTTGTTGGCTTATTGACGGTAGAATCTATGAGTTTATGTCAAAGCGATCACCCTTTAATAACTTTTTCAGGAGTGCCTAAGGGTAGCAATCTGAGTCCTCTATTATTCATCATATCAATTAACGACGTCGTGAGTTTTCTCAATAATTTTAAAGTCTCAACTTATGCTTCGCTCTTATAATAAAGGGTTTTTCAAAAGAAACGCTACAAAATTAGAGCGACAGGGACAGCAAATGACGCCATATTTCTTGCCGCTCTTTTGACATTTCTCTTCGGTAAGGTTTGCCATTTCATGATGGAAAGATATACAAGCCAACAACGAGTCGAAAATATTAAAATTTACTACCGAAATTCGGAGTCAGTGGCCTCAACGTTAAGAGCGCTACCTCTAATTTATGGTCGTCATAATCGTCCTAGCAGATCAACAATTGAGCGTCTAGTGGAAAAATGTGAATCCACAGGCACAGTACAAAATGTTCCCGTGCCAGTGAGACAAAGAAGTGCCCATAGTGTCGAGAATATTACTGTCGCTGAGGCTTCAGTCGCAGAAAGCCCAAAGGTGTCTCTCACACATCGTTCTCAAGCATCGGGCATCTCTGTGACGTCGTTGTGGCGAATTTTGCGAAAAGATCTTGGCCTACATCCTTACAAGATTAAATTGACGCAAGAACTGAAGCCGCTTGACCACCAGAAGCGTCATATGTTCGTGAATTTGGCCGAGCAACAACTTGAAAATGATTCGGATTTTCATCGAAAAATCATCTTCAGCGATGAGGCTCATTTCTGGCTGAATGGCTCCGTGAATAAACAAAATATGCGGTATTGGTCAGGCAGCAATCCACACGTACTCCATGAGTCATCATTGCATCCCGAAGGAGGCGTCTTTGGGCCGTACTTCTTCCGTGATGATCAAGACCAGCAGGTTACTGTGAGTGGGGATCGCTATCGTTCAATGATAACCGAATATTTTTGGCCCCAATTGGATGATATGGACTTGGAGGACATTTGGTTCGAACAGGACGGCGCCATAAGCCACACAGCGAATGTCACAATCAATTTATTGGAAACCAAGTTTGGAGAACGTGTTATCTGACGAAATGGGCTATGCCAACAAGCCAGTGACGATTGATGAACTTAGTACGAATATCGAACGTGAAATAGCAGCAGTATCGGCCCATTTATGCTTGAAAACCGTCGAAAATTGGGTTCAACGTCTGGACTTCTGCAAGCGTGCCCGTGGTGGCTATGCAAAAGAAATCGAGTTCCATACATAATGGCATCAAACGTACTTTCATAGGAATAAAGAATTTCATTGATATCCAAAACTGTTTTTGTTTTATTTAAAAAAAACTTTTGTAGCGCTCTTATTGAAAAACCCTTTAGTTTCTCAATGAACGTATTCAAAGGACTTGGCATGTCTTTTTCGAGAAAATGTTTTCAAAAAATCTTTGTGCACTGGTAAAATTAAAAAAGGTAAAGTCAAGTCTTGAGCATAATGCCACACCTCAAGAACTGTGCGAAACAAAAACAAAAACAAACAAACAAATGGAACGCCAGTCCCCGCATCAGCAGCCCTATCGTGCGCTCTAATTTGACCATTTTTCAAGGACAATTTCAAGAAAACAATCCGAACCACGAATTCCAGATTTCTACTTGGCTTGTAACTTGATCTGCCACCTGGATCCACTCAAAAGGAAGACAGTTAATAATCACCAAATTTCTTTAGAATTTGCTTTGCTTCAACCAATAACAAATCTACTCCAAGTTGAAGTCAATCTTAAGATAACATTACCCATATCCTTGAGTTAAATCCAATCCTTGAAGGTTTACTTGTCTCTTTCCTCATCAATGCTTACCTGAAAATAAATAAAAGAAAACACTTTTTGTTAATAAACGTTTCGCTGCTTAATCAACTTAAATATCACACAATTAAATTGGCTATAACTCGGATAACATTTCAATTAAGTTCACACGCCATTAAAAAAAAATTGTGACAGGCAATAACAATAATAGTCCTTCGTACTATTGCTGTGATTTTTATAAAGCTCTTCCACAACGCCATAACATTCGCCCCGATAAATCCAGCAAATGCTATTTTAACCGAATCAACAAATCATAACCAACTGCTCGAGGACGACAAAAAAAGGGGATTCATACACAAAAATATAAATTTTTCGTCCTTAAAGTAAACAGAAAGACAACGAACATAAAATTGTGCGTGTTTGTGTCGCAGACGTGTGATGAGTAAATTAAGAGTCATTTATTTAGTGAGGTAAGCGGGCTTGAATATTTAGAGACATTTTTGTTTGCATTTTAACAGGACCTCTGAAAGAGAAAATATTCAATTGTGCATCATCAAAGGACTCAGATAACAGTGAGTCAAAACGCATTGAATTGAAGCATTAAGCTGGCCATAGACGTGACAGACACAAGTGTCATTACCTTACGTTTATTTGTAAAGTAAACTAATGGCGCAACAGTTCTTTTGGGGGTCAGGAACAAGCTTCACCATTTGTGTCTGCGTCTTACGTTTTTCGCAAAAATAGCCTGGGTTGGATCTTCAGTTTATTGCCGGCTCCGAAAAGCCTTTTCTTATCCCTTGTTACTTATCGGAGGGATTGTCAGTCACTCGCGAGAGGAGGGGTAGATGTTCTTACCCGGATTTGAACCCGGATCCTCACGATCAGCAGCAGACGCACTTATGATTGAGCCACGGGCACCTACGTCTGCTCTGGAAGATCTCTAAAAACATGGATATATGACTGCCAAAATTCGAAATTCCTTTCAGGCATCTTGAGCTCTTTACTATGTGTATGATTGTAGAATTCAAAACAGTGTTGAACAAAGTAGATATAGGGTGGGCCATCTGTGGGTTGAATCCGAATCAGATGCTATTTTCAGCTTAAGTGCATTCCAAAAATCGGTTTTACTTTTTCGCGTTACGAAATGGATAGGTATACGCTTGAAAAACGCCGGGCAATATCGAAAAGTTTTAGATCTCTTAAGTGAATGCTGCGTTGCCGAAACAGCTCGAGTAATTTCAATCGTTATAATGCAGAATTGCAGCTCGTGCATGCAGATTTCTGCCAAAAAGTTCGTGAGATTGGTTTGTCGATTACGATTTGGGATGGAAACTTTTTTTCATTTTACTTTTTTAGTTTTCGCTTAACTCGCAGAATTTCATTCCACTTTAGTTGATACACTTAAAGTTGAAAAGTTGTGTTTTGGAAAGTTGGTTCATCACCATGCTGAAAGTGTCAATGATATATCATCTACACAAACCACAATTTTTAACAACAGGAACTAGCAATTTCAGCATGAAAAGCAGAAACATTAGTCACTACAGAAAGGCCACCCACTCGATCAGAGTAATATCGCTGGTCGATCTGGTCAAATGGCGACTGGAACTCATTCGAGAACTAGGTTTTTAAATGATTCGATCATGGGACTTAGTAATTGATCCAATTGAAAGGCCGGCGTTTCAACAACTTCGCCACCTTGTCACATGTTACCCGATTTGAATATGGGAGAGATATGTTTCTAGCCACAGTCATACAAGACGTCTTACAATCGATTTATTGCACACAAATTTCAATAACCGTCTGTTCAGTTGTTTCGGTGACAATGTTTGAACACCACAGAATTCTGGTGTGACTCTGTTAGACCCCCGATATCCAAAGTTATATTACTGCGTACTGCCAAGCCAAGTCAACCGAGGCAGTATTTGTATAAAAGAAAATCATATTAAGTGAATTTTTTTTATGGTCGGGAGGTTTTAAAGGTTTATCCAAAAACCAACCCTAAACCCCAAAGATAAACCAAGACTACAGTCGTCTCAAAAGTACACGCATGTGGGTATATGTGTTTCCATAGGATGACGAATCTGTCAGAATTTCTTTTTCCTTTTCAAAGAGCCAAAGTAAGCATGATTTGGCTAAAAACCTTTCCAAAAAAAGGCCAGACGAAAGTCAAAAAAGAGATAAGTTTAAAAATAAATCTCTTTTATACTTTCTCAATATTTCTTAGAGCAATTAATCAACCTTGCTGCCGACCTCAAACCCCACAGAAGTTAGCTGGAGAATAAACCCAAAAAGATTGATATTTCGTCCTTAAGAAGGGAAATAACATCCAATCGAACGGGAGGAAATATCAACCATAAATAAAAAAAAAAGGAAGAAGAAAAATAACTCATTTTATGCAGAAGGTCGTTTTTGCGTTTCAAGGGCGCATTCTATACTTTTTATTATCCTTGGAAATCCTTAAGCTCTCGACAACGATAATTTAGAAAATATTTCTTTGTTTTTCCACACACTTACAATCACTCAATTCTCATCTAAAATTAAGCCACCCCAAGGAGTTATTTTTCTGCCCTTTGTCTTTTTAACGAACCCACATAGAAAGGACGAACAGGATGATGATGGGTGGCTGTGGCGCTGGCGGCGGCGGCGTCAAAAAAAAAAAAACTGAGACCAAATAAATCTCATACATAATTCACATTGTTTGGCTGGTTGTCTGATGTCTGGCATTTTACTTTTGTGAGTATGCGTGTCCACCACACCAGCAAAGGGAATACTCAAAACTATGCAAGAGCATTTTTAAGGGAAAGACACCCTTGCAGACTGGTTTCGGTGATGTGCTGATGTCTCTTGGCAAATACACTGAATGACACATCTTTTGTTGTTTCATGCACAGAACCCGATTGCCATTCAAATTGTTTTTCGTCCAGTTTACTGGATACAGTGCGTGTGCAGCAGTATCGTAGTTTTTGTTAAAGAGGGGCGAGTCAGGCGCCCCTTTCAGTGTCGGTTTAATGTGTGATTAAGTGGACTTCAACGTATTGTAACCATTGTCTGATGATGTCTCAAGGATCAGTGAATATACCGAAAGAACAAAGAACAAAGAGCGTACATGTCTGTTGGATGGGTTGAGATGGTCGTAAAAGTTAGTCCTTGTTTTGTCAGAGTTTAATTAAAAACGACTTTAAAATCCTTTTCGGCTGACGACTGAATTCACCCGCATGCGGGAGCATAAAGGACTTTCAAAACCTTTTGTTTTAACTTTGCATACTAAGTTTCGAGTGGGACGGAATGAGAGGTATTCAACTCGAAGGACCAACATTGAAATGCATACAAGTTGGAAGGAGCTTAAAATAGTTTGCAACATGACGGGCGGGTGGTAGGTATTTTTTTTGATTTTTCTTTGATGACCATGTGAGTCCTTTTGAAACTAGTTTACTTAAAGAAATATCAGAATAGCACTTGGCTAAGGTTACAGCCTTCAGTGTATCGTATCCAGCGAAAAATGTTCAAGTCATTGTGGCTCCTTACCCAACGCGAGTACACATTTTTGATAATTAAAGGAGGATTTACACCATAAATACATAGGAATGTAGTTCAATTTGGGAAACCTTTAAACGATTGAAGTGGTCAGAGCCTTCAGGAATTGATGAGAGAAAGACTACCCGCTGTGCAGATACCATGAACTTCAACAGGATGTGGAACCAGCTAGGTAGCCAAGACGATCATAGGATGGTTACGAACAATAATCTCAAATGAGTTCCCGGTATGAGATTGCATGCATGCACAGGATATGATGATAGATAATGCTAACAGGGACTGTAGGATAGAGATATCGAGCCAGGAGTTCCTCTACAAAAAGAAAAGATCTATTGCCTTCACAGAGCTTATGGATATCGAAGAGTCTCTTAATAGTAACGACATTCGGATAATTTTTTGGAAAGCCATGCAACTTGGAAGCCTACTTCAGAAGCAAGCTCTTCGGAATAGTAAAAGAAAACAAATCATTGGAGCGCAGGCATGTCTAGCAGCTACTTAACTCGGCGTCACGAGTGATGGGTCAAAATTACCCACAATTTTTTGAAATCCTTGTGGTTTTATAATTCCGCATGCGACGTTGAAGGAGTTCAGTTGATGATCTGAAATAACTCAATTGCTGCCACTGCAGGAGAATGCTCCATCTTCTTAGATTCAAAGGGTAAAATTCCCCCAATATATCGGCAATGACGGAACAGTTTGGCATAAAAAGCCGTTTCACCAGAATACTTGTACCAGAGCTGTAGCCAGGTTTGTCCCAGTAGTTGGTCCTGCTTCGTCCAAAATAGAATGTTGAAGTTTGTTTTTTTTACCAATGATATGATGCAAACGATTTTGATGTTTACTAACGCACGTATTTGACCGAAAGTAGCTGCATGTAATAATTTTTCTTAGGACACTCATATAAAAGAATGAAATGAAAGAGTTTGTAGGTCTTCCTTATATGTCTGGCATCTACCGCTCTGAAAAAGCAAAATTTAGAGTATTGGTGGGCAACTGACGGGACAGGAGTAGAGATTTCTAAACTGCGCTTTCATTTTTTCAAAGAAATTTGGTTGATGATTCTTCATAGTTACGCCTGAGGAAAGAAAGCTAATGGACAATCAAGCACCAATAAGGGAACTATTTGCAGCTTTCATAGAATACTGTAAGACTTGTAAAACTCTAAGTGAGTGTAACATGGCAACTAGATTATTGGCCTGGTAAATGCACGAAAGTTTGACGTAAAGAAACTTAAACTATATCCCGGGTAAAGCAGCCTGATGAACCATTTTGGGTAAGTATCAAGCCCAACGATGTTGTTGACCGCATTATTGATGTGACATTTGATAACTGATTTTTACGAGCTTTGAACTTGTTCACTTGATATCAATTCAAATTCGATTCAATTTCAATTTATTCTCTAACAACTGTGTAAACATGTGAGACATTTGTCTCTTGAAGTAAAATTGATGCGAAAAACAAAATTTATGTGAATTTAAGGATTTAATTATTTAAAAAGCGATAAGAACAATAATAATACAAAATTTAAAAGATATTTATTTGTTAAAGAAGAGAAGAGAGAGAAAATCAAGTAAATGATCCCAGTCAATAAGTGAAGAAATATGATTTCTTTATAACGTGTTAAGTCTCTCTGATTTGTTTAATGGCCAAGAATTCTAAAGACGAATGCAACTGAAAAAAAAGGCGCGATAAAATTTTGTAAGAAAGTGACCCTGCTACAATTAAAAACGTCCTCGTAGTCCGGCAAAAGTTGACTGTTCTAAAACAAAAAAGCCGGCGACTTTGTAAAATGATCTGTTGTAAGAATATGCAATTTCAGGCTTTTTAATACTGGGAAAGAGTACAACCTTAGATATATCTCTAGTAAGCCGTACCAAGTTATATCATTTAATGCAACAAGGAGTCGAGTTTTGGACTTCTGTGTAGGAGATTATTGACATAAGGAAAGTCGAAGCCTGGCTTAGAACTGCTTGATTTCTTCAGTGTCCCGTAAATACGTTCAATTACTGAGGTGACATGTAAATTACAGGATAGGATGTTGCTTAATTTGAAGCCTAAACTGGTGACAGCCTTATGAAACGGTATTTTAGTTGTTTGGACAAAAATAGGGAGAAAGTCATCGGTGCTGTATTCCTTTTTCTATATTAGTATTACTATCGCCTGTGTCCTTCCTGGGGTTAGAGTAAGACCATTCATTTTCGACCAACTTTTGATTTCATTAGCGGCCTTTACACGCAAGCGCTTTACCAGACGATTGGAGTGTACGCGCCGGCGTTTGGTGAAGAACGAGCGAAATAACGCGCGCCAGGAACGTGGTACCAAAACTTGTTAACAAAATCGTTCACTCGTTCTTTCACGCGTTCTTGGAGCGTGCACTACAGGAGTTTGTGTCTAATGGGCAATCGCGCGCGAAATACCACGTGAAAGTGGAGCGTGTTGGAGTGTACAACAATTCAACACTTTTCGCTGGAACGTGCGGTTGAATTTAACAGAGTGATAATTATTTTGAGTTTTGAAATTAATTTTTGTAAATTTAAATATGGAAAAAAGGAGAAAAACCATCAACCAAGCCATAGTTTGTGCGGGATTAATTGAAATTTTAAGCCGAAATGAAGAGAAAGGAAGAAAAATGTTGGTTAAAGACTACAGACAACGCTTTGGTCACATGTGGTTAGTTCGCGAATTACGTGTCCAATTTCCCGAAGATTTCAAGAACTATTTGCGATTTAACAATTACTTTTTCGATTTATTACTTAACAAAATAAGGAGTAGGATAACAAAACAAGACACCATCATGAGAAAAAGCAACAGTGCAGAAGAACGTCTCACAGCAACACTCCGTTTTATGGCTACAGGACGGTCATACGAGGATTTAAAGTTCAGTGCGGGAGTATCAGCCGCATCCCTAAGTATAATCATACCTGAGACATGTCAAGCCATTTATGAGGTTCTTAGATCAAATCGCTTATTATTTCGCGTAACCAGCCACGGACGTCCATGACTACCGCACTCAATCACGTGGGAAAGATTTTTTTCACTAACGGAGGAGTGCGCGAAATCGCTCGCAACTGAGCACACACGCATTCCGTTGCTCAAGTCGTGCCATTACACGCACACTCTTTCCCGCGAGAAATCACAATTTCTAGACTTTCGCGCGGTAAAGAACGTACGTGTGGGGGAGGCTTTTCACATTAATCGGAACACTGAGTAAGAATAAAGGCAGATCCCTCCCGAATTCACTCAAACTCGTGGACTTGAACAATGGTTTCTAGTCCTAAACGTTTATCAACGGTGTCATAATTCACCGAATAAATAATGAGAAGGACCAAAAACGTCGTCAGTACTTAAGAAGTTTACGTCTTGCCCTCGTAAGTGATGATATGAAAGTTAGCCGAAATGTTTACACGAAAAATCACAGGATAGTTAAAATTAAAACTTATTTATTAAGTTCCTAAATTTGTCATTTAAACTTAAAAACTAATAAAAGAAAAAGTGTTTATTTTGATTAAGCTATACGAGGATAAATTAAACATTTTAATGAAGTGATGTATTTGTTGGTTTTTAATCTAGTGGAATCCAAAAGGGTCAAGAACTGCTACGACGCCATACAATCCCTGGACCGATGTAACAAAGTCAGGTTAGGATGGGTTCCAGGTCATCATGGAATCGAAGGTAACGAAATTGCGGACGAACTAGCCAGGGCTGGTTCTAAAACCGCGTTCACTGGTCCGGAACCTTTCTGTGGCTTAAGCTGGACTACGGCTACAGGTCTGACCAATAAGTGGGAAAACAAGCTACGCATTGCCCACTGGAGAAATCTACCAGGACTCAGACAGTCTAAATTACTAATCAATCGCTTCTCTTAGAAAGACGTTCTTAATCTCAACAAAGGGGACTTAAGAAAGCTCGTGAGCTTCCTCTCAGACCATTGCCGCTTGAGATCACGTCTAACCAAACTAGGGCTCATTACAACCACCGAATGCTGACTCTGTTTGGAAGACGACAAACCGGCTGTACACATTCTTTGTGAATGTCCAGGTCTAATTTTGTTAAGAAGGCGTATCTTCCTCAAAGAGACTTCTTTTATAAAGTCCTATTCAGCTATAAGAATCATTATTCTAGTTTTTCAAAAAAAAAATATGGAAATACCCAGAGTTGAAAAAATTGGTCATTATGATCCAACAACCGTGTAACAAACTTCTTCTCCTATGATGGATAACAGAAAAAGAGAGTGATGGAGCAAAGTATCCATCCAGTTTTGAAGAGGTTGGCCAGGTAACTGGCCCTGATGGTCTACGAGTGGAGTTTTTCAAACATTGTGAAGATGCTCTGGTAGAATTTACGAAACCAAGCATCAACCAAGTATGGGTATAAGAAGTCATGCCCGAATAGCTATCACATGTCTTCTTAGAAGTACCGAAGCATGACCTTGCTAAATGTCCAACGTACGCCATGAACGTCTGAAACTTTTTGCAGCACACTTATCGAAATTTAGTAGTATGGCTTCTGGACCCATCAGATAGATGGTGGGCCAAATGTACCTCATGAATGACACTTTAGGGAACCAATAGACTTAAAACTTCCAACTCTGAAGATGAAAAATGGTACCGAATGATGGAAGAACATAAGAAGGAGACAACCCCGAACATTATTAGCCGAACCACGATATGGATGAGATCCAACGAACCACATCTTATATCAAGACTACACTGGCTCGGCAATATCAAGCGAATGGAAAACAATGCTCCAGCAGACGAGCCTTCGTTTTGAGAAACAAACTATCACTGTTGTTGGAGCGCTCCATCTATATAAATGAAAGCAGCGAAGAGACTGAAAGTCTGCCGTGTTTAAGGCAGGAATTTTTCAGGGCGGGGGCCAGTATGTGAAGTAAAAAGAGCCTAGATGTCTACAAATAATTGTCTCATTTCTCGCTGAAATCAGTAAAACAAGGACTTAAACCCTCCTTTTTTTGAGTAAAAATGAGTTACGAATTTTGGTCGGTCCGTCAGATTGGGCATCGTTTCTAAAGATTACTGTATGAGTTGTCAATATAAAGCCGAGTCTGAAACTTCTGTGTGAATACACTTACGTGAACAGCACGCCTGAAAACCTCGTGACACTTGCTTCAGTGCTGCTTCAGGATTAGGTAAACAGAACGACTTAAAAGGAGAATTACAATCGGCCAGGGTCTACTTACTAAGGGTGTACAATGTATATCCCATCCAATCTAACCTAACCTAACTTCAACCAAGCTCTTTCTGTGCTGAATGTCCCGCCAAAGCTTCTGAAGCTACCACATCCTAGTTTATTCGCAATCTTCGGAGAAGGAGGAGAAAAAATCTATAAATTCCTCCTCCACATTCGCTAGCTTAGCAAAGTTAAGTCCTTCGAAAAAAATAACCTTCATCCGTTGAAGTTGAAGCAATTTATCGAACTCAGCTCGAAAGGTCGTTTTGATTTATTTTAAATGACTCATATTTCGTTCTGTGGAAACTATCATCGTTAAGTGAAGAAAGCCAATTCCGTTCACTCTCAATTATCCTAATGGAAAACATCACTCAGCTTTCCGTCAAACAATAACCCGCCTTCTTTTCCCTAAAAACGAAATCGATATATCTAAGGAGCCACTCTATTCGTCTCCCAGCATCATCAACATCATCAGAGCCACCCATTCGATTCGATGACTAATGTATCCTTTCGGCTCATAAGTATTACCATAAAAAAATAATTCCAATCCAGTTATTTGACACATACAAAGCCAACAAATCTAAGGAACGACAAAACAACATTAGGTCTCTCTGTTGAAGAACTCATCCACGTGTAGAGCATAAATTGACTGAAATAGAATCCTTACACACATATACACATGTACGAGTATGTATAGTACATCCACTGGAGATTTGGAGATACTCCTTGGAAAAAAAACAACAAAAAGTAACAAACCCAGAGGATCTGCCAATGATGTCGATGCTGTGATGACGAACATTCACATTCTGTCTTGCCTGAAATTCTACGTCAAAGGAACCTTGAAAGTTTGAGAGCAGTAAAAGCCAGCAGGAGCAGCGAGTAGAAAGCTAGTGTATCGAATAACGAAATCCAGTCTCGTTTCCTTCCATTTAATATTAAAAATAGCCTGTTTTCCCCCGTTCCAGTTCCAGGTTTCGACACAGTAGTCCTGTAGTTTAACTGTATACGTACTTCTGCCAGATCCTTAACCCCTTCTAGGCTTTGTGTCTGCAAAGGACACATATTTGACATATTTAGTGGGGGTATAAGAAGAGGGTTGGTAAAAAAAGGACCTTTTCTCATAATTTTCGTTCGCCATTTCGAATGGTCGACCCACAAGCGCAGACATACGAGTATGAATTGAATTTTCGTTTTTTATTACTGCTGCCGCGCGCCGCCGGTCGTGTCCTCGATCCCGACTTCAGCAGGATAAGGTAATGAACATCACTTTTCAATTAATTGACGAAATTGCAGCGTCCTGCAATGCGCAGTGAAGACAAAAAGCAGCTGCCAGTGCAGGATACTTCGATGTGTAGATTGTGTATGCCATTTTGGGTTCTTCCCTTCGTGCTCCTTTATTTTTTGTCTTCATTTTCGAATGGGATGAAAAATGAAAATAAGGTTGGAAATGAAGCGCTCAAACTTAAGTTGAATCCCCAAAGGAAATGGAACGAGAGACGAGAAATTGAAAGTACGGGTGAGAGTCGTTTAGATTGGATCAGATGTGTCCAGTTCGAAGTTGGATTGTGAATGACATTTGAATCCCTTTTTTTTCAATTTAAGAAGGACCAAATGGAGTATAAGTTGTGCATATGAAGGGAGTTTTATCACAGTTGAAGAACACCCTTTGAAAGTACACCTCCATAATAGTAAAGCATATAAATTCATGGAGTTCCAGTGGTCCTTTTCAGGGCTGTTTCTAAATCAATTCAAGATGTTAAAAATGTTTGCAGACAAATGCCGGTCGATCGCTAAAGCTTAAGCTACCCTTCATCCTTCATGGTACCAGGCATTCTTCCTTCTGTTGCTTAGTTGTGCTGTTGTCGTGCTTATCATCCAACATTAGACTCCACAAGATGAGGGTTTCCAAAATATGATTGTCAAGTTCGGAGTTTTGTAATTGCTTCTAGAAACCAACTCTTCTGGCCTCATCCTCACTTGACATGGAAGCTTCAATGATGCCAGGATGGGCTCAAGTGATGATGTCAATGTCGTCTGGGTGTCCAAAGAGCTGTACACACTTGAAAAATAAATTGCCTCTCACTTTAGTACTTTTTAAGAATTAAGTCAAAAACTAACACGAATTCGCATCTGGAATAATTCGGATCCTTTTGTTCCAAAAACTGCAGAGTACATGGCATTTTTCGATAGCTGTGCGAAATAACTCGATCTGATTCCTTGAATCCTGCATTCAGCCATCGCTTTGGATAATACTGTGCGAAGAAGGCTGTCAAAGTCGATGTTTAAAGTCGATGAGTTGGTGGTAATTCACGACCTGAAACTCTTTGGTCTCTTCCAAAATTTGGCGGACAGTGAAAACTTAGTCTAATGCCAGTTTTTCGGGCTGGACGCCACATTGGTTACAAATCAGTCGTTTTTGGAAAAGATGTTAATACATGAAGACTGCAAAATTTTTAATGTTTTCAAGAAATAGCGAACTAAGTTAAGACAAAGTTTACATTTAAAATGGGGACAACTTCATCAAGTCCATGATGAAGAGTGTCCATCATCAGCATCACATGTTTGCAAATAGAGGACAGGTCAATCGTTAAAATACAAAACAAAATAGGACCAATTATTCAACCTTGTAGAACACCATCACCAAAATTCTAACATAACAATAACAAAGACGGTTGCATTGAAATTTCCGACAAGCTTTATGAGGATAAAGGTATAACCTAACTTTAGACTTGCTACACATGCTTCACTGCACTTTCTACATCATTGTCATAGATTATTTGTAGAGACCATCTTAATACTTCCACTTATATAAGATTCCTTCTACCACCATGAATAAAAAAGACTCACGCTTGACGATGTGAAGGCATCGTAAACTTTATATTAAAGACATTGTCATTAGCTGCCCCGCAAGGTAAGCTTTATGAGTCCACTCAGTACCTTAAAATCCAGAAAATACATTCCATTAAAGCCTGGACACTTGTCTTAGAGAATGAGATGTAATAGCTAACGGCTATGCCCACGTTTATAAGCTTCGCTCCACCCCCTTACTGCTTCAACCCACATGTGTTGGCACTCAGCTATACTTCCGAAGATTTCCAATGAAGTGTGGCCATGGAAAAATATGCCTTACTTAAATTTACCAGATTCGAATCCGAGAACTCGCTGTTAGCAGGCGGAAGCGTTTCGTAGTTGAGTCATAGAAATCTTCAAAAATGTATCTGTTTAAAATGCCGACTCGCAACTACGTTAAAGGAGCAATACTGACTGAGACATTGCAAGGGTCGGACATTTGTTGAATTCTTTTGGAAAAGGCTTCTTCAGTTCGATTGAAATGAGGCTATCCTCTAAATCCAATTTTTGAATACTTGATTGTGTCATCCCCCTTAAATTAAAAGCTTGACCAACATTCTTATTGAGTACCTGAATTGTTTGCGCAGCATCGATTTTTAATGACGCCCAAAAAACAATTTAAAAAAATGTCCATCGGCGTCAAATCACAGCCAAAGAACATCATCGAAATGTATGTTAACAAAATTATTGAACTTTGTAAATTTGCAATTAATCGATTGTTGATTGGTTTGTGTAAGACCCAATCTTGCTGGAATTGTAGCTCAAGACCAGTCCTTAATTTATGACTATCATGCTCCCTATTTTCTATTCTAATGTCGACGTGAAAGTAAAACTGGCCGTAACCCCAAAAACCACACCGATCAGACACATGTTCAAGATGCGTTGGATTCCCTTTGACTGAGTGCGGGTTTAGAGCCAAATTTTACTTGATTCCGTTGCCTCCTTTTTTTCGCAAAATCCTTCACCTTCGCAAGATGCACATGCATATCAAGTTTCCAAGACCCCACTAGATGAAGGAGATCAGATTTTATGTTTGGCAAGAACTCCAAGACAAGAAAACTTTTCACTAACATCACCTGTAAAAAAAACAGTCAACCGTGAGTCGGACACGCAAACCAAAGGTTCCGTAGCACCGTATTCCTTCTCTAAGCATAAAATTCAGTTTTGATTGTTAAAAACACGTATTTTTGTATGGCGTTTATTTTAAATTTCATAAGCGGGCATAGAAGTACACATTCTGTGAAAATTGGAAGCGTCTTGCTATAACGGTTCAGAAGATACAGAACTTTGTTAAACGGACGAATGGACAGTGGAGTTTCCTTTGAGTACGGGACCCTTAAAATCAACACTGCTTAGGTTCTCCGTAATGGGTTTTCCAGTCTTTTCTGCCCCCGATCAATTAGATTTAACCTTTTATACGTACACAATCAGCGAAACAGCCCCCATTTGCAACAAGCTTCATTTACCTAAGACTTGTGTTTTTAAAGGCTCTTAATAGCATTAAAGGTCAATGTTTGAGCACAAAATTTCAAGGATCACCACTTAAGTTTATGATTGTAGCTTCGAATAAGCAAACCTAAATGCTTGAATCCGCAGAGCGTACGAGTAATGCACGCAGGATACACTCGCCAGGAGCGTGTTTTTTCAAAAGCATTTTGTTGTTGCTGGTGTCCTCCCCCGCTGTAGATTTATATGTCTTGCATTGTTACAAGGACACTTTATAACAGAAAAAAAGAAGAAAAACAAGTATAAGGATACGAGAAGAAATGAACGCTTAAAAGTTGCGCTCTAAGGATAACATACAAATGTCGACGATTTAGAGACATTTATGTTAAGCAGCGCATATATCCTCTTGAGTGTGTGTTAGCGTGTGTGTGTGTGTGTGGATACATGAGATCCTTTGACATCTTATTTCTTGTTTTTGCGTTTTGTTACTTTTAAGCGATTTTTTTTTCTTCTTATTACAATGTTATTTATTTTCTTTTTGCATCTCTTTCTCCATCGTGGTGCCCTGTGGTGGTGGTGCTCATCTGTGTATGTGAATGATTGTCGTTGTCGGTCCTGTGTTTCTGGGTTCTTTGTTTTCCAAAGTACAGTACAGGATAAACGAGGCGAATCGGGACGACTTTTGGGTGGGGGGGGCGGATAGCAAAGCGGTATAATTTTTTAGCTCTGTTTATGTTTTGGGTAATTTTTTTTTGTTTTTCGTTTCTTTTTTCGTCATATTTGGAAAAATATTATTTTTGGAAAATGAACATGGGGATGAGTTGTGTTGTGTTTGGCGTGGAGGCAGCAGCCGGATGGTGTTGGCGGCGCGTATCATTGTCCAGATTTGTGGCGTAGTGGGTGGTGGTTCACGTGCAGAAAACGGCTTCGAGATGAAGAGAGGACGAATATTGATTGAAATTTTTATAGCAAACGTTTGTGTGTAATTTGAGATTGAAGTATTTTTATTACTTTTATGGAATATACTGGATTTTTTCATTAAGAAGAAAAGGCTGGTTAAGCATAGATGATTTGAGTTTTGGAAGAATTCAGTGGACTTCAGATGAATATATTAATTTACTGGAAACACTCAGTTTCTTCTTACACGATTTAACAATAAAAAAAAAACACTGAACAATGGTTCCATAACTCATGCCATTTGAAGGATGTTTCCTGCTTAATCAACATCGTGGTGCAAATCCCGTCATATCTTTTAAGTGTCATTTAAGACGATGACGAAAATCCTCACAGTCTTAACGGACACAATGAAACTCAACCACAAGATTCTAATTCATCATTCCATTACGTTCTAGGGGTTCATTTCGTTTTAATAGAAAGCCCCAGTTTGCTGGTGATTAAGGACTTCGTTCATCTCGTTCCACTGCCACGATAGACTGCATGGCAAACAGGATTTTTAACGAGCTAAAATCCGTGGATCTAGGGATGGAGGGCGAGAGTTTCGGATGTCGCGGCCGATTCAAAAAAAGAACCTTCGACAACTGGCAAGGTCGTCAGTGTTGTATTATTTTGATTTGACGGATGATGTGCCTTGAGAGACAGCTTTTAGAACTTTATTATGCTCTTGAAATGAGCAATTTGGGAACGCAATTTTGGCTGTAATGTGGGTGGTGGCGGTGGTGGTGGTGTTTTTGGACGAACATATTAATTTATTTAAACGTACTAGACACCAATAAGTCTATGGGGAGTCAATTTTCCTGCTATTTTATTTGATCGTCTTGAGCGATGGTGTAACTTATTCGTGCATATTAATCATGTTTGGTGATAAGGAGGAAACGTGATTGATAATTTTGTTACATTGATGTGGATCAATTTCTTTAGTTCTCTGTTAATGGTGTCCTGCTAATATGAAAGAATCTTGGCAATGTTGCTTGGCATAATAAATAAATGGTTGAACTAGTGAACTTCAAAAACCGACTTGTGCGGATTTTGGTTGTTATTATTTATGTAGTAAAACAAAAAATATATTCCCTTTAAATATTCGATGGAAAAATCGGTTGTGTCACGGTTAATTAAACGATATCAACAGAAAGGAACCGCACAAACACTTCATTTTGGCGGGAGTCCCCGAAAAACACCTACACGATAGGCTCATATTATAGTACATGAGTAAAAAAAGATCCTTGAATATCTTCACGGAAAGTTGTGATTAACAGAAAATTAAAAGTTACTGTACATCCAAAATCGGACTTAAGGAGGTACTCTAGTTTAAAGAAGTTTAAAAAATCAACTTTTTTATATTCTCAAAGTTTAACTATTCAAGAATATATCTACAAGAGGATTTTTCTAAACGGAACGATATGGGTTTAGATTTTTGCGAAATGATCACGTATTACGAGTGCGGTATGGGATGGTGCATTATCGTGGTGTAAAAACCAAGAATTGTCTTACGCAAACGACGCATAACGTTCAAATAATATTCCTTGTTGACTGTTTGGCCGGTTGGAAGGAATTCATAAAGCACACCACGATAATCGAAGAAAACAGTCAACATGACCTTGATTTTTGAGCGACTTTGGCGCGGTTTTTTTGGTCTCGGCTCTCCTTTGGCACGATATTCGCTCGATTGATCGGTTGTTTCAGGGTCGTGCGCATAGATCCAAGTCTCATCGCCAGTTATAATGCGTTTCATGACATCCTGGTAGTCGGAAAGCATTGTTTCACACACTTCAACGCGACACCTTTTTCCCAAAAAAATCAATGTTTTCGGTACCAGTCGAGATTTGACGCGCTTGAGGCCCAAAGCATCCTTCAAAATGGTATTGACTGAGCCTTTCGATAAGCCAACTTCATCAGCAAGGTCTCTAATCGTTAATCGATGGTTTTTCAACACCAAATCTTTGATTTGTTGGACGTGAGCTTCATCGGTTGAGGTTGATGGTCGCCCAGAACGCTCTTCGTCTTCGACACGTTCACGGCCGGCTTGGAAATCACTATACCACTTGTAAACATTTTTTTTAGACATAGCCTCATCATCAAAGGCTTTCTGCACCATCCTCAACGTATCCGCAGCAGAAAATTGATTCCGCAAACAAAATTTAATGCAAATTCTTTGCTCAATAAATTTCGACATCGCAAAAAACGAATAACTCACTTTTAGCAGCTCACAAAACGACGCGTATCTCAAATACTATGAATATATTTTGACATGAAATTTCACATAGATGTCACTGACAGTACTACCAACCTAAAAAGAAAGAAAAATGTCCAAATCCTTCGACGCGCGCAGTTTAAATTCATATATCACCTTATTTTTTGGACACAGTAGTATATGAAAAGTAAAAAGAGGATAGGAGGCAATGCAGAACCCTTCGCCACATCAGCACTTATAAGGGAATTCTAGAATTTAAATTGCTTCATTATAAAGGTACTTTCGAATCCTGAGATTTTTCGGTTCATAACATGATGTTAAACTCGGCTAAATGTTTTTGAAATATCAATCGCCGCTATTTTAATTTCATCCGAAAGATGCAGCGTACTGGTTTTTGATTCAAGATATTTCATAAGCTGCAATATTTCTATAAATGAAGGGAGAAGATTAATTTTCTCTTTTAGGGAAGAGTTGGAAGGCTGCTGTTTTCCATCTATTCGAAAATAAACCAGAAGTCTGCCTATCGAGCTTACGAAATATTTTTACCAAAGAGAAAACATGTTCAAGAGAAATCGATCTATCCAGTACAGATGAAGGTAAAGCAAAATCAGGGAGTGTAGATCGGTCTCCTCCAAACTCAAAAATTAATATTGTTATAGTCAGAGCGCGATTTTGCATAACACGAAGGTTGAAAGGAACTCGCACTACAAGTGTGGAAGTGACTACAACTCGGCCTTCCACTTTTACATATTTTATTATCGAAAGCGAAGTCAGAGAGTGGCTGCACCTATCAAAGGTAGTCAAATAGGACAGCAACTGCAGGAGCTTTTAAATGACCTTTTTGGACGTCGAAAAAAAAAAAACGGACTGTAGCTCTTCATTAATGCAAGTTTTTCATCACCTCGTTTGGTCGACCACCGCGATGTTCGTTTAGGTGGCTTAAACGACTTCGTTCAAATTCTGCAACACGATATTTTAGAAGGAGAAGACTTCCTCAGAGTAGAATTAAGTTTCTTATTGATATTGGTTGGACTGAGCCTTTGATTAAAATATACATCTTTCAGGTTCCGTTGGTCATAAGGAAAAATGAAACCATAAGAGGATCAATTTGTTGTCCGTCTGTTTGTAACCACCCTTTTTTCAGGAACGCGTGGACGTATCAAAATGATATAAGTAAAAATTTCTAATGACTGATTTAGTCGCATATTTTGAGACTCGTAAAGGGAATCAAAATCTTTGAGCTACTTCCCGTTGACTAAGTATCATGATATTTGGCAAGAAGCAATGTCTTATAGCACAAGTGAAAGGCAAAGTCTGAAATGCGTAAATCTGCACTTACATAATAAAATCGCAACTCAATTTTACGCCAAGAAGAAGGCTATGTTTGTCAAATTTAAAATTGCAAAAATATGAAGCATGCCGCAAATCTTCAAAAGAATCAAAAGCTCAAGGGTAGTGCACACAAACAGCACAATTTCCGTAATAAAAACACAAACCTACAAGTTTGTACCGGACCTTATTTGCGCGAGTCCTACTCGCGCTAGGCCGGTTTCACTTTCATTCCATTCTCGATTCCTTCAAAAAATGATCGCCATCGTTAGTTCTGACAGTTCTGAGTCTATCCTCGAATGGCTCAATCTGTTTTCTTCATCAATGCAAATTGCAACAATTTGAAACCAATGTGCTTTGGTACCTCCTAAAATCCAGTGTTGGACTGACAACATTTCGTTTGATAATGTCATCCATTCTTAAGAATTGTAAAAACATCTTAATTGCTGGTGAACAGTGGTCTTTGAGGTCTTAGTGCTCTTCGTCCTTTGACAACACCCTGACAGTTTATAATCATTAACGACATACAATTTAGAAAATGAAGAAAGACTCTTAACATTGGTGCAAAGTGACAAAGATGCAGTCATCTTTTATTCCCATCTTAGGGCAACCAGTCCACCCATGCAAGGAGATGCAATTTGGACAAACGTGAAGAAGGTACAACCGCCGCTGAGATCGTCAAAACATTACAACACTTGAACAACAACCGATATATACACTTCAAGCAGAGTTATGCGTTTTTTTAGAAGTGCACATAACAGGTCCTTTAAAACAAAAACAAAATATAGAAACATGAAGACGAAGACAGCAGGACTTGCTTCGAGGCGAACAGAACAAAACACAAAAAAAAAAAATTTGCACGAAGAACAAAAACTTTTCGCATTTCCCTGCCACCACCTTGCAGGAGGTCGTCCTGAGACAAAACAAAAAATGGGAATGGCACAGTAAAACCCGCACACACACGACTTACGAGTCACTCCTACATCGGCAAACACTGACTGTGCGGTGGTGGTGGTGGTGGCGGCGGTTCTAACTAAACACAGAGTGTTAGGGGATTCCCTAGAGCGAATTGCCAATACCTAAGTCGCCCTCTTTTATTTATATGCCCATTCACCCTCGTTTGCACACCCCCCATATCTTCCAGGTTCCATCTCCGGCAGCAGTTAATATCGCCTCTGTACTCTGCAAAAAAAATGCTTATTTTCACAGTCGTCCTTAGCTTCGACGTCGCCATATTCGTGGTAGTCATCGTCTGTTACAAGGGTGTGGCTGGATGAACCTAGAAGGTTTGTTCCCTTTCTAACCTGGCATCTTTAAATTTGTCCGAAGGACGAGAGAGAAAGAGACAGCACACCAAGGAGCAACGGTCTGAGTGAGTGGGTGCAAAAATGAATTTTCGTTCTTTGTGCCTGCCAGGCAAGCAGCTTTTTCGGGGTGATGATGACGATGACTACGACGACGACGACGACGACGTCAAGGACTACTACAACAATCCGGGTGGGCATTTCCCAGTCAAGATACAATCTGTTTATTGATTTTCCCACACCATCACCCCCCTACACGAGTTACAACAGAATAAAGTGTCGATGCTTACTATGATGGTGGCTTACGGACGGCCGCAGGCGATGGAAAAAAAAAGTGTTTCTCTTTTCGGCTTTTGCCGCAATTTTACCAAAACCAACACAAAAACAAGTTTGTATTGCAGGGATTATTGGCAAAAGGACTACGTATGATTCTCTCTCTCGTAGTTTGGCACAGTCATTATCTCTTCCTCTTTATTTTTTTTTTCATTCTGTTTATTGATCCTTGGTGGATCCGCAACTAATTCAACTGACGTCCTCGGTCGGTTAATCCTTTAATCTGTTTTTTTTTTTTTTTCATGCATCGTCCTGTATTCACAACTCGTTTTTTCAGTTAATAACGCTAGTCCTTTATCGATCTCATTAGAGTTAAGTGCTTTTTCGATGAATCCTTTTGCTGCACACAACGTACCTCCAACTTCTACTCCTGTGTGGCTGCCTGCACTCATAGATAACCTTTTTTTTTGTCGTAGAACGTCATTCTACGTGTTTGAAATTCTGACATTTCCTGAACTGTCGGTTGTTGGAAAGCGATGGAGATTGCTTGTGAGATTCAACCAAAGGCATGTCCTAGCGCTGACGTCAATGGTGGTTAAAAATAACCAAAATGATCGTTTGGAGACGTACTGAAGTTTTTATGAGCAGCTTCACATCGCAGGAGTGAAATAGATAATGAGGGGAACAACATTGGGGAATTTGAATTGCTTTAAAATGTAAAGGCAGTGCAGGAGGGTTGGAAATTATTAATAATAATTAATAAAGTTATGGGGTCGAGTCTCTTTTAAGGAAGAAGCTTGAATGATTCACTATGATTGCGTGATTTGTGATTTTTATTCAAGAACAGATAACAACTAAGCTCCCTTTTGCCGTCACCGGTGCAAGGACCCTTAATTTCAAATTTATCCTGTTTTGCTAGATAAATTGGCATCAGCCGTAGTGTAGCTTCGGAGGGAGTTCCACCAACAGTTAATTACGAGCTCTAGAAGTTTTCTCATGGAAATGAGTAGGTCGAGCCGCTAAACAGCGTTGAAATTCTGACACTCGGATAACCACAAGGGTTAGAAAATCCAAGCCATTTGGTCAAAGCTTTCAACTGTCTTCAAGGAAGGGCGTACTAAATATATTGCTGTTCTTTCGATTTTGTTGGTTATTCTGTGAACAAGTGGTAGTATTGGTTTTAGGAGCTTTTAACATGACTGCAGAAATATTAATTGTTTCGTTTGTTAAAAAAAAATATCACTTTTGCGGCTTTTTAATGTGGTAAGAGGAAACCCGAAAAAAGGTACAAACTAACTCGAAATGACTGCAATGCTAAACCCGTTGTGCAAAATTTACCCACGAACAAAATCTGAGACAAAAATGTTACAATGTCCCAAGGGAAGCAAGAAATTTTGGTCTTTCGTGAAGAATACAAAAAATTGTGTCTCATCTTCCATCACAACACTTGTTTACAATGACATCCCAGCTGTCAGCTCTGTGGACAAAGCATCTTCTCGCGGCCCATTATGCCACCAGCTCAACACTTCACTTTTCCACGGGACGGATCTATTTCCGCTGGTCCAGATGGTATTCCCCCCATTCTTCTGAAGAGGAGTTCTTCCACATTGGCAAAACCATTGCGTAAGCTTTTTCATCTGTCCTACTCTTCTGGTCTCTTCCCGAGTAGATGGAAAACAGCATTTGTCCAACGTGTCCCTAAAAAAAGCCGAATTCTTCTCCCTCCGACTATCGACCCATTGCACTAACGTCCCTGTTTTCTAAGGTCATGGAAACGCTGATAAACCGTCAGCTAATGAAATATCTCGAAACACGAAAACTCCTCAATGACCGGCAGCACGGTTATCGTAACAAAAGATCCAAAGTGTAACCACTCTCTACACCTTTCTGGTGAAAGCCAGATTGTTGCGGTTGATATATCTAAAGCATTTGACAGAGTTTGGCACCAGGCTCTTTTGTCGAAAATTCGTGCATTTGGTATCGACGAATCTCTTATTCAATGAATTAGAAACTTTCTTTCTAATTCAAGTTGTATTGGACGGTGACAAGTCTGATATCCACCATATAAATGCTGGTATTCCTCAGGGCTCCGTTTTGTCACCGACTCTCTTTTTAATTTTCATAAACGATCTTCTGTCTGCTTCATCTAATCCAATACACTGATTCGCTGATGATAGTACTCTCAGTTTTTCATATTCGTTTTCAAATTCACGTCCCTCATCTTCGGCCGTGGAAATGGAACGGCAGCGTATGATTAACTCATTAAATTCCGATAATCACAGCATACCATCATGGGGCTCTAAGAATACAGTAGAATTTAATCCCTCCAAAACTCAATACTGTCTTCTTTCACTAAAGCGAAACGAAAACCCTCGACCATTATCCATGAATGGCGCTTGCATTGCTGAAGCCGAAAAACTTTCAGTACTTGGTATCAATTCCACCCCCTTATCACTTTCACAGTAACACCAGTCTCGCCAGGAATGCTCATGAGTTCACCCTCAAGCCCAACTTCGGTCATACAGTCAAATATAGATACTCGTTTATTAGCCGCACAACACGAATGTGGAACGCTCTACCACACTCGGTATTTCCCACTAATTACAATCTGAGAAATTCAAAAACAATGTGCATCAGTACTTATCCCTATTTCTTCCCTGATCCTGATAAGGGTAGTCATTACCCCTTGTACGAGCGTGTTCGTTTCAAAAAAAAAAATAAAGGCTGCTTTGAGCACGGCCTTTCCTATTGAGTGCTCAAGATTTTTTTATCTACCCCTGTCCAAGTAGCGGACAACGCAGTGCGAAAAGAAAGACCTATTGTATCATGGGGAGTTAGATAAGGCTGTCAGATATTCAATCCCTCTGATGGAGGTCAGAATTCCTTTAGCATTAGACTGTCTAATACAATGGTGAACATTTCTTTTTGAGGAAGAAAGACTTTCTGAACCGAATAATAGCTGAACATCCATAAAAAATGTGTACAGCCGTTCCGTCGTCATCCAAAAAGGGTCGTCACTCGGTTACTGTACTATCTCCTAACTTGGTGAGATGTAATCTCAATAGGCTGAGAGCTTTCTTATGGTTTCCTGACTATCCCATTTATTGATCAGCCCTGTGGCCATTGTCCAGTTTACACCACAGAAAACTTTTACATATTCCTTAAGATAGTCGACACAAAATCCCGCTTTGTCTTCATCTCGTTTAGCTTAGCCTTGAATCGCATTCTTGAGCACGTAATGACTGCCATTTCTCGAAAACTTTTCTTTTAATATAACGAACCAAAGATTTCTTAATTCGAATAGACAAATATACAAAGACGTCCTGAAAATTGTATGTTTGTCTAGTTTCCCTATGATTTCCCACGTGTTTGAGTTAAATGTACTTCTAAATAGTGCTTCGCCAGTTCTTAACAAGTCTTTGAGTCCAGGAGGATAATATACAGACCAAACTTTAAAATACGAATTCCCTATTTGAATTCCATCAAAAGCGATAAGCTTAGTGACACTCGCCTTCGATAAATGAAGAGGACCAACTACATTCCAAGAGTTTCCCGAAACAACGAATGTTCATAAAGATTTCAAACCGCTTGATTGGCTCATGTTTTCGAGTCAACAAGGCCTCGTGGATGTAAGCATTATAAGAGAATGAGAAGGGCCTCAACTCGAAGAAGTATCAAAAAGTTCCGATATGGATCACGTTGAAAGCAAACCCCATCGGGATTTATTTAAGTTTATTTGCTTCTTGGCGCCCGAGCGCGGACGAATTTTATTTTTTTTAAACTAATCTAACTACGCATTATTTGTGCCCCATCAGTCATCTAGCAATTTAGTCTACGTCAAGTAGGAAGGATGTCAAGTCCAAATATAATAGTATAAGTATAATAACCAAATAAATAACCAAGTATAAATAACCAAATATTCCCCATTTTCCATTCAAACAAATTAAATGTCAAAAGCCGTCCAACTAACGCACTAAGAATTCCATCGTCTGACCCAATAATATTTCGTCTATTTATAGTTCAACATTGTCGTATATTACAAAATAATCATAAATAGTTCCGAAACTAGACCACACTCTCTGCCAACAAAGAGATGCGAACTTGTATCGGTGGAAACCTCTTTTTGGAAATTGTAACGCACCCGGTAATTAATGTGATTGACCGCCAACAATGGCGCAAGCATACCCCAAACCCAAATCCATATTTTTTTCCACATTTATACCTTTCGGTTGCTTATCCCATATTTCAGGACCGCGGACAATGCTCATAAATTACTAGTCGTACAATAAACCATCCAACATTACCAGCAAACATGATTTCTCGAATTTCTTTGCCGGGTTTTTCTTTGGTATCGCTTG
This sequence comes from Orthonevra nobilis, assembly GCA_963555765.1. Lineage (NCBI taxonomy): Eukaryota > Metazoa > Arthropoda > Insecta > Diptera > Syrphidae > Orthonevra > Orthonevra nobilis. Next base: position 126,348,551 of record OY743225.1, on the reverse strand, counting down.
GGGCATGCGGATGCCAGAGGAACACGCAAGCTTTTACGCTGGCGTTAATTGAAAATGCCCTCAACTTGTACCCAACCCACATTCGCTGGAAAAAAAAAAGAGAAGAAAAGTTGGGAAATCTATTAACTCGGTCGAACGAAACCCCGATCCCGATGAGTAAGCAGTTTTTCTTTGGCTGCAGTATAGTCATGCGAAAATTGATGGCATGTTGGGTTGGGGTTTACCAAGGGTTGGTTATTTTTTCACGACAAAATCGACAGTTACACCTTATCGGAGGGCGTCTGTGAATCAATCAGGAACTTGACTTTGGTAAGGCCAAAAGATTGGAATCAGGAAACGAATTTTCGTTACGACGCTGAGTTGATTTGATTTGAAGATCAATAAAATTGACAAGTTTGACAGAGAACGATCAGAATTGACAAGCATTTGGAGGTATAAAATATCCTCGAACTGCATGGCTGAATTTGAAAAACCCGCTATTTATTTGATCCACGGGAGAAGGCGCATAACATCGGATTCAATCGAAGCAGCATCCATCCTTTGATTTTTTTTTTTTAAATATTACTTATTGAAAGCTGGTGTACCACAGGGGTCAGTGCATAATGGTATTCTTTACATTCCAGTTCCAAGGGCGGAAAGAATAAATTGGGTGTGCGATTCCTCAACCTGAGGTTCTAGCTAGTGAACGTTATCCCAGTAATGCACTTTTCGCTTGCTCCAGATGAAGTGTAAGAATTCTCACGATAGGAGCTTTTTTGAAATTGTCGAAGCTTGACACTCGTAGTGGGGCTCATGTACAACACCTCTAAAAGATATAAAAAAGGATATAGTCCTCAAAATTTGTGGGTGTCGTAAAAGGAGGACCAAACTTGCCTAGCATACTCAAGAATTGGTCTGACGTACGTTATATTAAGGGACTTTGTAACATATGGATTTGAGAATTCTTTCGACCATCTTTTAATAAAGCCCAGAGTAGAATAAGAATTGCGTAAGATTGAATCGATATAAGAACGAAAATTGAGTTCTCAATCACAAAGAACTCCCAGGTCCCACATCGAGTCAACAGTGGGAATAAGTTCGCCGTTAAAAAAGTAAGAACGAGGGGGTGGAGGAAGACGTTTACGAGAACAAGTGATGGTCTTACACTTAGCAACATTCAGCTCTAAGTGGTTTTTATTGCACCGAATGTTAAAGCTATTCAGATCGTATTGCAGTTCGAGTTGATCGGAAGGGGATGATATATGTTTGCTGATTCTCATATCATCGGCATAGATGGACAGATCGGAGTGAGTTAAAATGTGTTCAACGTTGTTAATCGTGAATATAAAAATAATAGGGCCTAAGTGACTGCCTTGGGGTACACCTGAGGTAGCAGCGAAAGGATTGGATAGTGACGAGCGGAAAAGGACCCTGTATTGCTGAAATTGTATGTATGATTTAATCCAATCAATAAGGCAGGGGGCAATCCGAGGGCCTTGAATTTGAGAAAGATGATTCAGTGAGAGATTTTATCGAAGGCTTTACTAAAGTCGATGGTAATGGCATCGACTTCTTTCCCCTCTCGCATAGCTTGCAGTGCTTTGGATGTAAATTCGATAAGGTTTATGGTAGTGAATCTTTCCTTTATAAATCCGTGTTGCTTTGTGGAGAGAATGGATTTACAAAGAAAGTATACTGAATCAAAGACAATACTTTCAAAGTATTTGAGAGCTTATACTTCGGTACAGGAAAAAGGTTGGACAGGATCGTACATTACAGCCTGCTACGATGCACTGTGTCCCTTGCCAGACACAACAAAGTGAAGCTGGGCTTGGTCACTGGATACAAGGGGATTAGAGGAAATGAATCAAATTATTGTTTCAATTGGACAACAGCTACAACAATGATTAACGAACAATGCTCCAATGAGGAAGGTTTTAGGCAATCCAAGGGATTAATCTGGCCATATTCCTCTGTGAAAATCCTAAGCCTTGACAAGGAACCTTTACGAAAGCTAACGAGATTTCTTACTGGCCACTGCGGCCTGAATCATCAGTCTTACAAAATGAACCTGTACCGCGATAAACGAACATAACATCCGGACACATTTTAAGTGAATACACAGCACTATACTGTTTAAGGAAACGTATTTTCCACAGGAAGATACTCAAGTCAGTGGAACCAAAGAGATCCACTGCAAAATAACTCATGGGCATGGGCTGTAAAAGAGGGGAAAATAAAATTATAGCTGCCGCAAGAGATTGTCCTATGAGAAGGTGGCTTTGTCATTGAAAACAGGATATCCCTTATAATATTCTTGCGTAGCTTATATTATTCCAATTTGGCATTAAATACGCTGAAAGAAACGACATCATGGCAGCGAGGACGAAACCAATATAATATGCTTTCGACGTGGATTTAAGTCAGCCTTCCACGCTGGACATACTGTCCTATTCCTATTGACAGCTTTAACGTCGAGGTCATTAAGGAGTTCATGTCCACAAATGATACCTCATGGGAGAGACATCAAAGAGAGCCGCTAGCTTTTCTCGGTGTGGCACAACTTCTTGGATCAAGACTTCTTTTTTGAAGAAATAAGTTTGTATTATCTGGAACAGCAATGTTGCAGGTGGTTTTTAAGACGTAGAGAACTTTCGTAAAAAAAAATAAAAAAAATTATGAATATTTTGAGTTGTTTACCTCGAGCATTGACAGTGGTGCCTCAAATTTTGCATCTCCTTTTTAAACCCTAGCCGGTTCCTTTTCGAAAATGTTGGCTTTGAAGTCATAAACAGTAGCTGGTTATAAAAAGCATACCGAAATGCCTTGACTTACTTTAATAAAAAATACACTAAAGGAGTTGAATCCCATGACCTAGGCAGTCAATTGGCAGGTCTATTTCTTGAGATTTGCCAACCAAAAGTTTGTTCCAATTAAGTGATGGTTTGACCCGCTGTGTAGTCATGTTTCGCCAGGCTTTTTCTCAATTTCAGTCCTCTAAGACAATTGTTCTTCATAGAATCAAAAAATCGTCGATCCATTTGCCGGGAGTGGTCAGCATTGAAGGGTATGTGGGCTCCATCTTCAAATTTGAATAAAAAAAAAATTAAAAAATTGGATAAGTGGATTTAAGGGGATCTCGGGTATCCCATGAGGATTGAGCCAAAAAAGGAAATTTCGCTTGTCAAACTCAGTCAAACTCCCATTCACTGAACGTACGATACAAACCATGATCCATTAGCTTCACTTGCTAAACATAAATCGATCAGATGGACGTCTGACTTGGGAATATAACATCCACGATTCCAACACGTTGTTCAAGTGAGCCTAATGCCAAAGTGAAGTGAGCATAAATGCCAAGGACACGGGACCAATCTGACAGCTTATTTAACAGAATTCACTTTTTGAACCTTCAAAGTCTCTAGAAAAAAACATCTTTAATTCAGAGCAGGAAAAAGTAACAAATACTTTTGATCAATTCTCAAGCAAGATCAGCGGGTTCTACGGGGACGAATCGAAGGAAAGATATACCCACGAACTCTATGAGGTACACCAAAATATTGACCACATCAACTACGTTGATTCGGACTTATTCAGCAAGTGGACAATATCTGAGCCGCCTGGTGCTTCGAAATTGGAAGCTATTCGGGCGTTCGTTACCGTATTAACTATCTTCTGGTCAAGACTGACAAACCACAGATTGAATTCGCCCAGAATTTACAACAGCATAAAGGACAAGCTATGCATATCCTCCGGCCCACAGCCAGTCAGCGCTCCATCAAACATCAGTTCTATAAATTATCCCCCTTTCCGAAACACACTCAGTGAACCCTCCATTCGGATCCTTAACTACAGAAACTTCTTGAATCATTCGTGGGTGAGCACGCTTCACATCTAACTGCGTTCAACTTTGGGCTACAAAGTTAGTATCCAAAAGTATTATGCCACTGCTCTCAACCTCCACAGTTGACACTGATAAATACGAAATAATATTTTTGTACCCCTTGACTTGGACGCACTCGACTAAAAAGAAATTCATTAAATAGCCTCATTCAAGTTGATCTTGAATAACTAGAAACAAACTTCAAGGCTCCGCTCCTTAATCTTTGTAATCAAGCAATATTAAATACCATCTTCGGGTCATGAACTGAATGTTGATAGCCTTATCCATGCATTGTTTGAGTGAGTGTTTGTTTCCTGTCCTCCTGGTTTTGCACATTCACTCGTCCTTACCAGAAACCACACAAGGATCAAATTACGTACGAGGGGCAGCTTCCCTTTTTTTTGTATCCCTCATAATAAATAATTCATTATTCCTTTAGCTCTATTTTGCGCCTTATTCTGTCTGTCTATTCGTCTGTTTCAATCCATAATTTATTTCTTTCGCAAAATTGTCTCCTATCTGCGATATGCGAATGTGTTGGTGTTACTCCAGCGTTTTTTCCGCTTTTCTCTTGTTCGGAATAGTACGTGAGAAAATTTGCAAATGTGTACTTAATGCATAATCATTTTTTTTTTGTTGGTCTTGTTGTTGTATTTTTTTTCTTGTCGCTTATATAAATTTAAAAAGAATAATGAGAGAAACGATAAGGAACATTATTTGTGTGAGAATGAGAATGAGAATAGGTGGAGGTGGCACGCAAATGAGCAACACACAAAAACGAGGGAAATTTTGTGGAAATATGGAAATTTTTATCGGCCTATTCGTATAGTATTTGGTTTTTTGTGCGTCGTCATTTTTTCTAATGAATGCCAACAGCTTTTGCAGGGCCAGTATGAGTTCCTCATTCTTGTCGACCACGTTTGATTTATGGAATGCACGATTCACTTCCTTCAGTCTAGCGACATTGGTATGATGGTGATCAAGGAAGAAGGAATAAAATAGGCGGCACTCGTTAAATTGAGAAGTGAAAAGGACCAATAAATGTGGTTTCCGTCCTTTGGAACCGACTACATATGAGGATAGTCGCAAAAGAACCCGAATTTATCAAAAAAAGACTCAAAAAACTCGATACCCTCTTTTTTATGAGAATCATTGAGTTTTTTCTTTGGGAGTTCCACAAGAAACCTATTTGGAACCCACACTCTTTAGAAATGATATTTTAAAGATTAATTTTTACTGTCTTAAAATTTTTGTGTATCAACTAATCCAAATGGGCTAATGCTGGCAAGTATGAGGAGACAACTCGAACTTCAACTCACTGATTTTGGCCATTGCGGTAAGCATTCCCCGGAGCCGTGTCCTGAGTCGATCGAACAGGAAATAAACGCAGGGAGTCAATAATCAAATGAATTCGGTTGCTTTTGAATGGTTTTCGTCCAAAAACTCACGGAAAAGAATGGCATCGTACTTTTGGCACGAATAAATGATGAGCAACGCCGTCTTAAGCCATGAAAACCGTGGGCATTGACTTTGTTTTTGATTGAAAGCGAGGTGCTTTTTTATCGTGGCTCATTCGGGGTACGTCATTCACTTGTATGGATTGCATTTTGTACCCATAAGCCATGTCTCATCTGCAGCAATTATGTAACTTATGACGGGCCAGATTCTGTACCTAAAGTCATGTCTTTCACAACCTCAATGCAGTCCCTTTTTGCATGATGTTCAGGTTTTCCGCACTAGTTTTGCAACGAACCATTTGAACCGCAAATTTTGAACCAAAATGTCTTGAACCAATGTTTCTTTGATTTTATTGGTTTTCGAAGTTTACAACCTATCACTGAGTTCCTCGGCGAGCCTCGGCGGACTCTCGAATGCTTTTGTGACACACAAACACGCGAAAAGTGTAACGCACAACTGGTGAAGGTAGAGGCCTAGCTCCTCAGAAAACAGTGACGCCAAGAAGACTTAACGTTGACCTCCTGAATCGAAGGTTCTCCACTCAGTTGCGTACAACATCCCGGCTAAGTCACCTTTCAGTTTCGGGAAAAGTGGAAGATTTAAGATCCCTCTGATTAACCTTGGAACACCGACCTTGGAAGACAATATGGGTCAAGCGCACCGTAACGTCATACATACCCATAAGAAAGTTATTGTTCGAGTTAAATACTTTTGCAATGTGCTTTCGAATAAGCTTTATCAGGTAATATGTTGGCCCCATGGAACAGGACGCAACTCACTAGAATAGAATTTTCTGTAAGGAGCTTTTGGAACTCTGCATAAGTAAGTCTTGCGAACATTTTGCTATTTTCGGAAGAAAATGAACAAGCATTACGGGAATTAGCTTGATAAATTGTCTTTCATATCAAAGACACAAATGCTTGGTTATTATACAATTGTGTAGGCCACGTCAAGTGTGCGCAATTTTCGAAACTTCTTTTTGCTCCAACTCTATCACATTTTGGAGTTCCTGGAATCGATTTCACAAGATCCGAAAAGCACGTTCTACCTTTTTCTTGGTTGCTTCTGTTCAATGATTGGTCGAATGAAGACTCCGATCAGTGGAAATAGCATCGTGTCATTTTCTATCCTCATCCCTTTTTCATTAGCCTGGAATCCTAACATTGTAACCTTCTGACTTCGAATATCCTTGCATTCCATCTTCAAGGGCTATTTTTACTAGTGATGCATCTTTAAATAACGATCTAAAGCAACGCGCTTTTCATCTAGAATTCCAAAACAGAGGGGAAATGGTCATTTAGTTTCCAAAACCTTCAGCTTCTTTTGTCCAATTCTCAATAACAAGAAGAAACTACGTAAAAGTGCCAAAAGTTATTTTTAAAAGAAAAGTGTGATATCTGCAAATTTTAAGTTAAACGTTTTGTAGAAAAGGACGACAACTTTGAGATCTAAAAATACTACGAATCAGCAATCATTGCAGAGCTTCATGACCAAAATCGAAATTCTCCAGTTATTCAGAATGATTACTATAGAAGAAAATATTCGCTTGGGAACAGATAAACTTTTTCCCTGCGGCTTTTATCGGATCGGGTTATACATCAAGCTGTTAGTAGTCTGACAAACTTATTATTTTGCTTTCAATGATGGTTTTTAGGTATGTTTTCGAAGCAAAGTTAAGCCACAGTTCTTGCATAAGATGAAGAGTTGAAGGAATTTTGCTTCCTTCGACCTCTCTTTGGCAAACAATTAGACCCATTAGCCTGTAATAAAATCTTCTAAGTTGGTTGATTATCATGCCACGGAAAACCTCGATGTTTTTTTTTATACATCGAGAGTTTATTTTTTATTTTTTTTTTTTTATAAATTAAAGGTACTAGTCTAGCGGAATTCCATATGTTAGCTGTCAACTAGAGTATTGAGTGCAGTGCATAGTTTTTCAATTTTCAGATTTTTATTGCAGATTTTGGTCATACCTGCATATTTTAATAATTTTTTTTTATATATATTTTTAAATGCGAGAAAAAAATACTGAAATGGTCAAAGCTTTGCATAAAAACTTTAATAGGAAGGGAAGTTCAAGACTCTCTGAGGAAGTCAGTTAGAGCAAGGCTGCAGCAAACAACTCCAACAACTCCAACAATCTTAGCAACGATTTTGGACTAAAGGTTAAAGAAACGTGGATTTAAAATCGAGAAGGAATGGACTAAACCGACAATTTGTATGCAGAGGGAGTATGTAGTCTTTTTGAAGGCAATACAAATTCCGTAGCATGAAATCAATGAATGCAAAGCATCTGCAAATACATCAAAAATGTTTGAGAAGAAAACACGTTCTCTGAGGCGGAGCTTTAAAAAAAAATCAACAATGGTGCCAGCACTACCACACCGAACTCTTCAATCGGATGCAACTGTTGACATTCGGTAATACTAAGAAAAAAATACCAATTGACAGAAACAAATGTGCTAAGAATTTTGGCAGCAGGTTTCATCCGAAGGCATCTTATCTTAATATGTTGTTTTTTTGAAGCAAAGTTCGAAATATATTGAAAATAAATAAAATGTACAAAAATACGCATATACTTTGCTCATAAAGTATATACTGTCGGAAACATGCATCGTTCAGCCCCTAACTTCACTGTTCCAACTCTCCATCTCAGAAGGCATTTTCCCTATAATCCTGAAAAACTCTTACATTATCCCAATTCATAAGAAAGGTCAAAAAAATGATGTTGCAAACTAAAGACCAATCGCGAAACTTTCGTCCATTCCTAAACTTTTTTCAGAGCATAATCTACGACGCTATGCTTTTCCATCATATCTCCTTACCAACACGGATTTCTCAGAGGAAGGTCGACAACCACCAACCTAGTAGAATTTGTCTCTCGAACTCTATGTGCCTTGGAGGAAGGCAAAGAAGTTGATGTTATCGCCACCGACTTCAGTAAAGCTTTCGACAAAATAACGTTGTTATTTTCAGATCATTTAAATCTAATCCATTTATGGCCACCTCAGGTGTCGCTCAAGGGAGCCAAGTTGGCCTTTTTATTTTCATCCTAACTATTAATGATGTCGAACTTATTGTCCATAACTCGTACATATCAATATACGCCGACGACATAAAATTATATTCGCCCATTTCGTCTGCCGGCGACCACCTCCTTCTTCAAGATGATCTGAGCAAGTTTTCAATTTGGTGCCAAAAAAAACTTTCTAGATCTCAACATCAGCAAATGCCAAGCCATGACATATACATGTAAGCGTCTTCCACATCCAGGACCTACTTCTCTCCGCGATTTGGGTATTATCTGCGATAAGGAACTCAATTTTCGCACACACATGGACTCAATCATTAGCTCTTGGCTTCGTTAAGCGATGGTCCAAAGAATTCTCAAAACCCTATGTCACCAAAGCCCTTTACATTACTTTTGTTAAACCATTACTAGAATATGCTTCCCAAGTCTGGTCCCCTTACTATGAAACCCACATCCGGTGAATCGAGGCTGTCCAGCGCCGTTTTATACGCTTCGCACTGCGTGGTCTCCACTGGACAGACAGCTTTAACCTACCGCCCTATACACATCGTTTGCAACTCATCAATCTCCAGTCCCTGGAGCAACGCCGTGACATTGCCGACATTCTTTTCATTCACCAGCTCTTATCCGGTATCATTGACTGTCCAACGTTGCTTCAATCTTCAATCTTGCTTTATTTACAAACCCGTAACCTCAGACCAGTCCATCTATTCCGCTTAGACCCATACCGCACTAATTACGGTTCTCATGAACCTATGTCCAGAATGTTGCGTAAGGCCAATGCCCGAGTACAGGAAGTGCTCGGGCACCGAAACTCACTCATTCAGGATGTATTGGCTTCACTTTGACTACGGGTGGATCTACCGAGCCTCAAATTAAGGAATTTTGTTTTTTCACGTAGCCGCAGAGTTGGAAATGCACCTCAACTGTAAGAATGATTATTTTGAGCAGAATCAAATCGGAACTACTCTTAACCACCAAACAGGGAAGCAATAACGACGCGTGTGGTAATTATGCTTTAAATCCTGAACCAATTGGACATTATAAGTCAACGATACGAGATCGTTATCGAAATTCTTGATTGATGTTCAGTTGAGTTGATGTCGAATTCGATTATCAAATCAGCAAACCAGTCACACGTTATTTTTTAAAAAAAAAAAAAACATAGTTCACTAGCTGCAGTTCGTTCAATTTCGTACCAAGAAAATACAATAACGTGTCTTTTCATTTTCAAAATAGAGTCCGATTTAAAAAATGAACCGCAATTGGCTAACAATTCTCATAAAAATAAGACTTTTTTTCGAAAAAACATATCCAAATACAACAGGAAGTTTCGAAACAATTCTAATTCATGGTCATAAATGATGGGCCCATGCTCAATGTTATATCACCTTCTTGGCCTCCATCGCGATCTCCCGATAAGCATAAATCCCAAGTAATCCAACACAGTCACGTACATACCTTTAATTTTTATTGTTAAATTCCAAGCGACAAATGTTTACTTAAACACCATCGATCCCACATGGACGTATCGTCACCATTGCGAGTACATCAAAAAAACACACATCGAACAAATGCTTACCTGTAAAGAAATGAACAATAAAAAAAAATAATATTACATTAATAAATTATTACAGTCTCAGCGGATCAATTAAAATTTCAATTTCAGCAATAAAAGACATATTTTTTTTTGTTTTGTTATGTATTTGGATTGACAAATGAGTTCAGGGCTCACACCAGGCACTAGAAACTCATATCAGTGCTCCACATTCCATGTCGTGACAAAAAAAAGGAGCACGGAAAAAACCGACCAACGTAAGCAGATTCCCAATAAATCAATAGAGACTCGCATCCGATGCAGGAAAAACTATACAAACAATATGAAAGGAAGGAAAGATTCATATTAAGGATCTACGAGTAGCGTTCCCAGTTGAGGGAAATTGGGTCCAACATCATCATCATCATCATGGAACTACTTTCATTGTTCTTTTGTTTGGAAGCAAAACAAAATTTGAAAGGATAAGAAGCAACCAAGTCCACAGCACACTCCGACGACTTTTCTTCCGCAAAAGGTCAAGGGAATGTGCGGCGCTAATGTGTGGTATGTGAATAAGGAAGGACCACATCACGGCACACATATATTAGGAACTCATTATCAATGTTTGTTTACTCGTATTTCCCATTTGCCAAATTTATTTTCAAACTTTTCCGACCAAGGAAATATAATAAAAAAAAATGTGGTTGTCAAAAATGACAATGGAATGCGACGTGTGCCCACTTTTTGAGATGAAACTAGATGCTGGTCGAGAATAGACGCCATCTAAATATAAGAATAAGGATGCGAAGCCCATGCGCGAGAAAAGAAACGGGGTAGCAAGGTTACCTACTGCGGCGTATGTGGAATTTTTTTTTTGTTTGGCGCTTCTGGTGACACAGTTTTCTTTTCTAAAATCGTAATGCGTTGCACGCAGACTTTGAAAGGGATGAGCTCTACTTATCTGACAGGTGTCTAAGAAAGGTGAATGGCAGAAGAGCCGTGTCATTTTTGTGTTATTTCTAGAGGCACTCAATGTTCCCTGGGATTTAAGTAACTTGGCTGATTTATTACGATGGTCAATGGTTCAATGGTTAGTTAGAGTGGTGGGCGTGAAGTTCTGGGTTCAAATCTGATCCTTCTCCATAGAGTAAAACTGCCATGAAAAAGTTTTTAGGGGTCATTTGGAATTGGTAATAAACGTGCGATTAATTTATTACAATTAAATTACCACAGCGATTACATTAGTCCATTTTGCAAAAAAAAGAAACATGCGAAGATCGTAAAACTCGACCCACTTTGCACCTAAAAATAAACTGGATTTTTGTAAATTTTGACTGTTTAACAATGAGTGGGGTATTCAACTGATTCTTTACAAAGTTAAAGGAAAATGAGCCGGAAGCCCAGTGTAAGAATTTGGTACATTTTAAGCATGTGCCTGAGGAGATTTATAAATTTTTATTCCCACCACCATATCTGCAAAACATGACTTCTTAAAGTATAGGTCTCTTCTATGACTCACTTTGACCGGAATTCGTTTTCAGAAAACGCCTGCAGTTAAAAGAGAGTTCTCGACTAATCATGTATCCATCCAACTATAAGTGTGTATCGAAGAAGTAGTCTAGGGTTAACTTGTAGAGCTCCACCTCCAGTCCGTAAAAGAAGCTACTACCTTCTTCTTTACTCTTTGTTCCTAGACGAACTTTACTTGACCTTTGTCCCTGCAGTTTTTGCAAATGTCTTTGTCTAGGGAAAGAGGCTGGAAATTGTTATTGGTGCAATTCGGAAAAAAAATATTTGATCTTTTTTGGCGGGAAAAGTAGGCTACATTAGTCCGGTATGAGAATGAGTACACTCGACTCCTGACTTCAGTTCATATTTTCTCTGTCTCGTTTTCGGAAACACATTTTTGCCCTGCTCAAGCAAATTTACAGCAGACTTTAAATGACCGCCTGGCTGGTAGGTAAGAAGTCTGATTTGTTTTTTTATAACCTGCTCGCTCTTCCACTTTAAATGCCAGTGGCGCATAGGAAGTAGAAGAATTAGGAGAAGAACGAAAGATTTTTTTGTTTTGTAGTGGTTTGAGAAACACAGACTTTGCGAAAGTTTAGAAGATGTAGCTCAACATCCTGCTGTCAGTGTTATGCCTTCACAGCAGTGCCTACACAAACCACAACACGAACTAAGAACTCTAGCCGGTACAACAACCACTACAACAACGCACCTCATTAGGCAGACTACCATCACTGTTCGACCAATCCAGTGATAGGGCCATTAATTTTATCCCAATGGCAAATGGTGGCTGGAATGGGAGATGAACCAAGGACCCATAAATCAAAGGCATGCGATCTACCAACTGCGCCACCCAGCCGTGGAATGATTAATTTTGTAGCGTACAAGATAGCTGCAGCGTCTCCTATCCTAAAGGAACCATGAAAAAAGAATCCGTTCGAGAGACTGGATACGTTCATGCTCACTTGGAAAGCTACACCTGCATTCGTTTCACAACTAGGGACAAAATTCCGTTAACAAAATCAATATAATTTCTTAGAAAGATATCGATCTTAGTTGGGAGCCTTGTGGAACTCCATAATAAAAAGCCTTTTCCACATTATATTTAATCATGATTTTAACTTCTGTTGCAGACCGGCAAACAGACTGATAGATTTCCACCCTTACTCGAAAGCAAGTCATGGTAATGGACAAAAATGAAGCGATAAGTGTTTTTTGTTTTTTTATTAAGGTTCTGGTTGGTTCACTTAGCCGCTTGTTGGCAATTCTACTTCTTTGAAGTTCGAAATAATTTTTCCTAAAATTGCTTTCAGCATTTCAATGTTGGGTCGTACTAAAAATGTCTCGTTTGAGGAAATTTATTGCTACAAAATCTACGCATTACAAAATGTACTGCTGCTTGTTAAAAATTTTCAAGAGGACTTCAGAGTTAATTAAAAGTCAGCTAAATTCCGCAAACGTAAAAGATGAATTCTTCATTATTGCCAGATCACTCAAAAAACTAAAAATCTGAATCGACTAAAATCTTGCTGGCTTAAAATCGATCCTGTTTGACCCATATTTCCATGCAGTTGTAATCCATTGAATGGTTTCATTGTCCAAAAACAAAAAGCACACTCAGTTCAAATGGGAATGCGCTCACCATCAGAATTTTCAAATTTGTGTCGTCCCTTTATTTCTTCGCAGAAACAATTTGTTGTTAATTTTGTCATAAGCGCATCTCATGTTTCGGTTCGCTTCTCAATTGCAGTTTAATTTTTTTCTTTCCTTACTGTTCGTTTCCTCTTCTACCACTGACCGCAGAGTTCTACCATCCATCAATTTTCGGCATAAATTTTCCACTCAAATGATCAACAACTTCCGTTTCGACCGACACATTAGCCCGTCCAGTGCACTTCAACTCCAATGAAGCCTGTCTGCAGAGACGAAGGAAGACATGACCCGAAACCGAAAACAACGTAACCAACACCGAATCCGAGGGCGTACGTAAACGCACACAAATAAAAAAAAACTCGTTCAATTTGAATGGTTTTTAGCGACTCCTTTTTTTTTGGTAAACAGAAAAATTAAGGGACTTCCTTTGAAATTCGTTAACAATTATTATGACTTCAAATTATACATCTGGCGCCCAACAGCGGAGTACTGCTCTAATGAACACTTAGCAACCCGAAACGATTGTCATTATCAAACATTAGGCACCACCCACACGAGCTTGAAGCCGACGTCAGCGCGACATCCCATGTCGTTGCCCATCACTGAACGCATCCAATCTCGCAGCTCTTTTGCCCAAAAAATATTTATATCAATTGGAGGTTTCCTTTTTTCACCGATTTTACTGATTGCCTGCGTTTCCCTTTTATTTTTTATGGTCAACATTTAAGAGCGTTTCTCGTAATTAATTGTTTCGGGGAGGACGGGATTGCAGTTTAATATCGAATAAAAAAAATTCTTACTTCTTGAATTGGCTGGAATTTATTTTAATCCTTTGTCGACGGGGATGGGGAGGGGAAGGCAAATAACAACAACAACCACTCCCACACCCTGTTCAGTTGACAATTAACGCGCCGCCATACGGCACAACGCACACAACGCACCAGCGTCAGCGATGAGCAATTGCGTTGGTTTAATGAACGACGGAATGGCGCCCACTTCCAACCCTTAGCAGCACATCCCGCAATTGGTATGTGGTATGGAAGTTAAAATACGAAGTAATTCCACCGAAAAAGGGTAGAAATTTAATTTCCATTTAAAATTGGAAAAATGGGGGCGCAAAATCAAGCACACGTTGGTTTCAGGTTTCGAGGTTGTTTTGCTTTTAATTTTTTTTTTGGCATTCGATGGGTGGTGAAAAGATGGGTTACATGTCATGTGGCGCCTCACTATGCCTCAGCGAGCGAAGGTGCTTAATTTAAGGGAATTTTCATCGCTTTTTAGACTTTTCGTGTTTGCTTTGCCCCCAGCTTTATTCATTTTAGTCGTCTTTGGGAAAATAATTATTCTAAACTGTTGAGGGGGGCAGCATGGCAGCATATCTTTGTCATTACCCGGCTCTGTGAAATTACTTATGAAAAACGTACAGTCATGGAAATATAATTTGAAACACTTGCATTATCAGGTATTTCGTAATAGACGTTCGTTTGTGATTGAAGGGGAATCAATTGACGCATCCTGAATGAAAAAAGGAAGAAGTTTTCTAAAGCTTTGTCCACGCCAAAGAATTAACTTTTAAACATTTAGAGACATTTCTGGAGTGTTTTTGAAAAGTTTTTTGAATAAACATTTTTGAAAATTTGTTTAACGTTTTTTTTTACTTTTATGCTGACTTTTGTTGTATTTATTTACAACATTTTACAATCTTACCTCGAAAACAGATTTTTACGTATTAGAATCGAGACTGAATATTCGAATTTTTTTTCTTTTATAAGTTTAATAAATTGACGAAGAAATAAAATTGGCGATAAGTCAAAAATTTGGATTTCCTGATCTGATAAAAGACATTTTACTGAAAACAAAAAATTGACAGACTGAACGAATTTTTAGATTACGGAAGAGAGGAAAACTGTGTCCGGGGTTTCCGAAATATTCCCTTTAAGACGTGTTTTTGAAGAACCGAAAAAAGGTTAAAATTTATTGTATTAAATTCCAACCCAGCAAAAGTTTTCAATGCAAAAATCCGTGATAAATCTTTATGAAAACATCCGTAGAGTAAACCTCAAATAGTTAATGTACGAGAACGAGTGCTACGGAAGAAGAATCTAGAGTTTTTGAACTCCCATGTTCAAAAGCATTATTTCACTTATGATTCGATTCCTTCAATTATCACTCTCTGCGAAATATTTTTAATGTAAAACCGATGGTAACATGGATGACGGTGCAATGGTCCAAGTCTATTGGAGAGGGGGATTGCGGCTGTTGCGGGTAGTACTTGAACGTTTTTCGAGCACTTCATGTAGAACTTACTCCCTGGAATCCAAATTGGTCAGCAATGAACATTTTTATATATATATACACGAAAACTCACAATTCTATTTTAAATAACAATTTCAAAAAACTTTACTGACCGACGGTAAGACTAATATCGGCCTATAATAACTTAAGTCTTCGGAGGCTACCTTCTTAATAAGGCGTAAAATGTCGGCACACTAATGTGCATCAGAAAAGATCGCCGAAAAAGCGATATTTTTAAATAAATGTGCCTACAAGAAACATGCAAGATTTTGATTTTTTGCATTTTTTTTTTTTTATGAAATTTGAATTTTTTAAGTTGAATGTACAAAATTTTAAGAATATTGTGTCAAAATTTCAAAATTTCGATTGGAGCAAAATTGATTGATTTTTTAAGTGTTTAAAACTTTGAAGCGTTTTCCCCAAAACTCACGTTTTCAAAGTCGGTGTCCCTTATAACTTCAAACTACTGCACCGATCCTTTTGAAATTTTGAACACAATTTCTGAACATAATTTACAAGGAAATGCTGGAGAGTTTCTTTAAATGAATTGATAATTTTCATTTTTCGCAAAAAATCGCGTTTTCCCCTCAAAGTGTTCCAAAAAAGTGCAAAATTAATTAATTACGTACTTTTGGTTTTAATGAAGAGATTTTAACTTTTAACAAAAAAAAATCACAAAAGCATTCCTTTTTTCGTACGAATTAACCTTACTCCCCCCAAAGTATTCAGTTTGACACGCAATCAATTTAAGAAGAGTTTGTGTTTGAAATGCAAGGAAATTTATGCCGGGGTTCCACAGGAGAGTATTCTGTGTCGGACGAGCAAGAAATCAGCCGGAGAAATACATTGGGTTTAGACCTATAGTTTATTGCCGACTTTGATCACCCCCAGAAGCTTTATCTTGACAGTTGTACTCATTGGCCTCTGTCAGGCCTTTAAAAAATGTCAAATATTTCTCCCCGGACTTGAACCTGGGACCTCCTCATACGCTCAGCAGCCGATGTTCTTACCACTGAACCACGGGCATCCACCCAACTACATATGTTCATTGCAATTACGAAATAACTCTAAATATGGATAAGGTAAAAATTATGTGTCTACTTCAACGAAGAGAACCTCTCAACCTCTATACATATGATCTTCTTCAATGTCCGCTTTCGAAACTAGCAAGGTTTTTGGTCTGCTGTATTCAACGCGAGATTTAAAAAAGAACCAAGGGAAGTAATCCGACCACGTGAGATCTGGTAATTTGACAGCCAATTCATATCACACAAACGGACGATCACGAAACCCTGAAATTGTTGTTTCAAAAAATTCAGCACCCGCCGACAATCCACCTAAGATAAGTCTTTTGGAACGGATTCCTTAAAAATATAGGGGCCGATAACTTCTTCACTGCAAATGCTGAACCAAACCAAATCACTTTTTGTGTATTCTAGGAGGATTCTCCGTGCCCCAGAAAATAGAATTTTATTTGTTCAGATTGTCACTTAAGTGGAAAAATGAACAGTTTTCACTTAACAAGGGAACATTTTTAAGTCTTTCACCAAAATTTTACGTTGAAAAGCTGATTTTTGTGGACTCTCTCGGACGTCTACGACCACAGCAATCATATTCTCAGTCGAAAGGATCTTGGTATGCAACTGCGAATTGTGCGAAAAAGCGATTCTAATCCGGTAGGCATAAATCCGTCGACTACTTGCGCTTGGAAAGCTTGAGCGATTGAGCAACAATGTTTCAGGTAAAAGTGTCTTCGAGTCGCAGGTCAATCGATCGAGGATCAAGATCGTAGTAACTACTTTAAGGCTTTTCACGTTTAAGATAATTTATTTCTTAGTAGCTAAAATGTAAATTTTGCTTCGAAAATCAAGTCAACTTTTACTGAGTTTTTTAGACCGTTTAATTCGTTTCTCGGCCATGGAACCCTACAGCTTAAACGGTGAGTGCAATCTGTGTGAAAATTTTATTTTGTTTCAATGCCCTACCCAAAAAAAACTACATTCCCTTCAATTACTTAACTCAACGCCCCCTTAAATGACCTTAAAAGAAAAATCGTAAATCCAGCAAGGGAGAGTTCTCTTAAAGGCCACCAGCATTCTGGAACGGAAACAATAACCACATTTTCTCGCACACGCAAAACCCCAAGAAACGGTTCTAAAAAAAAATTCAATTCACCTTATTGCCGTCAACTTGTGACATTTATCCACAGAGGTACAGGCATAGTCAGAGAGTGGAACGACGGCAGGACTACAACGACGATACTCGTACTTTTTCCTCACTGTTCGCAGGATAAGAGAAAAAAAAAATGACAAACAAAACGCTGAAACTAAATCGTCATAGTATACCACAGGACGACTACAACGATTGAAATGGATTCGTCATGTGTCGCACTGAGAGAAACGTCAGGACCATAGACGAGTACCAGGACGCATAAGGAGTTGCTTAAAAACACCAGACTTTTTCCATCTGCCTAAAAACGAATAATGTTAAGCCCAACAAGAAGAGAATCAAAAGAAAAAAAAAAAAACAAAACGAATCTGAAAAGGCAAATTCAGAAGAATATTCCAGTCCTCGTCCTGTATATACTCATACGAGTATATCCTCGCTATCCTGGGTGACTTCAGGTTCGAGGGTACACACACTCACTGACTTTTTTGTTTCTTTCTTTAACAGGAATCTCGAGCCAAGACAGAAATAATAAAATATTCCATCACATCTCCTTGGCAAGGACATTCTGCGCTACTCATTGAATGAACTCCTCGACTAATCCAAATCACCATCAAACTTCAACCCAAACCCAAACCAATCACAATCCTACGCCGCAACGAAGAGAATTCCAAAAGAATCTTATGCTTCTCGAAGCTACTTCAACTTTTATCGACTGGAGACTGTGTTGTGTCGGTTATTTTTTTTTTTATGGCACAATTAATTGGAAGCAAGTCTATGGGCTGTTCTCATTTCTCGGGGCGGCTTGGACTCTCGTTCTCGTCCGATCAAAAACGCGCATTCTGATTTATGCCGAAAGATTTATGACCCAAATGGGCGGTTGGTGGCAGTGGCGGTTACGGATATAAAAGATTACGAACTCTGATGATCCGTTTATAAATTTGCAAACATACACTCCAAGTTGCATACAAATGAGCTTTTGTTTGTTTATTTATTCTGTGCTGAGGCAGCAGCAGCACTCTGGGAGCCGATTTGATGATAGTTCGCCGTTTGTCGTGATAAGATGGTGCCGTTGTTTAATTTAGATTAAGTTCGCGTACGATTGGTTCTTGAGGGCAAATGTTTGTTGTGTGGGGATGTAGCTCAGATGGTAGAGCGCTCGCTTAGCATGTGAGAGGTACGGGGATCGATGCCCCGCATCTCCAAGGTTTTTTTTTTTTATTTTTGTTTAGGTTGACAAAGTTGATTGACTATTTATAAATCTTCAGGGTGACATTTTGAAATCTCGAATCAATTAAGATTTCCGTTGTTCACCTTGGGGGCAGAAGGAGCACGAAAAAAAAAGAGATGAAGAGACTGCAAAAAGAGCTTAGACGTGGAAAGTGATGATCTCGAGCTTGTAGCACGCCATAAACAGCGACAACAAAGTAAAGGGTATCAATATCCTAGACTATTGACTTTGAGAGAAATTTAAAAAGAAAACGTTTTATACGCGTCCAAGGGGTCAAGGAAACCCTTATAATGTTTGCACAATCCGCGAACGGAAGGGTTCAGAGAAAAATGAGATCCTACATCTGTGCTAGGATTGAAAGTTAAATTAAAGAGTTCTCTGGCGACAGTGTAAGACAATCAGTCTCCACAGGTTGCATCCCAGAACGCCAATATCGGACATTGTTTAGGGATACCCATCATTCCTTGACAAGATTTCGGCTTCAAATACAATGCATTGATGCGGAATGCAGGAGGAGAGTTTTAGATCAAGATAACTCGACAAAATACCAATTCCAACTATCAACTGAATACCCTTTTAATGCGTGAATTTAACTCGAGCGCAAAGGGTCACAACAGAGACAGGGGAGATACTGGAGCACATTGGCTGTGCATTAAACGGATGAGGGCTCTGACGTCGATGAAAGCCCCACGACGAAATCTGCTTCACTTTTCTCTGTTCTGCTTATAGAAAAAAGGCCAATACTGCGCGGAATGGAAGGTCCGAAATCGTCCTCAAGGTTTAATTCGTTGCCATCTCCTCGTGAGTGTTTCATTCTGGGAGAAGAGAAATGCGAATGAAAGATAAAGCAAAGAAAGACCAGAGACATTGCGACAATGGAAATTTCAAATGACTTCTTTTAAGGGTTCCGCACCGAAAGGGAGCCAATGAAACTCTATTATTGAGCCTCCGCTGTCCGTTCGCAAAAGGCCTGTATCTTCTGATGAACCACAGTAGCTAGAAACTTGCAAAAATGAAAACAGAGAGCGAGTCCCAATACAAAAAAGGTGTCTTAAAAAATTGTGTGAGAGTTGTTCAATAATGAAAAAATGTTGAATAATGTTCGGTGGTACGGAACCCTTCGTGTGCGTTCGGCTCGTAATTTGGCCGCTTTTTTTTATAATTTAGTTTAATTTAATAACGCCCTTTTTGGGTTCCCTTCGAGTATAAGCAAGATGGATGTTGGTGCACCGGTCCAAACATAAATGTAACCAATATCGGAGGGTACCGTCGTCGTCAGCAGGAAACTGTTATATTTTTCAGGTTAAAATTGTGGTTATCCAACTGATCAATTTCTATGATGTCTTATACAAAATGTTAGCTTCTATTGGGTTGTTGGTCATCAAGTTGGAGCGAACCCACTCTGAGGGTTTTTGTTCCACTATGAACACCAATTTTTTTATATGCAGCTTCGTCTTTCCTGAAACATTTTTTTTACGACGGACTTGTACGTTCCCAAAAAAAGATGTTTGCTATATTTTCAGGCTATGATTCGTGCTAGCAGCATCTACATAAGTCCTGTGAGACAGTGCCTGGCTTGAAGGCCATTTGGTGTATGAACAATGTCACGTCAGAACACCAATGATGCCAAGGACATCCAGGAATGAGACCAACATGCCCTTGAGATTCATGCTCTAAATGTTTGCCACAAACCCAGATGATGACAGCTTATAGTATGAGCCGAGATGAATGAAGCTTTCCATTTGATTAAGTCACCGTATAATGCTTGGGTTGCTGCTTGGCAATCAACAAAAATGTTTATTCTCGTGTGGGTGATGTCAACCTTTTCTGCTTTTTGCTTGGTTTCAAAACGGAGTTCATTATGGTAAGAGGCTGCTTCATTTGTTTCGGTCTGGGATGAGCCGCCTCGAAGCAAATCTATACCGACTCGTGTCTGTAGGTGGAATCCTTCAGAAGGTGTGTTTACTTCAAGATGTAATGAAAGATCTGAAAGTGGGACCAACTAATTGGTTCCCAACCCGTTCACAAGAGTTTCCTTGAGGTTCTTTTTCCCAATTAACTTGGTATTAAATGAGGCACGTGGCGTTTTGATAGGAAGGGATACATTTGTTTCTCCTGGCAGCATGAACCATTTGATGTTTCTGATGACTTTTTTGTCCCAATTTTTAAAGCAACTGGAGACAAATTGGTCAGAATCATGCGTCAAATTTTCTAAAAAGTACGATCAGGTAAAGGTGAATTCCGGTGAATTGAACTTCAGGTTTCTGGAACTGCACAGCGATGTAGACCTGTGCAAAAGATTCCGTATACAACGCCTAAGCTGGCTTCATATAGACTTCATGTAGAGTGACAATGGCCGAGGATCTTGGAATCTACACCAGAGAGGCTACTCGGTAAAGGAAGACCTTACGACCTTACCTCAACCAATTCACTAGACTCAATTAGAGGTAGTAAGTTCAGGAACTAGCTGACCGGAAACACTTTTCGGATAAGTTCTGGGTCCTAGCCGTATAGTGCTCGATCTTTCGCCGTAAAGTTTACAGAAAAATCTGTAATCAAGATTTTTTTGGAATCCTATTAAGGGTTTCTGACATCCACAAAGACCGCCATCCGTGCATTTAAAACTCTTGCTCATGGTGCTTTACGGTCTTCACGGATTTTGTTTTAAAAAAACGACTAACATCGGGCCTTCCTGCTCTAAAAAGTCGGAACGTTTGCAGTGTTTTCCAAAGCTATACTGGTGAATCCGAATTTCCTCCGAAACATTCGCTTCGGCACGAAGAAATCTTCATTTATCATATCCCCTTTGCAAACAATGCGGAAATAAAGTCACAAACAAGCCGGAGCCTTGCGCTTGTCTGTCGATTTCCAAATCTTATTCATTCATGTGGTGAATTGAAGAATTAAAAAACGAATGAATTGGCAAAACAGCACGGCAGATGTTCAATTCAGTCGCCCGAGCGCACTGAACTTTTGGACGAAAATCGTCCCCAAAAAATCATCTACCAGATTGGGCAAGTCAGTCAGTCGCATCGCAGAAGACCAATGACCCATCGTCTCGCAAGAGTATAAAAAAAAGACACCAGTACGCTTAAAAGGCGGACAATGGCCCGATGGACAGGTGGGAGCTTCTTCCTTTCGTATCCTTTTTGGTTCAACTGATTTCATTCAAGACACACACGTTTGTCCCGTCTTTTGGCTACGCCGCTGTCAATCAATCAAAACAAGGCTTAACGAACTTATTCAATGCAACGAGGGGCAAGTAAAAACAGACCAAAGTCGTATCCAAAACCAATCACCATCACCGGCGCGATAAGGAACATGTCTGAATTGTCGTGTGTCCCAAGGAGATGGGTGTTCTCCGCTACACACCCAAATTTGTGGGTAATCGTGTAACGGTGGCGACCCGTGTGTCGTAATCCTTCTTCGCCATTTTCATTAGATGCATGAAACGTAATTTTAGATAGAATCGAGGACAAATGGCGCAAAAGATACACACAATCACGCTACGGGCGCTTCCCTAAACGATGTCAACGCGAAGTGGTCCTCCTACACGTTAAATCCGCTCTGTTTGTGTGTGTATTTGAATGGTAATTTTCGGGAGCAGAGACACACAATAATTCATGATGTGTAGATTGGGGTGTGCCATGCCGTGAGCGAACGAGCAAGCTTCCTTCCTATCAGGCTGTCTCCGGTTGCCCGTATCCGTGGATTCGGGGTCGTTCCGGGGGTGGCCCTGGTAAGCTTATTGCGATACACAATCTGTAGCTGATGTGGAATATGCGTACGTTGCAGAGTATTCGTACGTTGCACGAGCAGATTTTCTTTTCAGAATCCTATTAAAGCGATAAATGACAGCGGCGTCGACGATGGCGATGAGACTGTAAAAGCGCTGCGCTGTGACAGTTCGATGGTGTCCTTTTGATGTTGTGTTGTAACACGGGGGGAGGAAACTAATTTTTGTTTGAAATTGCTCACACATATGATTTGGTTTATATATGTTTGTGTGTTAGATATATGGTTACCAAAAAAAAAACAAGTTCTGACAATTCGACGGATTATGCAACCAGGCAGGTTACGTGGGGATTTAAATACGAACGAGCCAGTTGCGAGAGTTTGGATGACTGACGCAATGAGTTAGGCAACCAATTAAAATGAAATAAGTGTTTGAATGTGCCCATCAAAAAATTGGATGTGTGATGTGATTTTAAAGTTGAAGTCCCACAAGGTTCCATTCTATAGCATCAACTGTTCCAGAGTACATTTGAATCCATTGTTGGGAGGCAGTGTTTGATAACTCTGACAAAGTCGCAATCGCAATCGAGTTGTCTTTCGATCTGTCGCACATTTTGCTTGCCGGAAGACCTCATGAAGTCCGAAATGAGGTTGACCATATTCTCGTATGGGCAAATTTTAAAGACAACATCAAACGACGTTCCAATCCGGTTTTGAGAAATTGGTTACGTAAGGCTTCCGTTAAACCGTACATGGCCCACGTCTTGGCGTTAAAATGACTTGATTTTTAAGTAAATTCTGAATTTTTCATTGACTCCCTCATGCCGCAGAATTAAGTTAATCTTAAATTTCGTTGCCAACTTTACGGCGCAAAATTGAAATGCCATTGTAAAACATACGTTTCTTGTATGCACCCTCCTTAATTTTTAAATTTATAAATTATTCCGATTATTCACATTCTGTGAAAGTTGCAAACGTGTACCTGTTTTGGCTAAGACGATACAGCCCCATGACAAACAAACAGACGGATAGCGGAGGCTCAGTAAAAGGGTTTCGTTGGCACCTTTTGGGTTGCCAATCACTTGCTCGAGACAGGACTGTGAATGCACAGTGTTTCCGAGATTTGAAACTGGTTTAAACACTAGGCGGACTAAGAAAAAATCGAACAATAAGCCAAGACTAATTTAAACATGCCGTAGTGTGCAAGCTGCAAAAGAAGGCAATTCCCAGCTTTTGTCTATCATTTTAACAAAGCTCGGGGAGAAAACCAAAATAAGTCAACTTCTTATAGTCTCAAAGCTTGTAAAAGGTAAAGCCTAACAATAAATAAAAATGGGACGCAAACGTTGTCTTTCAGAAAATTGAAAAACTTTTCTAAAAAGCAAGCCTTGTCATAAGCTTGGTTTCTGAGGATCAGTTTATAAAGACTTCTGGAGTAAAAATTAAAGTATACCTTGAGTTTACGTCAAAGACTATCGACCACTCCAACAATTCCAACAGTCACCTGCGATGGAATGCAAATAACACCAACGAGAGAATCGACCTGGAGAAATCTTTCCCAATCCTTTTCGGATCACTTGTTCCAAAGTTGAAGATAAAATAAGAAACTATGCTCGTAAGGAAGTCTTGCAACTGGGTACGGCACTGCCAATATTTTTTTTTAGCAAAGAAGTTCGAAGGCATCATTAGATCCAGCATTTTTGTGATGACACATGAAGTAGAAGATCAACTGTCAGAAATCGGAGCCAATTCGACTCCATTGTCTATGTCTGACCTCTTGGGACACTAGATGGAATATCTACATTCAAGCAAACATGAAGATGTCGTTCTTGCTTCGATCACCAAAGTGAATGTGATGAAGGCTGCTATTTGCTGGATCAGGACTATTTACTGAAGGTCGCTGCCTTTAACGCAACAGTAAATTCGATGGTAGCCTTCAATTGTTAAGAACTCTAGAGTGCAAACACAAAATATCCCAGTGATTTGTTCCACGACAATGTGCGCCTTAAAGAATTCGTCCCTGCAGAGGTTTTTCTTTCTTATTTCGATCGGTGTTGCTATTCTCCCACATCGCTCTCAAATGTCCTCCTGAAAATCCAAGTTCGTTTCGTCAATATAACTTCTGCGCCGGCGTAACTCCAACCAGCGGAGTGGCGAAGCAATCTTTCAGCACAAAAAAAAAAGTAAAAGGTCATAAAGGGGCCAGAATTCTAGTATATTCAGACAGCCAAGCAGCGCTCAAGGCACTGTCATCTAATCTAGTCGAATCCAAATGTGTCAAAAGCTGCTACGACGCGTTACAATCCCTGGCCCGACGTAACAAAGTTAGGTTAGGACGGGTTCCAGGTCAACAGGGAATCGAAGGCAATGAAATTGCGGACGAACTAGCCAGGGCTGGTTTTAAACCGCGTTCACTAAGTGTTCAATAAGTGGGAAATCAAGCTACAAATACCACTGGAGGGATCTAACAGGACTCAGACAATCCAAATTTCTAATCAATCTCTTCTCTTAGAGAGAAATCCTTAATCTCAACAAAGAGAACATTAGAAAGCCCGTGAAATTCCTCTCAGGCTTGAGATCACATCTAACCTAACTCTAACTTGGTTAAGAAGGCGTATCTTCCTCAAAGAGATATGCTCCCCATTGGATGGAATGTCTGTTGGCCTAAACCAATTCCACAAGATACAAAAGGTCTTCTCCTTCAGACCGCAGTGTCCGCCACTTTGGCAGGCAAACCATCCGATTCAAAAAATCCTTTCCATTTTTTTTTACAATGGACCTTCAGAATGAACATAAATGGACTTCAAATTATAGTATTTCAGTAAAATGGGCGTGGCGACCAATTGTTTGAATTAAGAACGTCCAGCGAAAGCGTTTTTTGAGGACGCTGCCTTAACGGTAATGGATATTTAATTTCTTTATGTAGAAGAGTTTAGAACCCGAAAAGTTCTATAAAATAGTCCGCGACGACACATCTTTCTATAGTAAAGATAAGGCACAATTTTTAAAGAAAACAATTTTGTAAGTTTGCACGTAGGCTTATAGATATATTTCTGGCCTAGGCAACACTAAGTGTTGCCAGGTGCAATCTGACATTGGAAAGTTTGACATTTTTTAGCATAACATCACTCAGAACGTCTTGTCATTTAATCGTGAATTGTTTTATTTACAGAGACTTGAAAAATTCATCTCGGCAAAAAAATGAAATTAACTCGTAAACACTTTCGTGCGATCATTTTTCACAACTTTCGAGGTGGACTATCCAGACAAGAGTGCATTGATGAACTTAAATCTTTGTATGGCGATGAAGCACCATCCTATAGCACTGTGAAAAACTGGTTTAATGAATTCAGTCTTGGCCGACGCTCGCTCAAAGACGAATACCGTGAAGGTCGTCCAAAAACGGCCGTTGTGCCAGAGACCTGATAATGCAAGATCGTCATGTGACATACCGTGAGATAGAAGCATCCCTGGGCATTTCTCCCACCAGCATACATTCGATATTGCATGAACACCTGGCCGTGAAAAAGGTTTGTTCTCGTTTGATCCCTCACAATTTAACAATCGCTTAAAAAAAGGCTCGTGTCGATTGGTGCAAAGAAATGTTAAAAATAAACGATCGCGGTGCTTCAAAAGACGTTTATAAGATTGTCACAGGTGACGAATCATGGATCTACAACAATCGACCGTGTGGGTCTACGAAGACGAGCCAAATCCAACAAAAGTTGTTCGTGGAAGAAGCACTTCGAAGCAAATGGTCGACTGTTTCTTCGGCAAAACTGGTCATGTGGCGACTGTTCCGCTTGAGCAACGTAGGACGGTCAATTCTGAGTGGTACACCACAATTTGTTTGCCTGAAGTCTTCGGAGAAATTTGAAAAACGAACAAGAGAAGACGAATCATTGTTCACCATGACAATGCGAGCTCTCACACATCGGCTCAAACCAGCGCCTTTCTGACCGGCCAAAATGTCGAATTGATGAGTCATCCGCCATACAGCCCTGACTTGGCACCCAATGACTTCTTTTTATTCCCGCACATCAAGAAAAAAAAATACGTGGTCGACGATTTTCGTCGCCAGAACATGCTGTTGAAGTGTTCAAAAACCATGTTTTGGAGGTGTCTCAATCGGACTGGAAAAAGTGTACCGACAATTGGTTTGAGCGCATGCAAAAGTGTATAAATCATGCTGGAGAATACTTTGAAAAATTATAAAACCACTTTTGATGATAAATATTCGCATTTTCATTATAAGGCCAGAAATATGTCTAGCAGCCTACGTATCTTAAAAGTAATCTTCGAAACTACCCATCCGATTTTGAAAATTCTTTCGTGACGACCAATTATATTAGAAAAGTTGTTGAAAAAATGGTATATTGCGAAAAAACGTACCGCTAAAGAGAAAAAAGAAAAGCTTTAGAACTGAAAAAACTCCTAAACAAAAAGCCCCCGATGACATATCTGGAAATTTTAATATAAGAATATATCAACAATTAATTTCAATGGCCCCGTTCAGAATTCTAGGGACTTAAATTTCAGTCAAAACCTAGAATATTGAATGGGTAAACAGACTGAAAATGCAGTTGACAGTTTCATATGTCAAACATATTATTTTCGGAAATTTACTTTCCATTTATACTTGGAATAAACTTGTTTTGTGATTGTGTGATTTCTTTCAATTTCAATTTGAATTAAAAAATGAGCGTTACAGAAGAAGAACTTTTATGTGAGTTAAGTTGGGTGCACATGTGCCAAGAAAGTGAAATTATTTAAACTCGAAGAATTTCGGGCCCACTTCAGGATGAGTCGGGCTTGCTTTTCAGTTAGTCTCATGTGCATTCCGTTCATTTAACAATAATTTAGAATAAACCTTACAGAATTTAATGCAAACGGTTGCAAATACTGCAGGTATTGAAAATTTGGAAAAGAAGCTCTTGTTTAGAATATGGATGCTCAGTAAACAGAAGAGCTTTTTGTCAGCTGGAGATCGATTTAGTTTTTCAAAAAGTGCAGCGGATTGGTGTTTTTTCGAAGTCATTGATGTTCTGTGCGGTTTACTGAAAGTCTATGTGAAGTGGCCGTCGCGAACTCAATACCTGGAGATTGCACGAGAAATTATTGATACATTGTTTATGGGAAAAAAAATGGGATAATTATGGGATAATTTTTTTCAGATTTTCAAGGAGATTTTTTAAACAAACGGCTCAGCAGTGCAAGAACAACAATCGAAAGAACATTTGGGCTACTGAAAGGAAGGTTTCGCCGATTGAAATATATTGACGCAGCTAACCCCGTTATGGCCAACAAGATTTTTGTATCCAGTGTAGTACTACACAATCATGTTCAATTGTTTGGCGATGGAAATGATGAAGAGTTTTTCGGGGAAGAAGAAATCAATCCAGATGATATAAATGAAATTGAAAGTGAAAATCGGGGCAGACAACGCGGTTTCGAAAAGAATTTTTTTAGTTTCCTTATTTTAAAATAAAAAACAATTTATTTCTTAAACAAACTCTCCATATAGCTTGCGGCAAAATTATGGTCTGAAAGTAAATTAAATTTTCAGATTTTTAAATTCTCTTTTGGTTTACATAATAATATCTTACCACTCATCATACGGTTCACTAATTGCCCAGATTTGTCCAAGCGATAGGTCACTCCCTCATAAATAATTTGCACCTTCATTTTGTTTTTGTAAATTATTAATTTAAACATTAACCGTTTGATATACGTTTTCAAAATGAACAGCTGATTTTTGACGTTTCATAAATCAACTGCAAAAATTAGTCAAATAATTTTAACTGCAAATCCAGTCCACTTCCTCACCAAATGTCAACTAGCTTTGCCGTCAAATTCACGGGCTCTCGACCAATCAGAGCCGGTTGACTAGCTAGTGCCTAGAATTCTGAACGGGGCCAATCTGTCAGGGTAATTAAAGTAGGCAATGGTAAATTCTTATCAAACTTTATTTTATTTGGGCAAAAAGTACACGAACGCAGTCGAAACGAACTGCTAAAAGTGTCTATAAAGATAACTTATAACTTAAGCCTAATAATAATTACTGGGAGCCACATCTTGTTCCACAAGTAGACTGACTGATCCTAGCAATCAAAAATGCTCTTAAAATATTTGTGCCATAAATTGTTGTTGAGAAATCGTGTCAGTTCATTCATCCGTTTTAATTTCCAGCTTGCCCAATACACACAACTTTAAATTTTCATTTAAAACGTTCCAAAGATAATTTTTAAATATATTTTTTATTTTTTTCTAGACAAAGTTTCCCAATAACCTCGCCCACAATTCAACACGGGGGGGGGGGGGGGAGACAACATTGACACAAAAGTCATGAATCCATCCGTCATCAATCGTTACCTCACCAAAGTGTCATTTATTTTACACAAAAAAAAAAATTAGATAAATAATCTTTCAAAAATTCTGATAAGTTTCGTCAATCGGCCAAAAAATGGGGGCCAAGACGGTTCAAAGATAAGGGGGTAAAGTATATTTTTTTTTTATTGCCACTATAAATAAACAACCACCACACTTACTCGCTTTATACTCGGGGGCACATTAATTTAAGCACCACACTAGCACTCTGTCATAATCTGGCCAAATGCCAAACAGTGGAACAGTTGTGCTTGAAATCAAAATCCCCTACCCTGCACCTTCCTCTTCCTCCTCTTACCCCTTGTTCGTGTTCTTTTTTAATTTGATAGTCAATACAAAAAAAAACGAAAAGGAAGACTCCGAGAGCAGCTTCGTTTAGATAAGATTATCGAGTGGCTAATTGCGATCGGTTCATCGTTGTTGCGGCCAACTTACGAGACAGCGAGCGAGTTTAATGACCTTGATTTATACTAGCTGTAGACTGTGACGACACTTGGTGGTTGGAATTGGAATTTAAACAGATAGGAAGAGATCCGAATAAAAGTCAAATCAATAAAGCGGTCATGAGTAGGCGCGTTGTGAGATGTTGTGTTGGATACGCTTGTGTGCCTCTAATTCGACTTTAATGTGAAAGGTTAACCTTTAATCGGAAATGAATCTCGAGCCATCGTCCGACTTTGTAAGCGGTTAACCGAGAATAGTTACACTCTATGGATAGATTCAAAAGTGCATAGGCTGTGCCAGACACCAATCCAACTTAAACCGAGAAGAACTCGAATAATGGTCCTGATCGTAAAATCTTATTCTGTCACGTTGCCAGGCTGACATTGGATTCGCTGTACGTACGAGTACACTCATTCGGCCAAAGCCGTTTCGGGTGTCTCCCTCAGGACACTGACAATGAACGAGTATACTCTTTGAATGAAGAGCAACCACTACCATGGGCACAACTGGATTCATCCTTTAGACGTTATCTATTCCAGCAATACTGCTGGGTATGCAGATGCATTTGCTGCGGCAACAGAAACACAGACAATGAGGACGACGACATTTCTATGGTGAACATTTCATCCCCCGTCACGAGGGTTGGCACAGCACGAAATCGCATTCAATTTTTGCATTTCATTTCCCCTTTTTTCGTATTAATACGGTACTGGTAGATGGGGATGAGGAGCTTTGAGCTGGATGCATTATGCAGATTTGAATAGAGCGATGCAGAAGCCTTACCACATTTGGGCATTTAGATGTCTGTGTGCTGCTTTGTGCCGGCCTAGGGATGAACTTTTCTGGCCGATTATTCCAATTATTCAAGTTTGATTATCAGGATTCCAGTTGAAAGGCACTCGGATGTGTCCGGACAGGGAAATTCGGTAAAGTTTTTGACAGACGATGTTGGTAAGTTTTGAGACACAAGCTCAAAGAGGGCTACACTTACTCAAGTGTTTTAGAACACGAATCAAGTTCATTATGTCTAAAAAGAGACGGGATAAGGAAGATATCAAGAAACAGAAGATATAAAATTCTCGGTCGTTAGTTCGGATGGGAATATGAAACTCAAAAGTCGCCTAAAGCTGACATCCTTCTTGCGGGCCAGTGCAGGACATTCGCACAGAAGGAAGAGCTCCATTTCCTATTTGACTTCTGCAAAAGTGGTTCAAGCTTATTCGGAGGCGTTTATGGCTTACATAAGTCGGATAACTTTGTGACTTGATAGAGAGATCAGTGGATCTTTTGACCATCGAGAGTTGGCCACAGTTGACTGACAATGGTGCATAAGGCTCCTAGATGCTTTGGCATATTGACTGTGGCTTTGCTGATTGTTCATTTTTGGCCAGATCCTCTCCTTGACCGGCATAAAAGAAGCTTGGTCTGTCTTTATTTCATGAAATGGCCATTGAACAGAAGGAAGACCAGCTCTGCGTTGGAATACACTGCCACGTAATCCCTATCTCCTCCTGCAGGATTTTTTTAATTTAAAGCGATATCCGGAATGAATTTTCATAATTCTCTTGGAGGCATTCTATTGGAATAAGATTAACGCGCCTCCTAAGGGGGTATCTTTATATTCACCATTTAGTTACTACGATAGAGATCGATCGGCCCAAGATTCATCATTGATTCCAGTGCTGCGATGAATCAAACCGCAGCCGGGTATTCAAATCTTCGGGACATTCCTAAGTAAAGTTTCCTTCTCAAGCACACTGTTTAGCAAACGAACTAGGATTGTTAACTCATATCCTGAGAAAACTATTTATCCTTGTGGATTACCTGCAGTGAGTGAGTTTTGAGTGCACATGTCCATTAGTGCCAAGTAAATAACGCCTGAGCCTATCTTTTAGAAAATCCAGTTGCTGTTCATTCGCTGATCCAGGCTTGTTCAGTGATCACGTTGTTGAATGAAAAGTTCTACGTTTATCCCAGAAGACATCAAAAAGGGAATCCGTTGATACTGATTGTTTTTTCTATCACGCTGAACTGCATTGGTAGATACGCCAACTTCTTTGAATTACAAGCTGTCTGAGCGGCAATGCTCTTTGAAAGAAGAAAGCTTCACAGTATCTCCTTCAGCATGGGCATTCCCGGATTTTTAAGCTGTATTTTTATGTGAATAACAAAGAGCAGACTAGATAAAGATCGCATCAAGGAAAAATTCCTAAAAATCAGTCTTACATACCCCCTTATACGATTGAATCCGGTTTCAATTCGGATTCAAATAGGATGGCTCGATCCGATAACAATATTTATGTGAGATCGAATTGAGTTTTGCATATAAACGCGGTTTGAATGGTTGAGTAAGAAAGGGAGAGAGAAAGGAGAGAGAGAGGGGCAGAGATATTGACCGCAATTTTTTTTTTATTTGAAGCGTACAAGAAAAATAACAGAAAATGGCGAGCAGAAATATTCCAAATATGAAAAAATAAAAATTATTCCAAAAAAAAAAACATGGACAAAAAATATGTTTACAGCTTTTCGTGAGTGGAGAACTGTCAAACTGTCAACCTCTTTTGATCTTTCAATCCGGTTAAACATATAACCTGGATTGAATCCTGATCCTATTTGAGTTCGATCTGGTCTGATAAAAGTGGAAATATAGACGAAAACTTTTGCAACAACTTCAAACAAATCGTGAAGCGGCTTGATTTGGGAAAAGAGCAACAGGATTGAATATCAACCAAAAAGGAAAGTTTATTGTCAAGGATGGTTGAGGTTCCATAGGGCTTTGAGGATGAATGTCATGAATAAGGAGAAGTATATACAAATTCTAGGGGAATGATAATGATGATAACGAAATTTCTTTGACTCTCGTAAACAATAAACAATTTCAAACAATTTCTTGCCTCGAAGGTATTCCTTGAGGCGAGGGAAGAGCTAGAAGTCACTCAGAGCTTGATCTGCCGAACATGGCTTGAATTGCAGTCATCGTAACCGCAGACTTGTGAACCGATGCGTTGTCTTGATGCAACAGCCTCTCGTGTGCGTGGTAAGAGTCTGATACAGTGGCTCCCTTTTCCAAATAGTCCACCATAATAATTCCTTCAGCGTCCCAAAAACTGATGCCGCCGAATTCGACACTTGGATCGAGATCTCGTCCATGGTCGAAAAACGAGACAAAAAAATCTCAATATTTGCCTGGAACTTGTCGAGATTCTTTGAACACTGCGAGATCCCTGTGACCTCATCTACATGCCTGATAGTCACTTTTCCATCTGCCAATATGACGAGGGATGAAAAGCCCTCGAAGATTCATCTTCATTGGAAGTTCTTCACAGCTTAAACTCCTTGTCCCAGCTTGCAACGGTGGAATATGGAGGAGCAGAATCCCCTTATGTTTCCGCCAGTTAATTTTTTTCCAAAACAGAGGTGTAAAACGTAACTTTTTGGTATTTCAAAAATGTTGAAGAACAAAATGAAACAATATAAATTCGTCAAACCAGCCGACCTCACCTCAATAGAGCTGCTTTGGGACGAGCTTGACAGAAAACGATTTCAAAATCAAAATCAAGTACAAGCTTTGGGAGATTCATCAAGTAAAAGAAATGATTGCGCTGGAAACTAACGCGAAATTGATCATCAGAATGCCAAGAATTACGGCCGGAGTGGAACTAGTACGAGCTGGATTTTTTTTTCATTAATGTAGGAGCGGTCTTGAACTTTGACTAGTTAAGTCTTCTAAGTGATGTGTTATTTTATTTTGAAATGCATGTTTTTTTTTTAAAAACAAGAATGACAAATTGTTTAGTTTACATTAATGTCCGGAAACTTTTGGATGGCAGTGTACGTTAACAAATGATAAACAGAAAAAAGGAAAACAATTTTCTCGGAACATCCCATTGAAATCACCCAGTTGAATTGTCATCGCAACGTGTTCATAACTTTCCCAGTGTCCAGTTTATTGACAACAAAAACTGTCTTCGGATCCTTGGCTTTCCACGCACTCACACAGATTCTTTGAATCGTCTCCTAACTTAGCTCGTACTCATATTACAACAGCACCAGTGTTCATTCCACCTGAGTAGGAGTCTGTTGCCTGGGATACCCGAAGGCAATTAAACTCAACTTCAGGGCTCAATAGACAACGACACAAATCGCAACACGTGAGAAGCGCTGCACAAACATCTAGCTTGTCAGTTCGGCGTCCTCTCATCTTTGCCTAGGTAACCCGATGACAGGTAACTGCCAGACACAGAACAGAACAAATAAGCATTTTGCCTTCATGCGGATCGGATAAAACATTAATAGCCAAATCCACAAAGAAATTCTTCGAATGCAGGTGGCGGCGTTGTTTGGCATCCATGGAAACAGGATAACAAGTGGTGACTCTGCGTCGACTTCATACGACTCAACAAATGGTTGCCGCCTCGTCGTGATCATAAAAATCACTTATCGCCAGTTTAAGATGGAAGGTAAAGTATATAGTTTAACCGCACATAAGGACACAATGTCCTTAATTTTTCTTTTTTTTTACAAGGGTCATGTAATTTAGAAAAGAAAAAAAAATAGCGTTCTCCCTTAGGGATGGGGTTTATGTAATGTAGGTCATCATTTGTAGAAAGTGGGCGGTGCTGAACAGGAGATGAGTTTATCTGTCACGAGGAGAAAAATTGTACGAACTCATATAAAAACACATGTCAACTTAGGTAGCTCGGTTTTTTTTTCCTCTTTTCTTCCTCTTCATCCTCATTTCCTCAATTATTAGCCCCAAGAAAATATGTGCTCCAAATTTGCATTGCAAAAAAAAAAAACAGCAGGAAACAAAGAGAAGCGGGAAAAAATCATTATTCGCACAATATGGCAGGCGAGGGGTGTGGGAGGTGTACGAATTCTGTCAGCGGCCCTCAGGCGTTGCATGGTTCGAGTAGATATGAGTATTTAAAAAAAAAAAAAAACTATGGCTGACGTGGATATTTTAATCCTACCCAATAAAGTGGGTTGCTGTGGCATGCCCATTGTGGCGACTTAGTAAGGATTTTGTGTGCTTTACTTTTCTTTTTTTTAGCTCGCCCGCTGGGAGGACTGCAAATAAATTGTGTGTTGAAATCCTGTCAAAGTAGTCGATTGCGAAATTTGAACAAAGCAAATGTTCGAAAGCGGAGTTTTTTGGGAGAGGAGAAGTCAACCGGATTTGTAAGATTTATAATTATAGACTGGAAACTGCCTTTTCGAGGATAGCTGGAAGGATATGCTGATATTTGTCGGCATACGAAAATATAGGAATGCTTTTGAGAACCTTGAATGCAACGTGATTGTGTAGAGGAACATTTTGATCGAACTAGCTTATGTGATTACTTATCTGACCACCGTTCATTGGAGGAAGATCCTTTGATCATCGAAACGGAGGTTCGCTCTTCCCTTCTCCATTCGCAGAATTTGACCGAGGCATTGTTGTCATTTTTACCTCCTGAACTATTAGGTTCAACTGAACTGTTTGTCAATAGATGGCTCCAGCAGTAAGTGCTTTTTTGACATATCCAAAAAGTCGTGAACCGAGCTTGGACATATTTCTTGTTTTTGCTAAAATCCTTGGAAGATACTGAATTGGAAGCATTGCTTGATAAGGATCCGTGCCAAACGCAAGAGCAGCTTTCTACAGCATTGGAAGTTATCCGCCAAGTCATTTCCAAGCGATTGCATGTGTTGTGAATGATTCACAAACAAGGAATTTGGGTTCCCTATGATTCGAAGCCAAAGGACGTTGAGCGTCGGTTTTTTCGCCTGTGAACAATTGTTCCAGTGACAAAAAAGGAAGGGTCTTCTTCATCGCATTGTGACGCATGATGAAAAATGGATTCATTACAGCAACGCAAAGAAAAGAAAGTCATGGGGACTGCCCGGTCATGCTTCAACATAGTCGGCTCATCCGGATATTCACGCTGCGAAGTTTATGCTGCGTATTTGGTGGGACCACGTTGGTTTTTTTTATTATAAACTGTTGAAACCCAACGAAACCATCACTGGGAAACGGTATCGACTTCAATTGATGAGATTGACACGAGAACTGCGCGAAAAAGGGCTACAATACAAGCAGAGACATAAAGAAGTATTTTTACAGCATGACAACGCTTGTCGCTAAACCCGTTAAAACCCACCTGGCAACGCTCAAATGGAAAGCCCTGGCCTAACCCCCATATTTTCCAGATATTGCGTCATCCGATTATTACTTGTTTCATTCGATGACACATGGTTTGACTGATCAGCAGTTCTGCTCATACGAAGACATCAAAAAATGGCTTGAATCTTGGATAACCTCAAAAGATGACCACTTTTATCGTAACAGTATTCGAGCTCTACCAGAAAGATTGGAAAAAGTTGTAGCTAGCGATGAGCAATATTTTGAATGATTCATTTGCAACCATTTTGTCACAATAAAATGTTGATGCATCTATGTGGAGTCTGCACCAAGAGCGGCATGGATGGGATCGATGATGCAAATGCCTTCTAAGCATCCAACAAAAAACAGATGCTTACAGACAGAAAAAACAAAAGCCTGAGCCACTCGTTACCTAAGCTCGGAAAACATCTTCTCGTTTCAGAATTTCGTCTGAGTCAACGTGCCTCTGAATGATTCCGACCCACAAACCTCATGAAGAATGTATGCCTCGGTTCTTTTTAACCTGTAGAAATTTCTTCGGAAAAAAAATTTGAGACGATTTGAGACCTTCCGACTAAAAGGCAATTTTTTTATGCAATTTTAATTCGGGACAAATAAGCTGAGGCCACAGTCAAAAACGAGATCAAGAAACTACTCTTCCAATCCACTTGCACTACGGCCTGAAGTAAACTAGAGAGAACAAAGAACATTTAGGAACTCTGCACCGCAAGTAAAACGCAAGCACAACGATATCAGCAAAGCCCCTTGATGGAGATGAAGATGAGACAATCCAAAATCTACTTTTCACTGTTCCGCCCAGGTATTTAAACCGCCCTCCTTTCTAGTGCGTCAATTGATAGGTCCCTGTTTCGATTCCTAGAGCAGTCTAGTTTATAAAATCTGGTCGAGTCGCCATTAGCCATTGAATAAAGTTTATGGCACTATCACTGGATTTGTTGACCAACGGTCGTGGTCTGAGTGGTGAGTGGAGTTGTTGTAGTGGTTGTTGTATCGGCTGCTGGAATTCTTAGTTTGTGGTCAAAAATAGTAGTTTGTGTTGATTATGTGTATATGGCTCTGCCGTGAAGGCATAACACTAGTAACTATATCAAACTACTGTCGAATCAAAAAAGCCAACCAAGTTACCCCGCACCGATGCCACAACATTGTTGTTTTGAAGCTATTTTGGATTTGATTTTACTTTGCACACTCGTTGTTGATCCTTATCGATCAGCAGCCCCTGTAAATTCAATCAATGTTTCCTGCAGATCGGTGACAAGTCTTCCTTCGATGTCTGATTCTTAGCCTGCAGCAAGGCGTTTAGAAATATGTAGAAACTGTTTGCTAGATTTCTGTTCATAGACTCCTCGATGAGTAAAACCACTCTTGCTTCCTTCTTTACCTCTAAGCAGTGTTTCTCACTTGCTGCCTACTTAATCCGCCAGCATGTCACCAGCTAAAAAGCTCCTGTCTTGTCTCTGAATATTTCCTGTATGCTGAAGCGCCCAATATGTAACCCTCTTTTTGTACCGTGGCTCAGTTCTTTAGCATTATTTGATAGTCGAACTCCGGAACGTGTTGTTCTTTAAAAGTCGTCAGAGTCCTCAGGTATTGGCTGCTCTAGAGATTCAGAAATCCATGTAGGAGAAATCCTCGTTTCGGTTCACCAGTTCACCAGTCTAGAAATACTCAGATTGCTGTCGAAAGTTCTTTATCCGTTATAGTTTTCTGGAGACTATACTTTAACCTAAAATTCCCTAAGTATGATTTTGACATCGTACAAAACAAGGGCTCTATCCATGGAGAAGTTGAATTCTTCTTTTGTAGAGTCTCCAACTCCTTCGGTTGGTTCATACTCATATTCGGAAATAACGCCAGACAATCGCTTGTTGGTTTGAAGTGTATTTCCTTCGATCTCAGTTGTTTTCCTAATATTTGGAACATTCGATGACTGTTGTGACATATTTACGAATTCTTTCCTCGGTTGAATATACCAATCTTCATCCAAAAAAACTCATCAAGCCGTACAAAGCACCAAACCCTATGAAAGAGGAGCTACAGAAAAAGTGTAAATTGAAATTATTTTCCATTTCACGCAGAGTATGTCTAGTTCCACGAGAAACAAAGTCTTTCATATAAAAGAAACTATCGTGTTCTATTTAAATCATTTCTTTCAAAATAACCATTTTCGATCTAAGGATTCCAACTTGCTTGCCAACCACATTCACCCTCATTTTGTTATCAAAATACCGGCACCCCCAGCGCTGACTTTAGATAAAGCGCGTTTCAAATTTGTATTTTAACTCGAGTCACCTTTGAGTGCCACTCGCGTTTATTGCACTTTGTCTCAAAGGACATACAAATTAAGTCTTCACTTTTTCCTGTGTTGTATTTGTTGTCATTTTTTTAATCATTATCTCTTGATTTAGCGTGTGTCTAACGTGTTTGCTAATTTTCATCTGCGATAACAATGACCTTCCCTCATATAATTGCTACTTAACATACACGCTACAGTAACACACCAAAGCCCCCCCATCTACCAAAAAAATAAAAAAACATATAAAACTTCATCAAAAAGTCAAAAACCTGATAACGACGATGTGAGATACTAAATCTAGAAAGAAAAACAAAAAATATATAATTCCACTTCAAGTCTAGGCCTAACCATGCCGCAGAGTCCAATTGACAGAGAGTTCTTGTATTTCATGTCTTTAACTGTTACGCACATAAAAAATCTTTTTTTGAAAACAAGAATAAAGTCGATTTAAATCCTCGGAACAGATAAGTCCAAACCGGAGTAGTACCCCACAAAACAAAAAAAAAAAATAAAGAACCTCTGATGTGGAAAGTTCTTTGAACTCCGTCAAGTCTTGCTTTGGTACCACAACATTTTGGGAGGTTTTCCCTTGTTGTCTTTATTTGTTAGAAAAGTACATATAAATACAACCGAAAAAAAAGAAGTAACCATCCGTTGGCAATAGCAAAGTATCTAATCATATTACTGGCAGCGATTGTCTGTGCGCGTTGTTTGTTTTTGTTGTGAGGAGGGTTTTTTGAACACGACAAGCGTACCTAACACGTAACACACCCGAGAAGACGTGTCGTACGCAGAGATAAACTCATATTTCCCGGCCGGTGTTAATTGGATACTTTTCGTGTCTGTCTGTGATTCCAGCTATTCCAAGTGCATGCTGTGTCCAGGAACCACCAGGACAGCAGACCAACACCTGAGCAACGAAATTAGAATCAAAATCAGACGCAGCAGCAATAACTTGCTAATTATTCAAAACGTGGAGTTTGTTCTTTTTGTTTTTCGGGTTTTCTTTTGTTGCCTTTCTTCGTTTTTTTTTTTTTGTTTGAGCTTTTGTCCACTTTATGACAGCATTGATAGCCCGCCGCCGAGTTATGTCATTCGTTTGACTAATTAATTTATAAAGATTTTTTTTTTTAGGGGCACCCTGTGTTGTGCACCACATGTAGTGTAATTGGAGCGTTTTAGTTTCTTTGAGATTGTTTGTCGGCGGTTTCTACAAATAAATATTTGATGTTTTCCATTCGTGTTGTGTTTGTGTGTGAAATTGATTAAAATATTTGTCTGTCGTGTTTCTTTGGTTTTTTTGTTCTTTGGAGAGTGATAACGATTGTGTTTTTTTTTGTGTGTGCTGAATCGGTGGCAGGCAACAATATGGTTTGGTTAAGTCCCACTTCCAATGAATTTGGGTCATGATAAAGTTTGCGTCATCGAATTGAACAACCGTGGGCTAACGAAGAAGAGACAATTTCTGTGGGAAGCAAGAGCTTGTTATGTGTTTGCAAATGGATTGATATAGGCGAGGTGTAAATATGAACAATTAGTTAGGCCTCGCTGATTTTGTAACTAAAACAGTTTGTGTGGTTCCAACTGTCTGAAGATCTTTAATGTCAAAGGCAGCTTACCACAATGTTACATCGCTGCAGTTGTCTTGTTTGGAGTTTTTTTTTTTAAAGTGAAAACATATGTTTCTTACTTTCGCTCAAAATCTTGGCGTCATTGGTTTAGAATTGTTGTGTTTTTAAAGATTTTTAACGATAGAAAAAAATTTTCAAATGTTTGATAACATATTTCGAAAAGAAGAGCTTTAAAAGATGGCGTGAGTCTGTCGACATCCAAAATCTGACAAAAACATTAATCAAATAGAAAATCATGTTGCCCATCAGAGAACTTGAACATTGCTTATGGATCCGCTTAAAACATTTTATTTAAAGATTTGAGAAGTTTTGCTTTAAGGACTGTGCAGAATAATCGGAGTTTCTGTATTTTATAGGCGGCTGTATCCGACCTAAAATCCATCAAATGCATCGCAACTTTTTCGATTTCGATTCTAGTTCTGATCTAGTTTTATACCGCAAATGGTGATCTATTTTTGGGGCTATCATGCGTTACTTCAAAAAACCGAATTTTCGAATTAATCGGCCCCTTTTGCACGAGTGTCTGAATCGTTTCTGGCACCCGAAAGTACTAGTGAAATAAATCGATTGTTGGACGCCTTATGTAGCACGTAGTCCTATCTTACTAGAGTCAAAGCTAGCTTAGTTAAAAATCCTCAATCTTGCCATACTTAAATCAGTTATATTGCCTGAGTATCGCTCTGAATTGACTGTAATATTTCTTTCTTTCAGACGTTCAGAATTTGTTGATTTCACTCTAAATTTTTCGAAACCCATAAACGACAGTTCTGTTTGTGCGTTGTGATTTCTTAAACTGACTCTTAAATAAATTTTGCGACGGTTTTTCTCGTTGAAAAAAACACGCTAGAAGAGTTGGTCCGTAAATTAATGCCGACCCAAAGACATAAGATCTCGAGATAGTAGAGGACTCTAAAAACGACACCCACGCGGAGATACTCCCAACTCGCTGGATCAAAATCTTTACCAACAACAGACCAATTTTGCAAGTTTTTCTACATGAAGCCAAATGTTGGACGATAAGCAATACAGCGGAATAGATTTTAATGAAATGTGTCTCTTTTGAAGCGATATTTACTGTCCTCGATTTCGAGCTGCTAAAAGGCCCTAATCGAGAAGCAATAACGAAGCGACTGGCGATTTTTCTTCAATTCCTGAGTGCGTTCGATTTTTTAAGCGAATTATCTGAACGGTATGAAAAATTCTCCTCAAGCTTGTGCTACTAAAGTTCAGTTGCTGAGATCGTTGACGCTATGAAGTTCTCAAGTTTAGAAGCAAAAGTTCTATAAGGACCACGTCAATGTGTTTGGTTATCAATGCTGGAAATTTATTTTCAAAATTCGCATTGTTTCGGAAACAAAGCAACCGCTTTTAAGGTTTCTTTGACAGAATTGTTTTAAAATTTTTTTAGTTTATTACCCAAACTATTTGAGTAAATACTTAAGCGAACATTTCCTCGTATTCTGGATATTTTTGGAAGTGTAAGGAGGTCTTCTTGAAGTATGAAGTGAATAAATAACTCCACTTTACTCCGTGACCGAAAACTTTCCGTGAATTTTAATTGCACAGTTTAAACGTCCAATGTATCCCCAGCGATTCGAGAAACACTTTTTGTTAAAGTACCCATCTCAATCTGTAACGAAAAAATTGCATTTGCTCGCACACCAACAAATGTGAATAAAATACTGCGAATTGAGCGAATGCAAATCAATCAGTGCGAAATTTTGAACAGCAAAAAAAAGCCAATGCACATCTGAGCCTCAAACCACTGCACAAACTTTCACTCCTTCTGAATTGTTCAAAATGGTTCCTTAATCCTAAAGAGCGAGAAAACTAAAATAAAAAGAAGGATCGAAGGATATTTCTCAGGGATGACGTGATGCTAAGCTTAGAGGCCCGCAAATATTATTTTAGGACAAACCTGCAAATCTGGCAGGAGGACCACTTTAAATGAAATAAAAGTACGAAAAAGTTAATTTGCGCTGACGTTTTGAAATATTTACATTGAACCAAAACTGCACTCATAAAACCGACATATTCCCTTGGTTTCGTAACATAGCACAATCTGTCATCGCACATCCCAAAGGCATGTCTCTCGACAAAACTGACACTCAAACTTGCTCGTCAAATTGTCATTTGTACAAATTACAAACAATGCCACCCCAGCTAATGTGTATGTAAATCTGCTTCTATTCGCCGACATCGTGTGTCGCGTCATTAAACAATGGCACTCGCAATGCGACACACACAAAACTCCAAAATTAACATAAAAGACCCTGTGCCGCCCACACACCCCATTCGTTTGCATCACTTGAGCAACAAAAGCGCCTGCATTCCGATTAAAATATTTTCACACTGACAATGACATACACCCCCCCGGACGAGCAGCCGATTGGCCGGATGATGCAAAACGACAATAACCTTGGCATCTGATTTCAAGCGTTCGAAGTTGCACATGCAACCAGCAGCAGCCACAGCAACACCAAAGCAACTTGTAAATGTCTCCCGAAAGGGGGTAATCTTGACGTGAATTCGACTACGAATCCAAAACTGCCAGGGCGCCCCATGTGAGCACCGCAATTAATGTCACAATCAAACGTCAACATGACAGAGCAGCCACCAGGAGTCGGTCGTCCAAAGTTTTTTTTTTTTTTTTGGTGGGACAGAGGGAGGGTACCCAAACCAGGTACCACGCCAACTAACAGAAGTGTCATTATTCGCAGCTGTCAGTTGTTTTGAAAAGTTG
Source organism: Orthonevra nobilis (assembly GCA_963555765.1). Classification (NCBI taxonomy): domain Eukaryota; kingdom Metazoa; phylum Arthropoda; class Insecta; order Diptera; family Syrphidae; genus Orthonevra; species Orthonevra nobilis. The sequence goes on along the minus strand of OY743225.1, from coordinate 126,306,407 downwards.
GTGATTACACTTTAGACGCTCGTTGTGTGTGCAATTTAATACTGTTCCCCCCCACACCTTGCCACGGGGTTGAGATAGACAGAGGGGGAAGAAATTAAGTTCTCATTAATGTTTCCCGTGTGATTATGATGCGAGCAGTGCGGTTTCCAATGCGTTACACAGGTGACAGCCATAAGCCCCTCTTTAAGAAACCTTTTCAACGTAGACGCCGGCAACGTCAAGTTGACATACATATGTCTGTCTGCATGTACTCGTACTTCGTCGCAATTTGAAAAATGACGGAAAAGCTCCACGTGTGTGTTGAGTGTGTTTACCATTTGGAGCATGACCGACGCATGTCTCCGCTTCCAAAAATAGTCAATGAAGCTAAAATTATAAACTTTTATCCGCTGTCATCCGCGTCCGACGAGTCAAATCGGGGGCGGTGAGAGGAATGGTTATTTAGAGGAATTCTAGTGCGCCAGCTGTTACACTGTTTTTTAAAACACTCACAGATTCAGGAGTCCATTTGAGCGACAAATTGCATTTTGTTTCGGGGAGAAAAATGGACTGACAAGTTCAGTTCATCGTTTAGATTGTTTTGTTGTAGTTTTTGTTGCTTACCTGAAATGAAAAAGAAAAACGCAAAATTATAAAAAGTCCAAAGTCAATTTGAAAATGAGAAAATACAAGAGTTAAAATATGTTCAAACAGAAGACCTGCAAACTAGGAAAAGGAAAACGCATTTTTGGAGCCAACAGCCAGGACATATTCGCTAGTGGCTAAGGATTAGAGCTGGCATAGCGTGATTTATTCCCTTAAACTCTTAATTGTTGTAGGGATTAAAGACGGTGAGCAAAGTTATCCAATCAATTTTGAAGTTAGTTGGTTCGGACCGAATCATAGTAATCGATCTAAAATCGTTTAGCGATGTCTAAGCACCTAATTTATCGATATATTAGGGTTGAGCTTAAAATGAAATAAGGATCTATCGAAATCAACCTCAATTACACACGCATAGAGCGCAAAAAAGTCCTACAAATATGGAATGCCGCAAGGTTCCAGTGTAGGTCCAATTCTTTTCAACCTTTACACAGCAATCATACAACATCAATAAAATAAAATAAAATTCTTAATGCGACAAAGACTAAGCTTGTTGTCAATTCAAGTTGTTCCTAGGCTTGTCTCTTATACGCGATAGCATTGTGATGGATTTTTGAAGGGTTACCAAGGATCCCCGTATTGAAGATGACAGTACCAACTGAATCCGCCACGCTCCAGTTTGATTGAAATTGATTTTTTTGCCGTGAAGCCTTCAGCGAATATTTAAACTTCGTATTCGATTAAGCTCTGTAACTCCCGCTATTACGCGAAGTATTTTTATATGAGCTGCCATCAATTTGCTCTCAACTCGTTGAAAGTATGTAGATGAGACTGAAAAGACATCTAAATCCGATCTCTCGCACCTTTTTCCGAAACTCGGGTACTTGTTCGTGACTTATGCCGTCATCCAAAGGACGATTCATTCGGAAAAAATTCATACACTATTAGATTTGAGTATTATTAATAAACTTTAGCGATTGAGTCTCTTGAGAATTTCTATTTCATTGAGCGACTCTTTTGAAGATGATTGTATTTTTTTCTTTTATTTTGACGCAGTTCATAAAAAGTCAAGGCTGTTTAAGCAGCTGAATCTGACATTTTTAATGCTTGAAAAAAATAATGATATAAGTTCGGGCTGCTTGGAAAGTTAAGGCGTCTATGCGAGTGGAATTAAATTTGACACTTTTTGGGCTACTCGGATACCGCGCTTCGTTGACACAAAAACTGCACTTTAAAGCTTAGTTGTCCATTTTGCGCACTTCTTAGAAGCCTCTTTTATTTTCGGTTCGTTTATTTTACCGGCCGTGATAAAATAGTTTGGTTATCGTTGATTTCTTTTTCACAATCGAGTGACTTGATCACTGTTTTACCACTACAACTGATTGGCGTTTATAAATTTAAAAGCACGATGAATGATCACAAAACAGTCCCTTGTTGGGCGCCAGTTAAGAAATTCTTTATCTCTGTATAAAAAAAAATACAATGCATAAGGCATAAACGAATATTTCCGACAACATTATGAGAACTTATTTAACAACTTTTCGATCACTTTTCACATAAACCTATTTTTTGTTTAGTATTGTTCTGTGGATTCAAAGCCACAGACTCTCAGGTCGTAATTTCGAAGGAATTCGATGTTGTGTACGGGCTTAGTTCAACAACAACTCTTACAGCTTGTGTATCTTAGCCTCCTAAAAGAAGGAGTTTTACGAACTATTATTAACAAGATCACCAACTGTGCACTGCGTATAGAGTCTCAGCTGCGGATGCAATCAGCTTTTAACATATTCTCCAAAAGTGTGTCATCCACTTTATGACTATTTGTTCTATCCTCAACCTTACCTATTTGAACATTCTCACAGTTTTGCCGTTAGCCAAAAAGCACATATTCTCTCCTTCGGCCGACAGTTCAATGCTCTCCTCGAAAGTCCCCTCTGTCCATCCCACAGCAAACACATCTTCGTAAATTCCAGGCAATTTACTGAACTCCCATTCGTAAAAAGCCTGCTGGTGATCTGCACTAATCCGTGTCCAACTCATTCGCATGTGTCTATCAATAGACAACAAGCGTAACGAAGAATTTTTCACAAAACTCGCATTCAAAGCCTAGATAGGGCTATCCGCAAGCCCTCCAACATCTTCCTGCTTGTCTCAGACACTAAAGCATTACGAATGGTAATAGTTTAACCTACCATGGCCACTTTGGCATGGTGATGCAGCTAACTTGTCTGCCAATGGAACCCTCTATCCTGTTCGGTTCTGCTGCTCGAGGCCATAATGTTTAATTATGCATCATAGCGGTGATTGCATGTTAGAAGCAGGCAGTCAGTAGGCGCTGGCTGGAACGTACCTCAGTGCCTAGCCGCCAACTGGTAATAATATCAGTTTACAGCTGACATATTCCATCGGCCTAACCCTTGGCTGTACGTAGGGTTGTGTGTGCGGAACAACAAGATACTAATCATTCTGATTGAATAGAAGGGAGATAATGTGTAGAAAGAAGAATGCAAACTGAGGTGAAGAAGCAGTCGTAGAAGAAGAAAAGCACACGAAGGGATTCATCACCGGTTACAGGGTGACGATGATTAATTGTACGTCACATGAAGACAATTCCCGGATTAATCTTTTTTCGATTTGATTTAGTATCGAATGGAGTCTGCTTAATGATGGATCAACATTTTCGTTTTTGTCTCGACATATTTTTGTTTTTTTTTTTTATTTCGAATTTGGGAAATGTCGAAATAAATGTGGACTTGATAAGGAGAGTGCCTTGGGGATAAATTATGAGAATTTGGTTCGAGTATGAATGGTTTGAGTCACTGATATACACTTTTGTCTTTGATATGGAATTTCCCGTGTTGGGCGCCAATTAAATTGTGCATCGGGATTTTGAAATTAGAGCGTAAGAATAGTTTTTGTACTAAAAACTTTTTCCAGAGAAGTGTATTTTGGAATCACGGATTTTCTATCGTCCTCCGGGCAACTCACTTTAGCGTTTATTGTTCCGTGAGTGCCTTGAGACAGGAATAGTTTTTTTCAATTCTTGTAAGGGTCGATATAATACATGCTCATCTCAATATAATTACAGAGGTTTTTAAAAAAAATTACGGAAATCAAGGCACAAACTAACGAAGAAGTATCAAAACCGAACTGTGGACGTTATGCCCTGACCATTAAACCGAACGTCATTTACTCTACAGACTCAGTAGAAAGACGGGAGGTCCAAACAAAATTAGATGAACTTACTATACAAGGCAGATCGAGGGCTTCTTATCCAGAGACTTGACAAACTCTAAGTTGACGAGGAAATGCATTGAGCTGCCCCATTACCCAATATGAAAGCCTTTGAAACGACCTCAGAACAGAGTTAGGCTAGATTGGGAAAAAGAGCACCAGGATTTGATATAAACTTACTGGTCGAAATTCTAATAGATGGAGACAATTTTAGTCCTTTGGCCGCCAAAAAAGAAGAATTAACGTTCTTCTGAAAAAACAAAGTGGTCTCAAGTTGTATAATCGCAATAGTCAAGCATGGCGGTGGCTTCATAATACGCTGAGAATTTTTCTCTCTCGCCGGTGTTGGAATTTCATCCGTAAGTCATTTGTAAGGACAAGTGTAGACAAGTATAAGAAGAGCACAAGTAACCATCGTGTTAGCAATTATTAGGCGCTGGATACGCATCAGTGCTTTGCACATCCGACTTCAACCCATTAGAGCTGCTTCGTGACGAGCTTGGTGGATTGTTTCAAAGACATTGTCGAATTGGCGAGATAAGGAAGCTTAGCAAGCATAATTAACATGACATCTTGTGCACTTTACTTTAATCAAATGAAGCCGTAAAGACGGTTTTTCTAACACAACCAAAGGCACAATTTATTTTTTTTAAATTTGCGGGACTCATTTATACCATTAAGCCTTATTCAAGTAAGGTTCTCTTCCATTACTGTTCTTTTTTTGACGCTGTAGCATTTGTACGTGAGCATTTTCATTCCGTGATGTCGTCAGGATTGTAGCCATACTTTTGCTTAGCGCCAATTTCCCATGACAAATCCGTCTCAAAACTTGTGCAGTGTTTTGTGAAAGCTGCAAGGAAAGTCACTTCCAATGTCTTTGGATGTAAACAGAGCCATGAGGAGTTAAACCCAGAAAAATGGAAGAACAAATCAAATTTGACGGAGGTTTTTGTTCGTTTAACAGCTCAGTTGAAAAAAATTGTTTGACCTTTTCAAAGTACATCGTGTTGAGCACGCGATTCTGTGAATCTTTACGGATCAAGGGAACCAACAATAAGCACGATTTAATTCCGGTTCAACACTCTTAATTTTTAATATATTAAAAGCCTTCTTTTGTTCCACATTTGTATGGCTTCTACCCTTTTTTATCCAAACGTCAAACAATGTTAATGGCATTAATAAATCTTTGTCATCGCGTAAGCCCACAGTCTTACACGTCCCACCTAAATCAACACCCATTACCGTCCATCTACTTGACAAATAAGCCTTTCTCTATCAGCGATCCAATCCTAAAAGGGAACCGTTACCACTTAGCCTTATCAATTCTCACGCTCTTCAAATAAACTTTTATTTCCAAAGAAGCACACCATGGCCACCCATTTTAGTCACATGAACCAAATAACCCTCGAAAACTAGGTTTCGTGACCTAAAAGACTCAATTTGTTAAAATTTGTTTTTCAAAGGTTCCTTGTCCCATCCCCTTAGTCAATGTCGTTGTTTTTTTGCCTTATCGGTGGACATTTAACCACAGCAATGACAAACAAAAACTGACAGACAGACAGACAAACAGCGGCTCTTGCTGCTGCTATCAGCCGTTTGTATCTTTGGACAAATTTCACGGAAAAATAGATAAACAGAAAGTTACATCTTAATGCTGGGATGACACGCAAACCAACCAAAATCGAGAACGAAGGATAACGAAAATAAAAGAAAAAGAAAACAAACACACAGAACAGAAACAGGAAGTCATTGAATGTGGGATGCAGCTTAAACAAACATTCAATTCAAAGCCATCAAGTCGCTATTACGAAAAGATAGAAACAGCAGACCCAATCTAGAGGTCGACGCAGAACTCCCTGTGACGGTTCCTCCACTAATCATATCGACACTAAAGATAAAAAAAAACAAAAAGATATAACACCAAATGGGACACGGCGGGGATACCAGCAGCATAGTTTTCATCTCCGCCCAACGGCAACCAGCTGGTCATGGCTAAAACAAATGAACAGAAACAAAAAAAAAATAAATATTTGGTCGTCTCTGGAAACTGGGTTCACGAACTTAACCCATCGAGTCTGAGTTCGGCGTAAGTGTGTCCACACGGAACGCGTTACGGGGAACTGGCACCGGCTTAGGCTTCGTCTCCGGAAAATACACTAAATGAGGGGAAAATGTCAAATGGAAAATGCAAGGAAAATTTAGAAAAAGAAAACCATCTTCGTGTCAGTCGATTGAACAGTCGATAGGGCCGTTCCGTTTGAGATGCATTACGGGCAATTACGATGACGATGTCCACAAACTGCCGCCTCGTCTTTTGGCGGTGTTTTGTTGAGTCCGAGGTACGTGACTATTTGAAATTGGATCTCGTTTACGGGAAACGAGTATGACAGGGCGAAGGATTGAAGACACTCGTTTATAGATACATTTTTGCAGCAAGGAGAGAAATAAGTGCTAATGGAAATGTGTGAAGTAGTTTCTATCCCAACAGATGGTCATGAAACACAAAATGAATCATCTACTGTCAGAGATGTCACGTATCTTCTTAAATTTCAAATGCAACAACATAGACTTAATAATTGGGTTCTACTTAGCTGAGTTATTTTTTAAAGACGCAAGTTCACAGCGAATGAATGTGTTATTTGCGAAAGATTGTAATAATATAACAACTTAGAAAAAGCAGGGGTCCAGTTATGCCGCCTTGTAAGGCGTTATCCTTACCTTAGCAACGCCATCGGATATACTGCCCTGATTACGAGGAAGGCAATTGAGAAGACGGTAAAACCGCGAAGTTTTAAAGAAGTGGATCTAGTTCGGAAGGCAAAAATGTGTCGACAACAATGCTCCAGCTAAGACTGTCTTCTATCCAAGCTGGCAGAGCCGAGCCTCCGGTCAGATCCTACAAGTTTCGATGGCCTGAAAAGTCAGTTTAATGTCTTTCAATAATCTAAAAAAAAAAAGTAAGTTAGTTTTTCAAGTTTTGAGTGACATTCCGCTATCGACACAAATTTCTGGAGTTTTCATCAAAAATTATTTGCCGCGTTTAAAATGGGTCTTAAAACTGACGTCGTTTATTTGAACTTCATCAAGACTTCAGATCGAACTTTTCAGAAATTTCGTTTCAAAGCAAAAATACAAACAGGCTATAATAAGTTCGGATAATGTCTGTCAAAAACACCTTATTGAAAACATCCCGACAACGCTGTTCTTGTTTCACTGTTAGTAATCTCGGCACCTATCGGCGCACATCTTTCTCATAACAAAATTTTCAGTCAAAAAACAATGAACACAACTTTTTGAAACGCCTTCCTGGTCTTCTTCCAGAGTCAAATCAAATCCACGGTCGTCACCATTTTATGGATTTTCTAACGCGGCTATCGCATTTAAAATACCACTGTGATGTGCGTCTTGCCGACTAATAAGGCTTCACCTAACTCTGCACTCTAGTATTTTCCTTTTCGGACTCTCCAGTGTGGAATCCTGCTACGCTTTGATGATGGTTCGAATGAGATCTTTCAAATGAAGTTATGATATCGTATAACGATGATCCTAGTCATTTTAGCCGAAGCCGAAGCCGTAATCGAAGCTTCGCCCTCGGTTTCAGATTTGGCCGAAATATCTATTATATCCATTTTTTATGCATAAGAAAAAACACAAATTCAACACAATCACGATGGCCACTCATACGAAGAAAATCGTTCCTGTCAGACAACTTCGAAACCTGTACCCCCCGGTAAGTGCCCATGACTCAGTGGTTAGTGCGTCAGCTGCTGAGCGTGAGGACTCGGATTCGAACCCCTACTCCCGCGATAGACTGAAAATCCTCTGATGAGTACAACTGTCACGATAAGGCTTCTCCATTCGGAGTCGGCAATAGACTGCATGTCCAACCTTTGTCATTTGCGAAAAATATAACGCGCACAAAAAAACGGTGAAGCTAGGCCGTGGTTTAAAAAAGAGCTGACGTGCCATCTTTTTTTTGTTTTTCTTTTCTTTCCACCGTGAGTGGCGGGATACAGGTTTCCCGATTTTGGACGGATCCATCACGATACCAACCGATGGGACAAAACTGTATCAAGAAGTCGGAAGTGGATCTTTTCGAGTAATGTAAGCCTTCGTAAATTTTTTTTTTTTTGCGGAAACCAAATCCACGGTCAGTCACTTACGATGACCAATTTCATTCAAGTTTATTGTCTCACCAGAGGAATACAGATCACAGGCTTACGCTTTAAATTTCAAACAACAAAACAAAGCCAACTATGCGTGAGGTCGGATGCTCTTGAACAACCCTCGACTATTTCTCACATCCAGAGCTGTGGTGATCCCCAAGGAAGGCTACTTGGACCAATTTTTTTAAAATATATACAAAAGTATAGAAATGATGTTATACGTTCAAAAGTTTCCGGATTAGGTTATAGCATGAAAAAGAAAGAAGGATCAATGGCTAACAATTCCAAAAATCTGTGAAAGAAATGATGCTCCGCTTTTTGCTTGTAAGTCATCCTTTTCATTACCCTCATGGCTTTCATGTCCGGGAATCCATATCATATCTAACTTGTTTTTCTTTGCCAGAGGGTAGATAGGAAAATTTTGTGACATTCCCTGATTGCCTTGGAGTTGAATTTAAAGCTGTTTAGAGCTTTAAGTACTTCTTGGCTATCTGAGAATATCGATAATATTGTGTCGGTATGTTACCTTTTCTCGCTGCTGCTTTATTTAGAGCGAAGACTTAAGCTTGCAAAGTTGTGGACTCTCTGCGAAGAGGAATTTGTAAATGACACCTGTGTCCCACAGTGCCTGCTCCTACGTACGCATGGCCTATCCCTTCGATAGTCCTTTGTTTTCACGGATAGCGTAAAAATTCCTAGGTAAAGATAAATACCTCCAGACTAGCTCTGTCTCTGTAAAGTCCGAAAACCGCACGCTTAATTCACGCCGTGTCGAAAACAATAAAGACTTGTCTAGCTTTTTGTACGGCGTTCAATTTCTTCAGCTGAGTTTAACTGATTCATTACTCGTCATTTTAAAACGTCTTTCTCTTCGGGCTTGGGACTATTCAGACATCAAGGAAGGCTTTTTTGAAGACCTGTTCTTTGCCAAAGAACGGCGAATAAGCAATGAAGTGAGGAGCATTTTCAACGAACGTCTGGAAAATAAGCCGCATTGCTGCTGGTACACGTGGCATAGTTTCCTCGTTGAACAAACGGCAGTACGCCTTCGAAAGCAAAAAAACACAGTAAGAAAGACCGAATGGTCCTCTTTGTCTTTACCATTTGTGAGCTTTTGTTACAGTCGAATGCGGTGCGGTGCGGTCGAAACCTTTAAAAGTTTGAAAATTGTTCTGAATTTGATAGTAAACTTTTTTTAAGGGGGTAATGCCCCCTCGTTGCCACGCCAATGGTTTTCTCGTTTTAGGTAAGCTAATTTTATTATTTCAAGGATGTCTTCGACAAAATTGATTATAAAAACCAAGATCTGAGATAATTGTGTCTCATTGAAAGTTCAGATAAATCAGTAAAAGCCGAACAACAGTATCAACGGATTAACAGAGACGTGGGTAATGGTTTCTTTTTTTCTTTTGCTTTCAATCCTCCGATCTCTATACTTTATGAGTTCAATTAAATCCATTTCCCCGAAACACAGGTTAAGTGTAAAAATACAAACGTACCCTCGTCGTCCTAAATTCCGAAGAAACCGGCAATTAAAAGAGCCAAACCAAGAGAAACGAATCGTTTAAACAAAGACGAAAATAAAGAAGAACAACTCATGCAAAGCTTGCAACCCAAATAGGCAATGAACTTTGCACGGCCCCATTCTTCATTTGGCATTGCTCTAGAGCGACCGATACCAGCACCGCACCACCATTCAGCCGTCTGGCAACTTGTGGCACACCACAAATATAGGCGCGATGAACTTTAAAACTTTTCTCAAGGTTAACAACTAGATTATTGCCAGTGGCCAGAACCACTGCCTGCGTCCGTCCGTCATCCTCATTCGTATCATCTTCTTTGTTGTTGTCGAGTTGCGTTCTTCTCCTGGCTACAGTCAACCGTCTACTCTTCATAGAAGCACAAAATCAACACAATTCTGATTCGAGTGGTGGAGCTCCGCATCCTACTCCTGCCGCTGGTGTTTTGGAGCTAAACATCGAGACCAATGCACTTACTTGTATCCAACTCTGATTGGTCATCACCTTGCTTGGGAGCATCATCATCACAAAGAAACTCTTCGAGTTCGAATCAGGTTTTGTTTGGATCTGCGAACTGGAAGTAGGGCTTGCCGGTTGGCGGTCGCATGCTTGGTTGCCCAGGTTAACCAGGTTCGCTGGCTGAAGTTGGCCGAGGCTGCCAAAGCCTACATGCGAAATGACTCAAAACCGATCTTAATCTCGAAAGTTCTTTGCACTCAATTATTTTATTATTAAATTGTTTGTTTGTGTGAACTCTGCAACGACGCGACAGAGACGACCAAAGGAATGCCCACCCGACCGAACGACGCGACGGGGGCGAACGCGCACAACAAAGTGGTTGCTTATTGCCTTTGTTTTTTTATTTTTCAAACTTTAACCTCAATTTTTTTTTCGTTTTAGTTTTGTTCCATGCAAATTTTTGTGGCTCACTAATTTGAGTATGGCAGGATTCTTTTTATCCTCAACAACTAGGCCATGAGGAGGAGGCAAAAAGGACACAAAGCGCAAGATGATGTCACTGTGCATCCTTGACATTTGAAAAATCATCTCAATCGATTGCATTGAGCAAAAAAAAAACGGGGGCGGCGGAGTATCCTTTTCTTTATTTAGTTGGTCTTTTTACTTTTCCAGACGTTGAAGATTGTGGTGAATTCTCATTTGAGGGGTAGCACTCGGGAAGTCAAGACGATGCCAATAGTGAACTATTTATTTATATTGAATTGAATTCGAGTTGACGTTTGCTCCTTCGATGGAAATCCTTGGCAGGAGTAAATCTGTGGGGCAGGTGTGCGCAACCAAGGGGATCGAGACATTGACTTATTAGTTTTACGCTTTTACAACAGAAATTCTGGCACACATGCGATTGCTTCCGACATGGATAATTCAAGTTGAAGTCGTGAGTTATCCGGTGGGGATGTATCCGTTTCCTGTAAGCCATCAAGTCAGATATATTGTTCGAATTTCACAAGATTCCAAATCAATGTAAATGGAAAGTTTTAAAGAAAATTGAATTGTCTTTCCCCGCAAAATCACAGCAACATTTTTATTCAAGAACTTTAGGGCGCCGTGGTGTAGTACGGTAGACACTTACCGACGTCAATCGTTATGTTGTAGAATTGTCTATTGTGCTTATTGGATGTGTTTTATTAAACAAAAACACATGAGCGAGTCCTGAACAGGAAAACAGGGAACAAGTGTTAGTAGGACAAGCGCCTGAAAGGTTCTGTACGACAACACGATAAAAATACGATTTTCTTTGAGGACCCCCTTAATTTTTTTTAACGTTAACATTTGTTGTTATAGCGGCTATATTAGGACACATTCTGTGAGAATTGCATTCATCTACCCATAATGGTTCCGGAGATACGAACGGACAGCGGAGTCTTAGTAATAGGGTATAGAACCCTTAAAACTGTGACAACGGACTAACTCTGTCTATTGAGTCAACGGTGGCATCTGAGCTCAAACAGAACCGGCGATTACACATTGTCTGGGTTACTTAAACGTATTCGGAGCTCGGGCCGATAAATATTTCCAAGAATAAGGGTCTTTTTCCAATTTGAACCGGACAACAAAAATACGGTCTGACTTTTCAAAATTTCGCGAAGTTCTCCTTTTTTTCGATTTTGGATTTTCGTGGCAAAAAGGGAACATGAAAATGTTTTATACTGCAAAAACCAAAAACCACATTTTTTCAGTTTCCAAGCAAATACAACAAACGAAAAATGTGTAATGTTAAAAAAGGGTGAATGCCTGAGCTAGGTGTGCATGTACTACAGCAGACACTTCAACCTCATCTAACTACCTGAAAATTGTTTAAACGATTATTTGAAAAATCTGACTGAGTATGTTCAAAACTGCATCCGAATCGGGAATTCTTTTTTAGAAAGAGGAGCTCTAAAGGCCATAGAAATTCCAGTTGGAGCCCATAGTGTCCGTCCACTTACGAAAATTAAACTGACATCAAACAACGACCAATGTCCACCGTGAGCCCTTAATTAAATTGCAGGTAAGGCAGAACATAAATTTATGTTTAAACATCTGTGAAAGGTTCTGGTCGTGAAAAACAATTAATTGGAACGATCTACTTTACATGACAAATGTGAAATGCTTCCGATGATGCGTGACTCAAAGGTCTAAGAGACTTTTTAGAGCCTACAAAGGTAAACGACCCGTGAATCATAACTCGACAACGTGCCTTATGTCTTCGGTAACTTGTGGATCCAAGCGATTTGACAAGAACAGAAGACAGAAAAGACTCAAGACTTGAGTTTTAAGAAAATGCGGCCTGTGAATCTATTGTTTTCGAGTGTCGAATGCGGTTCTCCTAATAACTTGTTCTGGAACTGAAGGCAACCGTCATGGTTCTTCAATCAAAAGTTGCAGATTGATTTTTTAGACCCTCAGAACAAAGCATATGAAAAGTGTAACCTGAAATTTAAGGGGGCTGCGTTTCTCTCAGAAATATAACAAATTATTTTTCAACAAATTGAAAAAAAGACTTGTGCCAAATATTGAAAATTGAAGAATTGAACATTTTTCGACATGAGGAGAACGAAACAAGTGTTAGTCCAACGGATCAAGTGACAGCAGATCCAATTCAAACTCCAATAAATTTTGGCAGTCACAAACTCTAAAGGTTTTTGGGTGCTGTACTCGTCCACTCTATCCAACTGTCGAGAGATAACATCGGGTAAAAGCTGAAAAGCATGATATCTCCAAGACCTTACTAAGTGTACAGCATAACCCTTCTCTGAAGAACGTTAGCCCTTGATATCATTGTAGAAGCCTTATAACATTGAAACCAAGACCGCTTGTGTATCATAAGCAGGCCAGTGAACAATCACTTCAAAAGGTATCGTTTCCTGACGTTCAATGAGCACAAAGCGGACGTCAAATGAGTTTACTTGAGGTCATGAAGAATGTAAATATCTAAGTTGTGTATTTATCTTCAGATACCTCGAAAATGCAAAATTTTGAAGTCAATCTTTAACATGTTGCAAAGTCTGCACATCTTTAAAGCTTCAAAAAGTAAACCAATAATAGAGACGTGCTTTATTTATTCCTTCAGGCCATCTGCTTGAAAAATGCATCATGATCCACATTTCTGACAGCCCACTAGTCAAATTCTACGATGACGTTGAAAATTAGACAAAAATGTATGAGGCGACTGATTTTGGTCTGTACATCGTTTCCAAAACTATTCGGGTACTTAAAATCATAGTCAAGCCATAGTTTCTATAAACCTGAGTTCTTTCACTTAGCATACAGGTTTCCAAATAGAGCTGTCATCATCATATTTCGAATTCGAATATATTTCGGAAGAGGAGTGTCCCTCGGAAACAAAACAACAACCAATTGAATATGCCACCTCCTGTGCCCATTTAAAAAGAACTGACCACTACCTTGAAACCTTTCAAACGCGATGCTTCCCATAATTTCGACCCAAAATAAATAAACAAAAAACAAAAAAAAACAACACTGAAAATGCAAACCATGTCGGAGGGTTTTGCAAATTCGTCCAGCCGTTCCTATTTGAACAGTTGCACCCATTTCCGCAAAAGCCAACGCTGTTTGCACAATCGACCAACGAAGCCAATCCAACCATTCCGAGATGCTTTTGCCGGTGGCAAGTGTCGTGGCATATTGCAAATGAAAAGGAAAATTCAGAGGAAAATGGAAAACGTCCCACCACCAGTATAGTAGATGATGTAACGCGACACCTAGTCTTTGTCCACAGGAGGCAAACGAAACTAAAAGCGTCATGGCACTGTCACTTCCATCTTCTAGATAAGTCACTCAGATTGACATATGACTCGAGAGTCTGCTCACAGATGTCTTCTATGATCGCTGTCTCACTGGGGGCAGAGTAAGCGCAGACGCGCACTCACTTAGGCGCCCCACTTGGCATTCTTCATGCCGCGATCGATCGATCTTCTGCCTCTTTTATAATTGCTTGACTTTTGTTGTCTTGTGTCTATCTGAAGAGCCTCACTTTATTTTCCTTCACATTGATTAGCACTTGAATTGAAGCTAGGAAGAGCGTGAAGAGATTGATTGAGAGAAGAATGAGATGACGGCGTCTTGAGATTTTTTCATTTTATTTATTATTGGGTCACGACATTTTAAGAAAAATAAGCTCAGGCGTGCGACCCCTTTTTTTTTCAAGGTAAATGCAGTAGATACTACCGCACTGCGGGGTATGTTCGTAAACTCTTAAAGTCCACAGATGAATGTTGTGTAAGTTTCGAGTGGGTTGTTTTGCTGATTGTCAACATTTATTATTATTTGTAAACATTTATAAAAAAAAAATTGTGTTCTGCTTGACTGTAGGTGAGGTAGCCGATGGGTAATAGGCATGCGCAATCTTTTCGGCGTTTGGACAGAAGACGCACACACAAGTGAAATTTAATTAATTGCTAACGATATACCATACACTCCTTGGGCGCCTACGCAAGACGTGGTGGCTTCTTTTCGATGGTAATTCAATTGCGAAGGAAGCCGGCAGGCTTACTAGCTACAGGCAGGTTACATACGAGTCATTATTTTCGCACAGATGTGAAGATGTAGCCGTGTGTTGGGGCAATCCTGTTGCGTTTACAGTTATTATTGAGCAACAAGGATTTATTGAGGGGAATGTTAAGGTGTACGTAGATTGATTGGATCCAGCAGAGAGAATTTGAAGGGTCATTTGTACTGGAAGCCTTAATGAGATTACTACAGTCAACTGAGGGAATTTGGAATGGAGTGGAAAATGCTCTTAATTAAGATTATTAAAAACAGATTTGTTCGACGCCAGTTTAAATTTAATAGTTTGCCAAACAATGTAACTGGTTAAAGACTGATTGTGCCAGTCAGTGAGTCGATATTGGACAGTTCGATAAATTGAGATTTTGCGAATTCCAATCGTTGGTCAATAAATCGTCTACGCAGTTTCGTAGTGGCACTAGATTTCGAAAACACTATGAAAACCGAAGATGGTTGGATGGATGCTAGTTTTAATACGCTTTAACATGCAAGTACCAACTTGGATTGGGTTTATGTTACTTTGTAATTGAGGATCCTTGAAACTACAAATGAACGCCCAAAAGGGTTCTTACTTCACACGGCCAGGGGCTAATCTGGACCCCAAAAAACCCTACATAGTCTCTTTTTTATCATTGACATGCTTTCAAAGAATATAAAGTGGTTCGAAACTCAGTTGTATTTTGGTGTTCTTTGCATTCATTCAATTCGCAGTATTAAATTGCATTAGTTGGTAAGCCAGCATGTACAAATTTCCGTATTGTAGAACATAATGTCATCACTCTACTGTTCGTGTTAAGCATTAATACACAAAGTTAGACTTCTAGCGCGGATCGAACACTCAATTGATAGTGACTGGACGAATTTCAAAAACTGGATTGAAGTTCAGGAGTGAAGGCTTCGAAGCTGCGACCTATTAGTTCTTCCGATTCAAAAGCAGCGTTATCAACTTGGCCACCCAGCCAAATTAATTATAAGGAAGCTGTCCTCGCACAGATTGTACTGGAGTAGGTCGGTCCCTTTTGAATCTGGCCAACACGTTTAGAAACAATTCGTTGACGCCAGATTTTCAGGTTGAAACATCAGCCGGCTGATTTCCATGTAGCCCAAATCAGAGGAATTATGCGATGACTTTCACTACTTTCGACTGTTACTCTAAGTTGCCAGCAGGATAGCACATCGCTGGAACCATTATGAACACACAGGAGACTCAATGAAAACTAACTTTTGCCTACAACTCTGTCTGCCTTGGAACTTCAGGAATAGTATCATACTTTCCTTGGTTAAAACAGGGATACCGATGGACCCTAATAATTAAATGGCAATATCTTTCTTGAGCTCTTTTAAGAAAATATTCTTTGGAATCTGAGTAGATTGTGTGACGAAAGAACATTCAATCTTGATAGGGCACGAAGCTATGGTTCTACAAAAACACTGATTGATTGAAAATCTTTATTATGAAAACATTACATCAAGATGGGTAGAAATCCGTCCGATTGGCTTTACTAAACACGGATATAATGTCCTTCTTCCATTTGAATACGAGCAGTGATGCCAGTAACACAAAAAGACATAAACGCCGATTGGAGAACATTGCTTCTCCATGTTTTAAGCTGCAACGATACACAGAAAGCATACATTGTGGAGGCGGAGGTTAAACATCATGTGCTACCTGCCTAAAGGGTGACCAATGAACATTAAGTTGATATCACATGAATCTCATCTATTTATCAGCATTCTGAAGATCCTTCATAACAAACTTCACATAAAGATATCAAGAGTATTAACCGCCAACCAAAAGAAAAAACGATTCGAAATTTCAAGAGCCAATCTCGGGAGCTGCCAAAGTGATACACTAATAACCCTAAGTTGAGACCTGCACCCATAATTTTAGTCCTTAAAAGAAACAAGAATCACTGACACGTCGTCACCGACACCGAAGAAATTCAAAAACGTAAATTCGGCACAAAATGTTACGTTGAATAACTCGAACGTGTGTGTTCACGCTTCATTTACTTACTGGCTTTAAACCTAGCTTACGTATCATTTATCTGAATACTTTAATGGGAATAAAAAGACTCCCTTCCTTTCCGAAGTCCACTTAAGGGTTTACAGCCACTCCACTTGCACACTCTTTAAAAAAAAAGGGCAGTCAGAACCCCTTAAGACTGAAGGGCTTACAAATTAAATAAGCAAAAACAACAAAATTTTAAACACCGTTTTGGATATCCGTCCACTTAATGCCTTTGAGCACGAAACTGGCCATTTTGAGAGGAAACAAAAACTCAAATCGAGTTAAGGCACAATGGATACTTTTAATGTTCAAAACTCGAAGTTTTCTTTCGTATAAAACCCATAACACTATGCTTCATGTGAGGTTTTTTTTCGAAATCATTCTAATCCAATGGACGCCTTAAATATTCTCAGTTGATTTAGACCAATACTTATTCTACGACTTTGCTTATTTGATCAACTTATCACCCGGCCTTACAAAGTTAAAAATTGCTTCAAGTTGTTTTTGAAATACCAAAAAGATTCAATTAAAAAAAAAAGTTAGCCCCATCGAAGAGCACCACAAGACGACATTCAGTTTAATTAGATTCAAAGAATTAATATTTTTGCCGGATGTTGTTTGTGGGCTTGTTCGCCAAGAATGTGTTTATTTATACAGCATTGCGTGACATCCGATTCAACTTGTTACGAATCTGTTTGAAATTTCACCGGAAACGATGACTAGTTTTGCAAGATTTCAAATTATAACTTTGTCAATCTGGAAGCGGCATTTGTGGCATTTGACTTTCAATTCAATCACAGGTTAATTAATCAATCTCCTTGCAACAATTGAAGCATCCGTTTAAGTGCAAAGCTCCAGCTATTTGCGGTTGGGCTACTACTCGTCGTCCGCCGCCCTTTATTCAACTTGCATATTCATTGACCGCAGTCGAAAGCACACACACACACACACACAGAACGTTGCCCATGGGGAGTTCCCATGAAAAACAAACTGAATTCCGAATCTAGGAGCTAGCTCCTAGATCATCATCTCCGCCCATTCCCTCTTTAGCCCCTCACACAACAGCTTTTCGTTCTTCTACATAAATCTAAACCTGTTTGGAACCGATATGAGCCGCCATCCAAGCAGCCCCATTGCATTTCGAGATACAAAATGAACAATTGTGTGCCTGTGTGTGTTTAGGGATTATAAAATTTATTTAAAGCCGTCTCCGGCATCTTTTTGATAAACAAAACGCAGCACCATCAACGACGACGACGACGACGACAACATGCTCGATTGTAGAATTCCTTACGGTCCTTTGGTCTTTAGGTACCTAATGCAGCTGGAACAACAGCGAGTACATCTGTCAACAGTGTCAAAAGTGCAGACGACACTTGAACTGAATATGAAGTGAAAGAAGATGAGTCCATCCCCCCCTTTGGAACTAAAGCCAAAAGATACACATACAGAAAACCATAAGTCGATGTGTCACCCTGTTGATGTAATGTTCTCCATTTAAGCGGTCGTTGCAGCTCCCCCCTTCTTCGGCAGACAAAAAGAGTTCATCACCTTTTGCGCCTCGGATGAGTTACTTAGTGTGGTGCGCGCTTCTGTTTCATAGAAGACTCAAAGTCGGGCCCATCCGACCGTCAGCGAGAACCACCACTACTACGGCACCACACAACATTTTCAATCCATTTTGCAATGCTTAAGACCTTTTTATTGTCTCAGTCGACAAGTGACTGGGATGCGGTGGTGCGCTTGAGTGTGGAGGAGGACAGAGGGTGTCTGTGGATGTAGAATAGAAAACGAGGACGGTGCCCTTTTGGTCGTTCTCCTTTGCCAAGTTATTCGTTGAAGTTTTATGTTTATTCGCACGAAAACACAACCACACAGAGAGAGCGAGAGAGCGAATGTATGTGTACAGGCTACAGTGTCACTGGCCCCCCATAATATCCCAATGAATCCCTGCTATCACACCAAAGGACGATAGAATGAAAAAAAAAATAATAATAAAGGTGGGCTTCGAAATGGCAGGCAAACTAATTTTATTTGAATTTGTTTTTTCTTTTCTTTTTTTTTTGCTGTGCCCTGGCATCCCTGTTTGCCTTCCGTTTTGGGAGCTTTACCTGCTGCGGCTGCTGTACTTGGGTGTATCTTTATTGTTTTGTTTTTTTTTTCGCACATTAGGTGCAGCAGCAACAGCAGCAACAGCAGTGGTTGCAGGTGTTTCTAATTGAAGCTGCTCTTGCGGTTATTATGGCAGTAAATGGCCAGACGGACGAGGAGGATGGTTTTCCACAAGATATTGGATTTCTTGAGAAATGGAAGTGAAATGGAGATGCAAGGGAACTGAATGACAGAATATTTACACAAAAAGAGACACGAAGGGTTTAGAGAAAAAAAAAATCTAATCAACCGGGATAAGGTTCAGATGCGACGTGAAGTTTAAGAGTTGCACTATGAGCAGAGTTCTATGGCTAATGTGGGGAGATTTAAGACAAATTATTATCAGAATGAACTCACTACTTTACGAAGGCTTTAAACTTAGACAAGTCTCACGAGTGCATCTTAGAAGATTATGTCTGAAAGCGATGATTCTCAGTACCACCTGTCGCACACTAAATTTCTGCGCGAATCACTGTACTTAGGTTTTATGAGCAGAATGCTGTCAAAACTAGTTCGTTATTTTCAAAACTTTCTTCTCCGGCTAGAAAATAATCTTCAATCTTGCTCTGACCATAAATGGAATCTTAACGATAATCACATTCATTATCTTCGACTGGTGTATCTTCGTCAATTTACCAATTCTATCCTCGCTTTCCCGGTAAAGTACTTAAAAAATGATCAAACTGTCTTATTTCTCTAAATCCTCACTTATAATTCCTGTTCATAACAAGGAGCATAAGGATGACAATTCAAACAACCGATCTATCTTAAAACTATCACATGTTTTCAAATTTTAGTCCTTTACAATAAAAAAAACTTCGGCAAAACTTTCTTTGCTCCCAAACCAGGACGAATTTTTAAAATGCAGGATAACAACGACTTATTTTAGAGCGTTTCTAACTCGAACTCGTTTGTGTCTTGGAAAATAACATGGAAGTACTCGTAAATGTCGCCCTCGGTATTCCAATCCATCTAATAAACTTCAAAGATTGCCGATATTCTGTCGTTTTCAAATCTATCTCCTTCCATTACGATGTACCGCAAGGTAGTCACGTTGGTCCAATAATCTTTATTTTAACAATCAATGATATCGTTCATGAAATTTAACATGGTTTTCTCTCATTCATTCTTGATGAAATGTTAATCGTCTTATTTATTTATCAATTCCCCGGTTTATTATGTAAATGAGGGATTACAAGCCTGTTGTAGAAATCAGTAGTGTTCTGTTCAGGATTGACTGTCCACTTGACAGAAGAAGCCATAGTTAGTGCGGTGAGGAGCTTGACAGAAGAATGAACTTATTTGCTGCCGGACACGGCTTCAACTCGAGGGAGTTTAGCTCTGTGGATAATAGAGTCAATGTGCGATAGAAACTTGAATTCACTAACGCAAAAGCTTTCCAAATCACTTAGGGAGGAGACTGAAGAAACGGGTTTGTGGTAGACGCGTACGTGTTTAAATAATGAACTGCCATTTGGTTGGTTAAATAATGGAATTTTGGGTCACACCAGATTCAGAACATTATCAGATGTACTTGCAAGAGGCAATATTCAGTGAGAGATGACAAAGGCATGAATATTTTTAAGGGTTTACAAAGGGTTTTCGGGACTTGACAACTTTGTATTAAATTTGTGAACGCACCCTTTCACTAATCATCGAACTGTCATTGTCAATTTATTCAGTAAACTCAACATTTTCCTCACAGTGAGGTACATGAAGCTCGGATTGTGCTCTGCAGATGATGCGCCAAGATGATGAACTTCATCGCAAAATCATCTTCAGTGACGAAGCTCATTTGGCACAATGGGTTGGTCAATAAGCAAAATAAGCGTTATTGGTCGGGTGAAAATCCAAATTTTTTTTCATGTATCACCATTTCATCCGCATGCCGGCGGCGTAATTGGGCCAAATTTTTTCGTCGACGATAACAATGATCACGTAACTATGATTGGCCAGCGTTATTGCGCCATGTTTACCTATAATTTTTGGTCCGAACCGGAACATATGGACTTGGAAGAAATGTGGTTTCAACAAGATGGTGCCACAAGCCACACAGTACACCTTACAATCGATATCCTTATTGGAAAATCCTATATAGGTAACCATCATTGATTGTTAAGATGTAGACCATTAGGCAAACATTGTTAGCTTGTGCGCCACTAGAGGTGACTGTATATGTATCGGACTTGGAGGATCGAAATAGGACAACATATTGCTGAGTTCTGAGATCGGATCTGATCCGTGTAATTCCGCGGGTTAAATTTTAGTTCAAGGAGGAATATTTTATGTGAAATTCTATCAAATGCATTGCTTAAGTCGTTAGCTACAACTATGCACAAAGGGTATCGATACGTAAAAAGTTTGTCGATTATGAAAGTGTATTTCGACACCAGCGAAATCGAGTTTTGTACAAAATTACCTTTTTCAATACAAACTTCTTAGAGCTTACCATCGACTATTTCCCGAACACGAGAGTCGGGGTGGTCTTCTTTTAATGAGTCCCATAAGCTTGCCATCGAGGCTGTGCCGCTTTGATTTATTCGATTTCCTCTCTATGGGCTGTCACACCAAACCACCTAGTTATGCAAAATGTTGGCAAGTGACACCTTAGTTAACCGGTATTACTAGCACCACTCTCTTACTTAATTTTGACACAAATCCTCTTCTATTTAAGGCAAATTTCATACCACATTCTGATGCTCATTAAAGCGCTCACAATATGACGGAGACTCGCTTAACGAAATTGATTGATTTACACTCAAACTGCTTTGAAAAATACTGTCAAGTTACTTCGAAAACGATTCAAATTTCAAAAACAGATTAGATCGTAGTAACCAACTGAAGCTGATGAGCGCATGTTTGTGAAGAATGTTTGAGTGACTGTTGCTGATTAATACCCGAGTAAGTTCATTTCCGAAAGTGTGCGCCTAAACTGGAGAATCTCATGGTGCCAAAGATCTCTGTAAAGGAACATCAGTGAGCTTCAACAAAACTTTGCAAACTTGCTTACAAGGTTCAATTGGGTTAGGAATTAAAGCAACTGTTTCTTCATCTTCCTTCCAGCTCCGAGTTCGTCAAATAACTAAAAAGAAGCGAACTGATGACCCACCCTGTGTAACGTGCAGGCGGTGAGGCTTGGTCCATAAGTGCATGAAAGCAATCAGATGATGGCCAGCACGGTTGAGGTAACCTATCAATGTGATTAGGGTTACGTTTACGAAAATTTCGCCATAATTTCTTGGCAGTCACTTGACAAGGTTGTTGTCTTTGTCCGAGTGTCATCCAAAGATTCACACCCAACACGTGAAACTGATCACAATGGTTGTGTACCGGAATCCCTCATTCCCTCCGTATCCGTATCAAGATGACGACTAAGCCCGTCTTTTAGAATGAAGGATTTACTGTAAATAATCGGACATTCTTAAATTAAATCTTTCTTCCTTTAAAATAACATTCAATATGGTCTGAACTTCTCAACCCAATTCCTTTGAAAACAGTATCTAAGCCAGCTGAAGCCCTTTTTGAACTCTAGTTTTACAGCTTCAACGAATTACGACAAATCACTTGTGGAGCTATAGGAGCAATTACTAGTTTTTTATAGCTTTTTAATTCATTGGTCATTTTGTTTCTTTGAAAACAACACTATTTAGGAAGAGCTTCGAAAGATTGACTAGATCACCGAGCTGAACGCACTCGTTTAAAGAGTTTTTATAGGTTTTTAAGATTACCGCTCAAGAAACCCCGAATTTAATGAAGTCCTTTGGGATTTTGAGGGTTTCTAGCCAAACCAAAGAAATCTTTAAGTATTCTCCTCCAACGAGTGTTACAAAGTCGATTGATTGTCACAAAATTCGGGTTCCCACGACATAAATCGATTTCAAGGGAAGTTTCATGCAGACGCGAGCGAATCAAAGTTATCCATACAACAGAGAAAAAAAACAGACAATTCTCAGATAAATGTTGCATACACAAAAGAAGTCATAAATTCCCTTGAATCATAAAACCAAAGCTAACATCACGAATTTGAATGTAATTAACACAATAAGTTTCCCGGCTCGTATTTCACACAGCACCTCTAAAAGCCTACACATTAACAAATATATATACTCTCTCCTCAAAAATTGTTCCACTCATCTATAGTGCACCATAAATCAGCTTTCTTATGAATTTATTCATCAAGTGACACCAAAAGACATCCATCTACTCGTCCGCAAGCCTCAACGGATCACTTTTACTAACCCCCACAGACTTGCAGCCCGCCGAGATGCTAATCAATTCCGGACGCACTACATTCCGTAGCCAAGCCGTAGAACAACCCCCCCTACCAGTCAAATACGAATACAAAATAACTTGACCCCAATTCGGTCCTCGAAATTGGTACACATCGTTGAAATGGCAACGCGAAAAGATCGCGCACAAATAGTTGAATTCCCATAAACGCAAAATTGTGTCGTCGTTTCGCGTCTAGTGTTGTATCTATGCTCCGACTCTTGAAAAGCTACAGCAAAATAAAAAAAAAAAGCAAGACAAATGTCTAGTTGTCCGGACTTGAATGAGGAGCAAGCTGGTATCCAACCAGACCACCACATCGTCTGCGTGCCTATTTTTCTGTTTTGCTGATGATAGAAACCGTCATAGGAGGCACGACAGCAGCAGCAGCAGGCACAAGTACCAGCGACAACGAGACCTACAACAGCCTTCACTTTCCCATGCGGACGTCGTTGCTGATGTAAGCCAACATAACAGCAACAACACCAATAACAACAACAACAAAATTTCGCTTTTTGGACTTGTATAAGCATTAGCACACCGAAATGTAATCGAAAGTAAAAAATATTTATTTATTTATTTTTATTTTTTGCTAAGAGACTCTTACTTCTTTGCATTCCAAAAAGAGGTTTGCCAGTCAAGTTAGGTGGTAGGGGGTGACACACACGAAATAAAAAAAAAACTAGGCTAATGACAAGCGCTTTCGAATTGTGTGCTCCAAAAAGAGAGGCGCACTCATTCAGAATTCTATAGAGAAGCCCGATTAAGGGCGCACTTCATAAATACGTATCCACTTTGCAAAAAAATAGACACAAGGAGTACGTACTCGAAGCTCGTAGGTGTTCCCGGTCTAATTACCCCATGACGGTGATTAGTGTGCGGCACCCATAAAAGTTATAGGGTAGTTGAACTCAAAGATAGGGATAGCTGGGTGTTCCACTTAAAGAAGTCCGAACTCGGAGACAGCATCTGTGTGCAAGTTACACAATAGAACTACACAAGAAGTCAATTAGTTTAGTGATTGACCCCCCGCTAGAGAAAAAGTATACCAGCAACAGTACCCGGGAACACAGAGACACAACAACCGAAGTAAGTAATAATGACAAATGCCATAAAGTAGGCACGCCGCGGTGGAAGGGAAATGTACTATACGAGCACTTGACTTGGGTTTCTTCGTTTTTAGAATAGCAGAGAGGATCACATTTCTTTGTAATCATTAAAATAAAAAAAAAAATCGAATAAAAAAACGTAGAATGAACTTACGTGGGGAATCAAGGAACTATGAAACGCTGACACTTACCTGGAAAGAAAAAAAAACAAACAAAAGGAATGTGATTAAAAAGAAGAAGTAAATGCGAGTAGGGTAAGAATGAAAGATTGTGTAATGTTTTTAAGAGTCAGATGAATTTGGTTTCAATTCAATTCCGAAGAATTTAATTTGCTTTTGCTCAATTCACAGGATTTTATTCAACGTAAGTTCGATAAACTTGAGAGTCATCTATTTACATATCATAAGCACAAACCACTATTTTCAACACAAACTAAGAATTCCTGCAGTCGATACAGCAACCACTGCAACCCATCAGTGGTCGACCAATCCAGTGATTGCGCTATTATTTTGATCCCAATGGCATATGATAACTGAACCAGATTCTAAAAACTAGATAACTTAGAAATCGAACCAGGGGCCTATTAATATAAAGGGATCCTTAAATTGTTTCAAGGAATATAATCAATGTGATTATAAAAATAAAAGTTGGGGTCAAGTCTGTTTTCTCAACTACCTAAGGTTAAGCTGTTCCATAAATAGAATAAAAAGAGTCCTTCAAATGTCGTTTATTAAAAAGAGTAAAGGCCCCAAGTGAGTTCCCTGTGGGACCCCCGAGGAGACGTTGATGGGAATACGCTCGCCATTTTTATTTCAAACATACAGTGAAATAATATTCGAACAAGCTCACAACGCTCGAATGTAAGCCGGAACTTTTCAGTTAAGAGGGAGAAAGAGCTTTGACAAGGCTTATAAATTTAACTCATTTTGATACTAGTTGGACTTATTGTTAGTCAATTATCTGTAACAGGTGATAAATAGACTGAACTAAAGAAGAGATCAAATTTTGTAGTTAAATCGGGGGAAGTTTCTTTTAAGAAGTGCATGTTTATTTGGGATTCTGTACAGAAAATACATTGTTTATACAGAAAAACGTTTAATTAATCGTACGCCAGTTTAAATCAGAATTGTTTAAAATATGAGCGCAGATCCATTTGGTCACACTGAAAATCATTTCCGAAAAAACCAAAATCGTGACGATAAAGATGATTATACTGTTGGCGACCCATGCTGTCTAAAAAGGTGGAATATTATGATTATAAACAGTCCCAAGCAGACAAAAAACTCACGAAGTTTTGCAAGCAATAAAGAGTTGTCCAAAAATAAACCATGAGAAAGGAACTAGAAAAAACAACCCCAATAAGTAAATCTTCGATACAGGGCTTAACCGCCCTTTCAACATATCGTCAACCAAACTGGTCAAGTTCCAATTGACGAAAGATTCAAGCACTACTTAGTTGCAGCTAGGGTTCGAATTCAACATCGCTGGATTGAAATCGGAAGAGACCGCCGATCACGCATCGCTTTGACAGAAGACCATTGGCTACACATCTGCAGAGCAACCGGAGACGCCGTAAGTTATGTGCTAGATATCTTTTGGCCAATACAACGAAGAGTGCTGCAAGGACGCGAGCTGCTCATCTATTCTAAGATGCATCCTTATCGACTTTCAATCCTTCAATTTGCCAGCCATTGGAATGGCTGCACAGTCGATTGAAGTCGATTTTAACGTTGTGATTATCGACTTGATATTCGGTGGCATTTTCCAGGATTTGCCACAGTGTGTATTTTCCTGACCAGAAGTCTTCACACCCACTGGATAGGATCTTGGAAGCAACGTTAAACAGGAATAAGTCTTGACAATTGTTACTTGACACGGGAGCAGATAGGCCTTAAGTTCCAGTTATCTGCTTGAATGCATCTACAATTCCCTGTGGATAGGTGACAAGATTCTCTTCTGGTTGTTTGTTTTATTTATTTCTGTTCATGCACTCTTCAATATCAAGAGTTTTAACGAACATGTTAAGCTTTTAAGTCCAGAACAGGAGACTCTAGAGATAACGATGGTAACGTCGTAGAAAAACACACTAAAACGGCGATGATGAAATTCCTACTGCTGTCAGTAAATTGAACAATTTAAAATTCATAATGAGCCAAATTTATGAAGATCAGCAATTACCAAAGTCAAGCTCAGTAAACCTACTTGTGCCGTCAGACTTGCTGTTGAATATGACCTGGTAAGGTGCAATACACGAAGCCCTATACTCAGCGTCCGATACAACGTCCTACTCGTGCTTTACACCGCACGGATAAAAACATTCTGGCTCTGGTCGCATGGTGCCTTTTCAAAACTAGACTCCAGACAATTTCCAACCCGATGACACTTCAACAATCAATCAAAGTTCAAAGACCATCCCGTTGATGCCAAAGCCGGATCTGATTAATACCATCTAATTAGTTTCAAGTTTCGTGGTTGGCCATCACCGACTCGCCTTCCTCATCTTACCTGAATTTACTATAAAAGGGGCAAAAAAAAAAACAACAACCCCCTTCGAGAGTGCACAATGACACTTTAGGGATTCCAGACGCGACCGAGCAACACAGCACTACAACCGCCAGGAGTTACGAAAGAAAGCCAACAAAAAAAGTTTCTGCAACTCCTCGTAGTAGCACTGAAATTGATGTGTCCCTACCTCTTCGTCCCTGCATTGAATTAATTTTCCCATCCACCTCAATTCGTGTAACCGACGACGGCACAAAATTTACTAAAGCTTCCCTTCTCCTTCGCCTCGGTGTGTTTGCATTTTCCTTTCGAGTGCATATGCGCCTAGAAAAATAAGGATAATTTTGTATGCATGCCAGGAGCCGCGCAGTAGCAAGCTGCCACCCTCCCTTGCCGAATATCCTGCTCTGAATTTTCTCTATTATTCCGGAAACTCCACGAGAATCGCAATTATTCAACAGAGGGTGGCAGTACTCTCACAGGACTAGTCTGAATTTCTATGTATGTGTATTTCTATTGCTGTGGATTTAAATTTAAAAAAAAAAACTGTAACGGAAAACTGAATAAAATGTATTTTCACTGCGTCCATCTGGATTTGAAATTTCTCATTTCCCACAGCTAAGGGTTGGAAAAAAGGAAAAAAAGAAAAGGAAGAAACTATGGAAAATCGAAAACAAAAGCGACGAGAGATGTACGCCACGCACATAAATAAATGTGTTAAATATAATCCTTAATGAAACACACGAGCTGTGCCGTTTGCTGTACATTCTTGCCGGTACTACTACTATGTTCATCATCATTTCACGCCACCCTTGTTGTGTGCTGCCACCCCAAAAACGCTGGGATGATACGTGCTAGGAATTAAAAATGAATCGGAAGTGAACTGGAAAAGAACCACATAAACCGAACGGAAAATAGCAACCAACAATCAGGCAAGGAGCAGCGTTATTTTTCCAAATCCCAGCACGAAACAAAATGAAAAACAAAAACCAAAAAAAAAAAAAAAACACGAAAAAAAAAACGACGGTTGTTTCGGAGGGGCGGCTTTTGAAAATAGTCTTGTGTCCATCGGCGTCCGGTTGCTGGAAGTTAAGTGGTTATAGTTTTTGGCTTGCTGGCCCCTACAGACTGTGCATAGTTTACACTTTTGAGGTAAATCCTTAATTGTCCGTTTGGAAAGGTGTTGGGAGGTGTGGCGGCTTTGCTTTTCTTCTCTTGTCCAAAAGTGATTGGAATATGATGTGGAAAATTGGTTTCGAAGAAACGGAACCATGTTTTATGGGGTCGCTTATCCTTTAAAAAAGGGAAAATGAAACTCTAACTGCATGAATTTATAAAATAAAGAAAACAAAAAAAAAAAAACCGGAGTTCCGCAAGGTGGAGAGCTTGGTGGTGTTCTGTTTTATTTTAAATATTCATCTTTAATTTAAATAATGTAAGCAGAGTTGTTCTGCCTGCACTCGATAGAAGGGCACAAACTAATCAGGGTGCTTTTTATGTTCTAGATCTATTTTTTTGGCAGTTTGGATTTTTCAGTTGGCACATACTGTTAAATAAAGTAAAGACTGCGTTACAATCAGGCTGATGTAGAAAGTCAGTGAATAACCATCTCCATCATGTAAGTTGAAAGTTCTCGACAAGTATTCGAATAAGATTCAATCGTAACAACAGCTACAGGAAAATGACCGTGAACAGTGGGAAACTATGTATGTACGTAGAATAGCTGCTGTAAGGGCTTGTAGAGTAACAGAATTTTGTGGCATTTGAGCCGGTGACACAAATGGACCATATTTTTTTGAGCACACTAGAGGCACACCTTTAAAGGATACTGGTGGCCTCGTTCATCACATCACACATAACTCGTACTATGATGCAAATTTTTTCGAAAACATACTGCTGACCGATACAATTTTGACGGTTAAGGCAAAATTTGAATTGTTGAAATAACACCAACAATTTTGAAAAATGTACTAAAAGAGGTCGATTTGCGGTTCCGAAACAGACCTATTATTTTCCTGACGACGAATGACAGAGTGTAGAAGTGACGTATACCAAGGTTGTAAAAGATTGCAATAATTTTGAAATGGTTTCTTTAAAACTCATTTTTGTGATTGCATTCATTCCTGAATTTACCTTCCTTTCCTCTCCTTCCGTTTAATTTAATTTAATTATTTGCTTCGGTCTTCAAGAGGATATTAAGACTCTTATTAAGCGTGTAGCACAGAGCGAGCGGAAGAATTAGGAAAAGAATGAAAGATTTTGTAGTGGTTTGAGAAACTCAGGTGTAATTGGTTTCAACTCACTTCCATGGGTGGAGCCCGAAACGGGACGGAAGATTTTTATATCGACCTATTTGCTTAACTCTAATTCGTAGGATATTGTTCGACATTAGTTTTGATCTATAAACTTTGAAAGTTTGGAAGATTTAGCTTTAACACCCCGCTGTCAGTGTTATGCCTTCACAGCAGAGCCATCTGCACACAATCTACACAAACTGCGATTTTGAAAACACGAATTAGGAATTAAGCCGATACAACAACCACTACAACAACGCCACCCATTAGTCAAACTACTATCACTGGTTGACCAATCCAGTGATAGTGCCATTAACTTGATCCCAATGGCAAATGGTGACTGGACCAGATTCGAAAAACTAGACCACTACTCTAAGAATCGAACCTGGGACCTATCAATTAAATCAATTGAAAGGGAGGCGCTCTACGAACTTCGCCACCCAGCTTTTTGAAGGCAATCATGATTTTGTTTACATTCATTTGCATTTTTTTCAATATTTATCTTTTTCATCATTTGCATTGCATTGCAGGCTTACTTCTTAATGTATTCTGGCGAATTCAAGACGTGCTTCCTTGTGCAACCAATTTTCGTTCACTCAATACATCAAAACAGGGTCCTATTCATCCCAAATGGTTTGGTTTCGTAATTGTTAGTGTTAATTCAGTTCAATGAATTCAAAGAATTCATATAAGCATATAATGATTCCAATCGATTGCCAAATGACTGCAATTCCAATCATTCAATGAATTCAATAATGTGTTATTTTTGTCGATTGTGTTACCGGACTTTCAAGCGTCCTATTCACCCATTCTTCTGAGAGGCTTGTCTTAAGCCATTCATGGCATCAAAAGTCATGGTGAGGCCATTACCTAGCAATAATGACAGAGAACTAAGAATTCTTAATAATCGTTCTAAGTGCATGAGTTGGACAATGTCGGCTCTGCATTGCTCATACCCCACGTACTAAGAGGCGCCAATTATTGGTTTGGAACTCCGATAAAACTGCATTAATTTCGAACAATTAAGGGTATCCTACTTGTTTTGGATCGCAAAAGCAGCCCAGTTACATGGTTTACATTTGCGTAAAAAATCTTGACAGTTGATCAATCTCCTCCAGCTACCTTGTTAACCTAAAGTTTGACTTTGAATTGTGTCAGTCGTCCTGTTTTACTGACAACCTTAACAAAAAACAAATTTAAACTTTTCAAAAACCAGGCAAAATAACAAATTTTGACGTCACAAAAGGCTAAATTTAGTTTCCTGTGAATGGAATTGATTGAATAAACGAGATGAATCCAGTCACGAGGACTTTGAAAAGATAAATTTGTTCCCTACGTCAATATCACAGTCACGGTCCATTGAGAGTTAAAGAGGTTTTTAGGAATGACGGCTTGCGTTATTCTACGAATTCCTCACGTTTAACTATATCTCTGCTGTAATTGAGGGGGTTCCTTTTGAGGATATACAGAATGTGTTTGCGTGGAAGCTATAGTAACTTTCAACATAGGATAAGTTCAATGCGTAAATAAAATATATAAATTTAGAGTCTAACCGTTTGGAAAGCAACAAATTGACGTAAATTCTTGGTTTGATGATTTTTTTTATCACAGAATCGCACGCTGCGTTAAGAAATGTCATACCCGATTACGACATACGTTTTATCTTGTATCCGCTATGATATGAAATAATGTTATTAGAAAAATTGAAAAATTCTTTTGAAACGTATTCCAATTGACACGTGACTCGAGGTTGCAACCTTGCTAAGAAAAAAAAACCTGACGACATCAAGAATTCAATCAACCTCTATTCAAGCGACTCGAATCGACTAATGCGCGTTTTCACGGGATCCCGAACTCGACCATCGATTTGTATAGCTCAATACGATGAATGCTGTCAAATGTTGCTTTGACGTCGATTTACAGGTGATGAGTATCGACTTGAAATGCGTTGGTTACAAAATTAGGGACAGAAAAGTGGTAGCCTTATAGTCCCGGTCGAGGTGAATGCCGCAAGAACAAGGACCCAGACGATTACTTAACGCCACTTGTGCAACAATCGGGGGAGCTTTAGCAGCCAAAATATGACAGATTTTATTTCTCGGATTTGAACCTGAGACCTCACATACAAAACAGAAGCCCGACGCACTAACCACTCCTTGAAAATATGTTCAGCTGATTTTCCAAGATTGAAACATGGATAAATTCTTTAGCTGGAGATTTGAAGGTCCTTTTTGCAATAAGATTTATTTTAAAGTCAATTGAAAGGTCTACCGACTGACGCAGCATAATTCTACTTAGGATATTATATATTCCTGAGGAGCAAGAACCATTTTTGACTTTCGCCACATGTTTTCAATGCCAATGAAGTCAAAACTTTAACTCTGGTGTTAATATACACACCTGGCCAATTATGCCAACACCGGAAAATCACGGAAAAGCCAAATAGCCATGGCCAAGTCAATCCCCGGATCTCAATCTAATTGAGAACTTATGGAATGATTTAAAAAGAAAATTGGCGGGTCAGTATATCACAAATAGGGACCGCTGGATAGTGCTGCAAAGAGAAAATTGGTGGACTCGAAGCACAGGGGGATTAAAAAAGTCCTTTAAAAAAATAAGGGCGAATATTCTAGATACTAATGTAGAAAGTAAACACTTATTTAAAAGATGGCTCATGATCTTATTTTATTGGTGTAGAATTCTATTTTGTTGTAAGCTCAATTTATTTGAAAAAAAAAATGTTAAAATTCTATGATAAAGTTGAAAATTGGACGTTTGCCTTAAGGACATGGAGCCTTGCGCAAGTTTATCAAAGGAATGACAAGGTTTTAATCTCCGACAAGCACATTCAAAGGAGTATACTATAAGGAAGAATTTTTAAGAGTTCGGTTGGACAAGAAGTAGATTTAAACCACGATGTATTTTTATTTTATGAATTTCATCGAGTTTATCGTGAAGCGGAGATGAGATCAGGACATTCACACAGAAAACGTTTGATGGTCTCAAGATCTTTTTCATATTAAAAGCTCCTACAGTCTCTGTATCAATGGTGCAATATGCCGTCAGGCCACTGATCAAGATGGGTTTCTTATTTTTAGTCAAAGTCCGCTTGACTTTGTCAATACTCCATTTACATTCGTGTCTCCGGTTCGATCTCGCAGTGAGTCATGTACGAGTATAAATTCTGGTCTAAATATTCATCCTTTTTTGGAAAAATGTAAGACACTTCATGCATTTTGAGGCCTTTAGGAATGTACGCCTGACCCGCTTATCTGCAATACTATCGTCCTTCTAGAGGTGGGTGTGACCGAGGGCCCAAATTTCCCCCTTCTCTATCAACTCGCCCTTTGTCCAGCCACCAGAAAAAGATTTTGAAGAAGAATGTTAGCCCACACTCATATAAGATCCGCCTTATCTTTTGAACATCAAATCGTTTTCGGTGAGTTGGCTCATTTCTGGCTTTAAGGCCACGCATACTTAAAGGAATGCGCACAATCCTCACGAGACTCTCGAGGTCACATTATGTCCGGAATCACAATTTGACGGAATGATGCGCGATTCCCTGTGTTTATCGCCAAGGGTCAAATGTTCTGGACGGTGCTCACATTTGGCCACCGAATGATCTCAAAATTGTAATTATTGGGCGGCTAGTTCATGTAAATGAACTTCTTTGTTCTTATCACTGTAGTGACTCGATATACAAGCCGAAGTTTTAGAATCCAACAAGACTTAGAAGTCAATATTCGGCTAGGTATTTCCGAAATAAGACCGACCATGCTTGTTAAAGTTCTGCAAAATTGTAACGAGAGGTCACCCGTCATTAGACGCACTCAAACGATATACAATTTGCAACCTTATAAGTCCACAATATGGATTTAAAATTTATTTAAAATAAAATTAAATTTTATGAGGATACAAAATTAAACATAAAACCAGGGCTCATTTCGAACAAAGATTGTAACCAAAACTACACTGTACATTGTCTTAATCAAAACCAGACCCATAACATTGTCTCGCAGAGTCAACGACCAGATAGGATATAAGTATTCAGTTGTCTTTTCTAAATAAAATTCCTCAGAATATTTATGTTTAATTAAACAGAAAATAAAAAAAAAAAAAAAAAACAGTTCTTTGTCCAGGTTCCCAAGCATGTTCCCAGCTTAAAACATAAAATTTCTGTCGAATTCCTAAAACGTCCTTAATTCCCTTAAATCTTTACCTGCTGACAAAACACATGTTTCCTTTTTTAATTTATTACTTTCCACCAAAACCGGCAACCTGAAACCCACCGGCCGCCGCCGCCGCCCCGAATAAATCGAACAACCTTTTTTTTTTTTGTTCATTTTTAATGAACCATTAGTGTTTTTGTGCATTGGTGTCTTGTTCCTGTTTCGCTTTCGTGTGTGCTTTGTTTTGTTACCTTTTCCACCTAATCCCAGGCTGTCCTCAATTTAATTATATAAATTTATTCAACTCGGAGATGTTTTCTTGGTTTCCTCACTCATTCTCGTCTTCTTTTGCAAAAAGTCTTTTAAAAGATGTTAAAAGAAGAAATGAATTCCTTCGAACGGAAGAAGAGGATATTCACTTTGTATTCCCACAGGTATGCATCAAAATTCAGGTTTAAAAATATTTTTTTTTCACCGCTTTTACTTTAAATTCCAAAGGACGAAGGATATTTTAAGATTGGAATTCATGTTGCAGTTCGTTGGTGGCCTCAAGGATATCAGTCTCAGCTCGGTTCTATTACCTGCGCAAAAATAAAAAATAAAAAACGAAACATCCAATCCATCCATAACCACAAAAAAGAAAAAACGGCGAAACCAAAAAAGGATCTAACGAAGAACTCGGTTGTGTGTGTTTTTTTTTTTTTGTATAATTTTCATAAATCACAAAGGCACAAGAGTTTAATACTCTGGCCAAAGCGCTCGCACTAGGTGGTTAAGAAGGACAAAATAAAAACAAAAAAACATCTTTCTGTATGCATCCCTTAAAATCAATAGCAGAGTTGGTGTTTCAACAAAAAAAAAATGTCAAGAGAAAGCAAGAGGACTCCATTGCACCAATCCTGTTTTATTCCAAGGACTGACGGCACCAGTTAAGATGATTACGAATTTTTAAATTTTTATCTTAAGCTTCCCTTGCCAGGATGCAAAACGCACACAAAGAAACCCAAAACTCAATTGTGGAAGTGTCCTTTTGGAAGGAACCAAAAGGAATTTAACGCAAAAATGAAAAAAAAAATAATAATAATCTTCTCCGTCTTATCTTTTTGCTTCGATTTTTGTCTCCATTTTGAAGTAGTTTAGGTCCAAATGGGGAGATGAGTGAGCTGTTAAGGTATTACAAATTGACAGGCAGGCAGAGGGATAAAGAGTCGACCTTTTGGGTTGTTTTTTGCTTTTTTTGTAAATTCAGGACAAACAAATTTGCATTACAAAGGAAGAGCTTTTGTGGTTATAAGTTTCATAGGCTCGTACTTATCTTGAAAAAGGACATTTTGTCATGGAAGTTTGGTCATTTTCAACAATACTTTTTTTGTTCTGCTATCTTTAGTGATGGTCATTACTTGTTATCTGCGAATCGTTGAAATGTCTTTTTTTTTAAATGAGATAGAAAGTATTGAAATAAAGTGGCCGACCTAACAAAGAAAACGCACACAAAGGGTTCCGTACCACCGTGCATTACCCACTGAGTTCTATTAAATTGAGTTTCAATTTTCAAAAATAACTTTTACGCATGGAGACGCAACTTTTTTTTAGTACAAATTTTGTGAAAGTAACAATGGTCTACATATTGTGTTTCAAAAGATCCAGAGGATGGACGGACAGCGGACGCTGAGTTATGGGTTCCGTTGGCAATCTTTTTGTACGGAAGCCTAAAAATGGGAAATTTCATTCTCTATTTCTACAATTTTTCCTTTCAGACACACTTTTCGTAAAGATGTTCAAGAGCTTTGACTGCGTGTTTATAGTAAGACTGTTCCAGACCCTTAAAGTTGACATAAGAAAGATCATTCAGTACCGAGCCATTTGGTTTTCGAGGAACAGTGCCAACCAACGCTCATTGTTAAATTGTTGTTAAATTGCAGGCCTTCGCATTCTTTGCCACCAATTAACTTTGAATGTTCCTTCATCATGATTGAAACATCTTGCCGACGATGTCAGCTCCACAACTTTGATCCGCCAAAGACTATTCCTATACAATCAATCCTAGCTCGAAGGACCAAAATCATGCTCTACAAAATACTCATTCTTATCAATTCTTTAAGATGAAGTCGAATGTAGGGAGCTTTGGGACCAGAAAGTCCCCCGGAAAAAATACGGTCGGGCCTGAAAGCTTTACAAATATACGTATCTAATCCGGAAGAAAAAAATCCGAGAAATGGCTTGGCTTACATTGGTCTTCAGTTCAGAAAGTCTTCGAATCCCAGTCACCAGTTTAAAGGCAGACTGTGGCTCCGCTATCATGATCAAGTGTTCGCTGATGAAGAAGCTTGGTTGGACCAACTGAAAGCTGCGTGCCTACGACCGTGAAAGATGAAAAGGAGCTTTAGTTCAGGCTCAAATCTCACGAGGACCGATTTATTAAACTCATTCAAAAAGTTCTTGCTATTAGTTCCGAACTCACACTTTCAGAATTAATGCATTCAGCGCAATACAAAAACAAGTAGAATGGAAGGAAAGAGAAAACAAAACATGCAAAACATGCCTCAACTAAGGATGTTGAGCATCGAATTTGATCTGACTTTTCCTTAAAAAATTCGAGATTTTTTTGCGAAACAAAGGAAAAAAAGGAAGTTATATGTTTATTTAACAAATTTCTGAAAATAAATTTTGTAGCACCCTCATTTCCTTCCTTTTTTCTATACCATAGTGGGTCGCGGTAAGCACTGCGCCGACAAACAAAGGAAATTTATCTTGGCGCTGCGTAGGGAAGGTATTCAGAAATACATCGTATTTGTTATTGTTCATCCAAAATGGTTGCAAACGCAATAAAATATGTACAAAAATCAGAAACAAGGGGTGGAAAACGGAAAGCAACGCATCAGGATGATAGAAGAATCGTGCGATTGTCCAAACAAGACCCAAACAAATCGGCGATACAAATAAGAAAAGAGTTAAATCTGCCTGCGAGTGATATGACAAAACGAAGAAGACTCCTAGAAGCAAATTTAGGAGCACGCAGTCCGAGAAAAAAGCCACTGTTGACAAAAAGAAAAAACATAAGGAGAAACGCTTTGAATTTGCTAAAAAATTTTATGGACAGATGAGTCCAAAATCGTTTTATATGGTGGCATTGGTTCACGCCAGTACGTAAGACGTCCCCCGAAAACCGAATATCAGCCTGAGTATACCACAAAAACTGTTAAGCACGGTTGTTCAAAAATCATGGTATGGGGATGTTTTTCGTACTATGGCGTTGTCCTAATACATAAAATTGATGGCACTATGGACCAAAATGTGTATTTAGACATTTTGACAAATATAATGTTGGCATACTGCAATGAAGAAATGCCATTAAGATGGATTTTCCAGCAAGACAATGACCCGAAACACACTAGTCGAAAAGCAAAAGAGTGGTTTCGGGTCAATAGAGTTCAGGTTATGGACTGGCCAGCTCAGTCTCTTAACTTGAACCCCATTGAAAACCTTTGGGTAGATATAAAAAGGGTTGTCCATAACTCCAAGCCAACGAACAATGCCCAGCTTTGGGAAGTAGTCCTAAGTGCTTGGTATGCTATACCACCGGAACGCTGCAATGGTTTAGTGGATTCAATGCCACGACGGTGTCAGGCAGTGCTCAATAATTCAGGAAATCCAACAAAGTCAAAGTATTAAGGAATTTAATTTTTTTTTTCATACAATTCCACTTGACATGTAAAATTAAAGCAAAAAATAAATTTGATTGAAGCACTGTAGCAGTAAACTTATCTATTCAATTCATCCAAAGAATATTTGAATCTCATCTCTGAAATGATCCAGTTTTGTAATCTTGTCGAAATGGTTTCTTGTCTGAGTCAATACCTGACTTTCCTTTTGATGTGAGGTCGGAAGTAATTCAAACCTTATAATTTGAAGACAGTAAAAGTAAATGTCTTGTAAATGTTCACAATTGTGGGTCTGGTAGTATTGCTGTCCTTTAACAAGGACACGACTCAAGGTGGCACTTAAGATTTATTCCGTTGTTAATCTAAAAAAATCATCCTTCAACAAAAAAAGACTTTCTAAAATTTTAAAATAAAGATTGGCAGGTGTCACCGCATCTACCTGGCAGTTTTCTTACACAGAAATCGCACTGATTGTTTAAAAAAAAATCAGTACCCACAGATTCAATCTTCAAGCTACCTTCTCTGCTGGATTCCACCATTTCAATCTCTGGCTACAATGCTGAACCTGATTTAAAAGAAAGCAAACAAAAAGAAAAGACACCTAATCGTCTTTCTCCTCCACAGGTCATTGAAATTTTCTGTTTTTCATTTTTACCTGCCTCCTTACCATTCCAAAGATAATCATGAGGAAAAATTAAACATTTCCTATTTATCTAGAAATAGTTTGAAAATTTCCAAGAAAAAGGCAGCATCCCGGCCGAAAAACTCTGCCAACACAGACAAATGACAACAAATGGCTCTCCGTAGTCGAATAAACGAATTCCATTTAACAATTAAAGTTAAGCCGAACGCACGAGAAGGACAACGATTCGGGAAAATTAAATGAAACCAGTCCCTTCACAGTTGGTAGTGCCTTTTCCCTCATCAACTCCAGTTTAATCTTTTCATTTGGAATCCCTTGTTTGATGCTGCACTCTCGGTAGCGCCGAGAAACGAAAATCCAAAACAAAAAAAAAAACCCATTTCCCACTGATTCATTTTTTTTTGTTTTGTTTCTGTCTGCTTTACATTTTCATTCGCATTTAACCAATTTCCACCTTTTTCCAAATTGCCCCCGGTTCTATGAGTCAAGGGAGAAGAAGAGAGCGCGGTGTTTTTCTCAGAATTCCCATTTGCAACCGAAAAGTATAAATTTCAAGTTTGAAACAGCACCCCCTTTGAAGGGGTTGTGTGTTGAGTGTATTGTGTTTTAATTCCATTCAAATTGGGGTGGGGGGTTGGAAAAGCTGAGAAGCAGTTTCCCATTCTTTTTTCTAGGTACACGTATGAAAGGACTTGGCTTGTGTAGTCAACCCTTCGTAGCAAAGTCTACATGCTTGCTGGCCTAGGTTGTGGATGAGTGGGTTTGCTCTGTAAGTCGAAAGATGTACGAGTACTCGAATACCGCAGGGAATGTTTCAATTGTATACTTTTAAAAGAACGAACGGTTTTGATATCATAAAGGGGTTGTAGAGGTTACTTTTATGAGATGGGGTGTCGTACGCCTAAATTTTTATCTTATTAGTAATCATCTGCAGCTCCTTCTTAGTAGCGGCTTTGAGAGTTGGTTGATTTTTGTATCAGCGGCTTCGCACAAGGGTGGTGTAATAGCGACTTTTTCACGTCAATAGTGAAAAGGAGCGCGGAGCAGATTAGCTTAACAGACGCGTGCTGGTTGTCCGACTGTCTAATGCAATGAAACTTTACAAGGCACAATTAAATGCCACAGGGCAAAAGATATAATCCGGGTTTTCAGAGAACATGCAAGTGAAAAAAAGCGCCAACATAATGTGGCTACAATGTCGGGCTATGATTCAGGAAACCTTTTCGGCTACTAATCACCTTCAACAAGAAATAGGTAATCACGCAAGAAGCTTTGGATAAGCTTTAAATCTTGGTCTACAAGCTGTGCTGTTAACAGCCAAGAACAAAGTACTGATCTTCTGTCTTCCACGGTTTACAAATCAACAACTTCTACTATATCACTGCAAGGTACTTCGGTGTCATCCTGGACCCCAAAATAGACAACAGGATACATAAAGCATGGATAATCTTCTGCACGTGTAGTTAATCCTTTCGTAGAAATATTGAAATGATAATTTTGACGTACGCCTGCATTCAGAAAAGGCTTTAAAAAAAAGTCTGCCAAATTAAAGTAAGGTCCTTTACAGTCAAGTCTAATGCAGTTAAAGTTCTTCTGCTCATTAAAGACACACTGCGTCCAGCAGTGCATTTAGACAAAAGGACACAAGTTTTTGGTACCGTACGTGACATTCGTCCACAACATGGCTCTGGTGGGTCTTTCGGGTAACCGTCTTTGAAATTTGCCGACTACATGTAACCCAAGTCTCTCGACTGTATGGACGGATTGGATCAAGTTTAAATTTAAAATAACTCAGTACTTGAAAATCGTGCCGCTTCTCGAATCAAGATACCAACGAGTAGAGAGGCAAGTGCAATACTCAGCTTACAGAATCTAGTGGCCAAGCGGCTTTACAAGCTCTATGCTTTGATGCTTTCGGTTAAGCCGTTTTTAAGGAT
Source organism: Orthonevra nobilis (assembly GCA_963555765.1). Lineage (NCBI taxonomy): Eukaryota > Metazoa > Arthropoda > Insecta > Diptera > Syrphidae > Orthonevra > Orthonevra nobilis. The sequence goes on along the minus strand of OY743225.1, from coordinate 126,267,130 downwards.
CATAAACGAATATTAAAAAACTTTTTAACAACCCCAGTTGGATCCTGTGAGGAAAGAACTTCAAAACAATTCTCAGATAGCGGAGGCTCACTGGTGTTACACTGCTGTTTAAAGGACTGCCAGTCCTGAAAAAATTATCAGTGTACACGGTTGCCAGAAGTTTGTTTACAAAAAACAGGCATTGTCAGACAAAATTATTATTGTTTTTTCGTTCAGCATCAGTTAAGTGAATTTGAGAAAAGCGAAATAATGACTTGCGTTTATTTTGGCCATTTGCGTCGGCGCGTTTTGACAGATTGGGAGGCCTTCCGTCTTATTGAATGATGAGAAGCCAGAATTGTACCGCAATTTGGTGACTCCACATGTCCAAAAGGAAAAAAATGAATATGCCTCATATTTGCATAAGGCTGTGGATGCAATTTTTTATTGCAAACTTAAAGCTCGAATGCACTGCAGTACCTCTACCGCCATCTGTTTTGAACTCGAATCACAGCTGCTATCCGACGGAGATGGCGATGGTGTAAATATGGTTTTGAGTCGTTACCAAAATTCTCCCATATAACACTGGCCAAGTTCAAGTTTTGGAAAAGTTCCACAACCAAAAAATTAATAATTCTGAATCATAAAACCAATTAATGCTAAGAAACCAATTTCATAGACGAAGTCGATTGGGTGGACTAGAGAGCTTTATTAGCCTCAGAAAAAGGTCTTTGGTTTAAAAAACTTTCAGATAAGAGAAATTGCTTCGCTAACACCTTTTACTGATGTTCTTTTACGATATTTATTAAAGTTGCTGTTGAATGTTATGCGGAGATTCCATCATTTGCACTTGCAGTCTTGAGGGTCGTACGGATGGCGTCCGCGACTTCGTGCTATAAGGCTACTTTTGGCAGCTTATTTTCTGCGCATCAAACATCTCGCAAAATGCGATGCATCTCGATTTCATGAACTTTGAATTGGACTACTCACTAACAACTTTTTTGCGAAACGATTTTTTGATCTTTGATTTTTTTTTTTTTTGCAGTTTTAAAATTTTTTCGGCGACTGCGAAATCGGCCGAAATGTTGGATCGTTTTCTATCAAATCAATTAAAAAAATCTAAAAAAGTTGACATTATTTTCAGATCTGGCAATCGTCTGAAAACAGCTTTAGGCGTTTATCCGTTCGCCTGAAAGACCGGACGTTTCAGAAGAGGCGCCGAAAGTTCTCGTAGCGCTCGTTACGAGAAAAGAACATCGCAGCTGTGGTTAAAGACGTCATTGAATTGGCGTCGACGTCGATCAGATGACTTGCTATCCAATTGTCCGTTTCATGATTGTTGCTGCAGCGGAGTTTAGTCAAAATCTTGTTCCTCCTGGAGAACAACAGGACGATGCAACTACACACAACAATGGATATTTTGAAGGATACCAAGATTTTGAGTGGGTCAATTAGAGCACGATTTAAAAGCTCTCTCAAGGAATACCCGATAAGAATTCGAGCACCTTAAGCCCGACTTTGTATTCAAAACGATTGAAAATGTTGTAAAAAGAGCCCAAAAGGTAATCAACAATAGCGGGCGGAATAAGCATCCAAAAATGAAGAGGTACAAAATTACGTCATAAATTTTTTTAGGACACAGCAAAGCAACTATCTTTCTCCTTTGTGTTTTATACTAAAATGCAGACCTATGATTGGCAATAAAACTACACTTAACTGATAAAAGTATCTACTTGTTTTTATTTTAAGCTAATAACTTTTCAGACTTCATTCTGTTTATTCTCAGAAATATCCCCGCAAAGTGCTGGAAATAACTCGAAACAATTGGCCCGTCAGTAGCTACAAAACCCAAGTTACTACTGCACGTGTGCTCAGGCACCAATTGACCTTGCACATGCAATAACTCGAGTCTCCCCGTCCAACCAGCTATTACTTGTGTCTCTTGCATCCGTATTCTGCCAATTATTCCGTGTCCATTCCCGGGCAATGCTTCCTCCTCAGAGGAGCTGCACTGACACAAACACGACAATGGGAACGCGAAAAGAAGTAAAAAAAAATATGTTTACCAAAGTCGACTTGGAAAAAATAAGACCAATTTTAACCAAAACCGAGGACCATTGGACCCGGAGGAGATTACGAATCGCGCTGTGTCATGTGTCGTTTCTGATGTATTACAACAGGACAGAGCCACATTGTACCCCAAAAATAAAGTAAATATATTTTTTTTGAAGCGAAAGGAAGCGCACAGAAGTGCCAAGAATTTCGTTGGACTGGAACTCCCGCTTCCTCCTCAAAAACGGTTGTGCTGGCTCGGATGCAGTTGTAATCCATCCGCATTCAGCATGTGCCAACAGATGAGAAAAATTAACAACAAATAACACCACAAAGAGCCAAGATAAAAATGACGAAACAAAGAATAATAAAACTTAATTTTTTTTAATAGACCCTCCCGGGTTTGTTGTGGAGAAGAAATTCGCTTTGTAATGAGGCCTAAATGTGCGTGTACACACCTCTTGTTCCTCGAGCCACGATTATGATGATGATGGGTTGTCTTGCACTTTAGTTCTCTCGTCTCTCGTGTCTTCTTTAAACATCTGCTCTCGGTTATCTCTTGACGCGAATGACGAACATTAAAGTGTAAAGTGCTTCCAAATGGCAACACCTGTTTCTTTGTTGTCTTGCAATTCAATTTCAAAAATAATTAAAAAGTCTATCGACTCATATGGAGCTACTACGACTCGACAAACAAACAGAGACAAAAGTCAAATAACAGGGGGAGGATGACAAAAAGCAAGAAAACAAAAAAAGATAGAAAAAAATCAATATGATGATGAACATGGAGCGCATCCCTGCCGGAGGGTAGTATAGTCTGAAAGCTCTGGCTCACAAAATCAATAGCCTATTGTCATTCAATTAAAATTGTTCAAACAATTGGACATTCGTTTTGTGCTGGCCTTGGTCGGCCACTCGGCCTGAGTCCCTTCTGGCTGCTGACTGTCGTTCGTTTTATGGACATTGACGAGGTAATGAATCCGCTCACCTCAGAATGGTTGACTATCAAGTTGATGTAAAAGATTTTCTCAATGCCATCATCAATACCATTTCAAAACCCTGCAGAGAAGGGATGCAATCTGGTATCATTGATGTACAGTACAGTCACGAAGCGTGTGTGATGGTTTTTTTTTTAGAATACGTTTTGAAAAAATGACGAGTTTTTGAACGAATTTAATGGATTCATCTACACTTTTGTTTTGACTTTGAAAATGACGCCAGAGTATCTTCCAACGTCCGAAACGCTTATTGTAATAGCGATGCCCTTTTTTTTCAAGTGTATTTTTAAAGCCTTACAAATTTAACCAATTTGTTTTCTTTTAAAGTTTACAAAACTTAGCGGGCCGTGTCTAAGAAAGACACTCTCTTTTTAAAATGCTTCACGCATGCGGCTTTTTTTTTAAATTGCCCAATTTATGAATACCCTTATAACGAGATAAACGTTATGAACTCAAATTGAAAAATTGTGCAGTGGTTTGAAACTCAGATGCATGGACGATGAACTTCATATCGCCTTATTTGCATTCGTAAAATTCGCAGTATTTTATTCGATGGCAAGTGTACTTTTCGCACTTTGTTTTGGAAGATTGCTTCAAGGTTATGCCTTCACAGCAAAGGCAATGGCATCATCTTTACAAACCACCTTGAAATTCCACATCACAAATGAATATGGGGATTGCGGCCATCCAATTTGTCAGTCTACCATAGCTGGTCGACTAAGCTAGCTACGGCGCCTTTATTTCGATTCCAACGGCAAATTATGTCTTTACTAAATTCGAAAGCTCGATATATGTTTCGGACTTACTCCAGAATTCGAACATGGCACAAGTTATAGAAAGGAGTGAGCGTTGGAATTGCAGCAAAAAACATGTGGAGCGTTTTATCGGTGCTCCTGCTCTTAGGACCGTCAAAAATTGGCTTGATTATGGGAACATTATTAAAAACTAGCCAGAAGGTTTCCACTAAAGAGATTGCTAAGCGGCTTATTCTGTACAACAATGTGCAGCGAAAAAGAAGCTGGAAACTAATAGGTGAACGTGCAGAGCTGAAGGAGTTTAAATGGGAAGTCCATAAGCACCCATTCAACAATCTTGCCAGTCTTGAAACGAAAGCAAACTGGCCCTAAAATTCAGCCAGGCCGCTTGTTAAGGGACAGCACTGCAGGTGATCATTTTGCTTCAATTGAATTGAACCTTGTGTATAAAGTTAGCTCAAATTTTTATGCAAAATCCTAGGGTTCAGTTCCTGGAATCTCTAGTACATTGTACTGCTGCTGATACGGAATTCCTGGAAATTTTTTGAGCGTAAAAGAGCTGTCAGTATAAATTCGAAAAGAAACGAACAGATGACGAGCCCTTTATAATAAATTGAAATTGAATAATTTTTAACTCGACATGGTTGAATACATTTCACCCACACTGTTTTTTGAGCTCCCTTTTGGATGTTTTTTTTTTCTTTTTTTACTGAAATAGTCCGATTTGCATGTGCCTGTCTGCCCGTCAGAAATCATCAACATAAAAACGAACTCCTAACAATAGAATCATCATCATCACTGCCAACGGCAGCAGTGTCCAGCAGGACCTCCAATATCAAGTTCATCCTAGACTGCAGCGGAACCTTTGTTTGACTAGTCCGAAAAAGTACAAACACAAATCCCTTTCCACGTTTATCCGTGCCTCTAGATCCGTCCACGTTTGAAACGTTCGAATTGAAACGGAAAAATAACCATTAAAACAGGACGGGCTGGTGCCTCTACCTTTGACGTTGGTTTCGATAAACAAAACACCAAATAAAAAAAAAACGGCCGACAAATATCCCTGAAAGGGAATGACATCCCCTGCACGAGTATGAGTGTGTTTACTTTTCAGCGCCGATAGGACAGCAGCAGCAGCAGCAGCAATTGGGTAAAAATAAACATTACGCGCCGGGCTATGTCGACAAGCAACGCGTTTATCGATGTTCCCTTATACCCGAAGTTGAAGCGCAGGGTATCCGCACAAGGAACACAGTTTCTAAGGATTTCATTCATGAGTCGAGTAGTCTCACTTGGGGCGAAATGAAAATAGAAAAAAATCAAACTTCACTTTCCCGGGCGGGTTTTCTTTCTTCTCTCATCGTGAAATGAAACTAAAAAACGATTTTCCGATTTAAAACCAACGCAACGTGAATAGGGGAAAAAAACACTGAGATCGATGACCTTTAAATAAACATCCGCTACGAAGGGCGTCAGTTGAAAGTGTGTGTGTGTGGTGAAAACTGGAAGGATTTGCAACAAACTGCAAAATATAAAGGCCTCTAAGGGTAGGTAATCAATTTTCGCCCGGAACTGTGGAAACAGATAATCGCGGAGGCATTCATCAATGTCGATCAGGAATCGAAAAACTGGGGAAGGTAAGAAGGGTTTTCAAGCAATAAAAGGCTTTGAAAGTGCATTATGAGCGGAAAGACAAGTTTCTATTCATAAGGGGGACAAAATTTTAAATTTGGAGGTCGAATTGGTTTCTGAAAACGCTTTTGATTTGATTTTTCAACGCATTTTATTTATGAGAGGTTTTGACATTTGACTTCGAGCTTCCATTGCCTTTTGAGGAGCCGATATTTTTGATGACAACTTGGACTACTCTTTATTTCGTCTGTGGCAAACTTTAGGCAATAAGGTCTCGCACTCTCGTCGGATTCTCTATTCGACGATATTACTGACCAGTCAAATCGCCAAAATAAGAATCAAGAGAATGCATAATTCACAATGACAAGTCTCTCTTATAAGGCGTAGGACGACCTTTGCGTCTCGCCACAAGTCGAAGATTAAAAAGAATTTCAAACGGACCTTAACCAATCAGAGCCAGTCAGTATGTTCTGCATGAGCTGATTGGTTTCGAACTCTGCTCCTCTGAGCTGATTGGTTTCGAACTCTGCTGCTCTGGGAACAGAGACGATTGCCCCTGACACCTAGACTCTCCTTCTTCTTCAGATGAGCTTTTGGAATGTCTGGAATTCGTGGCTCGAGATACAATCACAGGGTTCGCAAGACTACAATTTAGTTCCCGTCATCTGTCAGTTTCTGAGGGTAAAAATCTTTCGACTTCGAGTCATTAAAGGTAAACTTTGCTTCAGCGCTAAAAATTGTTTTCAAATGCCAAATAAGAGACATGATTTTCTGAAAGTTCATTTCACAAACCCAATGGAAAAGGTTTTTACGACTTTGCACGTTTTTATTTAAAAAAAAATCTCCACTTACGGATTTAGCATAAACTTAACAGAACTAGATTTTAAATCCATTCAACCATTTGAGACTAAATCTCTCGCTAAGGGAGATAACAATTTAATAAACCCTGATTTACTGGCGATTGATTCTCGAATAGGAGGATAACTTCACGAAGACATCAAAACAAGAAACAAGTTACGTTGGAAACAAAATTTTCGCATTCGAAATGTAACCTTTTCGTTGAAACACACTTGTTAACATTACACGGACTCTTCTTTGGGAACAGCTTAAATAGCTTTTCTTTCAAAATCTTGACAGTCAATTAGGTGTTAAAGTTCATGGTAACTTTGTGGGCCAGAACGAGTTGGTTTATGCAAAAGACTTTAAACATAAATCTGCAAATGCTGCCAAGACAACGTACAACGAATCAACCCATCTTCAAAGGTTTGTACCATTTTCTAAAAAAAAAAACTGTGATATCAGCTCGGCTATTGAAACCTGTCTTCAAGCAGATCCCTTAATTCTTAGTGCTCTCAGACTTCCAAATATGCCTCTCCTCAAACCTAACCTCAGACTATCATACTGGCCATTTGGATCAGTCATTACATAAATTATAAAATACAATGGCTACTATCGCAAACCTGGTAAACTGATGAATCCGACTGATGTGCTTGAACCCAATTTTTATAAAACTATACTAGTTTCTCTTCGGGCCCTAAACTCGTATTATGTTGGCTAATTTTTAAAAGTTTCAATCAACTCAGTCACCTGTACAAAGACAGCTGTTAGAATGTTACTCAATGTCAACAAGGAGGGATTTCGCAATCTTCCAAACCACAAAATAAAATTCTGCGAATTGAGAGAATGCAAATAAGTCTATACCAAGTCCTTCGTGCCTCCTTGGACACCACTCATGGTACAAAAGCAACCAAATAACTGATCTGAATTTCGAAACACTTAACGATCCATAAAAGCTTCTCATAGTCCTTCTAGTTCGCTCTGGAACAGGAACTTATAGCTCCTTTATGAGCCAGTGCCTAGCTATGCCATTTGTTTTGAGTACGTTATAAATAGCAGTGTACTCCATAAATATTTCCAATGACTTCACAGAGTTAGGACCGTCGAGACTCTCAAATATTATTTCCCCTTTAATCGTTAAACAAGTCCACAAGAAATCCTTTCAAAGGGACACCAAATCGTAGATGGACTTGAAGCTTTAATATTCTCGTCCTTTAATTTTAATTTTAATTCAAACTTTCCGTGAAGCATACCTTTAACCTAACACCTGGAATAATCAGATATCCCTTTCTTCAGTGACGCATGATGCGGTGCTAACCCTCCACACCAGAGTATGTGTAGATTTTTGATTGTTTCCAGTCCTCACATTGATTTCTGGTTTAAAGTTTCACGAAATCTGCTGAATTTTGTTGCTGAAATATTTACGCAGTCCCCGATCCAAAAAGGATGAAACTTATGTGCTTTTCATTCTCTATGCAACATTAATACGGGTCAACGTTGGAACGATAAATATTTCCAGAGATGCCTCGTCCTTTTTTTCTTTTTTGTTGCTTTTGCTTCAACAGTATACGAGATATTTCCGGCGGGCCAAAATTCTCCTTTCCTTAATTTTCCTCTCAGGACTTGTGTGTTTAAGGCACTGAGGCTCTCTACCTTCTTGCGTTACAAGGTTTACCTTTTGAAACAACAATGAAGAAGGTTTCCTTTGACTTGCAAAGCACCCATATGGGAAAACGAATATCTCGAAACCGAGCTCAGAAAAACGAAAGGAAACAACAGAAAAAAAAAGAGAAGAAAAGTACAACAACGAATTATCCGCCCTGACTGTGCCCATTGAAATTCGTACCGTATCCGACTCTCTGACGAACATAAAATGGGCAACAGCTGCATGGGATACGCAACTCTGGCACTACAAATCCAAGGGGATGGAACAGACGACAAAAAAAAAGGTCTCGCTGCTTATGTATGTCCCTGCTGCTGTTTGAAATGCACTTTCTAAGGAAAGCAAACTGGATGCACTGCACCAGCACGTTGAAAACACATACAATGTTTTCCAGGTCCATTATAATTGGAAAGAAGAGCTAGGGTAGAGCACACAGATCTCGGATTACGTCGTCGGTCTCGTTTGGTTTGATGGAAGTAGCAGCAGAACGACGACAACAGATTGAGGGCTCTGTGCTCCTGCTGCCCGGAATAGATGCAAGGCTTCGCAATCTCATGTAGATCATCCTAAAACGGATTTTTGGTATAAGGGTAGCGGCCGGCGCGCAGCACAGAGAATGCCAATATGGTCCGATACTTCAATCCTGCAGTGAACAGCTGCTGTGGTGAAGACTGAGTTTTTAATTAAAAATTCGGGGAATGAAATGGGAGAATGTCGACGACGACGACGACGGTGAGGATGATGATGATGATGATGCTGGTGAAGAAGGCAAAGTGAGAACTGAGAAATCACAGCGCAGGTTAGTGTCTCTGGGGAAAAGTGGAAAATTAGGTGCAATGTCATTTGCAGCTGCAAATGATGCAATTTCAATGCAATGAAAGAGATTGCGGATTTGAATTATACTTGCAACTGAGTGGCGCCAATGTGGCAATGTTTGTCCAAGAGCAAGAAATGTTTCACAATTCATTTGTATTGGTTGGCATTTAAAAGCCCTAGAAGAGGTCGTAGTTCAAGAATAAAATGAATCTTAAGTATTTTTTTGAAACTTCTCGTCGTAGTCGTTCCCCTGAAGATTCAAGGTTGGTGTAAAGTGATGTGCTAGAGAGTGCAGTGTTTGATTGTGCGGTTTTGGGCCTTTAATTTCCAGCTCATCTTAGAGCAACCGAATTGAGATTGCACTGAGGGAACGGCTTGGTGGACTTAAAGCTTTTTTGTGCTGAAAAATTTAACACAAAAATAGAATCAAGTCTTGGCGATAAGGACTGATCTTTTTTTTTAGGCGCCCATGGCTCAAGTTCTTTCTGCGTCGAATTTCCGCGATTTAATTTGTTTATACTTCTGCTCATGAGAAGCAAATATGTAAAGGTTGGTTAAAATTTCCAGAAATGCCTTGAAGCTTACCATGAGTCGTCAGGTAAAGATGGACCTCTCTTGAATGCCGAAAAATCCTAATTCATGATATGACGCTTCCAGATTTTTGATTGCCTTATTCGAATTGAGGCTTGGTAATCAATTGAAATGTTTCTTGTTATGATTCACAGAGTTTATGACTGTTTAAGAAAGTTGTTATTGTTTGCCGGCGCACATAGGGGCCTTGTTATGGAGAAACGTAAGTAAATATAGAGCCTATTTTCTCAGGGAAAGTACAGACCAAAAAAAAGCTGGCACCATTGAAAAAATGGATCTTCTAGGCTTGTTTTTTCCAAGCGTTAGTAAATACACAGCAGAGTTCAAAATCTGTCGTAATCGCGAAGACGGTGGGGTAGAACATCCCATTTTAGCGTTTCAAGGTAAGTTTTGACGACATTTGCAACATGTGGCCGAGCATTGTCAAGTTGCAAAATAACTTAATCGTGTCTTGCGACCGTTTCCGGCCGTTTTTCCTTCAGTGCTCGGCTCAAACGTATCAATTGTCGTCGGTAGACCTCGCCTGTGATTGTTTCATTCGGTTTTAGCAGCTCATAATACACAACACCCTTCTGGCCGCACCAAATGTACAGCATAACCTTCAGGCCATGAAAATTCTGAACGGCCGTCGATGTTGAGGCATGTCCGGGGTACCCATACGTTGCCCGACGTTTTGGATTATCGTAATGTACCCATTTTTCATCACCAGTGACGATTCGATGCAAAAAAGACTTCTTTTTGTGGCGTTCAAGCAGCATTACGGACATGCAAAATCGGCGTTCGACGTCTCGTGGCTTCAATTCATACGGATCATTCCCATTGCTTTCAAACGATCGGAAATGATTTGCTGAGCGACGCCAAGTGATTTTGCAAGTTCTTCTTGCGTTTGTGACGGATCTTGATCGAGCAATGCCTCCAATTCATGGCCGGGGCGTTCTTTGTCTTCGGTGTCGAAATCACCATCTTTGAACCGCTTAAGCCACCGCTGACACATTCTAACGTCTATAGAATAGCCCGGGTAAGCTTCGGTAAGCAATTGATGCGCTTCGGTTGCTTTTTTTCTTTAAATGAAAGAAGCATATTAAAACTTCCCGCAAATGTTGTTTTGATGGCACGAATGTAGACATTTTATGACTTTACAAAAACACTTGTGTGCTTTCACTAATGACCAATAACTTAAACTGAAATAATTAGACAATAACATGAAGTTTCTGATGTGACAGCTGTCATGGTCAAAATTCACCTCAGAGTAAAATTTAGATATGAAGTTGTCTGCAATAACGTCATTTTCAACCGTTAGTCCTATTAAATATACATCAGAGTTCAAAATCAGTCGAAATCGCTGAGACAACTAAGATACCATATGTGATGATTTGCTTAAAGTTTTAAATGTGTTCCGAGAGCTGACCTGAGCCGAGTTTTTTTTTTCCTTATAATATATTAGTTTATTGTTTCATGATAAAATAAAAGCTGCGCATTTTAACGCCAATTCTGCGTTATGTTACTTTTTACACTTTTAACTATTTGTGGGAAATTGCAATAAGTGAACCACGTCTAAGGCAGTTTTACTTTTTAAATATAAGTTACTGCTTGTGTGAGGTTTTACAAAAAGAGTCAATTTTTTAATTTCTAATTTTGAAGATATCTGATGTTAGTGCAAAAAAATAAAGCCAAATACCACTGTTCGGTGCTATTAGAAAATTAAATAAACGCAAATTCAGAGCCGAAAGCCATTGCTGCTAGTTGCACTTTAAACAATATTATTTTATTTTAAGTTGAGATGTTTAATAAATACATAAGTGAATAATACGCAAGTTGAAAAAATTCACAGTTTGAATTACTCAAGACGCAACTCCAAAGAAGAAACTAATGAAGACGTGCTCCGTCGTTTGTTGCTAGCATCAGATACATTTACTACTGTGTCCAAAAAATAAGGTGACATATGAATTTAAACTGCGCGCGTCGAAGGATTTGGAAATTTTTCTTTCTTTTTAGGTTGGTAGTACTGTCAGTGACATCTATGTGAAATTTCATGTCAAAATATATTCATAGTATAGAGATACGCGTCGTTTTGTGGGCTGCTAAAAGTGAGTTTTTCGTTTTTTGCGATGTCGAAATTTATTCAGCAAAGAATTTGCATTAAATTTTGTTTGCGGAATCAATTTTCTGCTGCGGATACGTTGAGGATGGTGCAGAAAGCCTTTGATGATGAGGCTATGTCTAAAAAAAAATGTTTTTTCAAGTGGTATAGTGATTTAAAAGCCGGCCGTGAACGTGTCGAAGACGAAGAACGTTCTGGGCGACCATTAACCTCAACCGATGAAGCTCACGTCCAACAAATCAAAGATTTGGTGTTGAAAAACCATCGATTAACGATTAGAGACCTTGCTGATGAAGTTGGCTTATCGAAAGGCTCAATCAATACCATTTTGAAGGATGCTTTGGGCCTCAAGCGCGTCAAATCTCGACTGGTACCGAAAACATTGAATTTTTTGGAAACAAGGCGTCGCGTTGAAGTGTGTGAAACAATGCTTTCCGACTACAAGGATGTCATGAAACGCATTATAACTGGCGATGAGACTTGGATCTATGCTTACGACCCCGAAACAACCGATCAATCGAACGAATATCGTGCCAAAGGAGAGCCGAGACCAAAAAAACCGCGCCAAAGTCGCTCAAAAATCAAGGTCATGTTGACTGTTTTCTTCGATTATCGTGGTGTTGTGCCTTATGAATTCCTTCCAACCGGCCAAACAGTCAACAAGGAATATTATTTGAACGTTATGCGTCGTTTGCGTAACGCTATCCGCCTAAAAAGGCCGGAATTGTGGAAAGACAATTCTTGGTTTTTACACCACGATAATGCAGCATCCCATACCGCACTCGTAATTCGTGATCATTTCGCCAAAAACTCAACCCATATCGTTCCGCAACCACCGTATTAACCTGATCTGGCGTTGTGCGACTTCTGGCTGTTCAACAAGCTCAAAAGACCGCTCCGGGGAAACCGTTTTGATACGATAGAGGAGATTCAAGCCGCAGCGAAGACGGAACTGAAGGCCATCCCAGAAAGTGACTACAACCAGTGTTTCAAAGATTGGAAAATCCGTTGGCATAAGTGCATTGCATTGGGAAGGGATTACATTGAAGGGGATGAAATTGATTTGGAAGAATAAAGAATTTTCAAAATAAATACAATGTCACCTTATTTTTTGGACACAGTAGTATATTAAAATCATTCCTCATTGCTTAATGCTGCTCTCCTGCTGCATTTCCCTTCTGTCAACCCGTAGAAAATAAAACATTTTCCCAACTGTCATTCGGAATAATGAAGTTCAATCGCTTGCATGTTCCCCTCAGATCTATTCACTTAAAATTAAAAAAAAAAAACTAAAAAACGACAATGTGCCCCGTTCTTTATTTTATTTGACAAATAATGCGAACGGAACACAAGGGCCCGCATTTGATTTAATTACTACTCAAAAACTTGTTTGACAATTTAAAAAAAAATAACTCGAGTGCAACAAAAGAGTCCGGGTAAGGGTAGTACGACGACGACCACCATAATCATATCAAGGGCAGTAGCAGTGGGGGGGGGGTTGGTTGGTAGTTTACATACGGGGGTTGATTGTTTGGCTTTTTAAAAAAAAAAAAAAGACGTACTTACCATACTACTCCGAATGCACCGTAGCCAATTGGACGATCTGGTTGGACATCTAATGGAACGGCTGGCGGTTGATAATATGGTGCTGCAGCAGCCAATATTGCACCCTGTGGTGCTCCACCGGCGGCGCCACCTTGTAACAATGACATTGAAACGCTCATCGAAACCCGGGATTGCTTAGCGGGGCCACCAACGGCCGCCATCAGCAATATTCCATACAATTTTCAAAAAACCGATTTCAATTAAAACTTTTCTTCTTATTAAATTTTCTTCTTTTTTTTATCAACTCTGCAATTAAATGCACTGCACTTGAATTTTCACTTTTCACTTAAAAAATACGACTGGGAATGGGGAAGAAAATTGCTTATTTTTTTTTTTTTTTTCTTGTACTGCACACCCTGTAGCGAGACAAATCACGAATTTACAACAAAAAAGGAAGATGAATATGAATAGGAAAGGTATTTATGTATGTATGTATATATATTTTTTTTCTTTTCTTTTGCGGCGTAGCTCACGAAGGGTTGTGCAGGATTTTTCTTTTTTCTTAATTCGTAGACTATTCGAAAAGATATCAATTCCGGATACTGCGAAGAGTGGGTGGGGTGGCGGCAACACAGGAATAAATATATTCCAAAAAGGAATTATCAAATAATATTATTTTTGTTTTTTTTTTTTTTTTGTATTTTCTTTCACCGGTTTATATGACGGTCAGTTTTCGTTTAGAAGCGCGTCTTCTTCGGTCCTACGTACGGAGAGCGAATGGTCCTGTTAACTGCATAGGGAAAAGCGTTTCCTCAGATTATCACTCTCTCTCTCTCTCTTTTACACAATATAGAAACACACTCGCGCACAGACTGTTACAGTAACAAAGATGAATAAAAACAATAAAATAAAAAAAAACACACACACACGAGGAATTGAAGAGAATTGAGCTCTTTTTCGGAGGGGAACAGGATAGGAACTCCTTTTTCTTCTTCGTTTGTGTTAGGATTTTATTGCACTTTCTCTTGCGTTGCGGCGGTTGACTTTGTTGCACTTGCACCGTTAATTTTTTGAGAGAAACAGAAAACCATATGTTTTGTTTAGACTCAAGTGAGGCTCTCTGTTGACTGGATGCACGCGGTTCAGTTGTTTCTCTTATGCTATTTTCCCGGACACGGACCCGGACGGCTCAACCAATACTACTGTCACTATTCGTTTGTTACTTTTCCTATGCTATGTTTTTCCTAAGCGATAACAAGGACAATGACATCCTCCCAACTAACACACAAGCGCAGCACACAAAACAAACGCAAATTTCCCTTCTCTTAAGAAAGAGAACTTCGAAAACAAAAAGGTGAAACACAATCGCTCTTATTCTCTTTTGCTTCAGATATTCCAAGCACTTGACATTTCTTCAATAGTTTTGCTTTTTTTCCTTCTTCACGAATTCTTTTCCGTTTTTTTTTGCTCCTTTTCCGAACTATTTGCGGCGCAAGGGACTCATGAAAACCCAAAAGTTACAAATTATCAATTGTACCGATTTTGTAGCGGTTAATTTTAAGCCGTTTCACAGTTATATTTTATTCACAATTTGTGTTCTTCGTAGACTTCCCCAAGACGAGACAAAAGCGAGTGCTTGCTTTTTGGTACAGCAGTAGACAAGGATTCAAGATTCAAGTTTTGGACAAGGCTTCGCGTGTCTTTAAAACGGTGACAATAGTTGATTGTAATTTTCAAAAATTCCAACTTTTTGTGAATAAATTTTTCTTTTTAATGTTTTCCCGTTTTTTTTGGCTGTCAGCTGCCACTGCTCTACTACACGCGCACAAACAGTGCGAACGAAACTCAAACACTGAGCAAGAGAGTTTTCCAACAAACAGAGATGGGGTAATTTTTGTATTTTCCTTGAGTGTGCCGCATATCATGTTGGACGTTTCTTTTTTTTCCTGGTTTAGGTCAAGTGACGTGTGGCAGAAAGAGACGATTGGTGTGTGGTAGCAGCTGGCAGCTGGGCAAGGTGGAATTTCTTTGTTTGTTTCGTTTCGAGCACTGCGTGCGCTTCGAAGTTGATGAGTTCGAATGAAATTCGTAGGTTTGTTCGTTTTGCGTAATCTTTTTTTAGAGAAAAGGAACTTTGTGGCATGGCAGGGATAATCCGCTTTTTACACTTTCTTGTTCAATTTAATAAATTCAAATTCAAATTCAAATACACACTTTCAAGGAACACTTAAAGTAGAAACACAATGCGACGCTCGCGCTTTGACAGATTGAGTAGAAACAATGAGATCTTTTGGGGTAACACACAATGTGACTTCGTGCTTTTGATCGGCGTTTGATCGTAAATATCGTAAGCCCGACCTCAACGCCGGAGTAGAGCAATTCTCTACTTTGGTCGCGCGTTTGACAGTTCACTAGCAGCTGATAATTTGTTTTCCTCCAAGGTGTTTTTTTTTTCTGTGTGTGCAAAATGAGTTCCTTCGAAGAAAAATTAATAGCTTTCAACAAAGAAAACGATTTTATATACAATACCAAATCGAGGAGCTATCAAGACGTTATCAAGCGAGATTTAGCATGAGCCAAAATCTCAGGAGAGCTGAAGACACCAAGTAAGTTATTCATACATACGAGTATACTACTGTGTCCAAAAAATAAGGTGATATTGTATTGATTTTGAAAATTCTTTATTTATTCTTCCAAATCAATTTCATCCCCTTCAAAGTAATCCCCTCCCAAAGATTTTCCAATCTTTGAAACACTGGTTGTAGTCACTTTCCGGGATGGCCTTCAGTTCCGTCTTCGCTGCGGCTTGAATCTCCTCTATCGTATCAAAACGTTGTCCCCGGAGCGGTCTTTTGAGCTTGTTGAACAGCCAGAAGTCGCACGGCGCCAGATCAGGTGAATACGGTGGTTGCGGAACGATATGGGTTGAGTTTTTGGCGAAATGATCACGAATTACGAGTGCGGTATGGGATGGTGCATTATCGTGGTGTAAAAACCAAGAGTTGTCTTTCCACAATTCCGGCCTTTTTAGGCGGATAGCGTTACACAAACGACGCATAACGTTCAAATAATATTCCTTGTTGACTGTTTGGCCGGTTGGAAGGAATTCATAAAGCACAACACCACGATAATCGAAGAAAACAGTCAACATGACCTTGATTTTTGAGCGACTTTGGCGTGGTTTTTTTGGTCTCGGCTCTCCTTTGGCACGATATTCGCTCGATTGATCGATTGTTTCGGGGTCGTAAGCATAGATCCAAGTCTCATCGCCAGTTATAATGCCTTTCATGACATCCTGGTAGTCGGAAAGCATTGTTTCACACACTTCAACGCGACGCCTTTTTTCCAAAAAATTCAATGTTTTCGGTACCAGTCGAGATTTGACGCGCTTGAGGCCCAAAGCATCCTTCAAAATGGTATTGACTGAGCCTTTCGATAAGCCAACTTCATCAGCAAGGTCTCTAATCGTTAATCGATGGTGTTGAAAAACCATTGATTTGTTGGACGTGAGCTTCATCGGTTGAGGTTGATGGTCGCCCAGAACGCTCTTCGTCTTCGACACGTTCACGGCCGGCTTGGAAATCACTATACCACTTGTAAACATTTTTTTTAGACATAGCCTCATCATCAAAGGCTTTCTGCACCATCCTCAACGTATCCGCAGCAGAAAATTGATTCCGCAAACAAAATTTAATGCAAATTCTTTGCTCAATAAATTTCGACATCGCAGGAACAAACGACGACCTCGTGCGGGCGAATTCCCAGTTAACGAATTTTTTGGATACCTTACGCAAACGATGTCGCAGCGTTTCAACAAGCAAGAGGTCCATGAAAATGGCATTTTCATGAAAATGATTGCGAAAAAAATGAAAATACTACCACACGAAGTTAAAATTCGAAGATGTTAACGGGAAAATACTTAAATATTTGGAAAAATAAAATTGAATTGAAGAATTGAAAATATCTTTATTCCTTAAATTTTATTTTTGAACAAATAATTTTCCAGCTGATCTCTTATTTAAAATTCATGTTTTGAAGACTTGTTGAAGCCAATGGATCTCACTTCATGAAGAGCTTCCGTTCCTTCTTGCCACACTGCCCGATGAATGATTGCAGACAATAAGCAGAAGCCCTACGAATTTGAGGGAACCGAACATTATTCGGCCATATTCCTAACCTCTCGACGCACGAACTTCTTGAAGCCACATGGTGTGTACAATTTTTGAGGTCGCGCGTTGTGACAGAGTATCTCGTAAGTTGGGAGAAAAGCCTGTCAAACGCGCGACCGCGCGAGCTCTGCATTGTGTTTTGCCTAGTAGTCTCTATAACTTTAAACTTATTTAGAATTTTATACAAAATTAAGGTTCCTAAGAGAACAGTTCAGTTAGAGACCAAAAATTGCATATCCTATATTCTACAGGGTGATTTTTAAGCTATAACTTTTTGGCAACACTGGTTTAAACAGCTGACGCACGTTTCGTGTTTTGTTTCACTGTCAAACATCTTCAGTTTGGTCTATAATTTAACCATGAATCGTCTTACCAACGAACAACGCTTGCAAATTATCGAATTTTATTATCAAAATGCGTGTTAAGAAAGTTCATCGCGCGGTTCTTCCATTTTATGGTCAGTTTAATCGACCCACTGAAGCGGCTATTCGGGCTATTGTGACTAAATTTCGCACCAAATTTCCATTGTTGGACATTAAACCACCAACACGCTTACTTAGAGTGCGAACTGAAGAAAATATCGCAGCTGTATCGGCCAGTGTTAATGATGACCATCATTTATCGATTCGTCGCCGTTCGCAGCAATTGGGCCTCTGTTACTCAACAACGTGGAAAATTTTGCGGAAGGATTTAGGTTTGATGCCGTTCAAAATACTGCTGGTGCAAGAATTGAAGCCGAACGATTTACCGCAACGTAAAATTTTTGATGAATCGACTCTTGGAAAGTTGGCCGAAGATCCACATTTTTACTGAAAAATTGTGTTCAGCGGCGAAGCTCATTTTTGGCTCAATGGGTACGTAAATAAGCAGAATTGTCGATTTTGGAGTGAATATCAGCCAGAAGCATTGCAAGAGCTACCAATGCATCCAGAAAAAGTCACAGTTTGGTGCGGTTTATGGGCTGGTGGCATCATTGGACCGTACTTCTTCAAAGATGATGCGAATCGTAACGTAACTGTGAATGGTGAGCGCTACCGTGAGATGATATCCAACTTTTTTTTGCCCAAAATGCAAGAGCTTGACTTGCATGACATGTGGTTTCAACAAGACGGTGCCACATGCCACACAGCACGCGCAACAATGGACTTATTGAGAGGCGAGTTCGGTGAACATTTTATTTCATGTTCGGGACCGGTCAATTGGCCGCCTAGATCGTGCGATTTAACGCTTTTAGACTATTTTTTGTGGGGCTATGTTAAAGCTCATGTCTATACAGACAAGCCCGCTTCAATTGACGCATTGTAAGAAAACATTGAAGCATTTACTCGTCAGATACCGGCCGAAATGTTGGAAAGAGTATGCCAAAATTGGACTAAGCGGATGGACCATTTGAGGCGCAGTCAAAGTCAACATTTGCATGAAATAATCTTCAAACATTAAATTATATGGACCGTACTATCGATTCAAATAAAGATTTCATGCATTTTTCTGAATTTTATGTGTTTACCCTTTATTAGAGAAATGGAAACAAATTATCCTTTGCTCTCGGTAGTGAGTTCCAAAGTCTGGTACAGTGGACATAAAATAGAAGGGCAGTATTTGAATAATTTGATTAAGGAACGAACTAACTTCAGTTTATCATTAGCGTGCCTGTTTTATTTTATGCATGCACCTTATTTTCCAACACCTTATTTTCTGAACTCCTGAAGCGTACAACCAAGGACGAACTTGCGATGGCACGATATATGATCAAATCTACAAAGTCCGTATACGTATCTGACCATATCATTGCAATCTGTGCATAGACTGCGAATCAAGTTTGCAATATGGCAGTATGGTTGGTACTAGCAAAGCCTTTACTAGTTTAAGTTTTGTGGCTATGGGTATAAAACTAGAAATCAACCAAAGTTTGCGCAGTCCCCTGTATATGCACCCAATAACATGGTTAATATGATCCTAGATTTTTCACAGTTTCCACAAACTAAAGTCATGTGGAATTTAGGGAAATTTGTGGAATTTATTCAGTCTTGTACGGTTTTTTCGACACAAGAACTTACCGACATTTTGCCGGATTTAAAAAGAATTTATTGCAATTTAACCAATTTACAATTTTTGACAAGTCCTCATTAAATCTATAGACAAGATCCTCCAACAGTCCGATAAGTCTCGAGAGATAGACTGACGCATCATCTGCATATAGGTGCATCGATACAGCAGAGCCCGGCAAAACAGAAGTGGCCCCAAAATAGATCCTTGTGGTACTTCCGCAAATAATTCCGTAGATAGTGAGTACGGAATCACCTATCGCAACCCTACGACTTCGGTGTTCCAACGTATCGTATATAAACAAAAAAAGTCCTGCCAATCCAAATTTGCAATGTTGGAGAATGATTTCAAAAGTTAACAGCTGCATCTAAAAGTGGGGTTGTCCCGGCACTTCCGAAAACGCGTGTGCTCTATTATTTGGACCCATTTGTGTGGCATATTTCATTCCGCAAAAGGCATGGTATTGTTGTAGTTTAAGGGGTTCACCCAGAACCCCAGAAATACTCCAAACAAGCATCAGATTGCAACTTCTTGGATACACAGGCGATATCGACAACATCGCTCATTCTCAGCGTGTCGTAGTGAAAGTAGAATCAATGAAGACAAAACAAAATATATGCTGTCAACCAAAAATAAATCCATCTTACTTCATCACTACAATTTTTAGACAGCAACGGAGCTTGTCCACCTCGGAATTACTATATCCTCCACAAACGACACCACAGTGCAAATCCGACGGAGAATAAACCTAGGCAGCCCTTGATACTAGGGGTAATACGAATGAATAACAAATGCGATTTTAAAATCAGGACTCAGGATATCCATTTGAGCTCAGGCTGAAAACTCCTTATTGATCCACGGAGGAAGGGAGCAGAGAAGCGACTTTCAACTCAGTGCATTCAAAAGCAAAGCATTGAACTTTTGAAGGTGTGGTTTCGTTACTGTTCGAAGGCGAGCGTTTTCTATTATGCGCCTCGAAAATGCACGCAAACCGTGAACTGATGTGCGGCCCTCCATAATATGTGTATTTCGTATGGTGTCCAACTGATAGATACAATTTTCGCCGAGAAAGGTAAAGATTGATCTCAAAACTCCAATAAAAAAAATAAGCGAACATCAGGCAGAACACTACTACTGCAGTCGAGTGGACGAATCATAATCCCGTGAAGAAATAAGAACACACGCATCTATTTGGTACCCTCTTGCTCTTAATATTTTGTTTTTTTGTATATTTTATGTGGGAAAACATAGATTATACAGTGCCGAGTACACATAGCAATAAACTTTAACAAAAACAAAACGGAAAATATATTTAAACATATAGTAATGTTCCTAGAAGCCACAAAAGACACTTGTTATTTTATGAAACTGGGAAAAGGAAAGAATCCGAATGATGCTGCAGACACAGTCGCTTTTTACTGCTGCTGTGTTGAGTTGCCATTCCATGTGTTGTTCTCGTCGTCTGAATCTTTTCGTTGATCAGATAGACGATGTATGTTTGGGCCACCTACTCGACGATAGGCACTGCCCGCTGACTGAGCTGTTTCCATGGCCTCCTTTGAGGTGGTTGGCCCATCTTTCGTCGGTCCGAATCTATCAAGATTGCGTTTTTTAGCCCTAAAATGAAGACAACTGTGTTAATCAGAGATTCTTTACATTTTTTTAAAATAACTTACAAATCATTTGCATCTATATTTTCTTCGTTGGCGCGCTTTTGTGCCCCTGTAGTAGGAGCTGGTCGGGGACCTGGTCCGCCTCCGATTATAAAATTTCTTACATAGCCAAAGACAGCAATGACAGGCGATAAGAAAGCCCAAAAAATTGTATTGAAAATATTGATAATGCCACCGGAGCGTGCTACCACAGCCGAAGGACCGCTGCTAAATTTAGCGATGATAAGAATCACGGCGCTTGGGCACAGCCCGAGCTCGGTTAGGGTTTTTACATCATCTTCGGCCGTGAATTCATGCTTTGGGAATGTTGTGGCTAAGGTGAATTCCTTAATTCCTGTGCCCTTGATGACTTCACCCTTGACGTAGGCTCGCACTGTGGCGAATGTGTCGGCGCTTTCGAATGTTTGGGAGCTTGCCTCTCCATTTGGGATGCGGAATTGAATGCGTGACGCGCCCGGATTGCTAGACTGATTAATGGTTGGAGTTGTTGGCTGTGCAGGTTGTGCTGTGGGTGCAACAGGAGGTGTGAATTTTTGAGCCCGTTCCGCTCGATCACTGGCGATTTGTGCGCGAATACGTTGTCGGGCACGTTCATCTTCGAGTTTCTCGCGGCGAATATTCTCTTTGACTTCTTTGAAGTCAGTCTCCTTCTGCCAGTTTTGGAAATTCTGAGTGTTTTTTCCTTCTTTGCGGCGATTAAGCTCACGCTCACGTTCCTGCCGGTCCTCCTCGGCTTTCTTAAGTTTTCTTCGCTCCTCGAGGAGCTGTTGAGCATGTTCCAGTGTTGCACTCGTTATTACTTGCCTTTCGTCAGGTTCTGTTACAATTGGTGCAGCTGCAGCAGTAGCGGAATTGTCTGTCGACATTGGATTGCATGAAGGTTCATTCGCTGGGAGTGGGGTGTTGGATGGTGTGGTTTCTTCTGAATGTATGACTCTTGCTGGTTGGAAACAGATCGCATCACTCATTAAACGCCTCTTTTCTTTTAATTGTTTCTTTAGTTCCTCGGATTCTTTGGCTTTGGTTGCTGGCACTGAAGTTACCGGTTCTGTAGAAGTTGAAGGGGTAGATTCTGGGGGTTCTGTCGCAACCACCTCTGTAGGCTCTGCGACATTCACCGATTCAATGGTGTTTGCAAGTTTTGTCGGTTCCTCAACGGACTTCGTCTCAATTGTTGGCTCTACCATCACCTCTTTTGACGTTGTTGGCTTAGAAGCATCAATTTCTGTTTTCTGTTCACCTGCGATAAAATTTGCTGAGACTGATGCTTTGGTTTTTCCTACAAGTTTCAATACATTTTCGATCTTCCTGTCTAATTCCTCACTCGATGCTATTACGCCCGTTGCGATTTCCAATGGTGTTCCATTTCTGCCGATGAAGAACAATGATGGAACCGGGACAAGTTGATCTGCAATTAAATACAATATATTTTAGTTTGATCATGACTCATTGCGAGAGGTTCTTCTGTCTGTTTACGTATAAAATTTCATTACATTTCGTCCATAAGCTTGAAAGCTACAGTCTTTTGAGTGACGCTACATTCGCGGAAGTAAAAATAATGGAAAAAATGCAAAAAAAAGACTTTCGAATCATTGCAGTGGTTGCAGAAACGTAATCCCATAGCTGCGCCTTCGAGAGCAACAGATTATCGGTGGTCGTACAAGCAATGAAGTCGCACCTAGATCTGGAAGGCCAAAGGAGGCTACGAATGTGCGAATCGCTGAGCTAGTGCATCGATTCGTTTTGCGTGATCGAAAAATGAAGTTGCGTGATTTAACTGAGGCCGTGGGTATCTCAAAAGAACCGTGGGTTAAATTTTGCACGGTGTTTTGAATATGGTAAGCGCGTTGATGATTCAACTGCCAGTTTAGCGTTGTTGCAGTGATGATGGATGAAACGTGGGTCCATTACCATACGCCTGAGTTCAACAGGCAGTCTGCAAAGTGGCTGGAAAGACACGAAAGCTGAGCAAAGCGACCAAAATACCAAAGCTCGACTGGGAAGGTTTTGGGCTTCGTTTATTGCACATGGCACAATCTTAATCGATTAAATGTAGAAGGGAAGAACAGTCAAAGGAGAGTATTATGAAGCGTAACTGAAAAAACAGAACGAGTAAATAAAGTGGAAATGCTGAAGGCAAAGTGCTGTACGCCCCCTGTACCATTACGATAACACACACGTCTTTGACAAGGGTGGCCAAATGGGAGCAATTACGATTTGAATTGGTTGCTCAACCACCGTTTTATCCAGAATTGACTCCCAGCTAATGTTATCTGTTTTCGGTTGCTTCAGGAAAAGAGATTAAGATCAAGTGATAGCGGAAACCGGAGAGTATTTTGAAAGCTTGGACGTTTCATGCTACAGAAATGACTTCGAAATGTCGGAAACTCGGCATGCCAAGTGTATTGCTCTCGAAGACGGCTATGCTGCTTAAAAATTACTTAAATTCTTGGAGGATCTTTACCTGCGCTGTAGCTACTATAAATCTTTCACAGTCAAGGGCATGCTGCTTCGAGATGGTAAAACCAACCATCCGCAGGCTTCGAGGTGTTTGCTCCATTAAAGACTTTGTAGAATAATTACTTCGCCTGATTTTAGTTACTGGGCAACCAAAAATCAAGCAATAACAAGTCTATGACTCAGAACGGTATGGGTACTACCTTGACATTGAAAGTTCACAAATCAATTTGCACTAAGTCAATAACGAACCATGTCCACATCGGAACAAGGTTTGTCTTGTTACGTTCAAAACCAAACTCTGGATTGATCATTGTTGGAACTGCGGTAAAGGTGCATTCATTATGTTTCTATTGACTAAGTTATCAACTTACAGAGCTGAGCAAACTGCATATAAGCATCACTGCCTCCTTCGATTTTGATTGCCACAAAGCTGTCGCTCTCGAGTTTTCTGCTTATCATCGGCTCATTCACGATTTTAGTTAACTTTACTGAGTTCTCATCCTTCCCTGCAAGTACAAAAAAACAAAAGAACACATCATCATCAACCATGATTCAGTAAATATAGTATATGGAATTTTTTTCCGGCACTAATTTCATGAATGACGTGTTTTGTCACTACGCATCCGTAATAAAAGTTGTTCCAGGTTGCTCGTACCTTCGACATAAACAACAAAAGTTGCATTCTTTTCCTTCGAGCTGGTGACGGCCTCAGCAATGCTACCCTTGAACCAATTCATTTGGATATGTTTTCTATATTTTTCGTTAGAAATTTACACTTTTTTCTCAATCAAATTCTTTTCCAATAGTGTAATGAGAGTATTAAGCCCTCGATAAAGAAATTAACTTTAAATTTTCTTTGTATTGAAAGAATTTTACAAGCCGATAAGAAGAAGCGAAAGTGAATAAAATTTCTTCTTCTAGTCTCCGTGATGACACTTTTCATGAAACTCAAAAATTTTGACAGCAGTGTGCAGTGAGTGAGTGGTGGTATCGTGGTGAGAGTGTTTTTGAGTGGTGAAACGAAACTAAATTTATAAATTTTTTTTTAAATTTTCATCTTAAAAATTGAAAGCAAATGAAACGCAAACGAAAACGAAAACGAGTGCTTAAAATTATTGTTTACTTGAATTTCTTGAGTGGATAAAATTTTTTAAATTGTTTAAAGTTTAAAGGTGAGGTGTGATTTATAGTGGTTCGTGAACGTGCTGACCGCAAGTGCTGCCATCTTATTTGCAACTGATATACTTATGCGATTGATAGGTAGCCATTAAGTATTCAAGTCTTGCATCTGACGATGCATTTTCATCTGGGGATGTAGCTCAGATGGTAGAGCGCTCGCTTAGCATGTGAGAGGTACGGGGATCGATGCCCCGCATCTCCAAGAATTTTTTTTGTTTTTAATTTGTCAAATTTATTTTCTTTTGAAATCTAGATTCGAAATAGCTTTCCTCTGACCACTCTTAAAAGACTGCTGAGTTCTTCTCTTTAATAGGAAGGGGACTGTATTATGGGTACCAGCAAAAAAGGCAACTGCAAGGAGGAGCTTAGACTCTGAAGCTTGAGAAAAATCGACTGTCTTAATTACTATTCGACTAAGCCCTGAACTGATCGATGACAAGCCGTATGCGGCAGGTAACTGAAATCGACAGTGCAATTGTCATTTGTTGTGAGCTAGGAAGGCGAGGAGGCCATTTTTGATATAAGTCGGGAGGACGGCGGCACGCTTGTTGTTCCTCGGCTGAGCTCGTCGGACGGGGTAGTTCAGTCATTGTCCTCCTTCCCTTATCGTGCCAGGTATAGATAGAAAAAAGAGAAAGCGAGGAGAAAGAGATAATATGAAAGTGAAAAAATTGGTTTGAGTGCGAGGAGACCTGCCCATACCATGAACTTCCCATCTCATGATAAAAAAAAAAACAATAAGGTGCTATTTAATTTGCTCCAAACTTCACTTCAGTTCTTCGAAAGAGGGCTTAGCTTTAATAGCCAGAGGTATTCTTCGTTTGATCTCAGCGTTGATGTTATAATCTGTTTTTATAGCGGAGGCAAGATAGACAAAGCCCCAAATGGTAACGTTCTGATCAGGGTTTGGTCTTTCTTTATGACAGCATATGCCTCTTTTTGCCTTCTGGCGTTGACAAGGTTTCTTTTGCACTACTGTCCCAAGTATGATGTTGAAGAAATCGCATGACAGTGCATCACCTTGTCTAAAATGTTGTTTGACATCAAGTGGGTCGATGACGTCTTTGCCGACCTCAATTTACGCAGCATGGTGGTGACCTCCATCGCCATCCTGCACAAAAGTAGGAGCTTGGCAGGGATGCCAAACCTAGACATGACTTCATGAATCTCGTCTCTGTGGACGAAACAGACACCAAAACCAACCTTGAAATTGAGGTTGAAAAGGTGGTGCGTACTGACTTGGCGCTCCTGGGCTTTTTTCCAAGATCTGCCGTTAATATTTGGTTTATGGTGGACTTTTCAGGTCGAAAACCACATTAATGCGGACCTATCAGGATGTTGACGAACTGCTTCAAACGTTCACATCATACGGCGGTAAAGATGTTAAAGGCAATTTTGAGGAGATTGACACCTCTATAATTGGCTTCCTTCATTCAGGATTGGGCAACCAATACTGAGATTCCATTCATCTCGCATGCTTTCAATTCAATTTTTTTTCAATTCAAAATGCATTTTTATTTTTCAATTCATAACCTTATATGCTAGACAAAAACGCTTAAAGCTAGCTTAATTAACTTAACTATGTATATACTAACTTACTGGCCCTGTGCGGGCGCTCTAAGCTAAACTTAACTTAAAATATGTCTTTTGACTTAATACTATTTATTATATTTAAAATTATTCTAACTTATAAGAAAACTAAGAAAAAATTTTACATTTAGAAAAAACTTAGTAAATGGACTTTTATTTTGTATAACTTAACCTAAAACTAAACTTAAAACTAATCTAAAATATAAAATCTTAACCTAACTTAATAATATTAAAACTAACTATTATATTCAGCTATAAAAAACAACTAACACTACCTTAAATATACATATGTAAGCCGGCCACGGCTGACAGTACATGCTATCTTACTTGCCTTATGGGCACTCAGGATTAAGAGTATTCGACGGACAGAGATCATTCTCCATCCAGCCACCAAAAGTGTTTGTATTGCCTTTTGACATCCGCTCTATCGCGGTCTGATACCGCCCTACTGAACCTGAGGGTCTCCGGTGAGCTACTTGCGACGTCTTGGTCGTAGTTGACTCGCCAGTCCACAGCTTTTCGACCAACGTGGAAGATTAACGGTGCCGCTAATCTATCCTGGACCAGACCTTTTTTGTCGAGATAGAGAAAAGCTTCAAGGGGAATAAGGTCGTTAAGGCGTACTGTCTCGTGGTGTATATCATTGGGGTAGAAAGCCCGAAGATCAAGTTGTTGGTCGAAGTCATTGATCTTGCAATGTGACTTCGAATAAGTTTTATCAGAAAGTTGTCCACTCTGATCAGGTTGGCCCCGTTGTACAGGACCTCATTACTATAGAATTTTTTGTACTCAGACTCTGGAGTTCTATATAAATGGAGACAAGCCCTAAGACATCGTCTCTCGAAAACCCGTATCTTTTCCATTAAGCTTGTTCCCACGTTAAACCAAACGGGACAGCCATAGGCAAGGACAGGCCGAATAAGGGCCGTGTAGCAGATCACCTTTACATTGGCATCGAGTTGACTGCTGTGAAACAGCCTCTTTGTCAAGGCAAAGGCCGCTTTGGCTCTGGCTAGAGCAGCATCTATATGTTTGTTAAAATATAGTTACTGATCCAGCCAGATCCCAAGGTATCTGACAACACTTCGATTCGCTAATGGCTGTCCGTTTTGTCCAACAATAGAGAACATTCGCCACTTCTTTTTAGTATTTGAAGAGGCCCTAGACAATGGAGTCCTGAACAGAATGGTCTCGCACTTTTGAAAATTGATTTTCAACTTCCAATCATCGCAATATCCCTGAACCTTTTCGAAGTCACGTTGCAAAAGACTTACAATGACCTCGATTTTCGGACTTGACCTGTACGCGATCAAGTCATCTGCGTACGCTATGGATTGGCGGAGAGATCCTACAAGATCACTTGTGAAGATCGTAAATAAAATCGGCGAAATAACTACACCCTGTTGTAGACCGTTTTTAATTTCAAAAGTCCCAGCAGACACCACACTGCCATTTTTCACAATAAACTGTCTGCTGGTGAGCATATCTAAGATAATGTACAGCAGCGGTTTGCTTATGCCGAGCTGGTCAAGCTTGGACAAAGAGCCCCTGCAACCATACAGTGTCAAAGGCCTTCTCAAAGTCAACCAACAAGGCACCCGTGCATTGTTTCTTACCTTTGTTCCATTGGATATCCGATACCAGTTTAGACTCGGCATATATGCAATCATGCCCCGCTCTGAAACCGAATTGGTTATCCAGAATAATATTTTTGTCCTCAACCCACTCGGTCAGGGCTCTACTGATTACTTTTTCAAATACCTTACTGATATTCGGAAGGAGACTTATCTACCGGAGATTTGCCGGGTTGGATGTGTCTTTATTCCGTTTAGGAATTGGTTGCACCATTGCTGTCTTCCAATGAGCTGGATAATGTGCATTATTCTGCAAATTGTTAAACAGTAGGGTGTAAATATTTACTGCTTCTAGAGGAATGTGTTTAAGAACAATGTTTGGTATTTCGTCGATTCCCACAGATTTCTTACTTCTCAGTGAACCGATCTTCCTTTGATATGAATGGAGGGTGAATCCCTTCCAGTACAGCAGCAAATAAACCTAGCGCTGTTGATACAATTTATTAAACTAACCTTCTTTATATAATAAATAGTTAATAAATGTACAGCAAATTGGAAACTAGCAAAGGTGGCTAAAATTACAAACTCGACGAGCGCCAGCGACTATAGACCAATCTGTATTCTTCCAAGCTTATCAAAAGTCTTAGAGCAAATTCTTGCTACATCCACATCAGTCTGGCTTCAGAGCAGGGCATAGTTGCTCCTTTACTCCGTCAACAGCTATTGTCAATATCCTCGAAGATAAAAGACGAGCTTATGATGAGGGATTCTCATTACTCTCCTCGGTTTGCTTGATTTTTCGTATGCTTTTCGTAGGGTAGCAAGTTATTTATTTGACAGGTTTCATAGAATTGTAGTCAACAAGAAAATGTCTGCATTCAAGTTGATAAGCATGAGTGTTCCTCAAGGCTCTTTACTTGGCCCGATACTTTTCTGTACATTTATTATCGAGCTTCCTTCTGTATGTAGAAATATCTCTATTCATTCTAGAATTGAAATCATAAAACTGGCATCGCTTTTAAACAGTGATTTGCTGACTGTTTATAACTGGTCGATTGGCAATGAGCCGCTTTTAAGCCCCAGCAAATCCAAAGTCTTCTCGCTACGCAGTAAGCCACTGTCACATACCCTACATAAAATTATTTGATACTTGACTGAAACTTTTTAAACGCGTAACGATATAAGGCTTTTCAATCAACTTTAATCTCACATGTAACCATCATGACAAATTAATCGTTGGGCGAATCTACTGGTTTCCGTAGATCATGGATTTCTGCATTCTTTAATCCAGTCGATACCAAGGAACAGAAGAAATGCTGCTGTGTTTTGGCTTTCACAAGCCTGAGGGCTATAAGGTCTATAAGGTTAAATGCATTTCGACCGAATTTGTCTGTGACACACATCACAAAAGGAGTTTTGGAGATAAAACTAAGCCTTGTGGCACACCAGTATTAATAAGTTGGCGATCACTCTTGAAAACGTCAATAACGATTTGAATTAATCCATTTAACAAGAGATTCATCGGTTCCAAGGCAAGGGAATGCGGTGCTAGACTGTTTAGAGCCTTTGTCTTGCTTTCAAGAAGGAGGTTTAAAGCATGCTTACACTTTTCGGTTAAATATGAACTCTCTTTGGCGGTTTATTTGTGTCTGACTCTAGGTAGCCGTTTTGGTAGCTGGCTGTCCCAGATACCTGTCAGTGTAATAGGACAAATGGAAGAGATTCCGCAGGGGCTTAGCTACCGAACAGAACAGAACATGGCATGCCATCTGAACCAGCGAGTTCTTGTATGTAAAAATCATTTGCCAGCGGGCTACAAAGAACAAGCGTGGAACATAGAGCTGGCAGCAGATTGATCTGCGACCAGATTGACCATTTCTGAGGGGGTGATAACTAGGATGCCATGGCAAATGAGTGTTGGGTTAAAATACTATAAGATTGTTTGCTTTACCTTCTATAAGTCTAAAGCGATGCAGTCATGGATTGACTCCATATATCAGCATAGAAGTAGATGCATTGACATCACTTATACGAGTACATTGCATATCCACCCTCAAATTTTCGATCTCGAATCAGTAAAATTCGAATATGCGGTTGTCATTCCGGATGAGAAGTAAGATAAAACAGAAAAACATCTAGACAACTGTCAAATCACTGTCGCCATCGGCGTTTTTTTTTCCTATTAGTTGATCAATTGTTTTCCACAAAAGACTTTTCCTTGTTTATAAAACGAGTTCTCAAATTTTCCATAAAACTAAATCACAATGGCTGAAATTCGAACACTGGTCGACATGGGATTCCCCCAGGAAAGAGCGTACGTACACTGAAACCCAACTGTAATCCGGTTAAATTTCATAGAAAAATGAAAAAAAAAATATTTTTTTTTTCTTTGCAGCGAATATGCCATGAGGGTAACAAATTTCAAAGGCGTTGAACCTGCCATGGAATGGCTATTAGCCCATGCTGACGAAGAAATTCCTTCTGCGGCCGGTTTGGAGGCATCTGCCGTGGCAACTCAACCAACAACTACTTCCGTTGGCCAGACTGCCAGTGCTGGTGCAGAAGCCTCGTCTAGTACTCAACCTGCAGAGACTGCCAAGTCTCTAAAATGTGATGATTGTGGCAAACTCTTCAAGGATCAGTCAGAAGTCGAGTTCCATGCCGCGAAAACCGGACACAGTAACTTCTCAGAGTCCACAGAGGAAAAGAAGCCACTCACGGAGGAGGAGAAAAAGGCACAGTTGGCGCTGATCGAAGAGAAACTAAAGCAAAAACGATTGGAACGCGAGGAACGCGAACGTATCGAATCGTTTGAGCGCGAGAAGAATCGTATTAAATCTGGCAAAGATATGACAGAGGCGCGCAAGCGTATAGAGGAAATGGAAATGAAGAAAATTCTTGAGCAACGAAAGAGGGAAAAGGAAGAAGAGAAGGCGGCCAGGGAGCGTGTAAAAGCACAAATTGAAGCGGATAAAGCTGCCCGTCGAGCAAGGTTTGACAAGGTTCGCCTCTGTGGTTCTTTAATTATTTTTTTTTCGCATTTCTAGGGATCAAGGTCCAACTTCGCCACAATCGGCAGTCAGCTCCACCACACCGACTCCTGCTCCAGTTGTAATAACTTCGCCAAAACAACCACCCAAAGACTACACGAACACGAGAATCCAAATTCGTTTGCAAGACGGATCCACCCTCACCGAGACGTTTGGCGTCAAAGAACAACTTTCTGCCGTTCGCGTGTTCATTCAAATGAAACAGGGCGCTGACCTTCCATTTGGCTTGATGACCACGTTCCCCAGAAAAGTGTTCTCCGACGATGACTTTGAAAAACCGCTCGAAGTCTTGGGCCTTGTGCCATCGGCCGTTCTTATTGTTACCAAAGCCCTCGCGTAATTCCGTTTCCTTCTCATCAAGTCCTTGTTACTTTTTTTTTCTTTCTCTCTTTAAGTCTGTCAAAAGGTGAGGTTCGAATTTCAGTTGGGTAGATATTATTAACGTCTTTTTATTTTTATTTTGATGAAACAAAAAGCGATTTCTCATAAAATATCAGGACTTATCTGTTGTGGTCAGTTTTCGGTACTTTGCACAGGAATTCCCAAGGAAAATACAAAAAAAAAGTAAATGTTTGTGTAATATCTAATATTATGTAACTATTTAAAATAAAACAACCTTTTTCATAAAGTAAATCTATTGCGAGACTGTTAATCGACATTATGATTATTTATTGTCAGCTATTGGCTGGAAAGCCGGATCCGGCTGTGTCGTGCCTAGCTTGAAAATAAACGATGCAGGGTCATTTGTTTTGGAACGATGTTGACATCATCGCTTGTCCATAGCGTGCCGTAGTCGGAGCATTTCTGACGATTGAAGAACAGAAAGTGGGCTGGTCTTGGATTTCATTAGGTCAATATGGGACCATTCGCCGGTATGAACCACTGCCATAATTCGCTGGTTTTGTTTTTAAGAGAAATTAGACAGGATATTAACAGGCCTCCACTTTCATAAATAGCAAAAAAAAAGTGATCTTTCGATTTGAAAACGTCGGTTCCAGATGTGCAATGAAGAACATTTTCCTGAAACAAACGACAAAAGAACTAGTTCTAATTTTGCGAAAAATATGCGAATTTTAGGGACGAGGATGGACCTGATTGTTTGATCAATGAGAGTTTTTGGGGACCTTTATCTCGTCTGATTTGTATATATAAATGGACGGCAATCTTTAGTATTTGAGAAGTCCATACTTACCCAAACCTTAAGCATCTGATAGACGAAAAGCTCCTGACAACTCATCAATCCGGGTTTCAAACCAAGAGTGGCTTCAAAACAGCCCTTATACCACTGGTGTTGGATACCATTAGAAAAGCTATTGATGAGAGTCATTTCACATATTTGACCCAGTTCGATTTCTTAAAAGCCTTTGACACTATGAACCACCGAGTATTTTCAAATTTTTATTGGAAGCGACCAAGTTAATTTACTCGTACTTGACTGGACTGTGTCAACGAGTTGTTAACAATTATAGCATGTCGGGCTCTTACCGGTATATAGTGGCGTGTCTCAGGGGTCCATTCTCGGACAATTACTCTTTTCTCTATATTTTAATGAAATGCTTCCAGCACGTCATAAGCAGTTTTGTACATATGTTTGCTGACGATGTACATCATATCTTATCTTAAGCCATCCTCAAACATGATCGAAAAAGCTACTAGGAAACTGAACGAAGACCTCCTCGCGAAACTCTACTTATATGAAGGGGCTTTAGAGCTATAAGAGCACATCGGGCTGAGTACGATGGTTAGGGCAAAGTCCACTGTAGCCTTCTAAGAGCATGGCGCGTAAATCTTTTTTTTGAACTTTCTCAATACGTTGCGTACTCTTTTTATAAAATGGGAACCAAACTATGGAATAATATTCGAGAATAGGTCTCACTAAAGCAATGAAAAGTGATTTCAGCGTATGTGGATAACGAAAGGCAGTAGAATTCCTGAACAAAAAACCAAGCATGGAATTAGCTTTTGAGATGATAAAGTTCAAGTGCATTTTGAACTCTAATTTGGGGTCTAAGATGACACCCAAGTCCTTTTGGTTTAAAACTCTTTTAAGTGGAATACATGCCATTTTATAACAAAAGACAATAGGAGAACGGATTCTAGTGCACACAAGGATAGAACATTTATTTTTGTTAAAGTGCACTTGGTTTATATCACGCCATTTGGATATCTTATTTATATCTGTCTGCAATGCAAAACAATCAGTCCAAGAACCGAAAAATATACCAAAAATATTTTGACATCATCTGCAAACATCAAACACTCAGACGATTTAACATTTAGAGGTAAGTCGTTGATGAAAAGAAGGAAGAGTAGTGGCCCAAGGTGACTACCTTGAGGTACACCCGAATGATTATACATCCTTTGAGACAAAGTGGTACCAATTTTAACAAATTGAAGTCGATTTGTGAATATTACATCAACCTGGTTTCTTCTCTCCATAATATTTACACAATAGTTCGCAAATAGTGTCAAATTTGTAGATGCGGATCTCGGAAATATGGTTCCTTATCTCATCGTAGATTTTATTTGTCACTAGAGATTCAAAAATTTTCGGAATCAATTCCAATTTGGCAATCGGTCTATTGTTGCTGCTTTGTTTCACCCGATTTGTGAATTGGTGTTATAAATGAATGTTTCCTACAGTCGAGAAATATTCCAAAACTAAGTGATGCGTTGAAAATAAACTGAAAAGGTTTCAATAAATTCATTTTGCAATTTTTAATGAATAATGCAGGAATATTATCCGGTGGCATATTTCGATTTGAGTCTTAATTAGTCAATTCCGCAAGGATCTCAAATTATAAAAAAAAGCTAGATTTGTCTGATTTCTCGATCATCCAACTTGGAGATGGCACTATAGAGTACGTTGAAACAGCGAAAAACTTAGTCATGACCTTTTATAGAACCTTAACTTGGAATACACATCTCAACATCACTATTGGAAAAGTCTATGGTGGACTCCGTACTCTAAAGGAAACACACAGTTTTCTTCCAACAAAAACTAAACTACTCTTGGCCTGAGTCCTGGACTGGATTATATTAGAACCACGCCAATCAGAATATTTGAAACAAGTAAAATATAAGAAGCATCATTTAATAAAAATGAACGATCTGAAGA
The DNA here is from genome assembly GCA_963555765.1 of Orthonevra nobilis. Lineage (NCBI taxonomy): Eukaryota > Metazoa > Arthropoda > Insecta > Diptera > Syrphidae > Orthonevra > Orthonevra nobilis. The sequence continues at coordinate 126,233,302 of OY743225.1, read as the reverse complement.
TCAATTACAAACATATACTTGGATTTTTAGAAAATTTGATTTATTTATAAAAAAAACTTGAAAATTGTAGTTACTTTTTAAGCAACCTTAAGTCACGATTAATTGTGTACGATTATAGCAGGCAATGAAATTGCGGACGAACTAGCCAGGGCTGTTTCCTAAACCGCGTTCACTGGTCCAGAAACATTCTGTGGCGTAAGCTGGACTACGGCCACAAGTCTGAACAATAAGAAATCTGGAGAAATCTTCCTGTGCTCAGACAATCTAAGCTACTAATAAATCCTTTCTCTTACAGAGAAATCCTTAAACTCAGCAAGGAGAATATTAGAAAGCTGCTGAGCTTCTTCTCAGGACACTGCCGCTTGAGATCACATCTAACCAAACAAGAGCTTAGTACAATCATCGAACCCCGACTCTGTAAGGAAGACGAAACGGCTGTCCACATTCTTTGTGAATGTCCAGCTCTAATTTGTTTAAGATGGCGCATCTTCCTCAAAGAGATATGCTCCCCTTTGGACAAAAGACAGTCCAATGCTAAAGACATTCTGACTTTCATCAGAATGATGGAAAGTCTGCTAGCCTAAACAAACTAACCATGATACAAAAGGTCTACTCTTTCAGACCGCAGTGTCCGCCACTTGAGCAGGGGCACACTTACTATTACAAAAGTAAATACCATAATATAATTATTTAATATGTTTGACTGAAAAATTCTCATACATTAATAACAAAACATATTTAAGTCAATTATTAATTTGAATTGAATTTTGAAAATTCTGTCGTCCTTAAGTTTTTGACGGCCCCCTTTAATTTTGCCACCCTTAGCCTGATTCTTACAGGTCTAAGCCTAAATCCATCACTGCCAGTATTTTCGGAATGGAATGACCACTTTCGCGCAACTATTTCGCTATTTTGAAGCTGTCGTTCGAATATGTGTTTCGACAACCATTGCGGATTATATTTGCAAAGCCGCTAACTTTTTGGTAAATCATTTTTGATGTACCCATTGATTGGCTCCGGGAGCAAGAGTCCGTTGCGTGGACCCATGACCGTAGAGCCAGTGAGCCAGTGAACTATTTACTTTAAGTCATTTCTTGTTATATTTCGCAGGCCGTAGGTCTATTGGGCCTTAGGACAAATATAAATGCTTTCTGGACCAACGTTTTTGTCTTTTCAATTCTTTTATACCAAATGTTGAACGATAAGCATGACTCTTGTCATTGGTCCTTCAAAAGAAAAATTATCCATCGGATATACGGTCCTGTGAAACGGAGGAAAAGAATAAATTAGATTTATTTCGGAAGTCGAAAATCCTACAACTACAGTGGCTTGGCCACATTGAGCGAATGGACAACAAAACTCCAGCTAAGAGTGTCTTAAGAACCCTGCCACCATGTTTATGAAAAAATGGAAGGCTGAACGTTAAGTTGAAGATTGATGCAGGCGGGATTGCCAGGATGCTTGGTACTATCAATTCGGTTCAGCTCTTCTGAGAGTCTTAAGAAAAGATAGCTCTAGCTCAAGCTCATCCGCCGATCGGAGGCGTCATACATTCATACAGAAGATCCGCTTTGTGGTGCCTCCGTAGACCGGTCGCAATGTCATAAGCTCAAAACCATAAAAATAGATCCGGCAAGTGATTTTTATAACACTAATGCGCAGTATAATCCACCTTTATGCCAAACCATCTAACCGCTCCCAAGCGTTATTCGTTCAAAGTTTTGTTGAGCATACATTAAGTTTTCCGAGTAAGAAGTTTTAAGCCCATTTTTTTCGCCAAACTGAAGTAGCATCGGATTCGTCATTCGTTGAGTTGATATTTACTCCGAGGAAGGTAAACTCCTTAACCACTTCGAAATTCCTGTTGACGAAAGTGACGTTTCGTGCTATGAAGTGGACAAACGTTTCTTTATTTGTTAACAACATGTACTTGGTTTTGTCCTCGTTTACTTCAAGGCCAGTTCGTTCCGCCTATTCTCCAATTGCCGTAGAAGCTTCTAGGCGCGCTGGGAGCGACCGACTATATTTATATCGTCTGCATATCCTAGCAGCGTGACAGATTTGTTAACTGTGCAACTGTCTGTTCCAGCAGTGAAGATTGAGGATTGAAGAAGTCACATGATAGCGTTATTCCTTGTAGAATTCCGCGGCATGTCTGGAATGGTCCGGAGGAACTGTTTCCAAATTGCACAGCTCTTTTCCAGCGTCACAGCTTGATTAATTCTGCCGTGATCCAGAATTCGGCCATTGCCTTGTTGAGATCAAGACGATGAATGTTGTCATAGACGGTTCTGAAGTCGATGAAAAAATGGTGAGTTTCGACTTGAAATTCGTTGGTCTTTTTCGGGAATTATCGTAGTGTGAATATTTTGTCAATCATCGATCTGCCAGGCCGGAAGCCACACTGGTACCCGTCGATAAGTATTTTGCAGAAAGGTAGTTACATATCTGAAGTCTTGTTTTACACAGTTTTGAAGAGCATATGTCCCCAACCTTGACTTCTGTCTTCATAAGCCATTGACAACATGATCTCAGAACAAGCCGATAAAGTCATGCTGAATATGATCTCAACGGAAAAAGTGACTTCAGCAGATTTGAAAACCAGATAAAAGTTTGAGTCTTATAGTTGGGATTTATCGATTCATACAATTGAAAGTGATGCGGTATATCTTTTATGCTCGGTTCATAGAAGCATTTGCCGCCGAATTTGATTAAATTTCTGAGAACTCATTGCCGATTATCGAGACGCGTCCTTCCATCCAGAATACTTTAAGTGTTTTTAATTTAGTCTGTGATGTCTTGGACTATTGGATTTGTTTTGCCGATGGTAGTTTGCAGAGACTATATGTCCATTTTCGTTTCTGGTATCGTCTGTGAAAACGAAGTCCCAATCGTTTAGTTTGCACGCATCCTATTTTTGATTGAACTTTTTGGTCAGGCGGTGAGACACACAATAAAAGATTTGGTGAGAAAGCTTTTCTTTGTTCAAATGAGAGTGGAATATCAATTCGTCTAGCGAAGGCTTACCAGTCTTGTTTATAGCAGAACTGTGAGACGAAAAATGTTTGTTTATATTAGAAGGGACGAGATATATTCAAATCTCTGTTGACTGAAGGACATTCCACTTTTCTTTTTGCATCTAGATGACAGACTGACTTTTTTTATGGAAATCTTCTTTAAAGGCAATCGTGAATAGTACGAGCGAAAGAAGTGATCTTTGGGGGATGCCGTTTTTTTAAAATTTTTACAGACAAGGAAATGTGACTTAGTTAATTGATTTAACGAAATTGAACATATTCATACATTCTCTCTCGAATGCTATCGTAAAATCAAAGCTGAAAATGGAGGCGTGATTTCCTGTAGACAATGTTGAGGTGAGGTGGACACAAAAATGCGTCAGTAAAAACTTGGTCTTTCATAATTTTCTTTATATAACTTAGTGTAGGAGAGATATCGTTAGATGGCTTTCCCCTCTCACAAGAGATTTGATTTTGTTTCTGCACGGGAATAACAAAATTCAATGAGCTACCACCCTTATCCTTCCTTATCCTTTCAGCGAAGAAAGATGAGAATTTACCAAAGGCAGTTACCATTGCAGACGACATTCGTTCCTGTCTAGACAGTACAAAATGCCTTATTCAAACATCTGCCCTTTATGGTTAGTTTGGAATTTTTGTTTTGTTAAGGTTGAGTCGGTTTTGTTTTAAATTGAATTTAAAAAAAATGATTAAAAATGTCGGGCCCACTGAAAAAAAGGAAATGCGGAAGTGTCTTCATATAAAACAAAAAGGAGAAATAGTGTTGACACCAGAAAAGGGACAGTCTGTAATTTTGCGCGCAAACAAATTCAACACAGACATAAAGAGAAGTAGTGGAAATATTAAAGCACGTACATCTAAAACATACAGAAGGCTTGTTAATTAAAAAAAGTTGAAGCCAAGGAGAGTTTCCAAGGTTGTAAACACATTAACATAAGAGGTTCCTTAATCAGAGAGAAGCGCGTGTGCCCATATCAAGAGAAATATTGAAGGCTCGAGCCAAGGTATTTTTAAGTTAAAATGTGGTGAAGACATTTTTTTTTTGCCAGCAACGGTTGGCTTACCAACTTGAAAAAGTGGTTTGGATGTGTGGGCCGAAATTATCAGCTCAACCTGAACTCATCCACAATTTAAAATTTCACCTGGCCTAAAAAATCAAAAAACTGGACTTACATGGAGAACATATTTACAATGCAGCCGAGTCTGGACTGTGCTTTAAAATTCTCCCTTTGTCTCTGTCACTGAAAGAAATGCTCCGGGAAGGAAAATAGCCAAAGAACACGTTGCCTTCTTAGCTTGCACAAATGCTACGGAATCGCATGAGCTAAGGCCTTAACTCATTATTGGAAAGGCCAAGAGCATTTAAGAACTTTGAGAAATCTGTTAAGTGTGATCACTCCATGAATCTTTCGTACCAAAAGTAAATTTTTCACTTTAAGTTTTCCAAAATAACAATCAGATTCAAATTTTGTTTAGATGCGAAAACATCTTGTAGAAAATGGTTATCCTCCAAGGGCGCTGCTTCTCCTAGATAATGCACAGTGATGGTCAAATTGCGGTTACGTTTCTACTACCTTATGTCACGTCGTTAATACAACCGATGGGTCCAAATATAATTCGGCTAACAAAGTTGTATTACTGGAATTGCAGCGTTTTTGAATGAATTGAATGCTATTCCTTATGGCACTGTATCGAATAGATCCTGGCAAGAGTTGGCAGAAGACCCAGGCCCAGCTTTGTTCGTAGAAGATACCGATGAAGGTGTATCCAGTTCTGTATATTGGACCTCTGAAAATGATTCTCCCAATGAAGAATTGTTGCTTAAACTTTGCTCACAATCAATAATTATAACTGTGTTTCGATTTTCGTGGTCATCTCACTCGGTAAATGTGGAAAAATATAGGCAACACGTATATTCAAGTGAACCGTAGTGTAAATTTCACTTTATCACTTTGAATTCTCATAGAAAACCATCCCTCTGGTCTGGGTTTGATTGGATTGCCTTTGAAATAAAAAATCACAGCTTGTCTGTTTGTTTGTTTGTTTTTTTTGCATAAAAATACTTCATTAATTCCTTAAAATGATTAATCCTGTTTTGTAAATGTGTTTTGTTTAGTTTTTTTTTACCTTAAAATTACTTCAGAAGAAAGAAGAAAATAAAAAACATAAAATTTTCGAATGAATAAATTTGCTTAGGGGTGTAAAAATTTTAAAATTTAAACGAAAAAGACAATAGAAAAAATAAAATTGTAAATAAAACATTGGTGTAAACGCACTCCACTACATGTTTTGCAAAGTTCTCTCAAATCACTCAATAATTTTTTTGTGTTCTCACTCATTCGTTGTGATTTTAGCCTCTATGCGTGCATTGGCAATGCCTAAAGGGTGCACCACAATAAGAACTGCACAAGTTTGTAAACGTTGACAATGGGAAACTTCCATGTATCCTTGGGACGATTCCTATGCTTGTCCACTGGCGGCACACTACTCGGATAATGTATTGAATGCGATACATGGCAATTTGTGTTCACCTGCCCACCAGGATAATCGATTGCAATGCCATCGAACCGCACTCCATCACAATCGATGAGTTGAAAGCTCTTATCGAAGCAAATACGAATCTCCGACAGGTAGCTGATGTCATTTTTATTATCATACAGGCAATGTATCGAGGGATTCTTTCCCAGGACTTTTACCAGAGCTGTATGCAGTCCGATTACTGTGTTATCCGAACCCGGATAAATGCCAGCTTTGTCCAAAATATCAGACATAAAGAAACCCGAATGCCAAGTAAGACCCTGCTCGAAATACTTTAGTTCGTCGTTTAGCTGTTCTATTTCAGCAGCGCATGTTCCATGTTTCATCCATTCGTGTTGCCACAGGTAATCATAATCCTCCTTCTTGTCGAGTTCAATATCTGGCCAAACGACAAACAGCTGATCCACAATTGGCTCCAGTTTGTCGACGTCGAATTTTGAACTTTTATTACAGAAATTCGGTCCCAGTGTATGCAATTTAGTTGGCCATATTCCGTGTATTGTCCAAGCCTCCTTCTTCGGTGGCAAGTTGCATTTATTTTCTATGTCCTCCTCTTTCCACTGATAACATGTCGTCAATGGCCATTGTTGTGTAAATATCAAAACGTCCCATTCGTGCGATTGAGTATGATTCTTTGACTCCTCCAATTGACCATAGTCATCATCATACTCATCCGACTCGAATGCTCTAAAAAAAAAACAAGAAACAAAACAAAATTAACAAACAAAGTACAAAAGGCACCAAAATGCTTACCTAATCACATCAACTAAATTGGTGACGATTAGTACGACGCAAACTAACAAAACAAAGTGCTTGCGACTACCCCTGGCTGGGGAAGCGCTGGTGTTTGGTGTTTGGATTTTCATCGTCTTGGGTGCGTTACCGCTTTCAATCCATAAAAGTGCTGCACATGAGTTCGAGATTCAATTGTTTCCCAAGAAATTATTTTCAACTGCGATCAAATTAAATTCACACCACGAATAACAAACTATTTTGAAAATACATACCTTCACTTCGGGCGATGACGCAGCGTTCAAGAAACAACACAAATGTCAGATATGGAGTAATTTTTTTTTTCTCGTATTTTATTTTTCCTTTTCCTCTCCGTACTTTGCCAGTGTTTTCGACAAATGCAACTACAGTGGGGTGGATTCGACCTTTGGGCTAGTGTCTTCTCTTTCATAGTTTTTGTTTTTGGATTTCTACCTGTTCCCAACGATTTTCACTGGACGGGTTTTCTGCTTTCTGCTGGCACGGGCGCCACCTATGAATGGTATGTGTGAAGTGTGGTAAATTTCCGAGAATTTCAGTTAAATTTGAATTTTGTTTTGTGGGCGAATGGGTTTCAAAAATTCACTTTGAACGGTTTTCAAATGATGCACGTGAGTTTTGAAATAGAAGATTTTTGATTGATTAGATTTTGAAAAATCTACACGTAGTATAAAAAGTCTCAATACAGCACTTAATATTTTGTTTCATTGTCTCTTTAATAATTGTTTTTTTTTTAGGTGGTAAGGAAGTTACTCCGACGACTACCAGCCGCCAACCTGTGCCCGGTTTAAACCGATGTCAGTAACCTGGTTCGGAAATGTGAACGCTGTCCTTGCACATCCTTGAAGAAAAACTTTGTTTTTCAACTCTTAACTTTTTGAACTATTTTTTTAAGCTTTTTTTTTACTTTATAATTCGCAGAATTTTTTATGCACGAAGCTGTTAAAGTCAAGTTTTCCTGTCGAAAAAAATATAAATGCAATTTTTCGGTTCACTGAAGCAATAGACTGAATATTTCGGTTTTAAATCCCTAGTATTTGTGAAGAAAACATTTTGTATCCACAACATTTAAACTTTCCGAGAGAGTAAACAGATTTTTTGTTTTTTTTTATTTTGTGTATGCTTTTTTCTGCTAGTGAATGCTTTCAGAGTTTTCAAAATTTGAAAATTATAAAAAATACCTTACACTGTCATTTTCGACAGCGTTTATTTTAGTTGTAAACCTTTCCTAACTGATCAACAGGATGGCTTTGTTAAAAACAAAGCCACAGTAACAAATTTGTTAGAGTTTACTTCATTTACAAATAAAACTCTAGAAGTAGGAAATCAAGTCGACTGCGTGTACACTGATTTCAGTAAGGCCTTTGATAAGTTTTCCCATAAGCTAATTACTTTTAAAATGAAATCCTTAGGTTTCCCTTTATCTTTCGTGGAGTGGATGTGCTCGTATCTTGACGGGAGAACGTATCAAGTTTTGTTTAGGGGATCGACCTCTAAAACAATAAACGCAACCTCAGGTGTGCCTCAAGGTAGCCACCTTGGTCCTCTTTTATTCATCTAGCCAACTCAAATGTTCTAATTTATGCCGACGATATAAAAATATTTAAGTGTATCCACAATCTATCCGACTGCAGCGCTTTACAGGATGACCTTAATTCTTTTGTAAAATGGTGCTTCAATAATTGATTATCATTAAACATTAGTATCTAAATGTTTTAGCATGTCCTTTTCGAGAAGACTTAATCCACTCTCCTCTGTGTACACCATAAATAGTTCTACGCTGGCTAAAGTAAAACTGACGAAGGACTTAGGTGTACAAATCGCTCCAAATCTTGACTTCTCAATTCATATTGAGCAAATAGTCAACAAAAGCAACACCCTTCTCGGCTTCATCAAACGGTGGAGTAAAGAATTTTCATGTCCATTAATCACGAGTACCCTGTACACTGAATTTGTAAGGCCACAGCTCTAGTATGCATCCAATGTGTGGTCACCGTATTACTTAACACAAATTGACCGTATCGAGTCTGTTCAACGCAAATTTGTTCGTTTCGCACTTCGGCATTTATCATGGACTGATCCTCTGCGTCTTCCACCTTATAAGGACCGTCTTCTACTTATCGGCCGCGATTCATTACAAAAACGTCGGGAAGTCTGTGATATTGGACGTGTCAATTCTTAATGTGCATGCTACGTATTTTTTCAGTATTCTTGTTTTTATTTGTATTTATTTTATAATTAACATTTGTTATTAAAATATATATTCTTTTCTTAAAATTTTTAAACTTTGTATTTGTGTATGGTGTTAGGCTTTATTTGTTTATGTCTACTAACAACTAACACCACGCTAAATGATGACTGTGACAAGATGGGTATTACTCTATGAGTACCATTGTCACTTACAAAGCTTGTTTTATAAGCAGTACTGATAGCGTTAAAAAAAAATATCACTTACGAGAAAAGTAAATCTTCCTTCAATAAGAATTCGACATTCTCTACCGCTATTTATATCGGGAATACATTTCATCTGTTCAGTTAAGGTAACAAAAAGTCGGTAAAGATTTTTGGACGTAACAAACGTTAAACAAATGGTGTTCCAAGCTACATGACTTAATTAGGCACAAAAACAAATGAAGTATCTACGATATGCAACTTTAATCTGTCGATTCATTCTGATTCTGATTCTTGCGATAAATTTCCAACTGTAGGAAATGTGTTTAACATCGGAAGTGTTAGATTAGATACCGAAGATGTAAAAGGAGCTGTACGTAATGTTGACGCATCCATAAAAGAGGGGCCAAATGGTTTACTCAATGCGGGAACAATAAAAAAATTAAGCTGCTGAACGGAGACTTTTTGAACTTAGTGTATTTAACCTGAAACTTTTATGATTTTTTAAAGTTACTGATTGGGTTCACAGTGCATTTCATGCATTTTTTGTATACTCTTTATTATTTTTCAAAGAAGGGTCGTAAAATCGATCCATCGAACCTTAGACCAATAGCAAAACTCTCAGCACTCCGAAGCTCTTCGAGGGCATAATCTTCTTTATAAATGATAAATCTTTGAAATCTCCTCCTCAACGTGGATTTCTTAAATGGAGGTCGATAGCTAACAACTTAACTTAGTTCTTTTTGCAAAGTTTATAGAACAGGGAAACGAGTTGATGTTGTAGCTACTGACTCACGCAAGGCATTTGATAGAAACTCGCATAAAATAATCCTTCTTCAACAAAATGCTAATCGTTTACTTGTCAGCTTTATGTCATGGATCGAATAGTGTCTAGAAAATAGGGAATGTGTCAGGTGTCGCCCAAGGTAGTCATGATGGCCGAAATGGTCTTCATCTTAAGAATCAATGATGTCGAGTTATGCGATGTGAAAATATTTATGCCTTTATCAACCCCCCACTGACTCTTACCTTCTGCAAGATTATGTGACAAGCTTTTCAATATGGTGTAAAAAAATGTCGTTGATCTTAATATAACCAATGCCTATCTACCATATCCTTCCGGAGCTTATTCCATTTGCAATGAACCCGTCCTTCCAGTCTCTGGCCTACGTGATTTTCGAGCGATAGTGTAATCAACCTTCGGTCGCACATTAACTTTCTATTATCGAGGAGGCAACTCTGCACGATAGTTCAAGCAGTTTTTAAATCCCTATGTCATCATAAATCCCTTTGTTAGAACTATCCTTGAACATGTAACCCAAGTCTGGGCATTTAGGTCGACCAGCACCGTTTCCTTCTTTTTGCCGTACGTGGCCTCAAATAGATTGATAGTCGCTAGCGGAACGACGTGAAATCACCCAAAATTCTATTTATCCACAAACTTCTTGGTGATTATATCGACCGCCTGTCTTTGCTTGGATTGTTCTAACCCGTTACCGTCGATGAATGAATGAGGTGGGGATAGGGCCTTGACTTGTCTCTTTAGTCAGGCCCTATCCGCACCAACTATGGCACCAACTATGGCTCCAACGAACCAAAATCCAGAACGTCTTGCTAACCATTCACCCTCCTTAGCCATTCATTTATTTAAAGTATTATTCTACACACTGGCATCGGGAAAACCTGCCGTGTAGCTTATACCTAAAGCCTTCTTAATACAAGGATTCGGAGATGTCCAGACTGGTACTACAAATTAATTTTTTGTCTTCGAATGCTTTTTCGATTTCATTGGTTATGTTAACCTAGTCAGTCGTCGAATGTTTCATCTTTAAACTAAATATTCAAATGAGGAATAAGTCCTTTTTCTTCGCTAATCGGTTGCAGAGATTTCAAACACTTTCGAAATAATTAGAAAATCGAAGTTTTTAACGTTTGGTGATTTTCTCGGTTTCAAACCCTGGAACATTTGGCAGCTCCTTGAGGATAAGTTCAGTAATTAAATCATAACAAAAATCTTTGCATTTTTCTAAAACTTTTATCGACTGACAAAATTCGTTCATTGTCACAGCTTTTGTTATTAAGTTGTCATATACTGTAACCGATTCGCGAAAGGTTGTCCGTTGAAAGGATCAAATGTGTCCTCAAACTTGTCCGCTTTATCTTCATATTTTTTACTCCATTAACCATTATTTTTTTGTAATTTGCCGCGAATGCAATCGTAATCGATTTTTCGAAGTATGAAGAAAGTCATCGGTCTTTAAAATTTCAATTAACATTTTCAAATAATTTTTCAGTGCGTTCAACCCTTATTTTGTGCTACGGTGTGCCAAATCTGTTCGTAGACAAAAAATCCTTGATTTCAGGTCGATTGTCAATCACTCGGATCAGGATCGTCTTTTTTTGAATAGAGGTCAAATCTCTCCTCGACTTTCATGGAATTTTTTACCCACACCTTTTGTGACCAAAAATATTATGTGTAAAAGTTGAGGCATTTTTTCTCGGTCAATCGACCAATAAATGAAACGAAGTCACCCTGAAATTTCATACCGGTCTCATAGACCTCTTAACCTTTCTAACATATGTCTTGAGCATCAAAGTCCTGTCATGAATTACAATAGCCGATTATGAAAAACGTTGAACCAAGTGCTTCGAAAAGACTTAAGAAGGATGATTTGCGTGACACTACATATCCTTTTATCTTTGCCCATGAAATCGTTTGTTAGGTGAATCTCTTAAGAAACTATCAGTTTGTTAAACCTTAGCATTAAAAGTAGAAGTTTGCTCCTAATAATAACTGCTTGTCCTTTTCCCGTCTCCTGTTTGCAGGCAGTTCGTTTAGGCTTTGGTCTTTACTGCACGAGAGATTGAGTCCTGTTGCGATTATTTGCAGTGGTCTTTCCGTCCTATTTTAATCTGTATCTTTTCAGTAATTAACTGCTTTAATAGTGCGAGGTATTCATCGGTTTCGCCGATTAAATATTAACCACGTTATTTGGAGGTGAAAGGCTCTCTTTTCGATTTAGTTATTTTGTTTTTTTTTTGCGGAACCACGCGCAACTCGTTATTTTGACGTTCGGTATCGGGTGAAAAGGCGAACTTTTGGTTTTTACTTTGACGTCTTTTAAAAATCAATCAGAGTCGTTTCTTAGTCTTTCTTTGTCAGTAAAAATTCACATTCATTTTGAGATCACGAGCTCTTTAGAGTCTTGTCTTCTTCCGCAAGTCGGTCTCTTTCTTAAGTTCTTTCAAGAACGGAATTCCGTATTTTCTTGATGGTGGAGACCGACTAATCGTAGACCTCTTCGGGAAAAGCAATAAATGCTTTTCTCAGTATTCGGAAAGGTCTTTGATTTCTCACCTGTGCAAATAAAAACTGTATTTTTCTTCTTTAACAATCTTCCCAAATTTTACAACTGTCGTATATATTTATTTGTATTAGTCAAGGGTCGAGGCAGTTGGGTGGATCATGACAGAGGACTTGAGATCGCGTACACCATGAGTCAAACTAAAAATCATCATCTCTTAAGACGTGCAAGACAATCAAATTTTTTTTTTTAAACTCATTTATTTTCCACAATTAACACTATAAAATTTTAAAATACAAATGAGAAATACTTAATTCGCTAACTATTAAAATACTGTGTAAGACCCATGATCGGTTCGCAACTGATAAAAATTATAAATTAAGCCTTATGTATATGTAACCAGTATTAAATTAATAATATTTTTTTTTTATTTATAATAATCTTGAACTCTAGAAAGAAAAGTGGAGTTAAAAAAAATTTCTCCTTTTATTGTTATTTTTCTTACAAAAAAAACTAACCTAATTCAACCTAACTTAACCTTATTTAACCTAACTAAACCTAACTAAACCTAAGCGTTAGTTCAACCCAGTCAAGCCCCCAATATTTTGCTCGGTTTAATCTATTAATATTACTTAAATCTCTTTCAGGCACGCTCATGCAGTACCTCCAGTCAGCAGATCCATTCCCCGAGTGTATTGGTACACCGTGAACCCTTTTGTCTGTTGCTCTTCTAGCAGCATGGTACATATATAATAGGAACATTGTTCGAGTCCGATAAGTAGCCATGTGCGTCCAGATACAGGAATGCTTCAGGTGGTAAATGTCCGTTTTCTAATGAATTTCTAAAATATCCCGGGTTTGGATAAAACAAACCCGATATGAGTTCATTCTCAGTAACATTCGCCGACCGCGCAAAATGATTCCTAACAAGGTCCAGGATAACTTTGTCAATCCTAACAACACCGGAAACATCCAATAGTCTTTTGTTAGAGACGTATTGTCGAAAGTCGGAATGTGCGCTTCTGCACAACCGTGTGCAAGCTCGCAGGCACTTTCGTTCAAATATTCTAAACTTTTCCATATAGGATGGACTTATGTTCCACCATACTGGACTCGCATAAGTCAGAATTGGACAAATAACCTTCACATCGGATCTTAGATAGTTGGAGTAAAAAAGTCTTTTGGCCGACATAAATGCTGCTTTCGCTTTTTTTAACTTAAGTATTAACGTGTTCATTGTAGTACAAAAAATTGTCTAAATGAACACCTAAATACTTCACAACAGTCTTTGACTCGATGCGAAGTCCATCTGAAGATTTTATTACCATGTTTTTCCAATTGCGTCGTAAATCTGAATTACCCTGTCCTACTGGGGTGCGGAGCAGTATAGTTTCACACTTGGAGCTGTTTATTTTAAGTTTCCAGTCTCGACAGAATACCTGAAGATGGTCAAACTTAGTTTGGAGATCGTTCTGTATGTTTATTATTTTAGAGCCATGAGCATAAAGGATGACATCGTCGGAAAATGCTATTGAGTTATCCAAGTCCCTAATAATTTCAGAAACGTAAATGTTAAAGAGTATTGGTGCCGATACTGTGCCTTGCAACAGACCTTCAGTGACATCAAAAACCATAGTCGTCATATACTCTCCATTTTTTACCACAAATTTCTTCCCGCGAATCATTGATATAACGATCTTTATTAGGTTACAAGGAAACTCATATCTGATTAATTTATAAATAAGCCCGTCAATCCAGACCGTGTCGAAGGCTTTCTCGATGTCCACCAGACAGGAACCTACACGCCAAAAGAAGTACAAGACAATCAAAAATAAGAAGAGTCATAAGTCAGCAGTCTGTTTAAGAAATGTCCCAATTAAGAAGCATAGCGATGGTTGTTTGAGGATATTTTTCTTCCGTCGGTACCGGAGACCTCATCCGTGACGATGGAATCTTGAATACGGAGAAATTAAGAAAAATTTAATAATAATTTCCTGGGCCTTGTTGAGGCAACGTACAAAAAAATAAGCACTCCAAAATACACTCGAATGCCAACAATCGAAAGACAAAGAATGACAGAATGTTTCTGTCCGCTAAACTTATTGTTTCTATGTATTTTTAAAAACTTTTCAAAACGGTAGTAATTATCTGTTAAACTATTAAATCAGATTTAACGATCCAAGTCCGATCTTCGTTTCCAAAAGAAGTCATGTTTGACTCGCTATCTTGATCTCTTCTCAAAATGTGTCAGAGACATGAAAACTTTGGGGGACCGAAAAGTACTCATAAAAGTGTGAACTCATATTTTAACATGTTCAGCATCACTTTTGTTTGAGCCTCATTACAATTAACACAATATTAAAACGAAACTCAGTTTCTCGACATACGAAAAAAAACATCATGTCCTTTTTCCATTTCAATGTGATTTTAAATTCGTTCCTTGTGCACACATTTTAATGAATCCAAAACGTTTTTGCTGCGCACTCAAATAAAAATTAAACTAAAATCACAGAAACGACTTTTAAATTCCAACAAGACGAAAGGACACAATCTAAATTCAACAAAAACAAAAAAAAACATTGCCAAATCATCTTCCATCTCATGTATCCGCAAATTGGCCATGGAATGGGCCAATTTCGTTTCTTCTATTCGCCGTTGCCTGCAAAAAAAAAAAAACAAAAATAAAAAAAGGACATTTTTGGGTGGAAAAAAATAAAACTCGATTGTATCATGTCTCTCCTTCGGGGATTGTCTGTTAATTAGTCTCACTTAGAAAATAAACTGCAGTAATTAAGCGTATCATCTCAACGAGTGCCATCACCACACCACACCACATCACACCACATACTCGTACACATCTACCACTACCATTTTAGCCGCAACGCAAGGACTCGAAAGGGGAAACGAACGACAAACAGGCAACGGCAATAGCCATCGAAATGGCAATTTTGTGCTCACTTGGAATTCTAATTACAAAACAAATCCTAGATACTTTGTATGTTATCCTTATCCTACACATACACATTTGTGTGTGTGTGTGTGTGTGAGAATCCTTCGAAACAAAACTCACCAAAAATCCCCATTAGCGCTGCATACCAAAAGGAAAATACGAAATACGAGTACATTTCGAACACCATTACAAATTAACAAAGAAAAAAAAACAAAAGCCAGAAGGAGAGAGAAAGGATATGTCAGTGAAGAAAGAACTTCACCCCTTGAAACTCATTATATCGCTCGACAAGAGTGATGATCCCCCAATTTGCTATTATAATTGCCTCAATTATCATTCTCCCTCCATTGTTTCACCTTTTTTCCGGAGCTCCTTGCTCGATATTAATTTGTGTGCGTGTGTGTGTGTTGCTGTGTATGTTTTTAACTCCTCCTTTCCTCATCCATATGAGAGTTCAAACACTTTGAGGGTGTATCCTTTCGCCAAGGCGCATGATTTCTTTAGACAGAGAAACTAAGAAACACTGAGAGATGCAAGGATACTCGTAACAAAAAAGGACATTCGAAGAGTTTTCGTCGTTTGCGTCCCCTACTACCTTTTAGTGGGTGGTGATGGTGGGTTTTAATGGTTGAAACTTGTTTTTGTTTTTTTTGCCTCCTTAAAATGGCGTACACCGATACTAGCGCCCGTCTTTGCTTTTGTTGGTTTTCGTGTCCTCTTTTTTTTTTGTGTCGTTTTTCGTCTTTGTTGAACTTCCTGGTGAAATGGATGAAATGAAGCTAAATGGAGCCCCAGATGAGGATTAAATTGATTAGTAATGAAATTTCCCACTTTACCAGACACATTTTCTACCGAGGTAGCTCCAAGGGTTGGGGGCACAACGACCAGCCAGTGACAAGAGACGACCGACGACGGACGATGATGGCTGGCAAATGTGTGTGTACCGAATACACTTAGTCGAGCGAAATCGTCCTTTTTAGATTGCTAATAAATGTTGTAAGTTTGTTGGAATTTATGTGAATTATTTTTCTTCCCTTGTCGAGTGGCCGGGAAGGGGGTGGTTGGTTTGGCATGAAGGTGGATTATATTGTGCATTAGTGTAATAAAAATCACTTGGCGGATCTAGTTTTATGGTCCTGAGCTTCTGACATTGCGACCGGGCTACGGAGGCACCACAAAGCGGATCTTCTGTATGACAGTGTGGTTTATTCTTTTGTGGAATTTATTCATGTGTGGGTTGGTTGGTTGGCTTTATGTAGATTTTAGTACCCGAGATTATGGTGTTTTATGCTAGATTAATGCCTTTTGTGTATATTTTATTATAATTGTTAGATTTTGTCTTTGGAAGTAGGTATTATCCTTGCCTAGTTGCAAGACTAATTGGAATTTTTTGAAGTCGGAGAATGTTAATTGTTGCTTTTGAATTTGAATGAACCAAAAGGCTGTTGTGGAAGCGTGATTAAGGTTTTCCAATTTCAAATCATTTTGTAATTTTATTATTTATTGGCTTTAATGGCTTTCTATTAGTTGGGACACTTCCCGTCAAGTTACTTAAAAACTTAACATGCCTTCGCTAGGTGAATGATCTGAGCTTGATCTAGAGTTGCTTTCTTTTCGTAACATTCTCAGAAGAGCTGATCCCAATTGATAGTACCAAGCATTCTGGCATTCCGGCTGCATCAGTCTTCGAGTGGAGTTTCGGCCTTCCAATTTTTTTCGTCAACAGCAAGGGATTTAAAGACACTCATTGTTGTTGACGGATTTTCGACTTCCGAATCCTTTCCGGATTCCTTGAAAATTGCCAGAGTATTTCCAATTGCCAAGAAGCCAAATGCGTCTTTTCTTGATGACTATAGGCCTATCAGCATTCTACCGTGCTTGTCAAAGGTCTTTGAAAAAATATTAGCAAATAGATCCAGAACCATTTATGTGTAAATAAATAACTAAGCTCCTTTCAGTCTGGTTTTAGGACCAACCACAGTTGCTCGACAGCTATGGTTAACATCATTGAGGACATAAGACGGGGCTTTGACAATTTTTCAAAGGCGTTTGACAAGGTCAAGCATGTAGTGCTTTGCTGGAAGCTCGAACACTATTTTGGTTTTGGTGGAAGTGCACTACAACTTATAAGGAATTATCTGTCAAATAGAATGCAAAGAGTCGTGATTGGTGATAAAGGCTCTGTACTGAAGCTTATCAAGCAGGGTGTACCACAGGGATCTATTTTGGGACCTCTCCTTTTCTGCATATTTATTAATGATTTATTTTCAACATGCACAAACTGTTCCATCCATCTTTATGCAGGTGACGCCCAATTGTACTTAGCTCGACCTATGGGAATGATCAAGGAACTTGTTTCACTAATAAACGATGATTTCGCTAAAATACATCACTGGACTTAAGTGAATGGATTGCTGATCAATTCTGACAAATCAAAGGTTATTCCATTGGCCCATAGAACATTCGATCTCAGCATTTTACCCGGCGTGTGTCTTCCTGATGCTAAACTGCACTATGTTGAATCCGCAAAAACCCTTGGATATATTATAAATCGTAATCTTTCCGGTAACGATCAAACTAATAATGTAGTCGGCCGGATTTATGGATGCCTCAGGAGACTGTGGCTGACAGCCAACTTCACTCCAACGGCAACAAGGAGCAAGCTTGTAAAAGCTCTTATTCTTCCCATTATTTCATATGCAGAGGTTGTATATTGTAGTCTTGACTCTGTCTCTCAACAAAAACTGCATGTAGCCTTAAATAATGTCATGCGATACATTCATGTCCTTCGCAAGTACGATCATGTATCTGAACAGACTAGAAGACTATTAGGTTGTAACCTTACACAGCACACCAATGCTAGAAAATGCATTTTTTTGCACAACATAATAATGACGAAATCCCCACCTTATCTTTATAAAAACTTACAATTTGCTCAATCGCAAAGAACACATGCCCTTATTTTACCAAGTCACAAAGATTTAAATTCCTGTAGACTGTTTTTTGTTTATGTTGTCAAGTTATGGAATTCCCATCCAATGCATATTAAGACAATTACTAACGCTAATCACTTTAAAAAAATGATTTACAGCTACTTTTCTAACTATGACTAGTACTGGAAGTTAAAGAAGAAAATAAAATTCTTTAAAATCTCTCCGATTCTCCTTTAATCCTTGTCCAATTAAATCAACCCCTGAAATTTTATATCTGTTATATTTTTCAAAATGTAGGGTTGAAAATGCATATGGGAATTTTTTTTTAAGGTGGAGCTTTTCTTATCGTCCAACAGTTAAACATGCTAAGAAGCAATATGTAAAAAAAAAATGCTGATTTTTACAAAAAAATGAATTTTGGCTTCAGGGAGGTTGCGAAGTATCAATTTTGTCTGAACTAGGCCGACAGTGAGAAACTTCCGCAGAACTAAATGAATGCCACAAGAGAGAAAAACCACAAGCAGTGTTCTAGCGATTAAGCCAGTTGCATTCCACCCCCTTATCACTTACACCCTAACACCCGTCTCGCCAGGAATGCTCATCAGTTCACCCTCGATTCCAATTACGGTCCTACAGTCAAGTATGTATAGAGATTCGAGAGAGATAGAGATTTTGTCGCACAATACGAATATGGAACGCTCTACCATGCTTGGTATTTCCTACTCATTACAATCTGAAGAATTTCAAAATCAAAGTCCATCAGTACTTATCCCTACTTCCTCTCGGATGCCTTCTACTCGCGTTAAGTACCAACATTATAAGGGTAGTCATAACCCCTTGTACGTGCTTGAACGATAAAAAAAACGCAGAGCTTACGTGACAGTAACGAAACGGAGAAACTTCCATACGCCACTCAGATGAAGTTACGTGAGACTGGAAAACCACAAATTTCAAAAGTACTGAGAGAAATTATCGATTCTCCTTGGAGGGTAAAAAGGTATAAGAAAGCAATGTTCGATAGTTCTTAACGTGTTGTGATCTTGCCAAGTGAAAAATTGTCTACACTTAGAGCTCTTTCTATTTTTGTTGATTCAAATCTATCGCGAAGGTAGAGCGAAATAGTCTGAACTTGAGACAAAAAACTTTTTCCTTGCTACAGCATTTTTCAAAAATACAATGCCCAATCCGTGAGTCCTACACAGTAACAGAGGTCAACTTGCAGGACTTACTAAACCATACAGCTAAACGATAATTGTTGTATTCTGACGAAGGGCTAGAAACTTTAGACGAAAGCGAATGCGATTCCTTAGAACTTTTATCAAAATGGGGATTTGATAATTCACAGCTAATGCAGATCAAAAGAATAATTTTTGAAAGCAGATCTGCTAAGAAGCTCATTTGTGTCATTTCGTTTGTTTTACAGTTCAACAAACAAAAGCATTTAGTTAAATCCAACACCGTACTCACCATGATATTGGAGTCCAATAAAAATAAATTTTGTAAAGGTGTCTCTTGAGCCTCTACTGAATCCAAGATAAGTTCATTAAATAATACTCGCATAGAAGGCAACAGAATGTTTCAAGTCAAATACACTTTGATTTTTAT
Source organism: Orthonevra nobilis (assembly GCA_963555765.1). Lineage (NCBI taxonomy): Eukaryota > Metazoa > Arthropoda > Insecta > Diptera > Syrphidae > Orthonevra > Orthonevra nobilis. The sequence continues at coordinate 126,213,771 of OY743225.1, read as the reverse complement.
AATGGTTGATTGCAAAGTTTGCAACGCAGCAACTAACATAAAATCAACAATAAAGTTGTTCATTTGTGGAGCTACTCGCAAAGATTTTAATGATCTTTCCAAATCAAGAGATGTAAATTTGGATTGTCAGTTCTTCATGATAGAATTCGAAAATTTGAAATTTTGCTTGCAAGATTCCATTGGAGAAGTTGCAACTGAGAACGGAGGAAGAAAAGAATACAAGAGACCTTCAAATCTAAATTAGGTCTCATTTTTAATCCAAACCTGGTTTCGGGAACACAAATGATGACAATACAAATCGCAGTTTTTTTAACAATCCAAAACTTGTTGCCGAAATAACTGGTGTTGATGTGAAACTAATTACTAGATTGAACGTTTTTTCAAAAATCAAAAAAAAATAATTGAGGAAAAATAGATATAAATTAAATAGTCAAAGTATTGCCCATAGCTAGCCACATATTTTTCCCATTTTTCTGACAATTCATGGATATCCGTTCTGAAAATTTCGACCGGTTTGGCACCAATCCACGAATCGATTCGTTTTTTGTCATCATCGAAATGACGGAAGTGCTGGTCAGCCAGGCCATGTTGCATCGATCGGAAGAGATTGTAATCGGATGGCGCAAGGTCTGGACTATACAGCGGGCGGGGTAGGACATCCCATTTGAGCGTTTCAAGGTAAGTTTTGACGACATTTGCAACAAGTGGCCGAGCATTGTCATGTTGCAAAATGACTTTATCGTGCCTTTCGACCGTTTCCGGCCGTTTTTCTTTCAGTGGTCGGCTCAAACGCATCAATTATCGTGGGTAGACCTCGCCTGTGATTGTTTCATTCGGTTTTAGTAACTCATAATACACAACACCCTTCTGGTTCCACCAAATGCATAACATAACCTTAAGGCCATAAATATTCTGAAAGGCCATCGATATTGAGGCATGTCCGGGGTATCCATACGTTGCCCGACTTTTTGGATTATCGTTATGTACCCATTTTTCATCACCAGTGACGATTCGATGCAAAAAAGACTTCTTTTTGTGGCGTTCAAGGAGCATTTCGGACATGCAAAATCGGCGTTCGACGTCTCGTGGCTTCAATTCATACGGCACCCAATGTCCTTCCCAGTGTTGCCAAGTTTTTTCTGAGCCCAAGCACCGTTCCTAATATTTTCAGGGTTAATTTTGATACCTTGTGCACCAAAAAAAAATCATTTTCCAGTTTCCCAAAAAAAAACATTTATTTAGCTCAAGTTGTAAATAAGTGTTACCAAGTCTTTGTGCGTCCAATTCTGACCTATGCGAGTGCAGTATGGTGGAATATAGTATAGAGTTTTCGATAATAAGTGCTTGCGAGTTTGCACGCGATTTACACAAGCGCTCTTGCCGACTTCCGGCATCAGCAAAAAACAAAAGACTATTGGATGCTTCCGGTGTGTTTCCGGATTGACAACGTTATCCTGGGCTTACTGAGGAATCATTTTGCGTGATCGGCAACTGTAATTGAGAACGAGTTCAAATCGGGATTTTTTTTATCCTAATCCGAGATATTTTAAAAAACTCAGACATTTTGGTATTCAGACGCTCATGGCTGATTGTCCATACTGCTAGAATAACAGATAAAAGAGTCCTATAGAGCTCCTGACTGGAATTACTGTATTAGCGTATTCGCAAAGCGTATTTGCAAAATTGTATTTAACATCTCCAAACTAATTTTGTTCCTAAGTTTGCTTGACTAAAACCCTTTCAACATCGCCATTAGAATGTGGCAAACAAAGCAATTTCAAGGCTAGTTCGTAAATGTTTCCATAAGGATTTTAGTAGGTTTCAGCGTTAAAAAACAGAGTTAATGAAGCACTAAAAATAAAATGAAAGCACTAAAAGAACGCCCGAGCACTAAAATGACATTTTGAAATAATTTTTTGAGCACTGAAATTAACGCTGAAAACACTAAAATGGCAACGCTGGTCCTACCTTTCGGATCATTTCCATTGCTTTCAAATGATCGGAAATGGTTTGCTGAGCGACGCCAAGTGATTTTGCAAGTTCTTCTTGCGTTTGTGTTGGATCTTGATCGAGCAATGCCTCCAATTCATGGTTTTCAAACTTTTTTACCTGGACGGGGCGTTCTTTGTCTTCGGTATCGAAATCACCATCTTTGAATCGCTTTAACCACCGCTGACACATTCAAACGTCTATAGTATAGTCCGGGTAAGCTTCGGTAAGCAATTGATGCGCTTCGGTTGCTTTTTTCTTTAAATGAAAGAAGCATATTAAAACTTCCCGGAAATGTTGTTTTGATGGCACGAATGTAGACATTTTACGGCTTTACAGAATCACTTGTGTGCTTTCACTAATGACCAATAACCTATACTGAAATAATTAGACAATGACATGAAGTTTCTGATGTGACAGCTGTCATGGTCAAAATTCACCTCAGAGTAATATTAAGATATGAAGTTGTCTGCAATAGCGACATTTTCAACCGGTAGTCCTATTATTATATGTTACATTTTATTCAGCAAAATTAGATCTATTTGCATACCATACGGCCAGGTTGCACATTATTCAGCTCTATTCTTGGCATCCCATCACTCCCACGATGCACAAAATCTGTTCCAAGGATCAGAAGTTACCCAGAATGCTCTTCGGCAGTTATCAGAACAAGCAACTGAAGTGCGGAATATGCACTCCAGGTTGTATCGTTTGAATATGAGTACGCCAACAATGCACCGAAGATCTCAAAAACTAGAACTAACTATCTAACGTTTGTTTTTCAACAAGTGCTTATTTCGTGAATGGTAACACTTAGCTTATGTCTGATTTGACAGATAATTAGTTTTATCCTTCCGCTGAACGAATATGGTTGTGTAAACGCTTAAACAACGCTGGGAAATATTGCGACATTGCTTTGAAAATTATGGTAATGGTACAGAATGTGTGCGAAAATTGCGTACGGATTTTGGAAGAAGATAAGCACCGTCAGCTCCGTATGTTCGTTATCTTGTGAAAAAAGTGAAAGAAACTGGCATCGTCATCGATAAACCAAAGCGTGAAAGGCCAAAAACAGTTCGTATGCCCGAGAATATTGCTGCTGTGGCAGAAAGTGTGCGTGAAGCGCCATCAACATCAATTCACCGTCGTTCTCAACGTTTTCGCTTCGCTAAGTGGGCCTGCGATCGACTTACAGAAGATGCCGATTTTGCCAAAAAAATCATCTTTTCAGATGAAGCTCATTTTGATCTTGGCGGGTATGTAAACAAGCAAAATTGTCGCATTTGGGGCACAGAAAACCCGCACGCATACATTGAAAAGCCGATGCACCCAAAACGAGTCACTGTTTGGTACGGATTTTGGTACAGAGGCATAATTGGGCAATTTTTCTTAGAAAATGAGCAAGGAGTGGCCGTTACACGGAAGTTTTGTTCACAAAAATTGAAGAGGAGGTTATTGGCAACATTTGGTTTCAACAGGACAGCGCTACGCGCCACACAGCCGAAGCTACACTCGATGTTTTGCGCCCTGTTTTTGAAGATCGCATTATCAGCCGCAGTCGTTTGGCCACCTCGGAGCTGCGATTTGACACCGTTGGACTATTATTTGTGGGGTGCCCTCGAAGATAAGTGTTACGCCGACAAGGCAGAGACAATTGACGCATGGCCAGCCGAGGCAGCCATTTAAATGAAATTATTTTCCATTATTAACCGGAAGGATTGTACTTTAAAAAAAAAGCAATTTGAGAAAATATTCAGCAGTTTTTTTTTTATAGCATTTTCAAAAAAAAAGTTATTTGACCCTTTATCTATTTAAACTAATCAAAACTATCTTTTTAAGTGGATATAAAATTTTGCTAAAAAAAATCATCTCTTCAGATGAGTCGAAGTTCAATCTCCTAATTTGGTGGTATCATCGGACATTTTGTTCTTCTACCACTTTCGATTTTTGAGTAACCGAGGTTTCATTTTCATTCATCAGAAATCAAGAATTTTGGATTTGGGCGAGTTGTGATTGCAATAAGCTGCCACACTTAGTTAAATAATCGTTTAATCCGTTTCCGTGGAGCAGCGATTTGAGCATGTTGTTCGTTTATAAATCGTTGCCATTACAGATCGATGCCATGCGAACAACAATTTTGGTCAAGCCATTCGTGAAACCATTGAAAAACCACCCTTTACAACCTCATCGTTTTTCAAATCAAAGCCATTTGCGAATTGTTAATCGGAACGTTTGTCAATTTTAACAGCATATGAACAAACACAACATTCTGCTATCTGCTATCCACTTAACACCAATTAGCTTGGTATCGGTGCCCTCGCCAAAACCCACTCAACACACCTTCTGTTCAAAAACGAATCAATCCACATTACGCAACGCTAAGTTCCAAAACTGAAACCGCGACTCAGGACATATTGAACAACACCTAAAAAAAGAAAAAAAGCCAATTTAATTTATGTAAACAAACACGTAATTACTCCACCCAACCAGATTAGAGCCAGTCAAGCAATTCGCATCAATATCGATGACATTTCAAGTGATCCTTCATAAATCACATCAAAAATAATCCCACGATGGCAGTTACACGCATCTAACACTGAAAACTATTGCCGTGTTGGATTTGTCCTTATCAGGAAACATCAACCCTTAACCCACCAACAACTGTTCTCATCGAACATGCGAAAACGGCTCTCGAGAGTTAAGGGGGCTTGAAAATGGCTCATCGATAAAGTATAAGTTAAATTATTGAAGCGCGGTGGAAGGGACACCCTGCTTATCAGTGCTCAGTGCTTCCATGTTAATAACCAATTTTAATGGTTGCAGTTGATTTGATTTCGGGCCTTTTTTTCGATATTGTTTGGCATGGATTGAAATTGAATTCAATTAGCGCGTTGCGATTAGATTAGACGCTGCTTTTGGACACAGCAGAATGGGTTTCTGTGAGTCAATTGGCTTGTGATTGGGCCCTGAGGACGTCATTGCTAGTTCAGTTGAAAACAAAAAGTGGTAGCGATTAATTTAACTTGTAATTGAATTTGCAGAAAAATGATAGGAGTTTGATTGCGTCACGACGATAATGCTGACGATGACAATGAGTAGGATTCGATAAATGTTTTAAAATGTCATAAGACGGCAGGAAGTTGCAGAGTCATTGTGCGATAGATTAGGATGGATTTGTAGAACGGTAGCAGACAGGGATTACCCATAATAAATCGTTTTTTTAATATTTAGATAGTGTTCGAGTAATTACTTAGATTAGATCCAAAACTTGAAAATTCATTGGAGGTGTATTTTGTAGAAACATCGATAAGCTCAAGGCGGTTTTGTTGGAAATAAGCATTTGCTTAAAAAACACTGTTCAATAATTTTCAACGACTTTTGTTTATTGTCAACGAGTGGTAACTGGCAAAAAATGTCGAACCTCTTCCCGGAATTTTTGTGGCATTCACAGGGAATCTATTTTCGGTCCAATTCTAATCCTTCTGTGAGCTCCCTGAACTGGTGAAAAACAGATCTCTCCATATGTATGCCGACGGTGTTCAACTCATCTTAAGTCATCCCCGAAGTATGGTTGATAAAGCTGCAAGGCTAATGAATGACGATCTACTAACTATAAAAAAAATCGTCTGCTTAAATTTTATAAGATTGCTTTCCGGCTATTAAACTCAGGGAAGACGCTATAAAGTACGTCGAGTCAGTAAAAAACATAGTCATAGCTTTTTATAGAATGTACCTTTGGTGGACTCGGCGCTCTGTGGTAAACGTAACTTTTCCTCCAAACTTAAACTAAAAATAGCCATTGTCCAAATCACTACTTTAACCGATTTTTTTTGAAGATTCTGAGGGTCGAAGAAAGCTCGACATCGTTTACAATTTTACAGTCTTAAGTTGAATGATCATGTATGGGCGTACGTCAAACAAATCAGTCGCCACTCTTCAAGGAATCTTATGAGGCATCAGTGTCTATGCCTTCTCCACGAAGTCATTTGAACTGGCAAACAGATTATTTTTAACAAAAGCTGAGATTCTTGTTCATGTTAGTGGAGGTTTTCGTGTCTTTCGTGACGACCAATTATGTAACTAAAAACGGTTTAGTGTATTTTTAGCGAACGTTTCTTTAACGGTAATAGATATTTAATTGCTTTCAAAAGAAAAGTTTTAGAAATCAAAAAGTTCTACAACAAAGTCCACGGTGATACATCTCTAAGTTTTAAGGTCTTTGTAACATTTTTCAAAGCTTGTTATTTGGTATCAAGGGTAATCTTCGACATTACCTACCGATTTGAAAATTCTTCGACCGATACTTACAATGAACCTTCGAAATGACACAAGCAAGAAATTATCCCATTTAAATAAATGGGTCTTTCTTGGCGACAAATTATTTAAGTAAAGTTGTTGAAAAAGCAGAAGTTTCTTGCGAGCGCTAGCGTTACGATAAGAGACATTCACTTGCTTTCAAAAGAAGAACTATAGGACCTAAAAACTTCTATAAAAAAGTCCACGATGACATACCTCTATATCTTATGGTAAATACACAAATTGTTTAAATAGGACTGAAGAATATATTTAAAATCAATTTCAATCTGTCAGGGTTGAGAGTTTGAAACATTCCTTGGACAATCAGTTCGGTTTGATGTGTCAGGGCGGTGAGTAAGCCTTTTTGAGTCCTACAAATTTTTCTACGTACACGAGACCAACGCGGGTGAAGTAGCCGGACACTGCTAGTTTAAATAAATTCATTTCGAAACTTAAAACTTAATATCATTTCATTCGAGTGAAATACAAACCAAATTTCTTAATTTAGTAATATTTTTTCTATAGTTTCGTTTTTATTTTTAAAGAAAATCTTGACCAATACTGAGTTTTTGAGTACCTGAATCAAAAATGGTGTCAAATCGAAATTCTGTGGCGGCCAAGCCACATCACAGAACCAATGACACGATTGTTGAACTAATTGTAAGTCTTAAATAAATCGATTGTTGTGTGACACGTAGCAAAATTTTACTGGAACCATAGCTCGTCCAAAGCTGAATCCATAATTTATGGCAATAAAAATTTGGTGACCAAGCTTCTTCATTGATTGTTATGTGTTTTTTTCCAAGTGTGATCATCATCTAGGGAAAGGTAACCTTGCTGTTCCAAGATCGTGTCGTCGAAGAAACTGCGTATGAAGTATGAACTTATGAAAAAAAATACTGTGAATCAAGCGAATGTAAATAAGTGGAGCAATTGAAACCGAAATTCATCCGAGTTTTAAACCAAGAATGTGGAAAATGCATTATAAGGGAAGACATAATCCCTTAAGAGTGAGCAAATTAGAAATAAACAAAAATCTTGAAAGAAAAATGGGCCAATAATGTTGACATTCCAAAAACGACATCAATCAACAATTTTTCGAGGCTCAAAAACAACAATTTTGCTTGTAAATGTTGCCATCAAGATGAAAATTGGCCATCAATTTCGAGTTGCCCAAATGAAGAACAGAGAAGCGTTTTGCTGAGATTTTTGGTGCTTGAGCTTCTTGGCAAATAGTGTGACAACCGTCTTGTTGGAACCAGAAGTCCTTTCGATCTTTTATAGTTAACCATGGTGTAGCCATCTCACTAGCTCTGAAGTAGCTACTCAAACTATAAAGGGACTTCGGCTTCGACGATTCAAATGACGCTGGCTTGTCTGCTTCCAATAAACTCTATAAAGTTGAGCAAATTCATTGGTCTGTATATTTCTACATGTGGAACTGGAGTACTTAAACGGTTTTGAAAAAAGAATTAATTTGGCTAATTTTCAAGCGAGAAAGAAGCCAAGTCTAAGGCAACAATTGAGAAAACTACACAAAAGCTTATCGCACATATAAGGATTACTAGCGGATAAGATTAACACATCTAAGAATGAAGAATACATACATTAAGAATATCCTCAATAGAAATAGGATTTGGAACAGAAGTTTTCACCAGGAAGCAACTCCCCTTGTTCTCTGAGACAAATTATTTGCATAAAATTAATCCACTTATGCATTAAACTTCTCAAGACTGCATACTTTACTGAATAAGTTACGTTAAATTCAAGATTTTGTATTTTTCGATTAGTGTTTCAAGTATATTTCAAAATGATCTAGTATCCATGCAGTGTTTTTCAATGTAATAGTTGCTTCCTTAGTGATTAGCTTCTTCAAGTTTTCTATATCTAAACTAAAAATAAAGCAGCCAAATGCGTAACGAAGGGTTCCGTACCATCGTACATACCCTATTTCTTGGCGTTTAATTGGGTTGCTTTTGAAATTAAATTAAATTCTCATTGCCAACTTAATTTTTTTATGATTTGTTTAAATACCGGCCAAGCTGAAATGGTTCAAAAGACAGAGCTCTATTACAGACGGACGGAAGGACGGACAGCGTTTCGTTGACACACTCTGAGTATGGAACCCTCAAAACTTAACGCGTCTTTATGACACAAGAATTGTCCGCAATGAACGGACACATTCATTCATACACAAAAAGCTCGTCCAACCAAAGCGTAAATCTTTTAAGACATACAATTTAACCACAGACAATAAAGCTACCCCTTCTTTACGTACCTCCTCAACACAGTCATCAACCTTAAAATCAGAATTTATTTCGTAGGTACTCACCGACGAGGACGCAACAAAACTCCACTTAAGTTTTACGTTTATTGAACAATTCCGTGGTGACGTTAAACAGCGTCTCCATCGTCCCAGGTCACGTCGGATCCCTTACAATAACCAAAGGAATAAAACCAAAATAGAGCTATTTACGTGAATGTAGTCCCGCCAAGTACCGTGAAGCTATACAAAAACAACAACGACAACAAAAAGGGAACATTTGCAAATCATAAAAGGCCGTCGATAAAAATCAATCAGCCATAAAATATGACCCCAAACTACATTACATCCAATCGAGGTACATTATCGACGCTGCTTCCCTCTGCGGTGCTGCTAATGGCGGGGGTGGATGGTGATACTACCAAATAAGCAAACCCCGTCCTTCCTTCCTCAATGAAAGCAATTTCCAAAATTGAATAATAACACATAAATTGTTGTTCATTTTGTTGTTGCTGTTTTTTTTTTTGTTTACTCTTTTTATTGCTGGTTGCTTTTTTTATGGTGGAAATCTGCCCGCCATCATCGTCATCAGCAGCAGCATCATCATCATCATCATCATCATCAGAACTAGCAAAGCAACAAAAAAAAAAAAAACGAACCTTAAATAGTTGGTTGAATAGGGCGGGGCGGGGCAGCAGTGGTATGGTTGTACAACCACCCAACCAACTAACCACCCCAGTTGTAACGTAATTTTGATAAAAGTTCTCGTCTCGTAAGTGCCTTTGTTGTGTTTTGATGTTCTTCAACGAGCTACAAAACAAACATCGTCGTTCAATTTAGCAAACGATTTCCCATTTTCCTTCTGTCCCCTTCATCCCCCCATCGACCGTTTGCCTTCCTTTTTGTTTTTCGTTTGGCTTGCAACAAAAAAAAAAAGAGAAGAAAAACAACCAGCAGAGCTTGGAAGTAGATTTATTTAGTCCTGGTTCAATGTATTTTTTTTTTTCGTTTTGGACACGAGTTCCAGGAAAATCGAAAGAAAAATAAAAACATTTTTCCGTCCCGTCGATACCTAGCCAGAAGTTGAAGGTGGTGTGGTGTTTGCTCTGGCCATGGGAGCGGAGTGGCTAGCTGGAGCTCGTTAAATTAACTTTTATCATGCCAAAAAGTTGTTATTTATAGCCTCTTCGCGCGGCTCCAGCTTTAGTGGGGCAGCCGACATAAACGACGAATAAAATGGATACCATGCTCGAACTTATTGTATGGAGCGCCATTAACACAGCCATTGGGAAGGATTATTAGAACTTTTATTCAGCCGACGAGTATTTAGTTATTTAACTTGAAGCACCATCTACTTTCTATCAATGTTAGTCATTCAAATGATGAAATCCATTAGTCAAACATAAACTTGGTTCCATCTGTAAAATCGAGCACTACTTTGTGCCATACTTTCATGCAAAATTTACTAATTCGCCTCATGGAACTGCAACTAGTTCGTGCGGCTCATCGTACAGTGGGACAAGATACCCCAAAAACTAGAATTAATTCGTTTGATGGGGTGACTTTGTTAAAAATAGTTTAGTTTAAGAAAAGTTTTTTCGATTGTTGAATTTATGACTTAAAGAACTTTATAAAGAACAAATATTAGAAAATATCATTGTAAAACATTTTTCTAAACAAAAACTAGGATGCGTCGCAAAGCTTATAAGTAATCACATATTTACATTAATTAACACATTTATTAAAAACGTGTTACTGTCACTTTCATCGCTCATTTTGGAGACTTTAGACTTTAAAATACTTGGCGAAAAAATTAAATCTAATTGTAAATCATCTTTTGGGAGTGATTCTTAATGTTTTTCAGGAAGATCGCTATACCTTGAAATTACAAGCCTTAAATTAAAAATCTTTATTGCAATTTTTACGGAAACATATCCTCGCTTTTATTTTTAAATAATAGGACTACCGGTTGAAAATGTCGTTTTTTTCAAAAATCTAAAGCATTGAGGAAAAAAAAAATATAAATTCAATATTCGAGGTATTGCCCATCGCTAGCAACACATTTTACCTATTTTTCTGGCAATTCATGGATACCCGTTCTGAAAAATTCGGTTTGGCCGCAATCCACGAATCGATCCATTTTTTGACATTTGCCAGGCCATGTTGCATCGATCGGAATAGATAGTAATCGGATGGCGCAAAGTCTGGACTATACGGCGGGTGGGGTAGGACATCCCATTTGAGCGTGTCAAGGTAAGTTTTGACGACATTTGCAACATGTGGCCGAGCATTGTCATGTTGCAAAATAACTTTATCGTGTCTTGCGACCGTTTCCGGCCGTTTTTCCTTCAGTGCTCGGCTCAAACGCATCAATTGTCGTCGGTAGACCTCGCCTGTGGTTGTTTCATTCGGTTTTAGCAGCTCATAATACAAAACATCCTTCTGGTCCCACCAAATGCACAGCATAACCTTCAGGACATGAATATTCTGAACGGCCGTCGATGTTGAGGCATGTCCGGGGTATCCATACGTTGTTTTGGATTATCGTAATGAACCCATTTTTTCATCACCAGTGACGATTCGATGCAAAAAAGACTTCTTTTTGTGGCGTTTAAGCAGCATTTCGGACATGCAAAATCGGCGTTCGACGTTTCGTGGCTTCAATTCATACGGCACCCAATGTCCTACCTTTCGGATCATTCCCATTGCTTTCAAACGATCGGAAATGGTTTGCTGAGCGACGCCAAGTGATTTTGATAGTTCTTCTTACGTTTGTGACGGATCTTGATCGAGCAATGCCTCCAATTCATGGTCTTCAAACTTTTTCACCTGGCCGGAGCGTTCTTTGTCTTCGGTGTCGAAATCACCATCTTTGAACCGCTTAAACCACCGCTGACACATTCTAACGTCTATAGTATAGCCCGGGTAAGCTTCGGTAAGCAATTGATGTGCTTCGGTTGCTTTTTTCTTTAAATGAAAGAAGCATATTAAAACTTCCCGCAAATGTTGTTTTGATGGCACGAATGTAGACATTTTACGGCTTTACAAAAACTTGTGTGTTTTCACTAATGACCAATAACCTTGACTGAAATAATAAGACAATTACATGAAGTTTTCGAGAGACGATGTCTTAGGATTCCAGAGTCCCAGTACAAAAAATTCTATTCTAACGAGGTCCTGTACAACGGGGCCAACCTTATCCGAGTGGATAGTTTTCTTTTCAAACTTATTCGGAGACACATTGCAAGAGCAATAACCTGATCTCTGGGGCTTACTATCCCAACTTTATGTGCCACGAGACACCACCAGAGGCTGTCCTCTTTTTTGACCTTAACGGCCTGATTCAGGATAGAAATGCGGTTCCGTTTATTTTCCATGTTGGCCGTAAGAGTGTTGACAGGCGACTTGACTACATTGGAGATGTCGCACGCAACTCTGAGGTGAATCTCCGGTTTAGTAGGGCAATATCAGTCCGGGACAAGGAAGACGTTAGTAGGCAGCATTAACAATTTTTTGTGGTTAAAGAAGGAAGAGAATGCTAGTTGTTGTCTCCTTTGTCAATAAATGTCATAACTTGTATCTTATAAAAGTGTTTCGTGATGCCTGGTCGGCTCACTTAGTTTTTAACATAGGTAAGGTTTAGGTTAGTAATAAGAAAAACAACAAAAAAACTAATGAAATTATGTATCAAGATTTAGTTATTTTTAAGTCTATTTTAATGTATTTGTAGTTAGTTGTAAGTAACTTAAAAATGTTCTTATTCCAAGTTTTAATTTACAGATTTTCTTGGTTAAGTATACTTAAAATATTAAAGTATCATCGTCAAAAGACATAGTTTGTTTAATCGGCTTAGTTTAGAGCGCCCGCATAGGGTCAGTAAGTAAATTGTAAATAGTAATTAAGGCTAGTTTAAGCGTTTTAATGTCTAGCATATAAATTATCATGAATTTAATTTAATTCAAATGCATAAAAAAATCAAATTAACAAAGTATTTGTCAGTTTAGAGTTCTAATACTTTAAACCTTTCAACATTTTTATCATAGCCACTTGAAGTGGCAGACAAAATAACGTGCAGTTATTCAAATCCTTAAGTGGACATCACATTCCTAATTGAAAACCAAGGTTCGTTAGATGAAAGAGATTGAAGCAGATTTAAATGTTAACATCTTTCGGATCATGCAAGACCAAGACCAAATTATTGGCGAGATGGGTGCCGCATTTACTGACGGTGTGGACCAAAATCGGACTCGGATTAAGATTTCAAAGCAGAATTCGGATGATTTTGAATTTTCATGGTGTTTCGCTTTCGTTTCGAAACAGTTTCAAAAGCCGTTCCGCTGTCGGCCGAAAAGATCGTGGCAAAGGATTTCTGGCATTTCCACCGCGTAAGCTTCATTGACTGTTGTTGAATGGCTCCATTTGATTGCTCTTTCATCACCAGCTCATTCATCCGCAGTACCAACAACAAAATTAGCTGAATTTCCAAAAGAACTGCTGCATTCACCCAAAGTTCCGGGCGGGTATTTCTTGCTTATTTACATGAATCGAAGGAAAAAGCAAAAAAAGAGAAAACGAAATCAACTATGCAAAAAACCTTATATTTATATTTTTTGGAAGGGTTCAAAAAGTTGGAATATCGTCGGTGAAAGTCTATCGCGTTGAAAGGAGATTTTGAGGATAAAAAACAAGTTTTTCAGTTCAAAGTCAATACCTCGTACCAACGCATTAATTGTTGAACCTCAAGCCTTCAATCTTGCAGAACAGCTTAGCATCCCGAGTAACATTTAGAGTAAGGTTGAAATATGGCCCAAATTTGTACTCCGGATTTTGAAAAAATTGTTACGCTTTAGCAGATATGGCCGATTTTAAGTAATATTCTCCGGCCCGGAATAGAAATTGTAATGAGGTCCATACATACATTTAATTAAATTTAGGCCCATTAAACACAATTAGGCCCTTATAAGATAATCAGTGGAAAGTATGATTATAATCATATTTTTTATTCCACTTATATTAAATAGTACGAAGCCGCAGAATAAAATGTTTATTATAATCAAGAGTTCTTCATCATTTATATCAGATTATATGATATATTTTCCAATAGATTTCTAACTCACAATAATGTATTAATTCTTTTATTATTTGCTGATTATTCATTATAAGTTTAGATTAGTGCAAAAATATTAGGTTATTTCAAAAATATATTTCAATAAACTTTTTCACAAAACTATTAACGTCACTAATAGTTTAAATTTCAATATTATTCGATTCAGATTAACTATTCAATCTTATTTCGTAATACTTATAACATAAGGTTATTAGAATTTTAAATTTCAATTGATCAAAAAACAAAACACAAGCCTCGAAGAAGTGAAATAATGAAAATAAACTGCAGGCTTGTACAGCTTCTAATTTCAAAAAAAAAAAACAAATAAATCGCTTATCGAAAGTATCATAATACTTGTTAAATATATTTAATATATAAAGTAAATAATTATTCTTTATCCGAAGATGAACTGGTCGATAAAGTTCGTTTATTATTTCTTGTATGTTCTTCATTTGGTTGCAGCTTTTCTTTACAATCACGATCTTTACTTGATGGGAGATTACAAATCTTGATTCAATTATTAACAGGAAACAATAACTAGGAAAGAATATGTGATCCTCTCATCTACTGAATACTGTACCGGGATATTTGAACGCGCTACTTACTTTTATTAGTTTTTAACGCGTAATATTCTTTGTATAATATTTTGCAAAGAACATGTACATTTTTTTTAACGTTTATTAAAATATTTTAACAAGTAAAAATGGTAATAATTTTTTGAAATATATATAGAATATTATTATTATTTCTTCAACAATGTTTGTTGATTTAATACTGAAGATTATTTGAAAAATACGAAAATAAATACTCAAGATGTAAAAACATTGATGATGGTTAAAATAACAATTATATTATCAGGTCGGGATCAGAAAACTATTGTTTTCTGTATTAAGCATTAAATCTGGTTAATAAAATTAGGGACATTTTTGGAAAAAGAAGAGAAATCGTAAAACGGACTGTCAAAGGCAATGAATATCCGGACAAGAAATTTAAAATCGTAATATGGCAATTCGCACACATGCCGGATCAGGCCCAGTAGAAAATGCCTTAAAATGGTTTACCATAATATTGCCTTATCCGGCCCTTATATATAATCCGGTTAGCCGTAAGTATTTGCTACTCGGGATGTAGAGTTTTACGCGATAAAAATTAATAAGTTTGTATTTTGCACTTTCTGAATTATTCTGCTTCTTCTTCAACTAAATTTTTGTTAAATTTTATGCCACGAAACGACATCATAACTTCAAGTTGCTCGAAAACAACTTAAAGGAACTTTCAGCACATATCATGGCATCACACAGGCTGCCTGGCATAGATAAATCAGTTCTTTTCCGCCAAATTGTAATAGTTAAACTGACGCCAAAATAACCCTTAAAATCACAGAACATTTTATCGTTTCCTTAAAGCTTGCTTTTCACCATTTAAAATTACGTTCAAAATTAAATACAATCAAAACAAAAGCATTATACCCATAACCTTCCCCCAACTCGAGTGCAATTTCATTCCGAAATAAACAAAAAAAAAAAACAAAAAACCATCCCCAATGGAAGGATACATACACACATAGTCGCACTTGTTCCGAAGGACTGTGAATAAAATTCAAAATCCCCATCGTGGATGCTAACGACGACAACGACGCCCCATTTTCAAAAGGAAACAGTGTCGATGATTTAACCACCAATAGACACAAGGGTTATGTGCTTAATGCTAAATATGCGAATCCTTACGCAAAACGACAATGATACTCATGTAATGCTGTGTAGTCCTGGCAAATAAAATCAGTTTACTCGTACATTTCGGGATTTTGAATATGAAAAATACAAACAAAAACGAAAAACGAAACAGCAACCCTCGAAATAAGCATCCCTTTGTTTCTTGGAGTGGATTTTGAAATCATCTATGATCTTTGTTTCTGTAAATCGTTGCGAACAGCCAATATAAGATTACACATCCAGCTCATGAATAAATGTATGAATTGCCACCGCCGCCGCTGCTGCTGCTGCTGCTGCTGTTGTTTTCCTTAAAAGGATACTCCTGCTCCTGGTGTTGATATTTCTTCCGATTTGTGCTTAGACGGACGATTGTTGGCATAAAAAAAAGGATTCTTCGCAGTCACTGAACAATTTTCGGTGTAATTTTCCAACATAAATCTTTCAAGTATGAAATGTGAGACGATTGCGAACGCACACGTTACTTACTCGCTTTAATTAAGACGAAAGGATATTTTCAAAAATAATTATTTAAAATTGTTTAATCCTTTTCTTTTTTTTTTGTATGATTGCCTTCTCCACAAAGTTTGAAGAAGAAAATTCAGAAATTAAATGCAAATGAATGAGACAAGCCAAGCGGAGTGAGTAGCTGGCCCTGTGTTGTTGACATTTAGCTGAAAGGACATGCATACAACTGGACAGTGTCCTTGCTGCGCAGTGAACTATTTCTGTATGTGTGCACAGTAGGGGTCATTTATTAGGTTTTAGTTGGTTTGTCAAGTTGTAAGTTTTGTTTGCACTTCTGTTGCAGTTTGTCAAATTGTCTCACCAATGGCAGATGATTACTACAACTTCAAAAGTCAATCAGAATGGTCAAAAGGACCTTGTGGTAAGTTTGCTTTGAGTGCTTAAGAGTTGATGTCTTCTATTGTACATGCGGTTACAGTTGACTTGTAAATGAAGTTACACGTTTGAGTATAGATAAAGAAATGTCAGAGAACTTTAAAGAACATACTTATATCATGTGGAAATGGTTTCGATAGATAAGTACAGACTTGGGGGATATTTTTCGCACACATTTCAATTATTGAGAGGACACTTAATGCATGGAGGTAAGAGAAATGTCAAAATTTGAACATGCCATCATTTTTGCATATGGTGTCAAATGTAATTTTACTCCGACAATATCACTTATGTCACAAGGAAGTCCGTGAAAGTTCACAAACATCGAGGAGACAGTGATGCAAACAATTTGTCATCAGCAGATGATCGTTGCGTTTTTCTTTATAAAGTGCTGCCGACCATCAATTGAGCCCCATACTCTGTATAACCTGGATAATATCGAATCCAAAATTGAAATGAGTGACGAAGCCCATTTCCACTTAATTGGTTATGTGTTTAGAAAAAGTAATTTTCTGGAGGAAATTAAATATGCGAAGAGTTATTGAAACCTCTCAAAGCTACTGATTTGCAATGATTGACTGGCCCTTAATTTTTGTGGGCACTGCCGTAACTTAATGCGTTCGTTCTTAATGAGGGCTACAGACAGATATTGAAAGAGTTTTTTTTCGACGCATATTGCTGAATTGAGTCGAGATCATTTTAGATTCCACTAAGATGAAAATAGAGGGTGATTTTTTAGCTATTATCTTTTTGGCAACACTGGTTGAAACAGCTGACGCACGTTTCGTATTTTGTTTTACTGTCAAACATCTTCAGTTTGGTCTATAATTTAACCATGAATCGTCTTACAAACGAACAACGCTTGCAAATTATTGAATTTTATTATCAAAATGCGTGCTCTGTTAAGAAAGTTCATCGCGCGCTTCTTCCATTTTATGGTCAGTTTAATCGAGCTACTGAAGCGGCTATTCGGGCTATTGTGACTAAATTTCGCACCAAATTTACATTGTTGGACATTAAACCACCAACACGCTTACGTAGAGTGCGAACTGAAGAAAATATCGCAGCTGTATCGGCCAGTGTTAATGATGACCATCAATTATCGATTCGTCGCCGTTCGCAGCAATTGGGCCTCTGATACTCAACAACGTGGAAAATTTTGCGGAAGGATTTAGGTGTGATGCCTTTCAAAATACAGCTGGTGCAAGAATTGAAGCCGAACGACCTAACCGCAACGTAAAATTTTTGGTGAATGGGCTCTTGGAAAGTTGGCCGAAGATCCACTTTTTTACCGAAAAATTGTGTTCAGCGGCGAAGCTCATTTTTGGCTCAATGGGTACGTAAATAAGCAGAATTGTCGATTTTGGAGTGAATATCAGCCAGAAACATTGCAAGAGCTACCAATGCATCCAGAAAAAGTCACAGTTTGGTGCGGTTTATGGGCTGGTGGCATCATTGGACCGTACTTCTTCAAAGATGTTGCGAATCGTAACGTAACTGTGAATGGTGAGCGCTATCGTGAGATGATATCCAACTTTTTTTTTGCCCAAAATGCTAGAGCTTGACTTGCATGACATGTGGTTTCAACAAGACGGTGCCACATGCCACACAGCACGCGCAACAATGGACTTATTGAGAGGCGAGTTCGGTGAACATTTTATTTCATGTTCGGGACCGGTCAATTGGCCGCCTTGATCGAGCGATTTAACGCCTTTAGACTATTTTTTGTGAGGCTATGTTAAAGCTCATGTCTATACAGATAAGCCCGCTTCAATTGACGCATTGGAAGACAACATTGAAGTATTTATTCGTGAGATACCGGACGAAATGTTGGAAAGAGTATGCCAAAATTGGACTAAGCGGATGGACCATTTGAGGCACAGTCAAGGTCAACATTTGCATGAAATAATCTTTAAACATTAAATTATATGGACCGTACTATCGATTCAAATAAAGATTTCATGCATTTTTCTGAATTTTATGTGTTTTTTTTTTAAAAACTTTCCTATAGCTTTTAAAAAATCACCCTTTAATTTTCACACAGCTCGGTTAACGATAGAGATTTGGAATCAAAAAATTAGGGCCCGATTTAAATTCCCCTTTCGACGATTTGAACGACGCCGGGATTCTTGTATACTGGACTTGCTAAAAAAGATCAAAACAAAACAAAAAAACTTTTAAGTTTTGAAATGCAAAATTAAAGAAGAAACTTCCAATTTGTTGCCAGATGTTTTGCAAGCAACAATTAAATCTCTCATCGAATCAACTTAAGATTTTTGAGAGGCTTATTCATATCATGGACTATTACAGTGGCGGTAAGCTATGAAGTTCAAAAGTAAACCAAATCACAATAGTTCTTCACGTTGGGAAGTTAGAGAGCAATTTTCAATACAAAAAAAACTTCGTGGAAGTATTACAAGATATTTCAAAGAGCTCTCAAAAATGTAAATATTTTAGCCATGAGAAAAGCTTCTGAGGGACTTGGAACTGGCTATGCATTACAGTCAGAGCTCAACCCAGCACAAGAAGTACTCTTCAAGTGGTTGTATTAACTCCCACAATTGAGGTGCTCATAGATCTCCGACTCGACGTCGCGATAGAATGCCATCTTTCTACTAATCCTGCTTCAAGTCCATCAGTTACTACTTTGCAAATTATCAATTGCGAATTTTCAAAGGTTGGAGGTGTCATGAAGTTTGAATTTATCGAGGACGCCGGTTGTTGGAAACACTGTTACTGTGACTGGTGAGCCATACATAACCGTGATCATGTTTTTGCGATTTACACTGTCCAGCGAGATGGTTCAACTTGATCGCTCCAAACTCTGAAAGGTCTCAAAGAGAATTTCCGACAAGAATTCGAACTCTCGCCAGAACGATGCAAACTGCGGCAGAAAGATAGCAAATGGTATCAATATCGTCTTCAAAAAGTAAAAGAACACGATGAAAGAGTCTCTTTCACACGGCATTGTTAGACGTTTTGTTACCTTTGATAACTATTTATAACTGGAATACCACATTACTATTAATAAAAACAGAAATAATAATTATTTTACTATTTTTGTGAACTTAACCTAGATAATAGGACTAACGGTTGAAAATGTCGTTTTTTTTCCAAAAATCAATGCTTTATTGAGGAAAAATAGATATATTCAAAGTATTGCCCATCTCTAGCCACACTTTTTTCCCATTTTTCTGGCAATTCAAGGATACCCGTTTTGAAAAATTCGACCGGTTTGGCCGCAATCCACGAATCGATCCATTTTTTGACATCATCGAAATGACGGAAGTGCTGGTCAGCCAGGCCATGTTGCATCGATCGGAAGAGATAGTAATTGGATAGCGCAAGGTCTGGACTATACGACGGGTAAAGTAGGACATCACATTTGAGCGTTTCAAGGTAAGCTTTGACGACATTTGCAACAAGTGGCCGTGCATTGTCATGTTGCAAAATAACTTTATCGTGTCTTGCGACCGTTTCCGGCCGTTTTTCCTTCAGTGCTCGGCTCAAACGCATCATTTTTCGTCGGTAGACCTCGCCTGTGATTGTTTCATTCGGTTTAAGCAGCTCATAATACACAACACCCACCAAATGCACAGCATAGCCTTCAGGCCATGAATATTCTGAATAGCCGTCGATGTTGAGGTATGTACAGGGTATCCATACGTTTCCCGACGTTTTGGATTATCGTAATGTACCCATTTTTCATCACCAGTGACGATTCGATGCAAAAAATACTTCTTTTTGTGGCGTTCAAGCAGCATTTCGGACATGCAAAATCAGCGTTCGACGTCTCGTGGCTTCAATTCATACGGCACCCAATGTCCTACCTTTCGGATCATTCCCATTGCTTTCAAACGATCGGAAATGGTTTGCTGAGCAACGCCAAGTGATTTTGCAAGTTCTTCTTGCGTTTGTGACGCATCTTGATCGAGCAATACCTCCAATTCATGGTCTTCAAACTTTTCCACCTGGCCGGGGCGTTCTTTGTCTTTTGTGTCGAAATCACCATCTTTGAACCGCTTAAACCACCGCTGACACATTCTAACGTCTATAGTATAGCCCGGGTAAGATTCGGTAAGCAATTGATGCGCTTCGGTTGCTTTTTTCTTTAAATGAAAGAAGCATATTAAAACTTCCCGCCAATGTTGTTTTGATTGCACGAATGTAGACATTTTACGGCTTTACAAAAACTTGTGTGTTTTCACTAATGACCAATAACCTAGACTGAAATAATTAGACAATGACATGAAGTTTCTGATGTGACAGCTGTCATGGTCAAAATGCACCTCAGAGTAATAGATATGAAGTTGTCTGCAATAACGACATTTTCAACCGGTAGTCCTATAAGCATGCATTTTGTGAGAATTTGATCGTCTGAATAATGAATAATTCCTGATATGTTTGCTCGTGTACATCGACCCAAGTAAAATTGACTTACATATAATCAAAAAAGACGAATAATAATTAAAAATAAAAAAAAATTAGGGCGCCAAAGGGACTAGTAAAGCCACTATAAAACTAATCATAAAATTAATATAAATTCAAGAACAACAAGGGTCCCCACAGAAAAGATGGCAATTTTGTACTAAATAATTTTTAAAAAACTATGGAACCCCTCGTGTGCGTTTCTTCACGAAATTTATTACTGAAAACAAAAAATTATTTAATCTTATTGTAAATATATGACTATTAGTAACTATTTTTTATTTTGTTTTCGTGCTGATTTAGTTGTAGTTTATAAAAAGCTTTATCATATTGAGTCCCACAAAATATTCCAAGCTCTACATTCCCTCTGTCGATGTCATGCATTGCCAGAGCTCCAAATACCAACAAATGATGCCAACCAAGTGTGGCACTGCTCAATTTTGTATTCCACGCAACCCTAAAATTTCAAAAATCGTCTTTGGCCAAGCAATTTTCACATGGGGATGTAGCTCAGATGGTAGAGCGCTCGCTTAGCATGTGAGAGGTACGGGGATCGATGCCCCGCATCTCCAAGTATTTTTTTTTTTATTTGTTTGTTTACTTTACACTATTCCTTTACGTAAATAAAATTTTTGATATGTTCCCAACATAGCATTCCAATTTCCTTAAAATGGTTCTGGAAGATGGAAGTAGCATTGTCACACCATTTCCATGTGAAGAGGACTCATCTTCGGATGCAAAAATTTGTCTATGCGAATGTGTGTGTCCAAAGTTTATGATGTTTGTTTAGAGGACTATGACACCACAGGATTTAAAAGGAGGTACGAGTGCTTCCTCGAGGGAAATGCACGTAGTTTGCGGGTAACTTACTCAGTTGCAAGTGAAAACAGACTGGGGTGGGGTTGAAAACCAATTCAGAAACATATATTGTCTGCAAGGACTCACTCTGTTCATTTGGAGGATACTGATGTTTGAATATGAATAATTTTGACGAGAACTGGAATTGCCACTTTAAAAGTGGAAAGATGAATGATGAACAATGTGACCGATCGAATCATTGCATTTAGGGCGAAAACAGTTCTAAAAGCATATACGAAGGGTGGGCAAACTGTTGGTTTCCTTGAAAAAATTCTGCCAATAAATATATAGTTGGTTATTATTTGAGCTTCGACTGGATTGGAAGCCGATAATCCTGTCAGTAAAATTGTTTAATACATATTCGATGATTTCGAGCCCCATTCAACGAGTGACTTGACTAATATTGTTCTTGGGAGCCTGTTGGAATTGATGGCATGGTATACAGAGAGTCGACAATGACTCGTATGGTCAATTTACTACAATTCCTGAGTGAAGTGGGTCTTCTAAGCGAAGCATACGCATATTCTGTACATCTCATGAGTTCATGATGGTCTTTCAGCAAACACCTCCCCATACAATCACTTTCATATCGCCGCGCAATGCGGTTTTGTAAATTGTAAATTGTAAAAACGACGTTTTTACCATGTTCCAATTTCCGATATTAAATGCTTAATGACATTTTACATTTTACTTTCGATGAGCCTCTTAATACTCCGTAAATTTTATAGAACTACGACGTTATTAAAATCAGTTCCAACTTGATACAGTTCAACTATGATACACAAAATAACTGACATATTCTCAGAGGGTTAAACATTCCCTTTACAGAAGATTAATTGTTAAATTTTTCATGAAAAAATATTGGTGAGTGAATGTAAAACACTCAGGAACTAGCTCAAACACACGCGAAAAATTGCATTAAAATGTTATGAGATGACAGTTCTTCGCGTAGCAAAAGGTAGCGCAGGGTAGCGAGTCGCTACGGGGAAATTTAAGGGATATTTGAGGGAAATTTAGCAAAGATTTCTTCGCTACGCAAGGAAAGCTGTCAAACCCCATTTGATTTGCTGGTAAACGTGACGTCATATTATCTGTTGCTCCAAATGCGTTCCAGAGGAATTTCCCCGTAGCGGAGCAGTATATCAGTTTAGCAAAGGTGTGCTGGAACGGGGCCAATGATTCATAAGAATTTTAAAAAGTGACGTTTGTTTCGTAAATTTTACAATGCACAATCCAACTTTGTTTTTTTATAGTTAAAATGCTTTTGCATGTGTGATGCACTATTAATAAAAAATTAATTCTTGCAAAATGCAATGCAGTTAAAAATGTATAACAAACTGTTATCTAGGACATTATTTCTAAAAAGTTGAGGGAAATTGTTTGTGTGTAGGTTTTTATGGTCTAAAAATTTTAGGGCTTAAGACCATCTACCTGCGGCCGAAATGAACTGAGTTCTATAGAATTAAATTTTTTGCATCGGAGTGAAATAATGTTATATGATATCTAGTTTGGTTTCGAGTTCAGTTTTGAGATAAGCAGTGATAGAACGATATTGAAAAGGAATACTTTTTTGAGAAATGTTCATGGATCCAATAAGAAAAGGAAAATTAATAGGAAGCCAGGCGCATACAATTTATTTTTATTATATTTTATTTAAATATATTATCTAAAATTGGAAGAAGACAAAGCAATCTCGCTGAACAAGGAACTAATTGGAATTTCGGATGGATCGATAGGAGACAGGAGTTATAGAATCTTCAAATAAAAAAGGACCACATAGACAATTTTGACGTCACAGCTATTCGGCGTATTATACACAATTTTCATCAGGAAGAGAATATGATTCTACCCATAAAAATGTTAAGAGAATGAGTCCCTGGGAAACATCACATTCCTTAAGAGGATTCTAAGAAAAAATTGATTAAGCTATAAAAAACGCAAAACCACCGCAAATTTCTTTGCCAAAAAATCGAAATTAAACTTTTCCGAGTAAAGTATCTGAGGAAAATCAGGGACTACAGATCAGAAGGATGTGACATCATATATTTGAACAAGAACTATATTCACAGCTCACATACAAGACCAAGGGCATGGACTGATGGCAATAGCAGTGGTTTGAAGGTGCCAATTTCAAAAGGACGGACGCTGGTAATGGCGCATGCAGGTGGTGAAAACGGGTTCGTGGAAAACGCTTTAATTTAATTCAAGTCTGGAAAGAAAACTGGGGACCAACACGATTATATAAATATAATAATAAAAATTTTGAAAATTTCTGCAAATGGATGCAAAAAGAAGTCTTGAATAACCCAGAGAACCCTTCAATAATTGGGACGACAAACAGATCACTTCTGCTAGCACATAATTGATGACACTATTCAACTCATGGGATATGAGGTCCTATGCTTACCAGCCTATCATCCAGACTTCAGTCTATATCAGTGGGGATTCAAAACACAACATTCGAATTATCAGATGTTACAAAACTAGCAGGAGAAGAATTTTCAAAAAAAATGTTGCATAATTTTCCAAACTAAAGAGATGCGAAGAGAAATTTTAATAAATCTTAAGAGACCTTGTTGTAGATTGGCAAGTGATTTGGTTCAAGCTATATCCTTTTAAGTGGATCCACTTGCTGAGTTTATTTGGATTTTTGGCAAAATTCTTTTTTTCTAAACATATTCGACATTTTTCTTGGAGTGATGCCAATGCAGTCTATGGCGTTGTTCGTGATTTGTTTCAGATCCATGTTCGAATAAAATTGAGGTTAAATGGGCCACTATACTGGACTGTTTCAGTGTGGCGGAGATCATTGGTATGGTTTGGGAGGCCAAAGATATTTTTGCCGAATGGAACATCACTGTTCCATCGATAAACATGTCACAAAGCAACTCGCGAGCCATATCCCTGGTTAGGTTGCTTACAAGAACCCATCCAATGAGTGCTGTGAATCTTTGAAGCCGTTTTCCAACACGCAAATCGGTCAATATCAGTATGGCCAGCAAATGGACCATAGATTAGGTCTTAACATTATTTTAAAATCTGGATAGGACTCATGAATTTTAATTGAAAACTTATTTCCTTCTCGTTGACTTCAAGGCCGCATATAACAGAATTCAACTCACTTAAGCATACAAAGCGGTGGCCGAATTTGGAATCCTGGGAAAACTGATCCGGTTATGCTTATTCTCGAACATTGTCATTGTCAACAGGTAAGACAGCTGTTGGTATACATAGACGGAGTATCGGGTTCCCGAGTTTAGACGAAATATCATTCTAGAACATTAACCATATACTGTTTGTCCAACAACATGGAAGGATTAGATTTGCTAACTCTAAAGACAAAAGTCAATCATCTTGCCAGTTCTTTGAGAACAAATTCTTCATCGGATATGCGGTTTTTTTTTTCAATGCATTTTTATTTTTCATTTCATTAACTTACTTGTTAGACAAAAACGCTTAAAGCTAGCTTAATTAACTAAACTATATGTAACCTAACTTACTGGCCCTCTGTGGGCGCTCTAAGCTTATCTTTTACGAATGTTTATTTTAATATTTAAATTTATGTAGCTATATGTAAAACTAAGAAAAATGCTGTCTGTTAAAAAACAAAAAACTTAGTGTAAGGACAACTAAACCTTAAGACAAACTAAATTCTAATCTTAAACCTAAAATCTTAACCTAACTTAAAATAACGTTAAAAACTACTTACTTACTAATTACTTACTTAAATATAAGTAAGCCGGCCAAGGCTGACAGGAGCTGCTATTTTTGCCAGAATTGCATCAAAGATAAATAAAAGACGAGAGAGTTCTAATCATCGTCCAACCACCAGTGTCAATATTGCCTTACGAGTCTCCACTGAGCTAATTGCGACGTCTTGGTTGACTCGCCCGTCCACAGCTTTTCGGGCACCGTGGAAGATTAACGGCACCGCTAATCTATCCTGGACCAGACCTTTTCTATCTAAATAGAGAAACGCTTCAGGGGGAATAAGGCCGTTAAGGCGCACAGCCTCATGGTACATACCATTGGGGTAAAAAGCCCCGGAGATCAAGTTGTTGGTCGAAGTCATTGCTCTTGCAATGTGACCTCGAATAAGTTTTATCAGAAAGTTGTCCACTCTGATCGGTTTGGCCCCGTTGTACAGGACCTCATTACTATAGAATTTTTTGTACTTAGACTCTGGAGTTCTATATAAATGGAGACAAGCCCTAAGACATCGTCTCTCGAAAACCCGAATCCTTTCCATTAAGCTTGTTCCCACGTTAAACCAAACGGGACAGCCATAGGCAAGGACAGGCCGAATAAGGGTAGGGTAGCAGATCACCTTTACTTTGGCATCGAGTTGTGAAACAGTCTCTTTGTCAAGGCGAAAGCCGCTTTGGCTCGGGCTAGAGCAGCATCTATATGTTTGTTTTGTAGATCCCAAGGTATCTGACAACACTTCGATTTGCTAATGGCTGTCCGTTTTGTCCAACAATGGAGAACATTTGCCACTTCTTTTTAGTATTTTTAGAGGCTCCAGACAACGAAGTCCTGAACAGAATGGTCTCGCACTTTTGAAAATTGATTTTCAACTTCCAATCATCCCAATATCCCTGAACCTTTTCAAAGTCACGCTGCAAAAGACTTATAATGACATCGATCTTCGGACTTGACCTGTACGCGATCAAGTCATCTGCGTACGCTATGGAGTGAGTAGAGTAGACCTTTGTTAATTTCAAAAGTTGCAGTAGACGTTACACTGCCATTTTTCACAATAAACTGTCTGCTGGTGAGCATATCTAAGATTATGTACAGCAGCGGTTTGCTTATGCCGAGCTGGTCAAGCTTGGACAAAGAGCCCCTGCAACCATACAGTGTCAAAGGCCTTCTCAAAGTCAACCAACTAGGCACCCGTGCATTGTTTCTTACCTTTGTTCCATTGGATATCCGATACCAGTTTAGACTCGGCATATATGCAATCATGCCCCGCTCTGAAACCGAATTGGTTTCCACTCGGTCAGGGCTCTACTGATTACTTTTTCAAATACCTTACTGATATTCGGAAGGAGACTTATCTACCGGAGATTTGCCGGGTTGGATGTGTCTTTATTCCGTTTAGGAATTGGTTGCACCACCGCTGTCTTCCAATGAGCTGGATAATGTGCATTATTCAGCAAATTGTTAAACAGGGTAGTGTAAATGTTAACCGCTTCTAGAGGAAGATGTTTAAGAAGAATGTTTGGTATTTCGTCGATTCCCACAGATTTCTTAAATTCTCAGTGAACCGAAGATAACCAGGAGATCTTCCTTTGAGATGTATGGGGGATGTGTCCCTTCGTTGGCATCGGATATGCGGTCTTGATTGCATGGTGGGCAACTGCGAAGTCTGGATCTAGGTTTCTAGTTTAATAGGCAAAATTAGGTCGACTATTATATAGTAGCCAAAAGTGCTCTTGCTGAGGATGTCTTCGAATCTCAGCCGCTGTGTTCCTGAAAAAAGTGTAGATCAAACTTCCGGATCACTCATGTCAAGAAGCTTGGTCTTAGCAAATGGAAGCTGCGTTCCCGGGATCTTGAGAGATGTACAACGCTCATAGCCCCGTTCAATTCTCCTAAGAGCCGATGAGCGGATGAATAAGTAAGTTGCAAAATACGAGCTATGTCAAGAATACACAAAACACGCCAATCACTGTGCTGCCAATAGTCATCTCTTCGCATTCCGATAACAAATGAGTGGAAATCTTTCTAATCCAAATAAGGCACTAAGCCGGCACTCATGCACGACGCAATACCCCAAAAGCTTTTTGTCAAAATCGTACGTACGAGTATATCCATGCAAAGCAATCAAAAATATCTGGAGATGTCAAACAAATATCATTACCACCTAAAAACATACAAAATTTACCACCCGCTTGTGACTGGCTCTCTGGAGAGTCCTCATGAAAAATCATATCACATAAACATACACAATCGACGACGCAGTGAGAAGAAATTTGTCGCAAAATCCTGACAAATGGCAGCGCATTCGTTTCTTGATCCCCCGACAACAACGACCGTCCGACCGACGGCGACCCCCAACCCCCCGCCCTAAACAACAATCTTTTTGAAATATTCATCTTCCCCCCCAACTCAAAAAGGATGTGTTGTTTGCCTTGGCATCATCTTTGTCTTCTTATGTGCTATGCCACGTCTCCTACTCCTCAGCTTGTGGTTTATGATGACAGGCACAGGGATGCTACAATTCTTGTTAACCGTTTGTTTTTCTATCTCGATGTATTTGGCCACGTCCCATGTCACATACACAAAAATTGATTGCCTGCAACCAAATTCAAAGAAAAGTGGGGGTGTGCACCCAATCCTCCTTCAGGGATGATGTCCATCCGAGTGCTTATTATGGTGACATTGATTGTAGGACACACAATAAGGATTCATATTTATATTTATTTGTTTGTCGTTTTTGTTGAATCGCTTGGAAATTGTTCGGATCCAGCAGAAAATGGCACAAAGATAATAGCATCCTGGCAACCAACCTCTGGCATTATCCTGCACAGAAAAAAAAAACAAATAAATTGTTAAACAAAATACTGAAAACACTAAATGAACCGGAATGAAACAAATCGAAGGATCATCATCATCAGCATCATTGAAGGCCAGTTTTGGTTTCGGTTTCGCCGGATGGGCTCCTAAACAAACAGAATCACAAAAACAAAAAAAAATGTCTTCTTCCGAGGTGGAATGTCACTGAATTGCAAGGTTGTTGTTGTTTTTTCTTGAGGGACTCAAAGGAAGGCTATTTTCATTTTTTATTTGTTCAAATTGGATTAACAAGGACACTGCTGATTGCCTATTTGTTATTGCGGTTCGGCATTACAAATATAATTTGAGTCTTTAATTTCTTGGAAGTTAATGCCTATGTACCGTTATAATGGAAGAGGATTTATGCAATTTACATAAATAATTGGTGGACAGTGGAATTTGAATGTCATCAACAGGGGAAAACGTGGATTAAATTTTGATCCAGGCACATCTCTCGGATCAAAAACAGACAAGGAAAGCAATGGTCTGCGTTGTGAATTGAATGAGGATTATCTTTGGAGGATCTGATGATCTAAGCTACTCGTTGGTAACACCGATCTTCCTGGAGTCAACTATAGCTTGATGCTTAAGCCAGAAGTTTGTTTTTCTCATTTTTCGTCAGACTATGCCGAGCAACTAATTTTTTCTTTTTCGGACTAGATACATTTAGATCTACAACTAGCAGAGCTCGTCAGCAAATTTTTATCAGCATAATTTTTGTCCTTTGAGTTAAAAGTTTTGAATTTAGTTGTTTGGAAGAACCGAAGTAGCATCGAGTACCAAAAGTCTTCATCGGACCCGAAGAGCTGCATATTCGGAAGTTCTGGATTCAAGCTTCTCAAGATCATCTGTTTTCGAGGGCTTTGCCTCATAAGCGGATTTGTTTTCCGAAGGATCTCAAATTCGACTTCATTTACATTGATCTTGTCCAAGAATTGCTGTGGTGTGAAAAATACCGCGCCGGAAGTTACAATAGTGTTGGCTGATACAATGATGCTTTAGACGATCACATTTTGTACTGAATAGGATCTTGTTAGAGACGTTAACAAGGGATATGCCTCGATATTTCTGAGGTTCGATCAACCTTTTTTTGTATATGGGGTATTGTAGCATAGATAGTTTCAAATGAGTATGCAGTAAGTTCAATCATGTTTCCTCTTTTCCAGTCATTCCACACAAAATAGAAGAGAAAATCGCATAAAACTGCGTGAATTCTCAACGCTGACTTGAATACGATTGGTGGATATGGTATAAAGAAAATAAGAAGCTGCTGTTGCCACATGTGAAAAATATGAAAAATGAGTGTAGAGAGAATGTGCGGAGGATGCATTCATTATTCTTTTAGTGAAGTGGGTAATGACAAGAATGGTTGAAGATTTATAGTTCTCAGTTATGTTGCCATGAATTTCGCTTGAAAACATGGCTATTGAGAATTTAAAAAAATTAAAGCCTGTGTATATTCATAATATGAATATTTATTTATTAGCACTTAATCATCGCCGGTATCATCATCATCATCCTCGTCTTAGCTTTCTTTTTCACTTGATGAGTATTCGCCGGGTCTTATGACAATTTTTTTCGGTGAAGGTATCCCAACTCTGTTCATATGCCAAATAATTGTCTTCTGTCCTTATGGCTTTATCGCAGGTACTTTTCCACTCCTCGACCGGAATTTTTACAAATTCTTCATCTGATAATTTCTTGACGGCATCCAGATTAAACGTTGTATTTCTTCCCGCTACTCTTGATTTTACAATACCCCATTTATTCTCAATTCAGTTGAAGTCCAGATGGTATCACTCTCCAAAGTGATATCTTGCTTATGCTTATTTCAAGTTCATCATTTTTTGCTTAAGGCTCCTCAATGTTACGATTTTTATCAAATTGGTGGAAGAAGTAGATTATCCTTTTCATGGCCTCCAAATCGAAATTGTCCAAATCAGTAAATTTTCAGCATAAGCACTTTTGTTTGGCGTGTTAAAGGCTTTCCTCGCTTGAAGCAGTCAATTATATATTTCTTTTTTTATTTTTACTTGTGCTTGTGGTTTTTAAAAACTAAATCATAATTTATGTACATGTTCGCATTTTTATATATGCAAAAAATTTTAGAAAATATTATTTTTAATACAGACATAAAAAAGGGATATTTCAGCTTGATAACTTCCTGCAATAATTAGGTAAAACATACAAAAAAGGTTAATTTTATAATCCATACATTTATCACAGGATGTTATACAATTTTGTCAAATAGATAACGCGCGGGAAAAACCCACGCTTACCCATCGAGTACTGTAAGTAAAAATCGGTATGATAAAATAGCAATGAAATTGGAGAAAGTTTAGCCGAACTGTAAACATCATTTTCCAGGCAGCGTGAACGCACTTATTGATAAAAATTGAGATTCTAACTAAATGTCATATGTCTTCAGTCGCCACCACTCTACTAGTTTAGTGATTTTTTTGGAATACTAGCGTTTTAATTTTTTCATAAATCTACTACAGGTATGATATAGCTCTCCCAAATCTGACACCTGATCTGGTTGATGATACTGACAAAAGGATCTCCGCATATTTCAAAAGTTCAGCTTATAAGCTATCTGAACCCATAACTTTGTTTCTGATTCTACAGTAAATGAGAGAAAATACTCCACGTATTTGACCACCAAACACGGCATAAACCTTAATTTTTTATTTGACACAAATAAAAAAACAATATGCAGACTTCAAATTAAATACAGAAGTTTTTAGAAAAACGGATCAGCACGTCAATCTGTCAATTCAATTGTCAGCAGGGACATTCGAAAGTTGAGTGGGTCTGTATTCTGTAAGCTCACGTGTGCGCTTTGGAAAGTTTGAAAAACAATATTGAATATTTTTGCCGTGGTTCTTGAAGTAGATTCCATGTCTGAAGTCTTTTGTTAAATAAATTAAAATAATATAACATTGTATAATATTTAATATTACATCGTAAAATATTTTTTATTGTGTTTTAGCGAACAAAAGATGGACTTGACAACTGTCCAGTAATTGTTTTTCTCCTTAACCACTAAGAAGAATAAAAGCTTTGTTTATATTTCCAAGTAGTCCGGATTTGTTTTTTCCTAGAAAGTTGTACTCTAATAATATGTTGTATATTTTGTTCAAAAAAATCAGCTGCAACTTTTTTCTCGTTAAGGCGTCATTCAGAACTTTGTGAGTCTAGTTAATTTTTTTTCGGTTTGTTATTAACACTCACCGTTCTATTGTTGTTTCAAAATGAATGTCCCAACTTCATGATTATGTCCACTCAAATAATATCTTTATGCCAAAACTGTAAGCCAATATTGAATATTGTTTTAAGAAGGTTGCAATGAGTCGGCCGTACTTCAGTTGAATTGTAATTCCGTCAATGATCTAAGCGGACTAAACGACAAAAACTACAAAAAGATCTTAAATTCTATGAAGAGTCTTGGCCTATGCAACTCAGATGTCATTAAGAACTGTGGGAAATTTAGAAGCATTCAAATTGGTACAGGAAGCAGCAACTGCGGTACCATCACTGCTACCATCAGAAGATTCCAAAAAACAACTAGTTAGTCACAAAACTATTTGTTTAAGAAGCATTATCGATGTTAATCAGAGCTAGGTTAACAGCAGTGTAATGTTATTCACAAAAAAGATAAACTAAAATTTCCATTCTATTCTTTAATGCAGCAGGCAAAAAAAAAAAAACAATGCATATCCCAGTTATACAAAAATGTATGGTGCCTGTGGTGAAGTTAAATTACAGTCGCTTTTAGGTCAACTTTCAGAAGAAGCTCAAGAAACCAAAAATAGGGATATCAAGAGCTTTCGCACAGGTGGTTGCAAAAATTTCTCAAGCTCTTTAACAATGAAAGATATTTTTAACAATTAACATTAGACACTTTTTTTTTACTTATCCGTACCAAGTCACTTCAACCACCCCACCACCAACTTGCCAACTTGTACTTAAGAGCAGTCAGAGTCTCCACTAAGCCGTCTGTACTCCTACATTTTTGATGAGAGTCTTGCAGCAAAACGCATGTGGTCGACGTTGATGTTCGACCGTCAGGATAGATGTTACTTTTAAAGTCTTTTGTATTGTACCGCATTCCTATCTTGTGCAAAGTTTATGGGCGGTCCTTTCGTGGAGGCTTTACCTTTTGAATGTTCCGTCAAAAATATTTTTCATACAGATTTTTGCAATGAAGTCCTCAAGTACAATTTTTACCAACTTCCGCGATCAGACTCCGTTCTAAATTTAAAAGAATTCTTCTTTAATAAAATCTTCAATTTCATAGTTAGGGGCAAATGCAGATACATACTATATGGATATCGAGTCACAAGTATTTTCTTTAAAAAATTTAGAAAAGCTTTACTCAGACCGTTTCTCCTGTATGGAGAAAGTGTTTTGTTTCAAGACAAGCATTTTAAAAGAATGTAAGGAATTGTAAGCCAGATTTAGGCAATTGCCTTAAGTACTTGTTTTTGACTCCATCTATGTGCAGAATACACGTTGGCAATAAATAGAACACTATACTCCTCAAGATCACGGAATAAATAATCATTGGTTTTATTACTCGGACGATGTTTGGTCGATAAACAAACAAAATTTTCACTTTACAATTGCATAGCGCGCCATTTACGCTGGAGGTGTGATCGCATCTCATATTTTCCAGGACACCGAAGGGATTACTGTGAGTGGTGAACGATACAGTGACAAAATCAATGAGCTTTCCTTGCCGTAAATTGGGACTGCGGGAAATGTGACTCTAATAGGACATTGCACCCGCACACGGATTCCCGCGGGACAGTGGAGAATATTCTCAATAAGAATACCGCCCAATACTCTCGCCAAAACTTTTGAAAATGCGGTACAAAGAAACCAAATGGTCATCAATTATATCGGCTTCCACTTGACCGATATAATCTTGGAAAAAAATGACCAATTACCCCAAGACCTTGATTCTTATAAAAATTGAGGCCAACAAATAATTTTTTTTTCAGTTTCAAGATTCGTGTGAATGCTCCTCAGGTGAATTA
The DNA here is from genome assembly GCA_963555765.1 of Orthonevra nobilis. Classification (NCBI taxonomy): domain Eukaryota; kingdom Metazoa; phylum Arthropoda; class Insecta; order Diptera; family Syrphidae; genus Orthonevra; species Orthonevra nobilis. The sequence continues at coordinate 126,180,615 of OY743225.1, read as the reverse complement.
TAACTGGCTTAAGGTACTAGCTCCCAATATCCTCAGCTAGCCAGATAGCAAATGATGTATCGATCTTATTAAATGGTTTGTAGGACAAGCCAGTTAGGTCTGCAACTTGAATAAGCTTAAATTTCTTTTGATGTTTGGGCACTTTTGGGATAGCTTGTTTAGAGTAGAAAGTTTAGAAGTAGAAAATGGAATAGACTTATCGAATTTTTTTTTAGTGAAGGGTATCCATTTCCATTTTCTCATCTTCAAGTTCCCTTACAGAAAGTTTCCCATTGAACACCGTTTTCTTTTACAAATCTTCCAAAATGTAATTACGTGATTAATTGTTGTTTGCTGTTGGAACTATTTGAAAAGGAGGACAATAACTTACGAGCATCCATAATCTACAGTGTTACTTTTCTCCCGAGCGATATCAAAGATGCCTCGACTGCCTTATTCTTCAAATGATACTAACGTTGCCATATTTTCTCATTTAAAAAGTTGTTCATAAGACAGAAGTCGTTATGCTAAGGCTTTTTACCAATTCATTGGCTTCACATAAATCAGATTCTATTTCATTTACCACGCATGACATCTTTGAGAGCTTGTTGTTTTTAAATCGAATTCACATTCACTTTTGCGATTTATTGGGTTCCAACAAGGTCAAAATTCCCCCCACCAGCAATATTCTAAGAAAAAAAAAAAATCATCATGAATTACGAACACATCCATTCGCTGTTAAGCAATTTTCGAAATTGTTAAGTGATTTACGATACAACAAATAATGTTTAAGTCGAAAACGTTGCAACATTACAAATTGGCCCCCATTACGGATTACTTTTCGAACGACCAACAGGCCACCACCACCACTCACGCGGAGGCTCTTTTCAATTGACTTGGGGTTGCTCCTGTCGATAAAAGAATAAAAGAAACATGGCGACCTCCTTCGACTACATTCTCCGGTGCAAGACCCTCTTCAAATGGCATTCTAAGTGGGTGGGTGGGTGACACATTCCCCCTGAGTCCTGACATATCCTTTGAGTGAATATTTTTTTATTGCCAAAATATGATAATCGATCCGATCCACTGTAAAGTGAATGAAAAACCAATGAAAGGGTTGAGATTTGTTTCCACTAGAATTTCAACCCCGACACGTCTTCTGATTTGATAAATTGAATTACACTGTCCTTTAAGGCATTAGTAGAGATTAGATACTTTTTTTTTTTGAAGCGATCGATTGAATCGATTCCTGTGCAGGAAGGGGGTTGAGAAAAAAAAGTGTTGTGATGTGTCGAAAATTAATTATTTCGCTTGCGGACACAACAACAGCAGCACAAGCTAAGGGGCCAAATGGCATGGAGCTACGCTACGAGTAGTGTCTCCCCTAATCGCGCTCTGCGCTCTGGCGGCCATAAATTTTCCTAATTATGCGAGCGATTTAATTATTTTCAACCGGGAAGGTAATTTGTGTCACTAATTGCGTACAAATTGGATTTTCCTGCATGAGATTATTGTTTATATTACAGGTGGCTTTATTGGCTTATTTGGGCCATAAATTTTATAGACACCCGGAGGCGCATTAGCCTCGGATATAATTAGAGATTAATTCAAATACTGTACTGTGTACTCGTATTGGGTGTCCTACCTGGGATATTTCTCTTTATCAATGAAATAAAAATCGTTTATGGTTGCCATTCTGTATCCAAGTGACAACATTGTTCGATTGTTGCTCAGAAATGATTCACTATTGCGTAAGCTTTATTACGCGTGTAGATAGATATTTCGACATTGCAATGGTATCTGAATGAAATGTCTTCCATTTTAATCTCTCATTTAATTTAACATTAATTGAAAATAAATCACAGTTGATCATCGTATGTGATTACTTTCGTAGAAATTTAATAATTACTGAATAAATTGACAATTAAGACGGTAACTAAGCCATGCGACTTTGACATGCTTGTCGGACCCTATATTATAAATCGATCGATAACAGTGCTTTTAGATAGTTACGACAGCGAACAGCTATCTGCAAAATATGAAAAATAAAGAAAAAATGCCTACCTTGAAGTTTGTTGTTTTTGTGGAGACTTTCCTTCGCAAATGTTTTTTGTTATTGTTTAAAACAAGAGACCTGTTTAGAATTTTTATTTAAAATTATGAGGTTAGATAGCAGGCGCAGTCCAAAGTATGTATCTTTAAGTATAATTAGGAAATTCAAAGCCCACTGAGGCAACAAGCAATAAGCTTAAGGGGTTTTCAACAGGGACGTTACAAAAGTAGAGCGACAGGGACAGCCTACGACGCCATATTTCTTGCCGCTCTTTTGACATTTGTCTTCAGTAAGGTTTGCCATTTCATGATGGAAAGATATACGAGCCAACAACGAGTCAAAATTATAAAAATTTAGTACCGAAATTCGGAGTCAGTGGCCTTAACGTTAAGAGCGCTACGCCCAATTTATGGTCGTCATAATCGTCCTAGCAGATCAGCAATTTGAATCCACAGGCACAGGACGAAATGTTCTCATGCCAGTGAGACAAAGATGCGCCCGTAGTGTCGAGAATTTCGCTTCAGCTGAGGCTTCAGTTGCAGGAAAGCCCATAAGTGTCTCTCACACGTCGTTCTCAAGCGTTGGGCATCTCTGTGACTATGACGTCGTTGTGGCGAATTTTGCGAAAAGATCTTGGCCTACATATTTACAAGATTAAATTGACGCAAGAACTGAAGCCGCCTGACCACCAGAAGCGTCGTATGTTCGTGAATTGGGCTGAACAACACCTTAAAAATGATTCGGATTTTCATCGAAAAATGAATTTCAGCGATGAGGCTCATTTCTGGCTGAATGGCTCCGTCAATAAACACAATATACGGTATTGGTCAAGCAGCAATCCACAAATACTCCATGAGTCATCATTGGAATCCCGAAAAAATTTCGGTTTGATATGGTTTATGGGCCGGCGGCGTCATTTGGCCGTACTTCTTCCGTGATGATCGAGACCAGCACGTTACTGTGAATGGGGATTGCTACCGTTCAATGATAACCGAATATTTTTGGTTCCAATTGGATGAAATGGACTTAGAGGACATGTGGTTCCAACAGGAAGGCGTCACAAGCCACACAGCGAATGTCACAATCAATTTATTGGAAACCAAGTTTGGAGAACGTGTTATCTGACGAAATGGTCCGGTCGCTTGGCCGCCTTGGTCGTGTGATTTGACGCCGTTAGACTATTTCCTGTGGAGCTACGTCAAGTCTATGGTCAATGCCAACAAGCCAGCGACGATTTATGAACTTCGTACGAATATCGAACGTGAAATTGCAGCAGTATCGGCCGATTTATGCTTGAAAACCGTCGAAAATTGGGTTCAGCGTCTGGACCTCTGCAAGCGTGGCCGTGGTGGCCAAGCAAATTAAATCGAGTTCCACACATAATGGCATCGAACATACAGGATTAAAGAATTTCATTGACATCCAAAACCGTTTTTGTTTTATTTAAAAAAAACTTTTGTAGAGCTCTTATTGAAAAACACTTTATAAGCAACTTTTATTTCAACATATTCTAACATTCAAGCAACAGTGTTGCCAGAAATTTCTAGCTGTCATGTCATCAGACGACTTCGATAATATGTGATGGAATTTAAGAAAAAAGAGACAAAATAAAAGGAAATATTGCGTGCACCCTGCATTTACTAATTTGATAAACCATGGTGGAAATATTCGCGCAAGGGAACTCAGAGCACACCTTACCTAATTTCAAAATTGTTACAGAATGAGCCTCGAAACTATTGAAACTCTTTTAAATCTATGATAGTTGAGCCATTGATTGTAAAATAGGATCCAAATTGCAGAGGGAGTGTATCAGTCCTACGGAAAGATTATTGATAACACTAAGGTTAAAAATTCATTTTAATTACAAAATAATATAATCAGGTTGGCAACTAAGAAATCGCCGATTTTTTTTAGAAAATAAAAGACAATTTTTTCAAGGAACGAAATAACTTTATTCTGTATTGTATTGACCATTTTGAACAATGACCTTTTTACATCACTCAGGCAGTATCATAAAAGTTCTGGTTTTTATCAGCAAAAAACGTAACCAGGTACGATATGACATCATTATTATTAATGAAATTTTTATCATTCAAGGAGTTTTTCAAAGATCGAAATAAAAAGTCATCAGATGGTGCAAGGTCAGGATTATATGGTTGATGTGACAAACCATCCCAACCTAGCTCCAATAATTTTTGCCGAATGACCAAAGATGTGCGTGGCTTTGCATTGTCATGATGGAATATAACGACTTTTCGATTTGTCAATTCGGGCCGCTTTTCTTAACTGCAATGTAAAATTTTGTTAGTTGTTCAATGTAGACATCTGAATTGAATGTTCGGTTGGGTGGTAAAAGTTCAAAGTAGACAATTCCTTTGTAATCCCAACAAACTGATAACATTACTTTCTTTTGATGAATATCAGCTTTTGATGTTGTTCGAGCTGGTTCACCTGGCTTGCTTCACGATCTTTTTCGATTGACATTCTTATAAAAAAACCCATTTATCATCACCAATTACCAATCATTTTGAAAATACATCGTTTTCATTACGTTTCTTTAACAAATCGCAGATGCTTATGCATTGTGTTAAATGATTTGCTTTCATGGGGAACCCATATATCGAGTTATCGTACATACGTAGGCTGATAGATATATTTCTGGCCTAATAATGAAAATGCGAATATTTATCATCAAAAGTAATTTTATTGTTTTTCAAAGTATTCTCCAGCATGATTTATACACTTTTGCATGCGCTCAAACCAATTTTCGAAACACTTTTTCCACTCCGATTGAGACACGTCCAAAACATGGTTTTTGAACGCTTCAACAGCATGTTCTGGCGACGAAAATCGTTGACCACGAATTTTTTTTCTTGATGTGCGGGAATAAAAAGAAGTCATTGGGTGCCAAGTCAGGGCTGTACGGCGGATGACTCATCAATTCGACGTTTTGGCCGGGCAAAAAGGCGCTGGTTTGAGCCGATGTGTGAGAGCTCGCATTGCCCTGGTGAACTATGATTCGTCTTCTCTTGTTCGTTTTTCGAATGTTTCCAAAGACTTCAGGCAAATAAATTGTGGTGTACCACTCAGAATTGACCGTCCTATGTTGCTCAAGCGGAACAGTCGCCACATGATCAGTTTTGCCGAAGAAACAGGCGACCATTTGCTTCGAAGTGCTTCTTCCACGAACAACTTTTGTTGGATTTGGCTCGTCTTCGAAGACCCACACGGCCGATTGTTGTTTTGTTTCGGGCTCATCGCATAGATCCATGATTCGTCACCTGTGACAATCTTATAAACGTCTTTTGAAGCACCGCGATCGTATTTTTTTTTAAATTTCTTTGCACCAATCGACACGAGCCTTTTTTTTGAGCGATTGTCAAATTGTGAGGGATCCAACGAGAACAAACCTTTTTTTACGGCCAGGTGTTTATGTGATATCGAATGTATGCTGGTGGGAGAAATACCCAGGGATGCTTTTAACTCACGGTATGTCACATGACGATCTTGCATTATCAGTTTACGCACGGCATCAATGTTCTCTGGCACAACGGCCGTTTTTTGAACGACCTTCACGGAATTCGTCTTTGAGCGAGCATCGGCCATGACTGAATTCATTAAAACAGTTTTTCACAGTGCTATAGGATGATGCTTCATCGCCATATAAAGATTTAAGTTCATCAATGCACTCTTGTCGTCATAATCCACGTCGAAAGTTGTGAAAAATGATTGCACGAAAGTGTTCACGAGTTAACTCCATGACAACACGTTCTGAGTGATGTTATGATAAAAAATGTCAAAATTTACAGTGAAAATGTCAGATTGCACCAGAAATATATCTAGCAGTCTACGTAAAGTATTGAAAACAAAAAACCATGCGTTTGTTCTTGTTAGGCGCAACAACGCACACCGCCGGGTACCTCGGTACCTCGTTTGGGGTATGATTGGATTAAACTTTGTTACGACCGGCGAAGATATTCGCGCTCCATCAAATAGCTCCACCGCAGCGTAAATGCAAAAGTGGGAACGTATCGCATCTGTGTTTATATTGGCAACGATAATACATCGCGGCAAATCGCCACCCACGGACACGCGTACCTTAAAGAACGCATATGCAAATGTGCAAATACAGATTGCGCTAATGGCCATTACTACTCATGTTCATATGTAAATGTACATCGGACCCAAAGCACCCATCGCCATCATGGGCCTCAGCTTCGCCAGGACCATGTTCCAATTGGCAAATAATCTATCGTCAATTGAATAAATTGCCACTCTCGGAAATTGTCCAAACAAAATCTAACGCTGCGACACACACAAGCAGCAGTTCTCTTCCGGTGATTGCTTAGAATCATGGCCGCCCAACTGCAACCGATACTCGTAGCTTAACTGGCGGTGAGTGCTAACAAAGGTTTAAGCTTTGATTCGCATCCGCTAAAGGCACACAAGTGCCAAAATTCCAAATTGCCCAACGCGTACGTACGTAGTTTTTGATTAGTTTTCAATTTGAAAACCAATTGGGATTCCACCATTGAATTGTAACACCATTGGCGATTGCGAACGCGAACACCAGCAACACAATTCGAAATCGGCATCAATATTGTTGTTGCTTTTGTTGATGTTGATGGAGCTGGAGCTGGAGCTGGAGCCCCGTCACTGCTTCAGCGAGATCAATTTATTTGAATAATTGCGCAAATTGTTGGCACAAGGATATCACATCGCTTAGCTTTTATCTATTGATTTTGAAATTATGAGAGTAAACAGTGGAGCGAGCCTCTGCGATGGCAGTTCTGCGGGTGTTCCATGGTTGCATGGGATGAGAAGAAACACACTCTGGAAATATATATGTACATAGTATAAAGGTGGCTTCTCTTGATGATGACGATGAATGCCGGATGAAGAAGTTTGTTTAGATTTCCAATTAAAATGTTTTGATTGCAGAGTCGGCAATGCACACCGCCACTCCAGGCGATCTGCTGCTGAGGATTTTTTTCCTAATGTGACCAGTTTTAATTTGTTTTAATTCAGTTGATGAATTAGTTAAAGGTTTTCCATGAAGGGAAGATAATTTTGCAATTGACGAAAAAAAAAATTAATAATGAAATTAGAAGGAATTTTTTTGAAACTACTCAGACAAAGTTACGAATAAGTCGAAGTGGCTTGCAAAAGTTTTATATTTAATCGAAAGACAATTCACATGCTCAAAATAATCACATCACTCAGCCCTTACCGTAAATGCGGCGAAGGGTTTCTCAAATCCGGCAAAACAATTTTTTAACGATCAAAATATCGTAAGCCTTAAAACACCAGTATTCAACCTTTGGATAAATGTGTCGTACATCTTCACTCGCTATTTGTAGTATTCTCTGGCCTAGACCTCTTCTTCGCTTAACTATACAAACTTTTTTCAATCCCGTACTTAACAATAGAGCTCTAAAAGAATCCTATCGGCTACAAACATCTACATCTAGAGGCATGAATTTCATGTAATTTTTGAAATGTCGTAAAAAAAAGGCAATTTATACTTTTACCATCCATTTTTTTATTAGTTATTTATTAACATAACAAGAATACACAAAAAAAAAAAAATAAAAAAGTTGAAAATTTCAAAAATTAGCAGTTGATGAAGTGGAGGTCTCAAAAAATTGGCGCGTAACCATACCCACGATTTTAACCCTCCTAGCAATCTGAAACCAAAAAACAATTAGATTGTTAATCGAGAATAATGTCGCAATGTTTGGAACTACGGAAAAGTTGGAAAGATTTTTTTTCACAAAATGGCGACTGCCTGAAAAAAAAACAATTTTTGTACCACTTTTTTGACTGTTTTGAATTTAAAAAAAAAGTAATAGAAATTTGGGGATGGGGACAGTTCCACACAAAGACATTTCAGACATAGGCAAGTCTATAAAGAAGACTCTCTAAAAATTTCAGGTAAACCGATCCAATAGAACCTGAGAAATCGTGGGTATTATTTTCAAAAAAGACAGTTTCGAGAAAAACGCATTTGAAGTTTCGCGTAAAGTTTTTCGCCGTCTAAGTCATGAAATTATATTGTAGATTTACATTTATTCAATCTGCCATTCCTGCTTCATACATCGGACCTTCCTCGACTTCGAAAAACTATTTTCCGCGTTTCTCTCTGGCAGTTCTGGCCTCCTTCGATGCGTTGAATGCTCGTATCTCGGAGCGGTCAATCCGGGCGTTGTCGCGTTTCACAGCAAATGAATGAGCTTCCGGGCCAATTTTCATTCCCATAAGCCCATTTTATTTTTAACCCTGAATAAGCCACTGATAAAGCTCAAAACACTTTGTATCTTGTTTTTAGTCGAAAGCATTCAAGTAAGTGCAAAAGGGTTACCAGCAGATTCCGACAAAAATGTTCACTGAAAACTTTCATGCGAATATTTTTAAAGTAGGAACAAAGATTGAAGTCACTTACGAATAGGAAACATACAATATCATTGCTAATAATGATTTTACATTGAATCATATGAGAGGCCTTACATTAAAGCAACTTAATATCGGTCGAACAAAAAATGTTGCTGATTGCGGCAACATTATTGCTGGCGATATTTGCGAGTGTAGTGACAGGTCACTATTGGAAAAATATCGGTGTATTTACGATTTCACTTGAAAAGACCACAGCAGAAGGGATGTAATTGAAATGGCATGAAAAGCAATCGAAGTTGAAGTTAAACTTCCACGTAAGTTTATTACAGGCTATTTTATTTTTACATAGGTTTAAATAGTGTGATTATTTTGCCAATGATAATGCATTTTCAGGTTTTATAAAATAATTTTTTTAAATCATCTCTTAATTCATAAGCCGATTTATTATGAGATTCATTGTTAAATTGGCAGTTTACTATGCGAAGAAGAAATGACAGAGACAGAGCTCCTAACTGGCAACAGTACCGAGACTTTAGAACAAGAGGTACCTTTACCCAAGGATTGTCCTAATGCTTCTTCGATATCTCACTCACCTGATCCATCATCAGTAGATGAATTTGAAAACTACTACCTAATTAAATCTACGAAAACGACCAAAACAACAAACTTAAATGTTAAAAAACGATCGCCCTTAAGCTTTGTTCAGACGATTGCCAGACCTGACAATATTGTCAGATCTGTCAGTGAAAAAATTGTCCCAAATGTCTGGCAACCGTGTGAACTGACAATTTTGTTTGACAATATTTGCAGAAAACACACTTTCATGCGTTTAGGACATTTACAGACTCATTTGCTATTGTCAGATGTGCTGTACTTATGACGTCTGACAATTTCTTTATTGTCAAATAATTTATTTCACAGAGAAAACGAAGTTTCGGAAAAACTTTTATTTTGTTTTATTAAATCTATTTTTTGAAAATGTCTGAACACGTTGACGTGGAAAACGACCCCACATTTCGGCCTGTTGCATTTCCGCAACTTTCACAGTCGTCGTCAAAATTAAACTTAAAAACTAAAAGTACAAAAATCATATCGCAGGAAGATCCCAGGATCAAATTCTAAATTTGATCCATGAAATAGAGGGGCTACGCAGTTTGTGGGACGTTGGATGTCCTGAATATAAGCTGCCGAAATTCGACGAGCAATTTAGCGTAAAATCCTTCCTGTTGACGGCGGGCACCCAATCCTTAGTCCAAACACCCCGGCGTTTCTGTGGCAATTCATCCTCTTCGCTGCTCTCCAATATATATGCGGCCAAAACAGTCACAAGTGCTTCCTTTTGTTCCATTTCGATTCACTTTTTGCTTTATTATTGAACGTTTCTGAAATTCACTTCACAGAATGAAAAACCAATTTTTAAATTGTCTGCCAATGCCTGTCAACGGATCTGACACTTTATTTGTAAACAAACTTCTGTGAACTGACAAATTTCAACCTGACAACCTTGTCAGACAAAATATTGCCAGGCCAACCATCTGACAATGAACTGTGAACTGGCAATTTTGCATTGTAAGGTTATTCGCTATTGTCAGCTCATTTGCAGCTCATTGTCAGATAATTGACAGATCCGACAATATTGTCAGGTCTGGCAATCGTCTGAACATAGCTTTAGTAAGCGAATCTCAAGTCATCTAGACTCCTATGATTTATTGTCTCCTCTGCAATGTGGTTTTCGAAAGCACCACTGTTGTTCAACCGCCACAGTTAAGGTACTAGACGATATTAGGATGCAATTCGATCGGGAGCATATCACTGTGCTATGTTTGCTTGATTTTTCTAAAGCCTTTGATAGAGTAAATCATGCAACTTTTTTAAAAAAACTTCGGTCGTATTTTGGATTTAGTGAAAGTTCTGTACGGCTTATTAGAAGCTATATATCAAACAGAATGCAAAGGGTGTGTGTTGGTGACTGTGCCTCTAATTATTTGGACTTATAGGCAGGAGTCCCGCAGGGGTCTATTCTGGGACCTACTCTGTTCTGTTTATATATAAATGGCCTACCAAAAGTGTGTTAAAATGTGTCCTTACATCTCTATGCCGATGATGTATAAGTACACTTATCTAGGCATATTGATCTAGGAAGACTTATTGACAATACATAACTGGTCTGTGTGTAATGGTCTGATACTTAACCCTAATAAATCGCAGTCTATAATTTTTTCTAATAAATTCAGAAGTCAGTATTTTTAGCGAACGTACGACTTTAGATGTAGATAGAGTTACCAGTCTCGGGTTTAGGATAAACAGAAGCCTTTCCGCCACAGATCATGTGAACTATACGGATGGACGCACTTATGCCACTCTCCGCAAACTTTGGCTGTCTGCGGCATTCACTCCATTAGTAAAAAAATTAAAGATGGTCAAAACCCTAACTATACCAAGCATCTGTTATGCTGCGGTAGTTGTCGCTTTTAATTACACCATAAGATACGTATTCAGACTGCGGAGGTATGACCATGTTTCTGAATATCATCGGCTTATTCTTGGGTGCACTTTAGGGGGAATATATTGATATAAGGTGCTGTATCTTCATGCACAGGGCCATTCACAACCAATTGTATGGGTGCCCAAAGATATTTTAACTCATCACGTCTTTTCTTCGTCCACGTCGCCAGGCTCTTAAAAGAATGGTGATTGAAGTCTTTTTGAATTCAATTGCATCAATAAAATCTTGATTTCATTGATTAAAATTTTGGAGGAGGAGCAGGGTCTCCAATGCTTCTACCAAGTCTTTCTGACCTCGTTTTAGAAGGAATAATATTATATCCATATAATTTTTTCACTTGTCACTTGTAAGGGCATACACCAATCATAAGAATTCGATTTTTTTTTTTAAATTTTGTGACCACTGGAAACTTTTATTACCTTCGAATCACCCCAAAATAATATTCAATTTTCAATTTATTTCAATTTATTTATTTAAACTTAGTGGTTTGTACATTAAGATCATATCTTTTATAGTATGAGAAAATATTTGAATAGATAATGCATGTTTCAGTATAAGTTATAATTTCAAATTTCCATTTTACTTTAAATTAAATAATGATTAAATTTTTAATTTAATTATAACTTCGTATTCAGTTAAATTTTAATTTTAAGTAGTAGTTTAGTAATTCATTAATTTATTTCAATCCTATTATTTATTATTTTAGTTTTTGTTATAACTTAGTTCCAATTTTTAGATAAAACTCTAATTTTAATTCAATTTTAATTCCAATTCTGCTGCTGGGAAAAATAATTATAGATAGCAGTTTTAAAGCTTGCGGTGTTCGATATACATTTGATGCGTACGTGAAGTGAATTCCATAGTCTTGTTGTATTAACGAAGAAGAGCCGGGAAGAATTCAAGTATGTGAAACGAGGAATTATCAAATTAAAAGTTCGCAAAGAGCGAGCGAATTGCAATTTATTAGACAAGTAAGCCGGGGATTTATTATGTATAATGTTATGTAGGAACATACAGTTTCTTGCTTTCATATATTGTTGACGGGTACAGCCTAGAACTCTTCTAGAAGATTCAGTGATATGAGCATCCCTACGAAGACCATATATATAACGAGCTGAATCATTAAAAGCAACTTGCAGTTTATATTGTGTTAGCGCGTCAAGTTTACTGTAAACTACCTCGGCATAAGATATGATGGGAATGTCAAGAGTGCGTACCAATTTACGTCGCGTTTCAGTAGGGGTGAAATCAGCAGTTATCCATAGTCTTCGCAGGCAGCCATATATACGACCTACAACATTATTAATATGCTTGTCACAGACAAGTTTCGTGTGATTGTAAAACCAAGGTTGGTCACCGAATCAACTAGCTTAAGTTTGTTATTAGCCAGCCAAATGTCCGGGCTAAATTCAGGTCAAAAAGTGTATTGGAAATTGGGATAGCTTGACATTTTGCGGGGTTAAGGACTAAACCATTGACAGTTGACCAGTTATATATTGCATGCAGATCCTCATTAATTTTCAAGGTTAGGTCAAGGAGATTACTTTTAGGACCAGACATATAAATGGATGTACACATACTTGCACACTGATGGAAGGTCGTTTATAAAGATACAAAACAAAATAGGACCTAATATCGATCCTTGAGGTACTCCTTGTAAAAGGGATTTGAGTGAGGATTGTCTATCACCAACGTCAACTCTTTGAGTTCGGTCAGAGAGATAGCTTTTAATGAGTTTAACAGCCCTTTTACTGAAGCCAAAAAAAAGTATGTAGTTTCCAGCAGAGAATCTTTGGGTCCACCCTATCAAAAGCCTTTGAAAAGTCCAATAAACAAAGGAGAGTTACAAGTCGTTTGTCAAAGGCCTGCCTAACGTCATCCATTATATTTACCACAGCTGTGAGCAGCTGTGTTTGGCACGGAACCCAGACTGAAACGGGTATAGTAGAGAGTTAGCACGCAGATGATTCTGAATTTGATTAGCTAACAATTTTTCAAAAACTTTGGACGGACACGGCAAGATGCTAATAGGTCTGTAGTCATCAGGAGATGTAGGATTCGACTTCTTGGCAACAGGTATGACTCTTGCAGTTTTCCAAATTTTTGGAAAAGTAGAGGTCATTATGCACGTGTTAATTATCTCAGTTAAATATACAATTACTTGAGGTAATATAAGCTTTATGAAGCGCAATGGTATACCATCTTCACCAGTTGCATTCGACTTTATGGATGCAATACTAAGAATCACATCACTAACAGTGACCAATTCAAAGTCTGTTTCACGGTTTAAATGTGTGGCACCATCCGAACTAAAGTCAAAGCTAATTGTTTGACTATTCTTAGAAATAAGATGATCATTTAGCTCATTTGGATCTAAATTACAGCTACTGTCTTTTTTGGCATTAACTCCAAACTGTTCCAGGCTGCAAAGTGTGCTCGGATTTCTTATTCTTTCTTACACATCCTGAATTACCTTTCGGCAATATCAATTTCTTTCTGCTACACTCGCAGATAAATATGCGCTATTCTCTTCTGCTAATTACTTAAAATCATAACGTATCAAAAATCAACCCCCTCGCCAAGTTAGCGTTTTCATCTTTTATATTTACCCTCAACTAATTGCACCATGTGCCGAATAAATTCCAAGTCCTTTTCTCTACGGTGGCATCATCCAACCAGGAATCTACATCAAATAAGCACAACCATGAACAGAGAGCAGTCGGGGGTGGGGTGATGGCAATGGCAGGGCAAAAAAGCAGGAAACATATTAAACACTCCTCAGTGCCTTAATTAAGAGCCATAAAGGACATACTTACACAGAATATCTGAACCAAAGTAGGAACTAAGTGCCTCTTTCGTATAATTAGCACAGGAGATGATGATAATGATGATGATGACGATGATGATGACGACGATGAGAACAAGGACGAGGACGAAGTTGATGTCGGCTTATACTCATACACATACGCATACACACACTATATTTTTGGGGAGGATGAAAGCGCCATTAAACTCCAGTTGACAAAATGGATGTGCGTCCCGGAATAATGGCAAATATAACCACCCGCTCGTTCAGTTAACAATTCAACCCCTATTACGACATAAGAAGGACAATTTTCCACACATCAACTGTGAAACTGTGGAACGGTGAATCCCATCAACCCAGAGAGCTTTGTCTGCCTGCCTGCTCGTTTAGACTTTTATCTCGCTGAAAAGGAAAAATATAAAATGGTCGGCTTGTGGGGGGTGGTGGTAGTAATCAAGGACATTAAAAATGGCGTCCACATTTGGCGGTAAGTATTGTTGTTTGTGCTGTTGTTGCTTTTTGTTTCGTTAAGTGAGTGCCAAGGGATGTTTGCAAGCACCGTGATGGGAGTTGGTTTTACTACCTTCAATTATGTTGGCTCAAAAAGAATAAAACACAAAAGTTTTGCTTGCCAAATGATGGAGTGGTTGGAGGGGGGCATTAAGGTAATTAACTTTTTCACCCGAAACTTTTTCGAGGGTGTGGCGACGAAAAAAGTCCATGGGCTCTGAAATCTACAAAGACTGTCAAACGTTTGGCACATTTCTTTCGAAGAAGACATTCAAAATCTAAGTCGAATAAAAGTTCGGAACACACAATTTAATTCGCGCTAAAACTAATTTGGAATTTTCAAGAGTTTATGCCAGGGATGTCATGGATATAAAATCTAGGATGTGGATATGGATAAAGAAACGGATAAATGAATAATATTTTATCAGTTCCAGATACGGTTACGGACATGAAACTATTTCGGATGATCCGATACTTACGAATATTCGATTTTTTAGGAATTGTAAAAGGAATCTACAAATAGCTCATGATTTGACAATCAAAGAAAAATAAGATTGGCCATTCAAGTAATTATAATAAACAAAAATAGCATAATAAGTTCCTATTATATTATTAAATACTATTATTAAAATCACACTGACTTTATTTTGCGAACCAAACATTAACTTGATCAAAAATGTCCAAATTAAACTCGAATAAGGACGAATTTTGCCCGGATTCAAAAATTTAGAAAACATTATTAGTAATTGTAAATGTAATCTCACAAGAATGTATGACTTTCTAATATGGCTAATCATAGGGCTGAAATGAGCAGTTGGGCAAGTTACTTGCCTTTAAGTTACATCAATTGATAGGTCCAAAATTCGGATCCTGAAAACTTGCGAATCTGGGTTTGGCACCGTTTGCAGTTGGAAACGAATTAATGGCGCTATTACGAGTGGCGAACTAGCAATAGTAGTAAAGTAAGATGATGTCTTAGTGGTGTTGCAAAAAATAATGCTATGTGTAGCCAATGACAGGGATCTGCTGTGAAAGCGAAACACTCAATGCAGAGTGATGAACCGATCTTACAAACTCTTGAATCTGAATCTTATAAAACGAATGCTAAGAAAGCGGTGTGGAAAGAGGCGTCAGTGGTGCCAGTACCAAAAATAGCTGGGACTGTCAAATTTGACGAACATAGAAAGGTGAATATGCTGCCAGTGTTCGATAAAATGTTGGACAGATAGCCAGCAAACAACTTACAAATTATTTGGAATTCTTTCGGATGAGCAATACTTTTAGAAGAGATCATTCCTGTGAGACAGTTTTGAATTGACTGATAGTAAAATGGAAACAAGAAATCGAAGAAGGGGAAGGAATAATTGCAGTGTCCTTAGACTTCAAACGGTCATTCTTAACTGTGGGCAGGAGTATATTAATTAATTGGAAAAATATGTAAATACGTGATAAAGAGATTCAATGGCTTAAAAGCTACTTAAAGGATAGAAAACAAAGAGTAAAGTTCGGTAAAAAATCTATCTTAATAAACCCCGAGATGGTAACTTAGGAGTACCTCAGGAATCAGTTCTTGGCACAATACTCTTCCTTGTGTAAATAGACGAAATAAAATATATACTTTGATAGAACAGGAAAAAACAGCAAGGAATGTTATTTAAAATTACACGAAGACTAAGGACAAATAGAAAATAAGTTAGAACAAAACAAATTAAAACTAATTATAAGCAAAATGCCATGGTAATGAGATTTCCAAGTTTAAACAATCAGATGGAAGGCTGTGATATTGAAATGGTAGTCAGCAAATTGAACTTTTGAGATCACAGTGAATATATGTGGTAAAAAGTGGGAAAAAACATCGGATTCCTGCGGCGAATATGAAATAAAGTCTTGCTACTTACGCTGGTAAATGTTTATAATTTAATAGTAAAGCCAAATTGTGAAAATTGCTCTACCATGATATTTATCTGTCGCCGGGGTTTACTAGAAGATCTACAAAAATTGCAAAATAGAGCCATGTGATTCAGCCTTCACTGCAACCGATACGCACCAATTAAATTTATCCTCGGAGCACTTAAATGGATGAATATGAAACAATGACTCGCTTTCAACATTCTGGTATTCATACGGAGAATGAAAAATAGAAACACTCCTTCGTACCTGCCAAATTAAATAAATCTAGTGTCCGATGTTCGGCAGATATTCAGATCAACTTTGTAAGATCAACAGCAACTAAAAATTGTATAATTTTTAAAGGTTTCAAAGTGTTCAACCAACTTTCCAACAACATTTAAGTGGAACTAAATTCAAAGATTATAGAATAGATTTATATGTTCAAGCACAACTGATCTTTTAAATTGTAAATTTGAAAATTTTGTAATTGCAGTATTTAAAAAACTCCAAAAAAGAGAAGCAACAATAGTTTTCCCTGCAGGGATTCAGTTTTTTCAAAGCCTTTCGATCTCTCTGGGTCATTTGCGTTCTCAGCACAATTCCCTGCGTATCGGTGACAAAAAATTTTTAACAACTACACATAGACTGGGTGCTTGGTGTAGAGCCCGCAGCACGAATTTTGATCATTCGTATGAGATCATGACTGTTTCCTTGATCATAGGGCGACATTAGTCACCACTTTTTGACGCCAGAGGTTCACACTGGCTCATTTGAAATTCTTTCGCTTAGGTGCTCTTGGCTAGCGTATAATATTAAATTCCCATATTATTTTCTGTTATTTTTCTACCAAAAGGATAGTTTTAGAATAGTAGCCATTTAGAATAGTTAACGAGTGTCTTGGGTCAATAAGCAAGTGGTGGATTTTTAGCCAGTTACAGTGTGGATCTTTATGTTATGTTATCTTGTTCTACATAAGACTGAACTTCAATCAATCAATCTGCCAAAGATTTGTTCCTGTCGGATATAAGCATGGAAAAGGATAAATTCTTATAAGTTTCATTTCTGACAGGCTCCCTCAGCTCTGCACTAGAGTTCGCGGAATCCATCTTTAATATAGTCTTGAGATTTGACGGTGGCAGGTCTGAACATATGAAACTCACATTCTAGAACTTTCTATTGATGCGGAAAACAGTCAGGCTATCGCTTATCGGTTTGAAATGGATGACCTCAATTCTAAGCTGTTTTCCAACGACAAAGTCGCACCCTTATATGAGCAAACTTTTATACTACTGTGTCCAAAAAATAAGGTGACATTGTATTTATTTTGAAAATTCTTTATTTATTCTTCCAAATCAATTTCATCCCCTTCAAAGTAATTCCCTCTCGATGCAATGCACTTATGCCACCGGATTTTCCAATCTTTGAAACACTGGTTGTAGTCACTTTCCGGGATGGCCTTCAGTTCCGTCTTCGCTGCGGCTTGAATCTCCTCTATCGTATCAAAACGGTGTCCCCGGAGCGGTATTTTGAGCTTGTTGAACAGCCAGAAGTCGCACGGCGCCAGATCAGGTGAATACGGTGGTTGCGGAACGATGTGGGTTGAGTTTTTGGCGAAATGATCACGAATTACGAGTGCGGTATGGGATGGTGCATTATCGTGGTGTAAAAACCAAGAATTGTTTTTCCACAATTTCGGCCTTTTTAGGCGGATAGCGTTACGCAAACGACGCATAACGTTCAAATAATACTCCTTGTTGACTGTTTGGCCGGTTGGAAGGAATTCATAAAGCACAACACCACGATAATCGAAGAAAACAGTCAACATGACCTTGATTTTTGAGCGACTTTGGCGCGGTTTTTTTGGTCTCGGCTCTCCTTTGGCACGATATTCGCTCGATTAATCGGTTGTTT
The DNA here is from genome assembly GCA_963555765.1 of Orthonevra nobilis. Taxonomy (NCBI): domain Eukaryota; kingdom Metazoa; phylum Arthropoda; class Insecta; order Diptera; family Syrphidae; genus Orthonevra; species Orthonevra nobilis. The sequence goes on along the minus strand of OY743225.1, from coordinate 126,162,567 downwards.
CGGGGTCGTAAGCATAGATCCAAGTCTCATCGCCAGTTATAATGCGTTTCATGACATCCTGGTAGTGGGAAAGCATTGTTTCACACACTTCAACGCGACGCCTTTTTTCCAAAAAATTCAATGTTATCGGTACCAGTCGAGATTTGACGCGCTTGAGGCCCAAAGCATCCTTCAAAATGGTATTGACTGAGCCTTTCGATAAGCCAACTTCATCAGCAAAGTCTCTAATCGATAATCGATGGTTTTTCAACACCAAATCTTTGATTTGTTGGACGTGAGCTTCATCGGTTGAGGTTGATGGTAGCCCACTTGTAAACTTTTTTTTAGCATAGCCTCATCATCAAAGGCTTTCTGCACCATTCTCAACGTATCCGCAGCAGAAAATTGATTCCGCAAACAAAATTTAATGCAAATTCTTTGCTCAATAAATTTCGACATCGCAAAAAACGAAAAACTCACTTTTAGCAGCTCACAAAACGACGCGTATCTCAAACACTATGAATGTATTTTGACATGAAATTTCACAAAGATGTCACTGACAGTACTACCAACCTAAAAAGAAAGAAAAATTTCCAAATCCTTCGACGCGCGCAGTTTAAATTCATATGTCACCTTATTTTTTGGACACAGTAGTAAGTGCTGTAAAGTATTCCGCCTTCTATTCTCTGCATTGTCTCCATCCTTTTCAGCTGTATTCCAAAACGAGGTCAACTTGAGTTGCCCAAGGCAGGGGTCGTAATGGGTTTCCGCTTTCATTTAAGATCAGCACTTTCTTGTCATTGGGGGAGTTTAATCCTCCAGTTTCATCTGCATTGAAAACATCGCATTTACTATAATTTTCAAACAGAATATTGACAAATGACACTCTCCTTTTAAAATAGTATCTAAGCTTCTATTTATCTAGTCAACCTGTGCCGGCCTTAAAATCTGGTAAAGCCTTTTTTTAATTAATCCTGCAGATATGGGCGTGTTTTCATTTTCAGCTGCATTAAATAACATCGATGACTGCATTGACCTCATTTTCGAAAGGCAATTTTAATATTCCTTTGCGTTTTCCAAATGAAGTTCATAACCTTTTTGGAACACCGTATTTTACAGCAAAGTATTTTTTGGAACTAATTTTTAAGACAGTCAACCAAACAATAAATTCACTTCCTTTTGTATTATTATACCCAAACAAGTTTTGAAACTTCTCAGCCGAGACTTACGAATAACTATTCATGATGAGGTATCACATCGTTTTTTAGGAATAACTAAAGCTGTAGAATAGTTTCCGTCCAATATTCGCAAAGCCGTTCCTGTAATCCACAGAAACATGGACAACATTTGAAAAATCGTTGAAACTTATCATTTTGGTTAAAACACCACCAATAATCCAATCGAAGTTAATGTCCCAAATGCAGATCCCTGTACAGATTGCCAATCAATTTAGATTGTCGCCAGAATATGTTTATTCAGTCCATATGCCTGCAAATTGTATTAGAAAGAAAACCTTCCCTAAAACATTCAGTGCCATTATTACGAATTTTGATTTCAATTTAATCGCCCGAACAGCTTTGCCTGATCCTATTCATCCATTCATTTGGCCGCCGCCGCCGGAATCATGTGACAGCATATTCGGAGCGCATTACGTTCGCGGCACAAAGAATTCGACGACACCATATGTGTCAACACGCAATAATTCACCAGAAAATAATCCAAACAATTGACCGATGCGTGACGGCGGCTTACAGTCAGACACGGTGTCGTCATCTTCGCCCAGCACTCATCCCCTTCGACTTTGCGCACAGGGGACCAGAGCAATCAACCCTCACTCTAGAGCCAAATTGAATGCATTACAGGATAAACAATGGGATATCTCTTTCTAGGGGGATGCAAGATGATCTGGCTAATTGCCTGGGTTTGGCGAGAAAAGTTATTCAACTACTTTTCCGCCCCGTGGTCGGCTAAAACTGAAGAAGAGCTTACATGGCCGCCGCAGGCGGTTCTTCTAATTAAACGTGGTTAGTCTCCAGAGAGTTTCTTGTCTCGGGTGTGAACCCAAATAGATACAAGGTTACGTCGAGTGTGCTGCCTTAAGGGGTACTTGATTAGTCCTATTACGGAAGGGTGTAAAGAGAATCAATTTTGCACGACGCACTTGTTTGCCACAGGGTTCGTATGAGTGTGTATGTGTAGAAGGGCAATCCATTGAAGCAAGAAACCTCTTTTTGATAAATGTGGGCAAATAATTGCCTAATTTATGCACACTTAACTATCTGGCAAAGGGAAGCTGGCAAACAGGGTTGGCTTTAGAGGTGAGATTCATAATTGTCACAGGGGATTACAATTTAATGTTTCCTGTTTACTTTTTTTTTCTCTTTGTCACCGCTGTTTAAACATTCATGACAATTGCGTAAATGAATCAGGAAATCACATGCAAGTCTTTGTTAGCAGTTTTTTGTAGTTTTTTGTTATCCAATTGAGGTTGAAAACGGTTGGTTTTGAACGCGAAATCTACAAATTGACGCGTATCCTTTTTTTGTTGTTTCAAAGTTCTGCTTAAATTTTATCCTGTAGGACATTGAGGATTTAATTAGTCATAACGTACTGTACAGAAAAAAGATAATGTCTTGAGGATCGCAGAGGAATCTGCAACCATGTGGGGGTGCACTTGCAGAACCATGCCTGATGTAAGCTTATGGAAGAATTGTCGAAAAGTCGTTTCTCCATTTGCAAGTACAGAGCACATTAGAGTCGCTTGCAGAAAAATGTGTTAACTTTTATAGTAAATACTTTTTTTATTGTCTTCAACGATTACAATTTTTAAATATTTTTGCATTTCCAGATCAAGCCTTGTGTTACTCACTCATTTTCATTGAATTTTCTAAACAGCATTGGGGTTTTTTTTTACTTAAATTCAGCATGCTCCCGAAGTCCACAAGCCAAATTTGTCTTGTACATTTTTGAGGGCTTAAAGACAGCATCCTTTTAACTAAATCACAGCCCGCTCTGTCAATTGACCTACTTATAAGTTGCACTGCACTGCGCAGAACGTTTAGGCTGAGGAACATGCGTTTTTTGTCAGCAGGAACATTGCAAGGCTCTAAGGGCGCTGCGAAGTTCCCCATACCAAACTTCATGGTATTCCAACTCAACTTCAAATGCAATTGAATTGAAGAATCAGTGCAAAGGTAATTAATGTCATTTTGACAAAGTGGCTGTAAATTTAGCAACCGTGTGTAGGTGTTGTTTTGGTAGACTCAGGGCAGGGAGATGGCACCGTTGCACCTCCAAATGTATGGTTTCAAAAACGACGTCAAGTCACACAAAGAACTAACCATTCTCAATTCTTATAAATCTCACCGCCTCCCGCACTCGCCAAGCGTATTTCAAGTTGATATACTTGCAATCAGGGGTACCAAGTCCCCGACTTCATAGTAACATCTTCCAACACCATCGCTTCTATTTTGGTGAACCAAAGCCAAATGGTCCTAACAAATATAGAGTTACGTTTTAACAAAATCGTAGACTGGGTTCCGAGGCATAAAAGTCAAGTATTTGTAGGGTGAGCCTAATATTTTAAATATTTGTTTTGTAAAACTTCCTCTTCTTCTGACTCGTCTTCTTAACCTGTCAGTGCCTAAATCTCTTTTATTTTAGATTAAGAGTTTTATTTTATTTGTCCAAAATATATTCAATTTGGGTTAAAATTAGACTAATAATATAACTAAGGTTGCATATTGTCGGTTCAAGAAAAGGAGGCCGACGGTTTTCTATTGTTAAATTTACAATATTGTTTTTAAAAATAAAAATGTTGAAGATTTAATCTTAATTCTGATTGTCCGATTCGGTTGTCCGATTTCTCGTTGAATTGAGTGTCCTTACAATTTATCACCTCATCGAATCTTTGGTCGATGATCACCCGGAGGCTGAGTTATCTGTGTGATGGTTCAATCGTTAGCCGATTGAGGTCTCAGATCTCCGCATTCGGGTGGTTTTGAAGTCCTTGAATAATTTTTCGATTTAGTTGTATTGGGAATATTCCTGTGTTTTCTGTACAAAAAATGCTCTTTTTGTTTAAGAACTGCAAATGATTCTTACCAAGTCAAGAGCAAATTCCATCTTGATAAGTTTGAAGATGAGTCTCTTTATCCAGAGATAGACCCCCCCTCCCATAGTAAAAAATGATTGTTTTTGACCCCTATACAAAAAACCGTTATCAATTTTTGGCGCTCATACTAAGAGCTATAAATAAAATGAAAGTAAATAAATTAAATCTATTTCAATTAAGAATTAACATATTTTATACAATAAACTTTCAGAAGCCACAATTTTTCAAAATTGGAGTCTTTGGAGCCGAGGCGTATTCAGCAGACCAGCAACTGAAAACAGCCTTTCCACAGCTGCTGAGGCAGGTAGTGGAGTGTTAAACTTTAAAAATGTTTTTTTCAAGGCTGGATATTGGCAGAGGAGTTCTATGGAGGTCGATGGATTGGCAAGATATGCATGATATTCGGTATCTACAGATTAACAGCAGTTATTAGATGATTCTAATAGCTGATCTGGGATGTGAAGTAATTAAAGTCTTCGTAAATGGTTGCTTTCATTTTGTTACCTACATTGCCGAAATTAAAATATGCTTGCTGCTTGTTTCTTCATTTTCAGAGTTTTGATCATTTTCGGAAGCAATTCTTTTTCTGACTAATGAACTTAATTCCGCTATTTTGGTGTCATTAAACTCTGAAGTAAGTGCTGACATCCAATTGAGTTTTGCCAATGGACAAAGTACCGAAGCAACAATCGCATCTTCGACGTCACTCGTTAAATAAAAGTATCGTCTAACTAGCGATTCTTCGATTTTATTAACAAAATCCATTCGTAAAACCTTTAATGGATTGTCGCTAAATATCTTCTCATACGACACTCTGATTGTTGCTAAAGTGGGCAGCAAGTAACCATACAGCTATCCATTTTCTCCTTGAAGGAAATCTAGGGCTACCGCGATTGGTCGCAGGAGGTGTACGTAATCTTGAAGATATAAAGTATGGTTGTACTTCTAGCCTTTTGCAGAGTTCATTGATTTTTTCTTTATATTTAATGATGTCTCTGACCGAATCATATAAAGAATTCCATCTTGTCGGGACCGGATATTTTAACTGACAGCCCAGGACAGCAAGAATTTGCACTGATGTTTTTGGTCTGTTAACCTTCGACCAAAGATTTGAGCATTTTTGAATTACCTTTGCGAAAAAAATATTATCATTATGTGCCAACATTTTTCATGTCTACATACTTTTTGGTGCGTTTGTAGTGTAAGCTGTGTTCGCGCAAGTTGCGCGTAAAATCGGTAGAAGCAACTAAGTTAAGCGTATGTGTTGCACATTAAATATGTTTCGGTTACAAATTCCCAAATACAGCATTCGTTAACTCAGTTGTTCTCATTTCAGTTTCTTCTAAACTGTCAGTGCTTTCATTATTGTTGGCAAAATATGTTTCTATCCCAAATTCCTTGAATGCTTTTATGAAGTTGGAACCGTTGTCAGTGACTGTTGCCACAATGTTATTGCAATTCAGTCCAAACCGAGCATGAATTTCAAGAATAAGGTCGTTAATCCGGTCATATGAATGCGATCCAGAAATGCGCTTACAACCAAGAACAACTGATTGCCTGTTGAATTCTTCGTCTATCCAATGACATTATACTCCATATAAAAGTGTGATTCGTGATTCTTTCTGTTTCAAACTTGTTCACATGTTGAAATCCCAGAGACTGCAACACGAAACTTTGAAGTCCCAAAGACTGCAATGAAAATTTGTTGAAGTCCCAAAGACTGCAATGAAAATCTGTTGAAGTCCCAAAGACTTCAACTGAATGCGGGAGACTTCAAGAGATTGGTAAGGACTTCAAAGTGACTTCGGTGAATGCACTGTCAGCCGATAGAATTGCATTCAATTGTTTTCAAATCAAAAGACTGGTCGTAAAGATTGATTCAATCAAGACTTCAATAAGAATGATGATTTCAATATTGAAGTCTGGTTCGTAGAGTTAATTTATGAATTGAAGAGTCAGAGATATGAAGTCAAATAATTTTTAAAGTCAAAAGATTTAAATCTTTTACATCTCTGGTTCTGACAACCTCGTTTCCATTCTGAACCATTCTGAAAAATCCTTTGTAGCTGCTTTCGAAGACGTTTTCTTTGTGCATAGATTGCCTGAATATATATTGTGGCAGAGTAGCGTACCTTTCTTTACTATCGGCTTGTATCCTTTGTCAGTTGACAACCATCTCAAAATCGTTTATTGCGCTGTCAATATCCTCGTCGAAAGTCCTTAGTTGAACGTAGTGTGCACATTGTTCCATCATTCTGAAACTCTAGATTGTCCAAGTTCATATTCTTAATTTCAGACCATGAAAAGCTATTATCAGGCATTTTTTTATCTCTCTCTCTCTCTCTCTGGGCTGTAACGTTCTGCAATTTTCGTCTTGAAAGTTAAACGGACTTATAAAGCCGTCGTTTCAAGAACGAAACATTGCAGTAACGTGTCCAGGATGTATTTACTTCTCCCGACGCCGACATAGAAATGCACCTTATCGAAAAAAAAGGTTTTTTTGAAAAAAAAATGTCCTCAATTTCTGGCTCCTTAAAAGGTCAAACGTACCTGAGCCAATTGGAGCGACCAAGCAAGCAATAATTCCGAGATTTTTATAGAAATTGTCGTTCAGTTGCCGACGTTTTGGCCCGATAAGGCGGACCTTTTCCACAAATCAATTTCACGAAAGTTCTTCACAAAGTCGTATTCACCAGCTACATTTTCGTTCTTATATTGTTCAAGCTTAGATCGATTCATTTCGCACCTCAAAAATAAAATAATGTGTTTCTGTAAGTTTGTTGATCGCATTAAAATTGTCCATGCTTTGTATCAGGAAATAAATGGGCAGATGCTCGTTTTCTAGCTTTGGCTTATCTCAAATGGAAGAGTCACTGCAACTGTTTAATAACTCGAAATATCAGACTCACCTTTAAAGCATTAATGACATGCCAGGATAGTAGCAGTTAGCATACGACACTGACCAAACTAAGACAAAGCCGAAAGAGTGTGAGTATTCGAGACACATTTTACTACTTAACTATGTGAATGCTGGCAAGTAAGCAAGTCAACAAACCTTACTATCACGATCTTTCGGATCTTGCCCCAATTGAACAGACTCTTCCTTACTTCCACGAGGTGATCTTTAACGAGAGCTTCCTCCACTTCCTTCTACTCGTACATTAAACAGGAAACAAATCCAAATCAAATGGCTCACTTGACCAATTCCATGTGTTTCATATCTTCTAAAATGCTTTGTTTTTCCTTCGAACACTGATTGCGTCTTAAAACTTTTGGCCTGCAGAGTATGTCACATGCACGTGGCTTTTCTCTCAACAGTTCCACCTCAAATTAATCACTTTTTTATGATTGCAATCAACTGAAGTCAGGCAAACTCCTCCGCAACTAACACACTTCATCGAGCAGCAGAGCTCACATCGCCCGCCGACGTCCACTTCATCACGTAACTCCTCTCGACACTTACAGACCACTTCAAGTGCGTTATTGTGCGTGAAGGCGTCCAAAGGAAAACATTTATTTAACCAACAAAACGAGTAGCCTATCGCAGGCGACTTTGTGTGTGCGCACAGATCCATAACTCATCTCACAACTCACATCACAGTCGTCGCAGTCGTTGGTGCCAAAGTGGATACGCACAATTCATGTTTGAGTGCACCACCCTCCTCCGAAGATGCACCTTACTCGGCGATAGATGCCAGCCAAGCACCAGCAATGAAATGTTGTTTGCTCATCGTCCTCCTCCTGCGTAAGGTTCTGTGTTCCATCTCCAGTTGATTGTGTGTCGTTTAGCCCATCTGTCCACTTGGATTTCATCTCCCTTCATGCAGTTAACAGCAACACTAATGCCGAACAGATGATTGCTTAAATGTTCACCTCACACTTGGCATCGTCCTTGCTGTTGTGGTATAGAAGTAGAGCAGTGTAGAGAAGTGTAACTTACCCTTTTTGGATTCAGAGAGTCTGCAATTAAGGGTGCAAATTATATTATTTGTCATCGCTGTATGGCAATCGCTCACCCTCCAGCATAGCAGGGATCCGACTTCCAACACCAAAGGGATTGGATTTATTGTTGATCCTTTCAGGAAACGCTCTCAATAAGGACGATAATGTTGATGATGATTTGTATTCATTGTTGCACGGTTACGGGTTGTTTATCTGTAACATTGTACTCACGTACGATGACGAGGACGATTAACCAACAACTGGCAAGAATGAGGGCTGACAGCAACGGCACCAGAACACCCGAACACCCGAACATAATAACAAAAGATCATCTCTGTGTCAACACAGATGATCAAATTTTTCGTGAATTATTTTTCTGGCGTGCACTGTTTGCATACGACTGGCTGAATGTCCTTATTTTTGTGTTTATTGCTTAATTTTAAAAGGATGCAGCGAGGGGTGAGCCACAGCAAGTTTCAAATGGATTACAACCGACTTAGAGAGTTATTCGGAGGCAGTGAAAAATTAATTCAATAATTTACATTTAATGGATGATGCTAATGAGAGTGCTCTTTCCCCGGCTCACTTGTGGTTTTATCGTTTTCAGAATAAAGAAACTAAAACACAGTTCGATGTTAGGCCGATATTGTATAGTTTGAAACACTCATGGTATAAACAAACCACTTTTGTTCAAAAGACAGTTCGTTGTAAACAATGGCCTGATATTGATGTTAGAACGTTGCAGTTTATTATAACTAGAAGCAAGGTTTTAAAAAATGCATTCAATTCACAGAATTGAAACTTTCGATTGATGCAATCGAGTGAAAAAAGGGACTTAAATTGGATTTTTAAGGAGTACACTTGTACTAGTGATGGCATATCGAGTGTATTGTTCAAGTAAATATGCTTTTATGTGGTTTACGTTATATGAAGCTCACAACACTTGTATTCCTCAGAACCTTAAAGAATCTGAAGCAATACCACTCTTAAAAAAGAACGTTACAAAAGTAATATTTCGAACTAAAGATCTATTTCTATTTGACCATCGCTTTCATAGATTTTTGAAAAATTGATTAAATCGCGCATATTGTTTTTTTTTTTTAAAAAGAAAAGGTTTTTTAAATATTATATTATAATATTTTTTAAGCATAAATTTCCCAAGTTTTTTAAAGTTAATTCTACATAAAAAAATACGTAAACAAAAAAAGTATTCAATAAAGTTTTTATGCGCCAGATAATTTTTATTATTAATTCTTTATTAATAAGTAATTAAATTAACTTAGTAATATAAAGGAATAGCACTAGCTACCAGGGCTATCGGCTAGTATGCGCCAGATAAAAAACTTTATTGAATACTTTTTTTGTTTACGTATTTTTTTATGTAGATTTAACTTTAAAAAACTTGGGAAATTTATGATGGAAAGATTCAGCACAGAACAAAGAACCAAAGTTTTTCAATTTTATTTTGAAAGTCGATATTCAATTATTCAAACACAAAGATTATATCGAAATTTCATGCATTTTCCAAACGCCCCCAGTACTCCAACAATTCACCGACTGGTCCAGTGTTTTCAGCAACAAGGGGCTGTCTGTGATTTTCCACGTGTTGGAAGACCTCTCGCAGTTCGAAATGATGTCAACATTGCTCGGGTGCAAGTAAGTATTGAGAAAACCCCCGAAACTTCCATCAGGCGACTTTCTTAGCAGTTGATATTGTCTAGGTGGTCTCTGCAAAGAGTTTCAAGAGGTAGTTGAACCTTTTCCATATTAGATTCAATTGGATCATGATTTGAGAGCAAATGATCCACAAATACCAATTCGGTTTGCTGGGCGTTTTCAAGACAGAACTTATACTAAAATTGGAACGATACAGAGAAGATTATCATGGCCCCTGCACAAGGATGACACACAAAATCGTGAAGCGTTCTACATCTTTAAGGTGATCTGTTTTTGCCTATGGATGTCCCGTGTGGTTCAACGTGGGAGCAAGCTTAAACGGGGGGATTCGGGTTTTCGAGAGACGATCCCTTAGGGTTTGTCTCCACTTATATAGAACTCCAGAGTACAAGAAATTCTACAGTAATGACGTCCTGCCTCTCTGATAAAGCTTATTCAAAGTCACATTGCAAGAGCCATGACTTCGAGCAACAACTTGATCTCCGCGACTTTTTACCCCAATGATATGTGTCATCAGACAGTGCGTCTTATCGGCCTTATTCCCCCTGAAGCTTTTCTCTATCCTGATGGAAAAGATTGGCGTTAACGTTAATCTTCCAAGTCGGTCGAAAAGCTGTGTACGGGCGAGTCAACTACAACCAAAACGTCGCAACTTACTCAGTGGAGACTCTTAAGTTCAGTAGGGCGGTTTCAGGAAGCAACAGAGCATACGTCGAACGGCAACGTCGACACTATTGGTGGTTGGACGAAGAGTAGAACTCTGTCGTATATATTTATTTTGAGTGCCCTTATGGCAAATACGGATAGTAGGTCCTGTAAGCCTGGCCGGCTTCTGTGTTTTATGTTTAAGGTAGCATTGGTAGTTAGTAATAAGTTGATAAGTAGTTTTAATGTTATTTAAAGTTATGTTAAGATTTTTAGTTTTAGATAAGTTTAGTTTATTTTTAAGGTCTAGTTTAAGTAAAAATATAGAAAAAAGTCCATTAACTAAGTTTTTGAAAAAATAAATATTTTCTTAGTTTTAAATAGTTATTATCATTTAAATATTATTTATAAATATAAGTCGAAAGATATATTTTAAGTTGTAAGGTTTAGCTAAGAGCGCCCTTATAGTGCCAGTAAGGTAGTTTGTAAATAGTTAAGTTAATTAAGCTTGTTTAAGCGGTTTTGTCTAGCATTTAAGTAATATTTATTGAATTAAAAAAATGCTTTAAAATGTTAAAAAAAATTAAATAACCTCAAAAAGAATCATTGGGCCATATTTTTTCGAAAACGGTGAACAAGTCGCGGATAATGTGAATGGCTTTCAATACCGGGCAATGTTTGAAATTTTTTTAGGCCAGAGATAGAGAACAATTCAGAATTGTGGTGCCAACAAGATGGAGCCAAAGTTCGTCCAACTATGGCTCTCCTATTTTAATTGTTTGTGCTACAATTTTTTTTTATCTATTTATTTTATGCTCAATTTTTATTTCTCTGTTTTATTTTCATTAAATTTTTTATATAAAATTGTGCAAAAATGCTTAAAACATTTAATTTATTAAAACTCGATGTTTCCCCCACATAATATTTTTTTGTATATATTGTTAATGCATTCATTGGACCTTTTCACAATAACATTTTATTCTTTATTCTGAAGAATTGTATAGTATATAAGTATAAAGTTTTAAAAAATAAATAATAGAAGAGACAAAAAAAACAAATCGGAGTCATAAATGAATTCACTTTTGAAGTGGTTAATTCACTCAGAACTTCAGCTAACATGCAGTGAAATCAGTAATGGGATTAAAAAATAAATAATCCACTGTCTAAATTCAATGAAGCAAAACTGATTTCAAAAGAATAGTGACACATATTTTTTTAAAACTCAGTTTTTTTATTAAAATGACCTCAAACCATTTTGGATGAATTCGATAAAACTACATTTTCCTAAGGGTTTAATTGGGTGCGGTAAAATCTCTGATACTTTTTGGCATGTTTATGATTGATCTCATTGATTCTCTTTACCGTCCCATTGAATACACAAGCGACTTGATTGCGATCAGATCGGAACCGAAGATCGAAGTCGCCTGATTGCTCCTGCAGAGTGATTTTCATTAGATTCAGCGTTATTGTGACGACTTCAAATCAACTACCAACTATTATTCCTTTAAGGACTCCATTGTCTTGGGCGTCTTAGGATACAAAAAAGAATTTGGGAAAATTCTTGAACGTATGGCGGCGACCAAATTAAATACGACTTTGTCATGACAAATAGACTGCTTCATGTGCCACATACCCATCGTCATGCCTATGGTTTTTCACAAGGCAATGTCTCAGGTCTTCGTTTATGCAGAACTTCAGATTCCCAATACAAAAAAAAAAAAATTGAACGCAATGAGGCTCACGTGATAAGAGGTATAAAGGTTGTCCGAATGCACAATGCAACAGCTCCACCGCCGAAGCTTTCTACCCTAACTATTTGTACGGTGAGAGTGTGCACTTCAACGGCCTTGTCCGCACAGAAGCATTCTCTCCTTCAATTCAAAACGTTTGATCCATCTAATCTTTCACTTCGACTGTTAAAGTGTAGACAGGCGGCTCACTGCAGCAGCAATTAATATTGGGTGCCGTGAAATAATGCCAAGTGAAATTTCGCTTTGTGAAAGTGAAATAAGGCCAAATTTCTACGTTTGGCCTTATTTCACTTTATGGAAGTGAAATAAGGCCAAACGAATTCACTAATCTAAAGTGAAATAAAGCCAAATCAACTTATCCGCCGTGTAATCGTGTAAAAAATGACTTAAAATGAAAAAAAAAGGAAAAAACAACAACGACAACACTTACAATAAAGTAGTATAACGGCTTTGAAAGCCAGAAACATGTTCTTTAATCCTGCGCTTAAATTATATAGTTAACTTTAATAGTTTTTGAAAAATTCGCATGCAAACTCAAAATTTTGATAAAAAAAATTAAAAAAACAAGTTTAGACCAATTTTTTTTTAAATTGTGAAATGAAGTGCTAAATTTGCTTATTGAAGTCAATGCTTGTATCAATTCTGAATAGAACACAAAAACCCGAATGGTTTTATGTCTTCTAGTTTTTGAGAAAATTTAAAATTACTATTTTTGTTTTGTGACATTTAAGTGCTCTTCCTTTAAGGTAACCGAATGAATAATCGATTAAATGTCCGGCATGCGTCTTTATCAATAGTTTTTTTTTTATATCAACAGTACATGGGTGGCCCGCTTCGCGGGTTAAAGGAATTCAACTTTCTTTCCGAAGTCAGTCCACGCTCACGCGACTTCGTCGCTCCGCTCAGGGTACTTGCTTTTTGCCTGGCAGGCGCCTATGTACTTTTTATTATATTTAAAAAAACAATGGATGAAAAAGGTATTGTATTTTAAATTGGTTTGAAATATATCTTTTATCAGTAAGCATAAATTAATATTAATACATATGTGCATATGTATACAGGAAACCCCTCCAGTAAGCTAAATTAAAACTAATAGAAAGTGAAATAAAGCCAAATTGGCCTTATTTCACTAACGTAGAAATTTGCCTTATTTCACTTGGCCTTATTTCACGGCACCTTAATATTGTTGTCAGAAATATTTATGAGGAGCTCGTAGTTTTCATTCAAAGTAAGGTTATCCTCGAAAGACATAGAATAAGTTAAGCCGGTTTGGCTTGTTTAAGTGCTTTGGCTTATTTAGTTCCAATTGAAAAATAAAAATCCATTTAAAATTGTACCGAACCGTAGGAAATTAGCCGGTAGATAAAAAGATGGGTAGTTTTAAAAAAGGCAGATATTTTTTTTTATTGTGCCAAGAGCCTTGCTGCAAGCTGCAAATCTGTCACCCGTAATTGTGAATGAAATTTTGTAAGTAACCCGCTCGGCATCGTGGAAGTATTCAAGCCCCAATTGTAGCAGCTGCTAAACCATTATGACCAAGAGCCATCGATAGGTTATGAAGAAAAAAGTTTAACTCCGGCCCACGATGCAGTTAGTTTTCCCAGCCACAGCAACAGAATTTTGTGTGGCCATTTAAACAACAAAGCTGAGGGTTTACGCGCCTTACAAACTGAACATTTATAATATGATTTAGACGGTTCGTTTGGAAGAAGATACAATTTGAAGGATATAATATCAGGCGATCCTGTAGGCGCCAGTTGAATTTGGTATTCCGGGTGAACTGCTCCGCTGTTATGTTACACGGCGCATTTGATTTATTAAACCTAATTCTTAAACAGATATTATGACTCAAAGAAAATACTCATCTGGGCTCATCTTTTATATCAAGCCGAATGTTGGAAGAGAAGCTAAATAAAAGAACAGAGTAAGGGACCTTCGAAAGTGAATTTCTTCGTCGGACACACGCTTCTGTCTACGAGAAGTAAGAATTTTAGAGAACGTACAATTGCAAGCTCTACGAGTTGTAAAATAATATTGATCTTGTCTAGACGTCAAAAGTCAACCGACTAATAGCTGAGCCACATTAATGATCACAATGCTCTCAGCCAGAAGACCAGAAAAAAATCGGATAAAACCAACGTTTCCTCGACCTTTCTACTAATTTGACGAAAAATATTGATTCATGATTTATAAAAACAGGATGCATCAATGGCCCCAGCAGTTCAAATTAACAAACAGTCAAAATTAAGCAACGAACAACAACGATTTAAATATTTAACTTCTGCTAATTTTATCTTTAAAGCGATATTTTTTCACTTTGTAATCTTAACTAGCTTGCGAATGGAATCCTATTTGCATCAGTATTATACCCTCATTTGACAACAGCTTTAGGCTGCAACCATCTCATTTGGTATTCATATTCCATTCCAGTGAAACATCCCCATGCCATCACATATCGAAGGGACCCTATGTTGGATTCTTTCAGCGCTAACATTTTCCACTCAAATAATTTCAGCACCGCAAAACCAGGGAAGCCTTAAAAAAAAGAAGATGAATGCAAAAAAAAAACGATCCTAACACGTTCAAGGCAAATAAATAGATACGTGAATTGTTGATTGTTTAAAATATATTCGGTATTTGTATCTGATCCCATAATCAGATTTGTATGATGATTTATCAGGCGAGCACAGAAGAAAAAACGAAAAAGGATAGCATTCCGCAGAGTGTGCATCGTATTCCACCCTCGATACGGATTCAGTCTCTCTAGGGGGAAGCATTTTTTGATGAGAAGCAAGTTTGTTGTTTTCTTTTGTTATTGTTATTCGTGTAGCATTAGTTAACGGTATTATTTATTCAAAACAAATTCAATTGAATTAATACACTCGATTGCACTTTATTTAGAAAAATTCATCAGCACATGTGTACATGGCTGAGGAGGTATATTTTTTTGGTTGAGTCAAAAAAAAAACAGACCGAAATAAATTTAATTTGGAGGTTGAAAAAAAATTTAAATATTTATTATTCTGATTTTGTAAAAAAAGGAAATGCAAAAAACACTGATTTTTTAAACTGCAATCCTGAGATGTGGTTAAATGAAGCCAATTTGTGGATGAGTCTCACAAAATCTAGCTCTATTTCAGTTCGATCTTTCTAGATAGTTTGCATTTATTACGAAGCATGATGAGATCTTTTCTCGGAGTCAAGATTCTCTGATGCAGAGGGTATTGGACAAAACTGAAAAATAAAAAAGCGGGGAAATAAGATTAACAAAACTGAGACATATCCCCAAAGTTGAAACGCAGCAATAAAACATGAAAATAATACATAATGAATTATTCTCACTACTCAATGAATTCAGTGACTGCAACTAAAATTAAATAATTAAAGTTAACATCATCACAACAACAAAATTTTGTCCGGCTTAAATCCCCAAATATTCCATTGAATTCAAATTCTTTTAATTGAATTCACCGACTTCAATTGATTTATTGTGAATTCATTGCAGACTTCAGCCAACGTCAATTGAATTCAACAATTTGAATACAATCATTTGACTTATTTTAATTATTGGTTAACATTTAATGGTTGACTTCAAAAGACAGCTTTTTATTTAATTCCATTCTGTCTTAGCTAAATTATGTCCCCAAAAAGGTTCTTTTACAATCCTGCCACCAAACCACACGTAGAAAATTTTGCTGAAAGCAACGAGAAGTCTTTGTAAGTCGGCCATGTTCATTCGAAGATTGGCGGAAAATCGAGATGCTTTACGTACGAGCACGGAGTTTGTAAGATTAGAGCTGACCTCGGATCCGAAGGGAGGCAACGACCTCGAGTTTTTGGACAGTTTAATGGCTACCAAGTTTATAAATCAGAGAAATTGAATAGGAATGGAGACATTCATTTATGTATCCTTTGTCTGAGATTCGGTCTCATCTCGGCGAGCCAGATGCAGCCTAAATGCGTCAAGTGTGGCAAGCACCACCATGCATGAAAGATGTCCGTTTTTTACGAAAAACATCTTTGATATCGATCAACTACTGTGATGAAATGTAGGGGATAACCTTTGTGGCTTCATCGCTGATTATGAGGTTTTGATCTTAGCAATGGTACATTAGACGTAAAAGCCTGATGGGAATTTTACATAAGGATCTATGATCAATCGAATAAGGTCCAATTGACTCAGGAATGAAAAAGAAATGATCACCTTCTTCGTCATCACTTCTTAAGGATCAAAAGCATCACGAAATTGACGAAAATTTGCATGTTTTCAGCTTAATTGTAAAGGGTCTTGCAATAGAGACTTCCGAATTTTGACAGTAGATCGCGGCCATATTTTTGAAGGTACATCTGTCCAATTTGCTGTCATTTATTCAGTCTGTTCTTCCAAACAACCGGAGATGGTGATAAAATTGTTTTATCAAAATGGGTGTTCTGTTCGGGCAACGTAACGCGTGCTTCGCCCATTTAATGATCGTCATAATTGTTCTTCCGAGAGGACTATTTGCAGTGTGATTTGCAACATGACGAATTTTGCGTCTGTATTTGGGCCTGCACTTGTACAAAATTGAACTGACCCACGAGCTGTAGGTAATCGAATATACACAACGATGTGTGTTTGCTGTTCTGGAGCAGTTGGGAAATGACCCAAATTTTGACCGAAAAATCATCTTCAGCTATGTGGCTCATTTCCGAATGAATGGGTACATTAACAGTCAAAATTGTAAAATTTGAGACAATGACAATCCACATGAGATCCAAGAGCCTCAAATGCATTCCGCAAAAGCCACTTTTTGGTATAGATTCTGGGCTGGGGGCGTCATTGGTCCATATTTCTTTGAGAAGCATCGCAGTCAACGGTTCTCCCTATAGGTCGATAATTACCAACTTCTTTTGACCTGAATTGAATCATATGAACACCAACGACATGTGGTTTCAACAGGATGGTGCAACGTGCCACACAGCTCATGCCACATTGGATAATTTGCACAAGCGCTTCGGGGGCATGATGGAGGTGATGTGAGCTGGCCACCGAGATCGTGCTATTTGACCCCGTTCGACTTTTTCTTGTGGGGTTCTCTGAAATCGAAAGTTTATGCGAATAACCAACAAATTACCCATGCCATCGGTCAAATCCGGCCTGAATTATGCGCCAGCGTCATGAAAATTAGACATTTCAAATGCGCTCCCCACAGAGAAACCATGGCGGACATTCGATCGATTTATATTCAATACAATACAATTTTTAAGGTGATATGATATTTTTTTAATACGAAGTTTTAAAATCAATCAAAAAAAATGGCGTAAGGTAAATGATGCTCGGAAGACAGAAGAGGGCTTATTTTGGAGATGAAAAGCAAAGGAACAACAACAACCGAACCATCGAGGCTTTAATAGTGCTCCAGGAAAATGGTATACAACCCTTTCTTCAAAATTTGAAAATTATGGAGTTACTTAAAATAAAAAAGACATAAGAAAGAGAAAAACCAAATAATTCATCGGGTGTCAAGCAAAGACCCATTTAGGAGCTCCAGTAATATTCAATGTGTATTACTGGTAAATTTCCTCATGAACCGTAAGGCGACCTTTTTATAATAAAAAAAAACTGTGAGGATGTGTTGCGCAGCGAAAACCACTTGTTTCCAAAAAAAAAATTTCCAGGTTAGAATTTTTTTGGAAAAATGTACCTTGGAGCGATGAATCCAAGTTTTGCCGCTTCAGATCTGGTATACAATTAAAACATTGAAACGCAGTGGTTGGAATGTTATGATCTGGACACATTTTTCCTGGCACGGCGTTGGGCTCATTGTCAAAATTGGTAACAAAACGGACCAGCACATGTACAAAGGTATCATTGAGAACCACGAGATTGCCCCTGCCTTGGCGTTTTATGCACGACAATGACCTTAAGCACACTTGAAAGCTTGTGAAGAGTTGCTAAGACCTTACTAGCTAGCTAGCACAATCTCCCGGTTATAATCCGATCAAAACTTTATGGAACAATGTTGAACGCAAAGATAAAGCCGAACAATTTTAATGAATAACATTCGGAAAGTGTCGTATGCGTTTCAAGGCAACGATATGAGGCTTTGGTAGAAAGTTTATCAAGACGAATTAATGCCGTTTTGAAAAATAAAAGATATCATATGAAGTGTTAACAAAATTTCATCACAATAATGTTAAATAATATCGTTAAGTCCATAAAATTTGCTTAATTTTTGTCCAAGCCAAAAATTTGTTTCAATTTATTTTTTATATTTTCTTTTACAGATGTAACACAATATTGCTTTCACTTATATGAACGTATATTTCTATGAACTCTTGACGTAAAAAAAAACATAAGAAAGTTGATATTAATTCAAAAATAGAATTTAATACTTTTGCTTTACTTTAATAAGTGTGCTAAATTTTTGTCCCCCACTGATGTCTATCAACTTTCTAGCACACATAAATTCGTTCTATAGTTTAAGTGCTACTGGAAAGTTTGTAGGTTATGTAGATGATAAAGCCATCTCAGGCTTTGACTTCTTCATAAAGGCTATCATTGAAGTAAATTGTGGGTCCATGCTCATGAAAAAAATGAGGTCAAAGTAACATTGAACTCACAATTTGATGAGTTTGACTAAGGCGGCATATAGTTATTATGATTATGCAACGACTTCAAGGGCCTCGAGGTTTGTTTTTACGAAAAGACTTCCCGAAACGCCTCATTCCAATACATGACGATTTTATGTGGCAATCCCGCTCCCCCGATTATTAACCGCCGCCATTCTTTTTTTTAAGGATTTTTTAAGCATTTACAAGTCCTGAACGCTAACATGCCCTAATTACCAATATACCCGCTGCTTTTCTTCTAATGGACATGACAAATACCAGAAACCGGATAATTCAATGTCTGGTATAATTTTCAGAGCTGTGGCGAACAAAATTTTAGATATGAACAAAGTTTATACAAAAAAATTGGTTTGGGTGCGAGTAGGTCTGCCCAAACCATGAACTTCCCATCTCAAGATAAAAAAAAAATGGGAAAGACTTACAGGATTCACATTTCTGAAACAATTTTCAAAGAACTTCCGTGGAAATTTGGATCAGGAAATAGAGAAAGGGGCACATCAATGTACGAAATGGCCTCAACTAAATACTGTTTTAGTCTTTTTGGTAGTCTCTATAGTTAGTAACTTACTTATTTTAGTCAATTGGCTAAATAAACATAATGAAATGATGAAACTTTGGGATTATAATTGAACAAAAAAAAAATTTCATATGAATTTGTCCTGATACTTATGAACGGCAGTGTATATATATATGCATATTTTTTTATCTGATAAGGTAGCTGTAAACTATAAATGTAATTAATTTTGAACTTTTTTAATTGGAAAACTAAATTGGTTTTAATTCAAGAAGTGAAAATGTCCCTTTTTTGGATAGTTTTTTCGTCATAAAATTCAAACCATCCTGTGAAATTTAACCGGGTGATCTTTATGCACACACGCATCGAATGAAACCAATTTGGCCACCACACACACACACAGACATCTTTCTAAAAACAATGGAATCCGACTACTGGGACCGCCAAACGTGGAGAAATGTAAAAATTTTGAATTTCGAAAATCGGACCGATTACAAGAACTTCCTGATGGGAAGTTCAAAATAAAAAAAAAACGGCATACAAAATTTTTTTACTGATTTTTAAAATAAGCAAAAAATGTTGTTACACCCTGTTTACTTAATAATACTTTCCCAAATTTACAGATTTTTCGACTTTGAAGTTTTCTTTTAATTAAAATCATAGTAAAAATTGCGTTTTTTAAAAATAGAATTGATAAAGCGAAAAAATTAAACAAAAAATACTTACCGATATGGACGCCATCTAGCGTCAAGGAACTTTTCAATTGACCTTCCATACCATCTGTTGAAATCTGTTATGAATGGCTTCTTGAGATCTCACCTTTTAAATAAGATTATTCCACGAAATTAAATAATATAAAAAAAACATCGTTTGATTTTATTATTTTTTAGCATATTTTGAAATTTCTTTATTAACTTAGTTTTGTTGTTATTTTTTTTTTCTTTTACTTAATTAATTATTTACAAATTAGTTTAAATTTTACATTATTCACGTATCACACATAGCGGGTACCTTAATTTATTTATTTATTTACAATTTTTTTTTAATTATTTTTCTTTTATTTTTAATTCTCTAAAACAGAACAAATGAAATAATAATGAATGATTTTTATTTGTGGACAACTCATTTTTTTGTCCCGATCTCTCGGCGGCATCCTTGGAAAAAGATGTATTCACTTCACTTATTTAACGTGTCTCGTAAAAGGCTGACTAGATTCATGACGGGAAGCACTTTTATTATTATTCAACTAACTGGAACTACTATTGGCGGAGGAGGCTTTTGAGCGCTCCTTAGCCTCTTGTTGGGCCTTTTTGGATCTTTTCCATTTCATTCGTCGATTTTGAAACCAAATTTTAACTTGTGTCTCCGACAACATCAGTCCGCTGGCCACCTCGAAACGTTTCGGTCTCGAGAGGTATTTATTCTGTTTGAATTGTTTTTCAAGCTCGAGCAGCTGTTGGGATGTGAACGCTGTGCGCGGACGTCTTGTCTTGCCAAGGATCGCATGATGAGGATATGCGGCTAGTTCGGGTATTCGATGATGTAGCATACCGGCACGGGCGAGAAATTCGAAAGGCAGGTGCGATTGTACGAAACCATGACCCATGGGTAGCTGCAAGTTGAGAAGAGAGGATTGCCAATCGTCAGCTGTAAGGAATTGCTTCACTCTATCTTCGTTGCAACTCACCGGAATGGGTTTACCAGATGGATCCAGGGGACGATGAAATGCGGAGCCACCCTGCGCTAACAACTGGTAGGGATGTCCACCAGCGTAGAGCGGGAAGTCTTGTGGTCGTATCGGACTGTGCGGAGGAATTGGTTTCTTGAATTCATCGTGGAACTCCATTCGCATGCTAATGTGGTGTTGATCCTCACAACCTGGACTAATCGGGGGACTAGATCGGTGTGAAGATGTTGGAGATTCTGATCTGGAAAAAAAAGAATAAAGATGCGTTTTTAAATTTCGAAAGTTTCAAGCTTAATGGAAAAGGGTGTTCTACTTGGATTTTATGAACTATGAGCCACGGAGTCATTTAACGGCTTTTGTTCTTTTCTTCTATCCGTAAAGTCTTATTGGTTTCCTTGTTAATGTTCCAAGTAAGCTCACTTGCCTTGCTGTGTTTGGAACGCAAAGAGGCACTCTTCTACGAAATTTGGCGGAAAATATGGATACCGATGAAGAAATCAGGAAATTTATCGGACTAAAGCTTTGAACACGACTCGTTAAAATCGGCAGCCTTGCGGACATTTGGTCTAAAAAAAACAGTATATACTTTTGATCCCAGTTCCCAAGTCTTTTTCATTATTCCATGAAGTAAACTGAAGGTTCTTTTAAAAAATCTTCATGGAATTTTTGATTTTTCAGATTGTCCCTTAGAAAGGTGAACCAACGAAACCCCGAAAGAGAGGAATTTTATATAAGCTAGGAATTCGATTAACCAGAAAATCGATACGTGCAAAAAACAATTATTGACCAAAAGAGCTTAAACCTTCGAAGCTGAAAAGATGAAGATTGAGTGAGAAGCATAAAGTGGTTGTATTTAATTTTAAAAGCACCCGAACATGATGTCCGATTAAAATGAACCATCAATCAGAAGAGGCAGGACATCAAGCCGACGGCAAGAATATAGGACTTTTAGTTTGGGTTTTACAACCAATGTAATAGTTAATGGCTTTCTCATTTATTACAGAACGTAAAGAAAAAATTCAGCAAAAGGGTATCCAAGAAAAAGCAACCCAAATTTCTTCACAAAAAATTTAGTTTTCTCAATTGACTCAATTTACTATTCGAGCTAAAAATTCGAGTCTTAAAATGACAAACAACCCTTTTTTGATTTTTTTCAAAAAATTATGCATTCATCGGTTTTTCAAAAACAATTCGAAATCATTTATCAAGTGGCGAAGTAAACGTCACACAAACAAGATGCAGGACAATGTTATATCCAAGTGCTCGATAATTGGCCAGTTAAGTAAAATATCGACTTGTGAAACATCAGACGTCTGTGCATTTTTTGAACCGCTGCAACTAATTGCTGATTACAAAAAGTAACGCAACACATATCAGGGATACAAGTAAGTAAAAGGATGCCAAAACTAAGCGTGGCTTGTCTCTGTAAATGCTTTCATAAGTGGTCTTAAAAGTTGGTGGTGGAAAGCATTGATTTGGAGCCATCAGGGTATTGACAATGAGCCTAATGCATTTGGACGTCATTGCTACTGTTGTTAATTTTGACTAAAGGCTTATTTTTTTATATTTTTTCATCATTTTATTTTTCTTTTGTTGCCCAAGAAATAATCAAATGCGTTAACGTCACAAAGAATCATCGGGCAATCGATGCTCATTCGGGTTATCCAAACAACTAAAACCAATACTCCTTATTCGAAGGGCAAAAATCACGCTGCACAGAATGCTCAATATTCCAATATATGGAGTATAGTGTTTGAGTATGAGCAGCACAGCAGAACAGATTTAAGGGAACTCGGATATAAGAAAAGGTACAATCGCGAGAATCCCGTAAAAGAAAGCAAAATCAATCCGGGATGCCAGGAAAGTTGTGAGGAATGGAAAGCAGCTTCATTTCTGGCTCAGATGCTCCAAGGATCGACAGTCTGATGGGTTAGTAAGAATCTAAGAATCAATGTGAAGATCAATTGCACGCCTATGCGTCCAATTCTGACTTATGTGAGTTCAGTTTGATTGGACATAGGTCGGTCTTATATGGAGAAATGTCGAATTTTCGAATGAAATATCTACGGGGTCGCATGCTCTTATTCTGACTTCCGACATTACCTCTTCAACGAAAGACTGTTTGATGTCCATGCTTAAGAATTTTATCCCCATTAATCTTTTAAATATTCATTTTGACTTATTTAAACCTAACGCTCGATATTTTGGAAATTCATATGCCATCTGAAAGTCTAAAAATGTACATTGTTAATATTTGTATCATCCTCAGATGATGCATCTTTTGAAATCAAAATATTCAAAATCATTCTCAAAAAAACATAAAAACAAAATATCAATTTAAAACATGTAAACTGTTCGCGAAGTTTGTCAGGTCTAATGTTTTTGAATCGCTTAGTCCAAAGTTTTTCATCGGACTTGATTTAAACTTAAAACACACATTTTCGGGTTAAAAATATGGATGCTTGAAATCACTGTGAGGCCGCAATGCAGTTTGGAAAAGTCGTGGAAAAATTTGACCTCTACTCAGATCACTATCCAATAAGGCCTCAGTTGAAGGGAAAAAACTGCTGCGAGATTTCCTTAAGAGAGTTCCCCAGACCAGGTATTGTACTTATTGTACACGAGAGCCGAACAAACTATGAAAGTGTGTAGATCTTACCCTAGATGCTTAGATGAAATTTAAAGCAGACGTAGAAAAGAAATTCACTGAGCTTAAGTGTATTTATAGAGAAGTGTACTAGCTACTTAAAAATCGTTCAGTATTCCCAATAAACAGGCAAATTCTATTATCGATATCGGCTCGGAGTTGTACGACTGTTAGCAACCTCCACCTAATTCCAAAATAAAGTTATGTAAAATAATGTGGAAAGTCTCATTTTACATTCGAAAAATCCACAGGGATTAAGACATTGTTATTCTGAATGATGGAATGAAAAACTTTTGTCGTAGGCTAAGTATCCTTCTTGACGGTCATTTGAACAATTCAAATCTACAGATTTTCGAAAATAATGTGCGGCAACAAAATTTACTTTTTTGAAATTTTCTATAATTCTTTGGAACATTGGGGAACGTGTTTTTGCAGTTGAGGCCTATTTTTCGAAAGCATATTCTGTGATCGCAAACCAGGACGGTGTTCGAAATCTCATTAATGTAGCTCAATGGGGCACTGTCCAGTAGTGTCTCTTTTGACATTAATGAATTGATTGGACTGTGGAGGCATTTTGTTCCAACAGGATAGAGCAATGACTCATACTTTAAGGACATAGATAGCTGTTTTTAGAGAACACTTTCCGTGGAGCCTCATCTCAATTAGGGGCCGATTTGAAGTGACCAGTACGTTCCCCCAATTTGGATACTTAAAATTTCTTCTAAATCCCACGATTATGTCAAATTTTCCAAGGACCCTTCAAGACTTGAATCCAAATATCTTAACAGAATTTCCAAACATAACTGCCGCCATGCTGTCAAGTGGCATTACAGACGACATAATTGGTCGCGTCTACAAAAACAAACCTATAACTTAAGTTGAAAAACAACATCCGGCAAGTAAAAGCCACAGTGACATAACCGAAGGGAAGAGCCGACCATTTGCCCAGATACTAGGTAAGATACAAAATATTTGAGCAATAAAAACAAAACTTATATAATGTTACAATTTTTGGGTTCCTTTTTTATCAAATTCAAAAAGCTCAAATTGGATCACCCTTTATCTATGACAGGACGGAGTAATAGCCAGTCCGACTAATTCTTTTGATAAAATTCAAAACATGTTGAAAAAAAATAGTGTTTTATTTCACTACAAAAAACAATAAAAAAATATCCTTAAATAAGCTTTCGGAACCACCCTCAATTGATAAGCAAGCGAATTTGGCAGAGAATGATTTGATAATGCGTCGAATTTGTGAATCAAAATCTTTGTCTGCACCTGTTCTAATAAAAACCTAATCTTTGAGTTGTTTTTTTTTTCGAAAAATGATTCATGAAATTTTTAAATAATTTTATGGCGCTGTTAACGTCAAGTTTTGTGACCCGAAATGTGTGCCTAATCGATTTCCAATTTGAAGTACACTCAATTACCGCTATTAACATCTGTTTTTATCACATTTCCTCCAAATATTTACATTCTCAACTCGTAAAGATTAACACAGAAAAAAAAACGCAAGCCTTGACAAGTAACGTTTTTGTTGACGGAAACTTTGCCCCAAAAATTTTAACCGTCAACATTGACAGCTCACGTCAGTTTTTATGATTTTACACCGGGAATCATAAATTGTTTTTTGTTTGTTTTTTTCTTACCTTGACATTCCGTCGGGACTTGGAGTTCCGTATTGGTCGCGACTCTCGTGTATCCTTCTAAGGGCTTCCTGTTCAGTTAGACCTGCCGCCGTTGGTAGATCGCCTGGCAGCCGTATTGGCAACAGCATCCGCTGATCCTTTTCGTTTTCGGCGTCACTTTGATTCTTTGCCAGTAGCGCATCGATACAAAATGATTTTTTGACAGGTGCCACTGGCGGCGATGATGTTTGAGTGAACGGTCCTGGCATGCGGCCTAAATATCCTTGATGATGAGGATGATGGTAGTTGTCATATGAGGATTCGCGTATTTCCGTCGGCAGTTGGGTCACGGTTGGTGGTGGGGGTGGTGGCAAGCACCCTCCTCCTAGCATTGCCGGATGCTGTGGCTGTTGTGCTGTTGCCTGTGGCGGTGGTAGAGGGCGTATTTGTTGTTGCTGCTGCTGCTGCTGCACCAGCGGTAGAGGTTGATTATTATCCAGCGGCAAAGGGCTGAGCGTGTAATTGCTCTGTGGTGAGTTTACCGAGTGTGGTGAATTGATTGGACGCGGCGGCGATAGCGATGCACTTGTATTGTTATCACTTTGATAGTCCTGCCCGAGGGGGCTCGGATGATTGTTGTTGTTGGTTAAAAATCGCGATATGTGTTGCTGTTGCACTTGGACACTTGACATTTTGATTCACTGTAAAATGCGGCCACTGTCACTTTGAAAGATTGTCTAATGTCACTAAACAATAATGATAATAATGGCGGCACCCGCAAACGTCCGTTCGTGCCAAAAGCGCGTTACGAACTGTGATAAACGTCGCCAGCTAATGTCACATATATCCACAATAATTTTTGACACCTCGCGTTCCTCTTCACGCATGGGTAGTTGTTGTCAGACTAACATAACCGAAGGTAACCACCTCTGACAGCGGATAACATGGAGTCTTGTATCTGTGTGACTGCGGATAGAGCGAGATACAATTCAAATGAAGGCGTGGTAGAATGACGAGTCATAATGTAGATTGAATGGAGAAGTGCTGGAATGGGAGTGGCTTGCCTGGTGGTGGATGTGTTCGTTTCGCTGATATGGAGTGGTGCGGAAAAATCTCATCAAACGAGAAGTGTTTTGGGCTCTTTGGCTTGGCAGCGATGGTAGGGATAATTGGCGATTATCGGGTGAATACGACGACGAACTCGAACTCGACCTACCACCCTCGTGAAAAACACGTACTTGTCAACCCACACGCGAGATAACCTTCTCCAATTATACCGGCGAGGGTAAAAATTTGACTTTAAATGGCGTAATGTTCCATTTTCAATTTTTTTCCTTTCTCTGTCTCTCGCTCTCAATCTCTGATGGATTTTTCTCATACTTACTATTGGCAGTACGCAAGGCTGATGTGTTACACCCGCTTTGTTTGTTTTTCTACGTCAGTCAGTGGAAAATGCACTGGAATCCATCTCATTATTGTCCATTTGTTTGATTGTTTGAACTCTTTTCCTTGTTGGTCCTTGACGTGTGCGGGGTTTCTTCACCCAAGTCCTTTTGAATATGGAGGAGTGGCAAAAAGAAAAAAATTAAATTACTGATAATGTCCACTTTCAGGAGGGTAAGTGGCAATCAATTTGTCGTATGTGAACGATTTGAAGATTTTATTTCCACTTTTATTACATCCTTCGATCTAAGAGGTGCGGTTCGTCCGGAACAAGGATGAAATGACTTTTATCGATTGTTGTCGATGTGGGCAATGCGAAGATGGTGGAGCGGAGGCTTTTATTGTTCGTGAAATGGTAATGGGATACATCAGGGAACGATGTATTGTCGGTTAAGAAGTGGTTAATCGATAGTTAGCCAGCTGTGATCTATGTGAATAATTAGGTTCTGTTTATCGATTGCGGGTGCTTTGATGTGGGAAGTCCTTGAAAAGCTATTTACCATATTTTTAGAGCATTTTTTTTTTGTTAAATAGTATCCTTTTCCCGTTGCGTATATTTCGAAACCTTTGTTTAACTCAATAAATATCCCAAATTTATGCTAAAAGACAATCTACGGAATTAGAATCTTCAAATTTTTCAGATCAAATAATGGAGATTCATGTATTTGACCACTTCTCGCGAATTTTTCATTTGGTATCAGCTAAAGTTTTTAAGACTAATTTAAACTTAAAACTTCGTAAAATGGTTACTTGCTCGTCGAGAACCAAAGATTCGGCAAGGTGTTTATGGAGTAGCGCACTCTCTTCACCGATCTGGCCAAATGACCATGTGTCTTGGGCAATGGGTTATCCATGACTGTAACGATTGTTCTATTGTCCCTTTGAGGGTAAATTGGCAGATAATGCCTTTGACTAAATTTTCGAAGCCTTAATTTTAAAGTAGAAGCATATGCGGATGATTTGGTAATTCTTGTGTCTGGAATATTGATCAGCGAGATCATGGAACTTGCATTAAAAAATAGTTGACACCTGTGCTACAAGTTGCCTCCCCTGCCTAAATGGTCAAAAACTGTCTCTATCACCCAGCGGAAAGTGCCTAGGAGTCCATCTAGATCCCTAGTTCAGCTAGGAGAGCAACAGAGTCAAGAAAGCATGTATAGCTTACTATACCCGTAACAAAACCTTTGGTCAAAAGTGGGGTCTAAGGCCTAAACTGATTCAGTTGATGTACACTGCCACAGTACGTTCAATTCTCACTTACGGATCATTAGTATGGTGGCCGACTCTTAAAAAAATACACAATATTACAAAACTCAACAAAGTGCAAAGAAGGGAATGCATAGGGACTACAGATCAGTCGAAAAACACAGGCTCGATACAAAAAATAGCTATTCCCGTTGATAGCCGAGAAGCCATTAAAGCTAACGTATCGACCAACATATTCTCGAAATTAGTTCAAGATTGCCGCGACCACTTTGATAGTATAGCAGAAAGATTCAAGGTTACCGTTATTTGGGTCCCCGGGCACAATCACATCTCAGGTAATGAAAGAGCTGACAAACTATCCAAGCAAGGTTCCGCACTCAACAGCTCGCATGCCGCGGAGATGCATATACCAGAAGGACTAGTCAAAGCTTGAATCGGTACACATTTCCAGAAAACTTCTGGCTTTAGGTGGTCTCAACTAATTACTCGCGCCAAATTCAGGAAAAAATGGCCGGTATATAATATACCATCTTCTAAGTCGGACCCGCTCTGACATCGCGAGAATGGCTGATAGGATAGGACCACGCAATCAGACCAAACATTCCATCCAACGGACATTATAAAAGCGAAAGCAACTTTGCTGACTGTTGTGTGATCAACGCCTAAGCCGCTGAACTAATTTTGATGAATTTGCATTCGATGTTGGTTGGAATATGGTTTATTTATTGCAATTAAATAGGTAATTAGAAAGATAAAAATTGAATCACCAGTTTGAAGAAAGTAATAAGTCCATGAGAATAAACTTTTGGGAAAACGGAAAAAACTTACTTAAAATGAAATAAAGTTCACTAAGTTAGTCAAGTAGACTATGAAACTTCTTTTATTTCTAAAGGCTTCTTGTGGTAAGCTTTAGCGGTTCGGAACGTATGCCCTTATTTCCTTCTTCAAACTTAAATTATTTTCTATTTTAAATTTGAAATAAAATGGGTGCAAGAAACAGAAATCGGCTTTTTAAAAGTAAGTTAAAACTAAAAACAAAAAATATGAACTATGTCGGTAATTGAAAAAAAAAACTGAATTTAAGGTTCATCCCCCCTCTTCGGCAGTTATTGACAAGATAAGTATGCATTATGTTCAGGAAGAGCTTAAAGTAAAAGAAACTAAAAAAAACATTGCTATTAAGTATTGAGTGGTTGGCCAAGTCAGTACGTTCAGGTAGAACTCCTTTTTGTTGTCCTTCTTATATTATCGTGGGTAATGCAGTGTTACATGACTCTTTTGGAGCAAGAAGTTATCCTTCACAATTCCATCGACATACTCTGAGGCTTCCAAGTAGCCCTTAAAAGTTGAAGAGCATGTCAGATGTCTGTACCTTGAAATCATGTACATTTTGTAAAAACTTGGCCATGAATGTTAAAAATCGAGGATGTCATCGAAAGCAATGCTGGTGACCCTAAATTCCGTCTGTTTTGCAGTGGATATCATTTTGTTTAACTCATCCGTAGTGTATATTCGCTCTTTCCTTCTGATGCGCCGTTAAGCTGTGCCAAAATTTCAATCACACTGCAAAAACGAGTGAGCTCGTACAGAAAAGTACTGTAGATCTTCTCAAAGCGGCCCATTGTTCATATTTTCATATTTTGCATGATTAAATACGTGGAGTTCCTTAATAGCAGGGTCGAGATTCTGGATGGACTTCACTTCACTTCGTTAGGTCCTCGTTTAGTTACAGTTCATGTAGAAGTCCGCCTTCTTCTTCAAAGCATGAACAGAAAAAAAAAAAGAACTAATTTCTATCAAAATGTTATTTTTGAAAATTATAAAATAAAAATATGTCATCCCCACAAATATATTAAAACGATGATCACTTACATAAGACCGCGCATAACTCCAGAGCGGTTCGTCCGATTTGGCTTGTATTTTTTTTTGTCGGGTTTATCTCTGTCCACGCTGAGGAAGTCGGAAAATTTAGTAGGAAAAATGGAAAAACATTGCAAATCGAATTTCAGTACACTTGCATGGGGAGTTTTTTCTTTTTTTTTTACTGCTCAACAAAAGGGCATTTACATCTTTTTGAGGAAAACGATTGACGACCGAAACTGAGGCATTTTCATAATCAATTTACAAAATGTTACTTGCTTCACTACTTTTGGCGAACGAACGTTCGACATCAGAAATTGTGTTGGCGGTTGCCTTCTCTAAATTCCCTAATGGCAAAAGTGTTCCAGAATCGTAAGATTAACATCTTGGCCTTTTTAAAACGAAAATAAAAGTCAATGGGTGATGAGAATATTACTGACAAAGTTATTAATAATTAAAATTTTTAAAAAGAACTCAAAATTCTGTAAATTTTTGAGGACAATTCCAACGTGACATAGGCGCCTGCCTGGCGAAAAGGACATACACTGAGCTGATCGACGAAGTCGCGTGAGCGTGGACTGACTACTGAAAGAGATTTGAAATCCACCTAGGTGCTGTTTGATTTGGCCATAACTTGAATTCTATCCAAATGAAATATATTATAAAGTGTGTGTCCAGAAAATATTCGAAGCGCAGTTATGCTAATTCAGCTTATTAAGCAGCACGTACATCGGGAGACAAAAGTTCACACGGATTATCAGAAGGCATATGATTGTATGAGAGCACACGGGTTTGTGCACAAAAATGTTAAACTCAGTGATCCTGATAATCCGTTCGTGGCCACCGATGGAACTCACCATCTCAGTGGCGTGTTGTAAAATGTGAATATTAAAATGACAACTATTAAAACAATTTAACTGATTGGATATTTGAGTGTAAGAAGAGGAGACTGTTAAAAAAAAAAAAAAAAAAATATCCTTTTGAGAAGTTAATAAACGCCATTTTAACTGTCTATGGTGATTTCAATGAAAAACAATTGGAAAAATCAGTATTTTCGTTGTTTTTTGTTGAATTTAAACACTCGGTAAACACTATTAAATAAGAGAAACATCATTTAAGACATAGTTTCGAAGAAACAACCAATCTTTCTTACAGTATTATTAATTACCACTCAACAGTTTTAATTTTTTCTGCTTTTTCGGCTTTTTTACACTCAAAAAAACAAAAATTACATTTTTAGCGAATTTCCCATACCTGCGCAGAAACCAAAGATATAATATTTTGAAGGACCCTTCCTGTCCTTCCACGACCACCGACAGCAGATAAAATCAACGCTTGCTTTAAGCCTTCATAGAAGCTGTGCTAGATGACAAATATGCGAGTGGCGTTGCAAAACAATACGTCTCCCGATATTTCCTCTAATAAATTTTTGGTGATTGGCGATGGTGAAGAACTGGATGACATTCGTTCAAATCAATTGATTGTGTTACTAATCCGAACGAAGCAACCAATTATCCAATAGAGTTCCAAAATTCATTGGATTTGATTCATTATTAACGAAGGTTGGATCAATATATGGTCCGCCCTGCATTCACCATAACAATGAGTCACAAGGCCAATCTTCAGAAGTGTGTGGTATTAATCCCGAATAACCATGCGTCGCGCTAATCCAATTTCATGTGTGTTATTTTCGCATGAAGGAAAGCCTTCATCTTTGTTTAATTACGCGCCGGACAACCAAACAAAGAGTGTAGTCTACCAGTTGATCACCGATATGTGTTTTCCTAAGGGTCCTTACATTCCGTGCAAATAAAGGATTCAATCGAATTTGAACAATTCATTTTGGGCGAGACAGAATTCGCCGGGTCCCTTAGTTTCATAAATAAGAGCGGGCAACGTGATTGCTAATAATTAGCTCTTTCTGTCTCGAAGATTCTTCAAGGGAACCAAGTTTAACAAAATGTTTGCCATAACATTATTTTCACGAGTTTTTTTGGGTTTTAACTCTTCAGCTGGTTGAAACTGGTAGCATAGAAATTGACGCCAACTCAATATAAACTATTGGAAAGCCCCGCCAACTGGAAAAATGTCTAGAAGATGAATTTCGAAAATCAGATCCATTTCAAAATGTTTTCAATTTTTTGATATTTTTTTTTTCAATGTCAGTCACCTCATCTATTTCTAACTGAAGGTCTAATTGCAGCTTATCCCCAAAGCTACGTGTATAAATAGCCTTCGAATAAAAGAGTCTTGTTACATTTGCAGACGTACGAGATCTCTGTACAGTCCAGGGCAAATAATCCGAAAATCACTCATACCCTTGGCTGCATTCACATTTTTTTTGTCAGCTCTTTAAACTCCACTAATGAGATGCTTGATGTTTTGTCTACGGATTGAGTTCGTGCTGCGCGGCGGCCAATGGTGTATCCACTCTAATTTTTATCCACATTGTTTGACAATTGTATCTCATTACCCACGTCTTTCATTCAACAAACATCTTTTGGTACCCAATTCTAATGGTCTGTTTACGTTCTACACATTGTGGCACACTCACTGCCTCAACAAAGCACATGGAAACGTGCTCAAGTACATGTTGTTCCAAAGCAACTCCTTCAAAAATGGATGGACACACACACGCATTCCTTTCGAATGCTAATAAAATACAATTTTGAAAAAAAAAAAATTAAACTCTTCTCGTGATTTCGTTTTGATTTTGAAAACAAGAAAAGAATGTAAACGAACCCTAAATAGCAATTAAGGCCTAAATACAGTTGGAGGGGGGTGTGGTGCATTGTTTGTCCTGGAATGATGAATCAGAATGTTGGATATCTAGGAAATGACTATGGCAAGTGTTTCCATCTCGGTTGATTAGTTTAGTGGAGCGCTGACTGCGCGAAACTAAGTTTCTAGGGGTTGAACACACACACACACACACGTAAGCCTTGACAGTTGGGCGAAATTCGACGAAACAACTTAAATATTTGTTCAATTAATAATCCTAATGCCAAACTTTTTGGTACTGTAAGAGCAATGGAAAATTATTGCTCACTTATCAGATGAATTAACACGATACAGTTGGTATCGTGAATAAGGGTTGTTTGTCACCCCTGTGGATCGGAATTGGAATATTTTATTTTATTGTTTGGGTGAACCTGCTGTGCCATATTTGCACTCATTGTGGCTGAATGCGGAGCGTGTGTGTGGGTTGCTGGTGTCATTGTCAAAATACATCGCCCATCGGGTGTAATGATTCCAACATATGTGATATTTTATCGTAGTGGATTGTATCGCAAATTGAGGAAAATTTCTAAGTGATTTAGCTTAAATGGTGCAATTAGGAGGAGATTGAAAGGGGGAAGAGAACATTTAAGTGTATTAGGATTGTAGCTACATATTTTTATTAAAATGCATTGTGATCCTGAAATTGTAGAGGAGGACATGAAGAAGGGCAACAGTTTTCATGTTTTACATTTGAGGATAGCGTTTAAGAGTGAAATTTGTTAACTAAAAGGTACTAAAAGAGTGGTCAAAGGACTAAAGCTTAACCTAACAAGAAATGCATTTTTTTTGTTTGCAATTGCCAACCCTGATTTGTTTTATATAGATATATTTTATTTGGTATAAAAATTTTATAAACTGATTGGCTATCTCACATTTTACACAGAGATATGATAATTAGTAATTAATATCTTTCTACTGAAATATGATTTTTTCGATTTAAATAAACAATTACATATATTACATTTTGAATTTGAAGGAAACTACCAGAAAACCTTCAATTTAAATGATTAACAAAAAAAAAAATATCAACAAAAAAAACTTGTTCTGTAAATATATAGATATAGACGTTCAAAGATAAAAATACAGTGCGACCTCAATAAAAGCAACTAATAGAAACTTGGGCAGTTGTTTTTACTGAGTTTGTTGCAATAATCGAGTCAAAAAATGGAAGGTTCCGAAAATGAGACAAAAAGTTAAACTCCTCTAAAAAAGTAAAAAAAAAAACTTGTCTTGCACTTGTAAACAGACCAAAACTAATTTTTTAATTCATATTAAAAATAAAAAAAAACTAACATTTTACTTGTATTTAAAAAATTGAGAAATTTTTTATTGTGTCTTTTTAGACCCTGAATTCTTTTCCACAGCTGACTCTCGTAAGTTTTGCAGAGCTATAATATTATTCAGTAAAGCATAATTTTCTTCAGCCCATTGAAGGCAAATGTTTAGTGCTTGGATTGCAGCCCCTGCTTTGATTTTTGGCAGTGGGGATTCTTTAACTGCATTTTCGTCATCACTTTCAATTTCTTAATCTCCCAAGTTGCTGCAAGTCGGTTCCAGATTGCTTTCATTTTCGGCAATCCAATCATTTATGTCCTCGGAACAGTCAATAGGGGATAGCTCTTGAAGCAAATCAATTATCGATGATATTATTTCGCGGTCTTTTAGGATTTGGTCCCTTATGACACTCAAAGGTAACAAATCATCTTCATTATAATCATTGCTTGAGTTCATCAAAGGGTTCCAGCACTTTTGTATTGCCATAGACTGCACCTTGTCCCATGCATTAGCCAAGAGACATACGGCGTGTCTCAAATTAAATGATTTTATTTTAGTCTCCAAATCTGACCCGTGACTAGCGACCAAATGTGCCAATAGACTCTTTTTGTAATTCAGTTTAGTCAAGTTGATCACATTTTAATCCATTGGTTGGAGAATAGCGGTGCAATTTGCTGGTAAACAAATGGTGACTATCATTCCATCATCACTTTTCAGCTCGCCGTCCTTTGGATGACAAGTTGCGTTATCCAACAATAACAGAGCCCTCTTCTGAAGATTTCTAGACCCAAGAAACTGTCTTACCTAAATGAAGAAAATAAAACAGAAATGGTTATAAAAGTCGATCAACTTTATTAAACATGTTACCTCTGGTACAAACGTTGAGTGAAACCATTCTTCGAACAACGAGAATGTCATCCACGCATTTTTATTACTCTTAGAAATGACGGGTTTATTTTTAAAATTTTTAAATGCTCTAAGATTTAGAGCTTTCCCGATGACGAATAATTTTATTTTGTGAATCCCAGATGCCTTCGTGCAAGCAAGAAACGTTATTCTCTCTTTGTTTGTCTTCCGACCTGGAGCGGTTGCTTCTTTAAAGCTTACAAGGGTTTAATTTGGCATAAGCTTAAAAAAAAAAAAGCCGGACTCGTCCGCGTTGTAAATTTGATTTGATGAAAGACCGTGCTCTTTAATTGTATTTTTGAACTTAACCAAAAACGGTTCAACGAGTTGCGGTTTATTTGACAGAGGTTGCGGATTCCATGCCTTTAAATGCCTGCGCTTTTAAAACTTCTATGGAAATTGGCACGTTTCGATGTCGATTTTCCAAAAACCATTTATACAAGGCTTGCTCCATACGTGGAAACTCACACGCTCTTAAAGTTACTCGTTTTCCCGGTCCACATTCTGAATTTACAACAAATTTTGTTAGCGCTCCTTGTCTCCTCTTAATTCTACTTATGGTAGACTTGTTTACTTTATATTTCTCAGAAAGCGATTCAGCAGTTACACCCTTATTAATTTGATCCATACCTAATAGTACCACAGTAATCCGACTAACGACACTAACGTTACATCGTCTTACAAACATCTGCATAAAAAGTACAACGAACAGCTTTAAAATAACTGCCCAGACATAGCAAAAATAAAGAAGAAGGAAAATATTCAAATAGCGAACGAAAAAAAAAATTTATGAAACAATAGTTGCTTTTATCGAGTCACTTCTTTTTCGAGGAGTTGCAATTACTGAGTCAACAATGTTAAGACTTAAGGTGTTGCTTTTATCGAGGAGTTGCACGTATCGAGGTCGCACTGTATATGAATAGTTAACTGGTAACAAAAAGTAAATAAATAACAAACGACACAAAATAACAAAAAAGACAAAATAAGAGAAACTAAATTAACAAATATAAATAAATAAATAAATAAAGAAATAATTAAATTAATAAATATAAATAATTAAATAAATACATAAATAAATAA
Organism: Orthonevra nobilis; assembly: GCA_963555765.1. Taxonomy (NCBI): domain Eukaryota; kingdom Metazoa; phylum Arthropoda; class Insecta; order Diptera; family Syrphidae; genus Orthonevra; species Orthonevra nobilis. The sequence goes on along the minus strand of OY743225.1, from coordinate 126,126,820 downwards.
AGAGATAAATAAATAAATAAATAAATAAGTAAATAAATAAATAATTAAATAATCAAATCAAATCAATCAAATCAATATCAAATGCCTTCTCAATATCCAATAGAATCATTCATGTAGATTTCCCGTCAATACGATTTTGCTTTATATGCTCGCAAATTCTTAGCACTTGGTGGGATGTACTGTGGAAGCGACGGAAACCGAATTTCTCATTTGGATAAATTTTTTTTAACTTCAAATTCAGTAACTTTAAGTAACTTTTCCTTCAAAATTCTTTCAAAAATTTTGTTGAAAGAGTTAAGTAAACTAAGAACATTGTTTGTTGTTTTACCAGATTTTAAAATAGAGACAACTTTAGCAGTCCTCCAAGAAATGGGGAAATATTGCATCTTAAGACATGCATTTAATATGAATTTTAACATTTTTATTCCCGCCTTCGGCAATTCTTTGAAATACATATTTCTCTAACCATTAAGTCCACTAGCTTTTCTCATTTTAAGTGCTCGAATGACAAACTCTGTCATTATCTGATATAAAAACATCAGACGGCGTTTCAATGTTGATTTTATTGAATTTTTGAATAACTTCCCTCACCATAGAACTGTTTAAAGGGTCGTCTAAGCTCTGGGAGACTGAATGATTTTGCTGAAAAACCAATGCAAGTGCGTTTGACTTTTTGGTATCACTATAAAAGATGCTATTACAATTGGTATCTCGAAGACAAGGCATATGACGGTTTTTTTTTTTTTTTTTATAATTTTTACTATGTTCCAGAAAGGTTTGTCTCCCTTTTCTAGTTCGCTTAGTTTTTTATTCCACTTTTTATTACGCAACTGTTGAATTTGATGAGCAACCAATCTATTCATGAAGTACAATTGTCGCTTGAATGCAGGATTTCGATACCTTTGCCAATTTCGTCGGATATTTCTTAAATTATAAACTCTAAAAGAAAAGGCGGAAGTTTCGTGCAATAGTTTTTCTTAACACTGATTTGTTTTCTTTTCCAAAAATCTTAATCGTATGTGCATCCAAATTCGTAACCGCCAGATCAGTGAATAGTTTGACAATCTTAGCTTGCCGCCTACTTCCAATTCGTATCCGCGATTACTTGATCCTTAATGCAATGGTTCGTTCTACCCTTTTTTGTGAACCTTGTGTCTTAGACTCAAAGCCACCCGCTAGCAGCATCATCTTGCATTTATTTGAACCAAGAACCTACTTACGGTGTAGTGGGTCCTTCAGTTGTTCGTCTACTAGTAAACTTCTCCTTAGCTATGCTGTCATTGATAAAGATGAGGTCTTCAACACCGGCAAAATAGAAATATTCCCAGACCATTGTGAAACCATGGCCTTGATTGGCTATTGGAACCACCTGCGAGGCAACTTTTCTTCAGCAGACTGCCAAACGTGAGCCTCTTCTCATAGTTCCAAAGCTTCAATTCTGTTTTTACTTTTTATTTGGCGGAGACACAAGTGAAGATAGCCGTTTTTTTGCGCATTGCTTACTCAGCAAGTACAAAAAAAACATCGTTCACATTTGGAGATCAGCGTTCTTGTTCATGACTTATCTATGTACCTATAGTAAAACACAAGACGCCTTCCTGATATTAGGATTGGACACCTCTTCAAAATAAACAAATAACGAACGTTTAGCAAGCAGTTTGGTTGCATCTAGTACCGCCCTAAGTACAAGACAACCATCCAAGAGCCTACTTCAATGGCGTGCTTAAGAATTGAAAATTTTAATTAACGCGCTCATTATCAGCAGACTACAACAAAATAACACGACAAATTTCGTGTCGACAGAGATTGCGTTGCGTTGCTGACGCCCAACGGGCCCCCCATTCTATTCAAAACCAAGCAACTACACACTCGTATAGCATGTACAACAACAACAACAACACAGTTAGCTGTCAACTGTCACTGTAGTTAATGTCAATTTTATTTGATTGACAAATATTTGCCAATCAATTGCAACTAGCTCTTCTCCCTCGAATGTGTCAATTGTGTTTAATTTATTTTGTTGCAATAGAATTTTTTTTCTCTACTTTTGTCAAGTTTTGTTGTCAGATAAGTTTTTTTTAAAAAAAAAATAACAAATTGTTAACAAATCGATATTTTATTCGTTAAATTGTGTAATATTTATTTACCATCATGTGAGCTGTGAGAGGTGAAGGGAGATGCGAATTTTGTGGTCACTCTAGTGAGTGATGAGCGCGCGCTGAAACAAAATAATTATCCTTATATTTGCAATGCACTTGCCGTAAGTAGTTGCATTTTAATTAGGTAAACTCATGTTTGCATGCAATTTGTGATCGATTGTATTTTTAAATGCGAATTAATCCATCCATGGTTGTATTATTCTTTTTAAATTTGTTTGCTTCAACAACTGCTTAAATAATAATAATAATAATTGACGTAATCAATTGTCAAACAATTGTGACAATTACTGAGCTATTATTAACGATGCCAGTTGACATATTTTGTACATGAATGATATTTTAAGTAACCTCCAGTAAATATTGAAATTCATTTTGCTACAGACGAATGGAATGAATTAAAAAAGACATGAAATGTAACACTTTAATTTACTATTTCACGTAACAACTAAAGGGTGATTTTTTAAAAGCTATAGGAAAGTTTTTTCAAAAAAAAAACACATAAAATTCAGAAAAATGCATGAAATCTTTATTTGAATCGATAGTACGGTCCATATAATTTAATGTTTGAAGATTATTTCATGCAAATGTTGACCTTGACTGCGCCTCAAATGGTCCATCCGTTAAGTCCAATTTTGGTATACTCTTTCCAACATTTCGGCCGGAATGTTGTCCCTCAATGCGTCAATTGAAGCGGGCTTGTCTGTATAGACATGAGCTTTAACATAGACCCACGAAAAATAGTCTAAAGGCGTTAAATCGCACGATCTAGGCGGCCAATTGACCGGTCCCGAACGTCATCTCACGGTAGCGCTCACCATTCAAAGTTACGTTACGATTTGCATCATCTTTGAAGAAGTACAGTCCAATGATGCCACCAGCCCATAAACCGCACCAAACTGTGACTTTTTCTGGATGCATTGGTAGCTCTTGCAATGCTTCTGGCTGATATTCACTCCAAAATCGACAATTCTGCTTATTTACGTACCCATTGAGCCAAAAATGAGTTTCGTCGTTGAACACAAGAAGCGCGCGATGAACTTTCTTAACAGAGCACGCATTTTCAAAATTAAATTCAATAATTGCAAGCGTTGTTCGTTTGTAAGACGATTCGTGATTAAATTATAGACCAAACTGAAGATGTTTGACAGTGAAACAAAACACGAAACGTGCGTCAGCTGTTTAAACCAGTATTGCCAAAAAGATAATAGCTAAAAAATCACCCTTTACTAGACATAATAAACTCATTAATGGAACTCAATTACTGACTTAAAATTACTTCATTCACTAAATGATTGTGTGATTCGATGGCAGAACAATAAATTTGATTGCATTCATTTCGACTTCAAAGTTCTTATTTCTGAAACTCTTTTCTCCAATCATGACTTTCAACTAAATGTTGATTCATTTTTAGGGTTCCGTACCTTAAAAGTCTAAAGGAACCCTAATACTAAGCCTCTGCTGTCTGTCCATCTATCAGGGAGACACTTGCAATTTCCACAGAAGGTGTACTGCTATCGCCGCTACAACAACAAATAAAAATTATTTTGAGTCACAGTGGTACTGCCAGAGCATCACCTATTTAAACCGCTGTCAAAAATGTTCTACTGCATATTTTGGTCTGAATATTTGTACACCAGGGTTTTCAGGTTCGAAGTTCACAAAACCAAAGTTATATTTGCAAAATTCAAAATGGCGGATCCAAGATCGCGGAAAAATGTGTGAAATTGAACTAATCATTTCGACAAACCAATCAAACTTTATTCTACTGCATAGTCTAAATATTTGTATTCGGGGAGTTTTGGGGCCGTTGATTACAAAACTACTATTAGCTTTAGAAAATTCAACGTAAATACAATATGCGTTTTCGGGATCACGAATCTAAGGGTAGATTTAAAAAAATGAAAATGCCAGAAAATGGACTCTCACTCAGCATTACCAAGCAGCAACGACGTGGACGTGGAGAGTTTCTAGTTCATTTTATTTTTGCTAATCGGTTGGTCTAAACGATTCAATTGCACAAAATTTAGGCCGCCATCTTGAAATTTGCAAATCTAAACTCATATTCGTGATCAGCATCCCCAAAAACCTATGTATACCAATTTTAGTGAAATTTGATTGAAGTTCACAAGTTTGGTTCGCCATCTTGGATTTGAAAATAATAAAAATATAACTTCAGATTCGTGATCAGCGATCCCAAAAATCACCAAGTACAAAATTTCAGATCAAAATACGCAGTAGTAAATAGCATGACTCAATAGCATGACACCTAAAAGTAGACAATGAGCTTCATGAAGAAACTTTACAACTTTTAAAAGTAGGCAATGATCTCCTCCATTCAACACGAGGTATAAGCTGGCATTTCAAAAAGAAAAATTAAAAAAAAACATTTTCCAACTTGTGACACGAATGTCAAAATGTAGTGGTGTTAGTGCGAATCGAATGTTGTATTTAGTTTCCTACCCAACCAAACGAAGTGTCAGTGCCAAATTGCGGGTTTTTTGTGGTGGCATTCGGCTCAATCCGAGAAAATTAATAATGATGTCATTTTTTAAAAATAAATTATTAAAAGAAGTATTTCATGGGATTTTTAACGTTAGAATCAGAGACTTAAATATTGTGATCGTTTTAAATCCATATTTTTTTTAACTTTTAAGTTCTCATCTGGAAGTTCTTGTTCTTATGGGAATTACAAGTAAACCGATATTGAGATTTTACTTTGTCTGCCTTAGTCTTGCATATTTGTCGACGATGCTATGAGAAATGTTAAATCAAGGAAATATGGTGTTGCATATTCTTAGAAGGCGCGGAACCCTTCGTGTGAGAGCCAACTCTCACTTGGCCCCTTTTTGTTGTTTTAAGTCAAAGTCACAATTGGAATCGCTGACTTGAAATTAATCCACAACATTTTGTAGAATGATTTCACTGAATGCGTTCCGCAATGACTGAAAACTTTAACAGAGAGTATTTAGTCAAACTTATGACATTGAATGAATTAATCAACCTGAAAGAAAGTTGTGTTCCATCAGGATGATGCGAGACTACACAAAAGATTGGTCACCCAACAAAAGTTATCGTTCCGTTCTCTTCAAAATCCGTCGAAATGCGTTCATTCCAAACCAGACTATAAACTAGGGTTGGAATATCTAACTCCTTAAACTGCTTACAAATAGGTGGAAGAAAGTCATTATTCCTATTTCTCGGCAATTCAAGTTGATGTGCATCCTTGACATAGTCATATGTTAGCAACCACCGGAGGGGCAACTAAACTATGCATCTCCATACACTCCAACCAAGTTAAATATTCCTTGTTTTGAGAGCAATCTGCCTCCGATACCAATCCCAAAAACGAACACGAAACGTCGGTGAAAGAGAATACAACTGCGATCAAAGAAATATGGTGGATAAGGTCGGGAACACTGTTCAGGAAGCAATGTGACATTTATCAAGACACAACCGTCTTTCCCCTCCAAGGATCAAGGGAAGAGTACAAGGCTTGACAAAAAAAAGACACAAAATACTGTGAAAAAAGAAAAGACCCTGTGAAGACTTCCAGCTCAAGGATATCGGAGCGTCCTTGAACAGAAAGTTAACATCATATTCCTACAAAAATTAAAAAACAAAACCTTGCTGCAAGTTATAAACAGGAGGAAATCTTTCTGTAGCTGTAAAAAATCTTGTTTCCGATGCGCACGAAATTGAAGGTGCATTCCACAACCATGTCTATCAGCTGCTTGTGCATAATAATCAAGAGGGAAGTAAAAGCCAACTCCTGCCAAAAAAAGCCTCCTGGGCAAAAAAAGCTCTACCAAACTCAACTTGGTTTAAAAGCTGAAGTTTTAAAATCTGGCGGAGATGTTCTGGTGCAAACATATACCCGATTATCACTCATTTATAGCTGGACGAAAGACAGGAATATCAGCTTTCATCGTCTCTTTTGTATAAGAGTCTTGCAAAAACTTCCGAACAATAGACTCAAACTTCGCACTGCGCTAAATCTTGGAGCAAGGAATTTCAAGTCGGGTAATGTACAGTCAGCACGAATAGCCGCGTTTTTAACCTGGTCCAGTAAAAGTTAACAGATATTGTGTGCAAAGTCAATTATTAAACTCGAAAAATATACAACTCGAGAAGCCATAGTGGTCTGAAACATTTTCCCGGTTACTGTGATATTGACTAACTTTCATCGGTCTGTTCTTATAAAATAAAAAAAAAATAAGGTTCCGGTGCAAATTTTCTTTCTTCCTACTGTGATATATTACTTTGTTCATGCCTCTCCTTCACTTTACTCTCTTAAAATCATGTCTGCTCCGAACTTACGTCCAAGAGCGACTTCAACAAAAGGCCTTCCATCTACTCCCACGCAACCAATACAATCGTCTTCACCTACAGTGGAACATCTTACTCTGCAAGCTGATTCTCTGCGGGCTGGGTTCGCTGAGGAAATCTCTAAATTAGAAATTGAATTTCTTCGCAAGATTGAGGACATAAATGCTAGATGGAGCCAGCGGTTTGCTGAACTGAAGACGAATATAACCTCCATAGTTAAGCGAATCGATCAGCTTGAAGAAAATACAAACACAGCTACACAATTACATAATGCTAAAGCTTTGGCTCTCAAGAAACGTCTCAGTGCACTGGAAAGGAGGGAAGTTCGATGTGATGCAGTTCTCTTCGGAATCCCTGAACAAGCAAATGAGAACCTAAAGAGTTTATTTAATCGACTCTGCCACACTACAGATTGTAAGCCGCCTCTCTTACTTAACGTTTTTCGGCCAAAACAGCATAACAATAACACCACTGCAAAATCTCCCATCGTGTTAAAGTTGAACAGCTTTCAAGAGCGAAACGCAGTTTTGACGTCAGCAGCCAACTACCGCAAACAACATGCTACTGAACTACGTCTCCGAGATCAGGCATCGAGTCTGACAACAGATGTTATCTCAATGAGAGTCTAACGAAACAAACACGATTTCTCTTGAATAGCGCTCTGGGACTCAGACGAAAGAAACACTGAACAATTCAAAGCGATTGTTGAATTCAGGATCCCGAAAATACTGATCCGGAGTAGCTTCGGAGATACGAGATATTCCGCGAAATTTGGATCAAGAACCTCCGAATTATTCCAAATTTAAACCATATTCCGGAAAAAAAATTAACTGCCATGTTCTTGTTTCTTTATTTCATTGCGATAAGCAAACTCGCCAGTTCATCTTCATGAAACGACATGTTGGACGACAATCGAAACAATCGAGAGCTTTAATAGAAAATTCGCTCTCAGAAGGAGAAGAACAAACTTTTGACAATCCAATAATTAATTTTTAATGCGCACTTCATTGAAGCTTAAAAAGGTTCAAGCAAAAGCATAGTTTTTATGTCAAGCTTCACTTGTAATTCTCATATCAAAGTAACTACAAGTTGGTTTTGAATTTTCGGGGACTTCCCGAAAACAAAAAATTGTCCATAATCGATCCGAAATTCGTATTGCAAACATCCTTAAAAAAAAAGGAACAATTGTAACCTTGTTCAACATTCAGATAGCTGTCACTGCCCACAGGAAAAAAAGCGATGAAACTTCACAAAAAAATTTTGTAATACTCTTATGTCCATAATCCGTTTATTCTGATAAGATACGGAAGTCCCTGGCCAAGTCCAAAGATACTCTAGAGCTTCTCTCTGAAAATTCGAATCTCGGGATTGCCTGTGTCAACATTTGTCCGCATATTTTTGTTTTCTGTATGCAGTCTACCCTTCTTATCCTCGATTGATTTACCTGTTGGGGAACCTTAGAGGATTGAATTTGACGTTCTGTCAGACACACAGATAAGCATCGATCAACAAATACGCGCGCATATGTGCATACATGTGTCTGAGTATATAAACAACAACATTAACGATGACGAGCATTGTGATTGATTCGAAATTGGCGGTTTCTGGTGAGGTTCATTAGGCCTAGGCAAATAACGATTGTGTCTGAATCCAGTCGAATCCAGTCAAATTTTTTTCTTTTCAGTTAGGAGCACACAAGATAAGGCTAAGGTCTTTCAGTCGCGCGATAATCCTCCACGAAAATCGCATTTTGATTTGTGTTTGATCGATGCTGCCGTGTGTTGCGATATTTATTTTGTAAATTTGTTGATAATGATGTGTTTACTGGATTCGATAGAATGGAGCAAACACACTCGGATTTTGTGCTTCACATGAGGAAGACGACAAAGAAATCACAAAATAGGTACTCGTACTCCTCGTGACGATAGGTTTTTTGTTGGCATTTAACTGCACGAATTTTTGACAGTCGAGTGCTTAATTGTGTCGCTGCTGGAATTTAAGCCTATTTACGCTACGTATTCGGATGATTGTATAGAATGGGAGCCAGTTGAAATTTTCCCATTCGCAGCAAAGAAAAAAAAAACAAGTATCTAGGTTCGGGAATTGTTAGCAATCGACTTGTTGTTGACTTAGTGAGTCAGTAAGCTGGTTCCTTGCGAAAACGTAATTGTAATTTGATATAAATTGAGTATTTAGGAATTTATCGGTGACATTCAACTGTCGCCGAGTTTAATTAGCGATTAGCTGACTGGCGCCATCATAGGTCTCAAGATTGATTCGCCGGAGATTGAACTCGCACGAGAGCTTTATTCCGTAGGTAGGCTGTGGGAAAAGTTGCTCGTAAAATAATCGGTTTTGCTCATATTTCCGTTGAGTCACTAAAGTCAAACTCGCCGGTGTTTTTTGTCCAAAACATAAGCTGAATGAGTGATTGTTGTGATTGATTGTATCCCGTTGCATGGAACATAGAAATTGAATGAAAAAATTCCAAAATGACATTTGATTGAAACAAAACTGACAAAAAAAAATAGTGAACTTTTAAGTTTCCAGAACAGTGCAATGCCAAAATTTTTTAAGTTTATCCGATAGACTTAAAGCTGACCAATTAACTGAAGTACAGACAGACAACTATTAGGACTACCGGTTGCAAATGTCGTTATTGCAGACAATTTCATATCTAAATATTACTCTGAGGTGAATTTTGACCATGACAGCTGTCACATCAGAAACTTTATGTCATTGTCTAATTATTTCAGTCTAGGTTATTGGTCATTAGTGAAAACACACAAGTTTTTGTAAAGGCGTAAAATGTGCCATCAAAACAATATTTGCGGGAAGTTTTAATATGCTTCTTTCATTTAAAGAAAAAATCATCAATTGCTTACCGAAGCTTACCCGGGCTATACTATAGACGTTAGAATGTGTCAGCAGTGGCTTAAGCGGTTCAAAGATGGTGATTTTGACACCGAAGACAAAGAACGCCCCGGCCAGGTTAAAAAGTTTGAAGACCATGAATTGGAGGCATTGCTCGATCAAGATCCGTCACAAACGTAAGAAGAACTATCAAAATCACTTGGCGTCGCTCAGCAAACCATTTCCGATCTTTTGAAAGCAATGGGAATGATCCGAAAGGTAGGACATTGGGTGCTGTATGAATTGAAGCCACGAGACGTCGAACGCCGAATTTGCATGTCCGAAATGCTGCTTGAACGCCACAAAAAGAAATCTTTTATGCATCGAATCGTCACTGGTGATGAAAAAATGGGTACATTACGATAATCCAAAACGTCGGGCAACGTATGGATACCCCGGACATGACTCAACATCGACGGCCGTTCAGATTATTATGCTGTGCATTTGGTGAGACCAGAACGGTGTTGTGTATTATGAGCTGCTAAAACCGAATGAAACAATCACAGGCGAGGTCTACCGACGACAATTGATGCGTTTGAGCCGAGCACTGAAGGAAAAACGCCCGGAAACGGTCGCAAGACACGATAAAGTTATTTTGCAACATGACAATGCTCGGCCACATGTTCCAAATGTCTTCAAAACTTACCTTGAAACGCTCAATCGGGGTGTCTTACCCCACCCGCCGTACAGTCCAGACCTTGCGCCATCCGATTACTATCTCTTCCGATCAATGCAACATGGCCTGGCTGACCTGCACTTCCGTCGTTTCGATGATGTCAAAAAATGGATCGATTCGTGGATTGCGGCCAAACTGGTCGAATTTTTCAGAACGGGTATCCATGAATTGCCAGAAAAATGAGAAAAATGTGTGGCTAGCGTGGGCAATACTTTGAATATTGAATTTATAACAATTTTTCCTCAATAAAGCATTGATTTTTGAAAAAAAAACGACATTTTCAACCGGTAGTACTATTAAATAATTCCTATATTGGACAGTTGTTGTCCAGCTTTTTAAGTTTAGTGATTGATAATATAAAAAAACTTTTCTGATGTCTACAACAAATCCTGCGGTGAATTTTTTATCATCAAGGCTAGAGAAAATATTCGAGCAAACATGACCTGGTTCCGTCCCTCAAAACGAAAAACGGAACCTTTATAAGACCACTTTGTTGTCCGTCTGTCTGCCCGTATATAAAGTGTACTTTTTTCTATACAAACAAAAGCGGGACTACCCTTCGAGACTCGCTTCTCGTGTTGGACTAATTACATGCCTACAAATTTGTATGGAACCTTTTTTGCGCGAGTCCGACTCTCACTTGGCCGATTTTTTTTATCCAATTTTAAAAATGCATCTTATCGATATTCACATTAGCCTGTGGAAGATATAAACAAACACTTTAAATATTTTAAAGACTAGAAGAAGGAATGCTCTTAAGGAATGGTCAGAAAGTGTTGTAAAGTGAGTGATATTGTTGCAATACAACGAACTTAGAGCACACGTAGTAAACCTAACCTTTGAAGCTGAAAACCCAAGTTGAATCCGCAATCATTGCATTATAAATCGATTGACATTTATTGCCTAGCCCCTCCTTACATTTGAAAATCTAAAATATATATGACAACACTATTCAAATAGAGCCTACCGTTAGATCCCATCAATCACCTTCATCATAAAAAAAAAATAAAAACTACAAACAGAAGCTTGTTTACCCACAATTAATTGCCTCTGTGTGCTCGATTTAATCGCTTTATCTTGATACTCGCCCTCCATCCAATTACCCATAAAAAGTAAATCAATTTTGGATTTAGGAAATCAACTATGAAGCTATCCTATATTTCTTTCGAGTCGGGTCCCTATAAATCGTTCCCCCTGCCGGCATTATCACGACTAGAAATCAAGAACAAATACTCAAGACATTACCCGCGTTAAGCTTCTCATAACGATAAGCTCAGCGCAGTGCGGCGCGGCGCGGCGTTCTTATCACTCCAACTCCTACCTCTGGAGTACCTACCTACAATACTTACAATATGACCCATTCACAATCAATAATGTATTTATGGAGATGGATTAATTTCCAATTACGGAATTCGACGATTCGTTCGAATAAAAAAACTGATAAATATAAATGTAATCAATTCTCAATTAGTCCACGGGAGCTATACCTGCCAACATTACTACTGACCACCCTCCACCCACATGTGTTACGGTAACGCATCGCATGGCATGGAACCCATTTTGTAATCCCATAAACAATGTGTTTTTTGGGTTTTTTTCTTTTTTGAAAAATAATCAATTAATTAGTATTTTCCGTGGTTTAATTGTTTGAAAAGTCGCGGGCACTCGTATTTGTATCTAATCGATCTTCTGGTTTTGGATTAATCTGCGTGTTGTGCTCACTCATCCACACTCACGTCGAACCGAGATTAATTGGGTGTTAAGGTGGCTAATTGAAATTCTGGAATTACCCACAATGCTGATTTAGTGCTAGCAAATCGTTGGCGATCTTAAGTTCGTTTATGTGTGTGGGGTGGTGGGGTGTATGGCGGGAGTTATTGAAATTTATTAATTAAAATAATTACCCACGTCAAATTTGTAAATGATTGCTGATTTGGGTGACTTGATTGTGGTGTTTGGTGTGATTTTGAAAGCGATAGGATCGCAATTAATTTTAGCCGCCACCTTGCTATTTAGAATTCAATTTACGAGTACTGCAGGTAGAATGGACGGGTTATGGTAGGAATTTTTTTTTTTTTTTTTGGGGGGTAATCTTTTGATCGTAATTTGTTTTGCACGCTATCGGGACGCGTGATCGTATTTAACTAGAAATAAATTATGACAGTTTGTTTGCTTTGATTTTCGGGAAAGATTATACCAGTGCGCTGAGCCACGTAGGCATTGGTGTGCAAAACAGTGATAACGGCCGAATTTTGAGTATTTGAAATATTGTGACCATATTTTTAATTTGAGAAGATATACGATAAATTCAGATTTACCTTGAAGAGCACTTTCGTAAAGTTAGTCATAAAAGAAACGCCTGGGTGTCTACTGCATCGATTTGTTGATGCTGAAATTTCAAGTTCCTGACGTCAAATTAATTTTGTAAAAATAATCTTTCATTTCGACATAACACTGGTAGCTAAATGATGACATCTAGACAAAAACATAATGTTGAACTTGCGAAAAAAATACTGCGAATTGAACGAATGCAAATATGTCGATGTAAAATTCTACGTCTTATAAGGATTTAACAATCTTAATGAAGAATACATCAGAGTTTAAAAATCATTAAACAGTCTTTTAATTTTTTTACTTCTCTTCCCTTTGTGCGAAATCCATCATAAGGGTAGTCATAATCCCTTGAAAACGAGCATATTAAAAGCTAAAAAAAAAATCATGATTTATTTTACAGCTGGGTGGCGAAGTTGGTAGAGCGCCTGCCTTTCAATTGATTCAATTGATAGGTCCCAGGTTTGATTCCTAGAGTAGTGGTCTAGTTTTTCGAATCTGGTCCAGTCACCATTAGCCATTGGGATCAAGTTAATGGCACTATCACTGGGTTGGTCGACTAATGATAGTAGTCTGAATACTGGGTGGCATTGTTGTGGTGGTTGTTGTATCGCCTTAGGTCCTAATTCGTGTTTGTGTAGGTTTGTGTAGATTGTGTGTAGATGGCTCTGCTGTGAAGGCATAACACTGACAGCGGGGTGTTTAAGCTAAATCTTCCAAATTGTCAAAGTTCATAGATCATAAGTTTTTTTGAAATTAATTTTTTCGGCCTTTACCACCACATTTCAAATCGGTCAAGTGAACGCCAGTCAAGTAAGTCGGCGCTACCATTGTTGATGACCTCATGGGCTCTTTTTAATGCAATAAGTGAACTTCGGTAGCTACCTAAGTTTAATTGTTTTTTCACATAGACTAAAAATCACAAAAACGAGAAACGCATCCTTCGAAATGGCCATTTTCGATAGAACTTTATGTGCGCTTGCACCGTCTTGTTGGAAGCATATGTCTCCAAGTCCCAATTTTTCACTTTGGGCAATAAAAACTCGGTGGTAATGGCTTTGCATCGCACACCAGCGTTAAACACAACGTGCTCAATAAAATGAAGCCTCATGACATCCCGGCGTAAAAGGCGCACCATGCAGTGTCTCGTAATGGAATCATACGTGCATTCTTAGTGCTGCAGAATTACAAATTTTTATTGTTTACTTATCCATTTCAACGGAAATGGACCTCTTTCAAACTTTTTAAGCCATGATGATGGACTGTCTGCACTTTTAAGGGGAACTTCTTCAACTCTTTCGTTTAAATGCACTACAGAGGTTAACGTTGAAAAGCCCATTGCGTGCTACATCGATTTTGAATTTTTTTTTCTTGGGGCTATATAGCTTACCCAAATTAGAGACACCATAAAATATGTATAGCCTTATAGTCAAGAAACGCGTCTTCTTTGGGACCTAAAAATCTAACAAGATTAAATAAAAATAGTCTCGAAACAGCAAGTCAAAAAACAAGCTAACAGCCAATGGGCAATAGGTGACGAAAGCGGGTCTACTCCCGCGGCACTTTAATGAAATATTCACCCGCTTAACGGACCGAAGATTCTAACACCAACACGAGACGGGATAACTTTAACAAGGAAACCATGTCATTGTCCGAGTTTTGACATACCATAAGACAGTTGACACGAAGCAAAGCTCCGGGATACAACCTTATAGCCGGTGAAATTTTAAAGCAGCTGCTCAAAAAAACATAAGTCAAACTGTTGCTTGGGTTTATTAATATGCTTCCTAGACAATTCTAAATGTTCCAATGCGTCGATAGCTACCGAAGTCATAATAGTTCTGGAACCGGTAAAAAGTAGAAAGTTAATTAATAGGACTACCGGTTGAAAATGTCGTTTTTTTCAAAAATAAATGCTTTATTGATGAAAAATTGATTTAAATTCAATATTCAAAGTATTGCCCATCGCTAGCCACACATTTTTTACATTTTTCTGCAGTTCATGCATACCCGTTCTGAAAAATTCGACCAGTTTGGCCGCAATCCACGAATCGATCCATTTTTTGACATCATCGAAACGACGGAAGTGCAGGTCAGCCAGGCCATGTTGCATTGATCGGAAGAGATAGTAATCGGATGGCGCAAGGTCTAGACTATACGGCGGGTAGGGTAGGACATACCATTTGAGCGTTTCAAGGCTAGTTTGGACGACATTTGCAGCAAGTGACCGAGCATTGTCATGTTGCAAAATAACTTTAGCGTGTCTTGCGACCGTTTCCGGCCGTTTTTCCTTCATTGCTCGGCTCAAACGCATAAATTGTCGTCGGTAGACCTCGCCTGTGATTGTTTCATTCGGTTTTTAGCAGCTCATAATACCAACACCCTTCTGGTCCCACTAAATGCACAGCATAATATTCTGAACGGCCGTCGATGTTGAGTCATGTCCGGGGTATCCATACGTTGCCCGACGTTTTGGATTATCGTAATGTACCCATTTTTTCATCACCAGTGACGATTCGATGCAAAAAAGACTTCTTTTTGTGGCGTTCAAACAGCATTTCGGACATGCAAAATCGGCTGACACATTCTAACGTCTATAGCCCGGGTAACCTCCGGTAAGCAATTGATGCGCTTCGGTTGCTTTTTTCCTTAAATGAAAGAAGCATATTAAAACTTCCCGCAAATGTTGTTTTGATTGCACGAATGTAGACATTTTACGGCTTTACAAAAACTTGTGTGTTTTTACTAATGACCAATAACCTAGACTGAAGTAATTAGACAATGACATGAAGTTTCTGATGTGACAGCTGTCATGGTCAAAATTCACCTCAGAGTAATATTTAGATTTGAAGTTGTCTGCAATAACGACATTTTCAACCGGTAGTCCTATTATATAGTATACTAGAGTTCTGGCGAAATTTTTTCAAATATTAGAATCTTACCTTGAAAACAGCTTGATCCGCGTTAAACACACGCGGATATTTGGAATTCAAATAAATTCACACCGGAGTTCCCAAAGGAAGTTGTTTTGGGTCCGATTTTGTTCTGGTTTTGCTCGAGGGACATACCCAAGGATGAAGAGACATTCGTAGCTATGTCCGCGGATAATATGGCTATTCTCGTTACATAGACTCTTATCACATGAGAATAGAATACGCTGAACAAAAACGTTGGCCCTACCATCGTAAGGAGGAACCGCATGTAATGACGGTACTAGAAGGTACCTTCGCTGGACGGCTACGTACTCACGGCACGATACGGCGGGTCTAAAAGTACCCATGAAGGTTAAAACCTACCCCCGAAAAACATGAAACAAATTATTGGAAACATGTTAACAACAATTAATCGATTTATTTAAATAAAAAGTTGCAAATTGTATCTTTTTCTATCGCATACGCTGGGTTAGGATACGTTAAGAATATTGTCTTCTACCGGATTAATATTTATGGAATTTGTGTGTATTTCGCAGACATCTACACTCACCCATCATTTCATTGATATCCACTACAAAAGTCATCACGTGAAAGTCATCAGCATTCACCGCACACAGCATCCTCATCATCATCCCCATCATCAGCAACTTCAAGCTAAGCAAACACATTAAGCGCGATGACATTATTTCAAATACCGAATGCCGCCGCGGTTGGTAGCCAACTCAATCGTTGCCAAGGTAAACACTGCTCCCAGTTCCACCTTCAACGGAAGCCCCCTTGTGAACGAGTAAGTAGCAGCAAACATCAAAGCCGCCGATAATCGATTAATCGCGACACAAACACCAGCCGCCAATATACTCGTACTAAGAGACCCCGTCTCCCAGTCGTATTCCCATTCCTAGGCATCGAGCCTGCCTCTCCGGGACAGAACTCAACATTAAGAGTCAATATAAAATCAGTTGAAATCCATCAAAGAGTAAATGAAGTGCGTGCGATTGGTACGCCCAATGTCAACTTGACATCCAGAGAGTGTCTTCACAGGTGTTTCTTAAAGGCTGTGGAACTTCTTACCGGGATCTGGACCGCCACATACTTTTGTGGCAACATTAACCGAGTTCGATGTTGACAGAGAAACCGATGCAATCCGATGGTAACATGGATGACGGTGCAATGGCATTGCGGCTGTTGCGGGAACTTGAAAGTTTTTCGCGCGAGGAAGCCTCAGGCAGCGCGAGTGTGTTTACTTCTCGTTGGGGACTTCTAGTTGGAGAGAGTGTAGGTAGCCAAAGCACCATCACTAACTGCTCACCGCTAAGGCAGCAAAAGCGTAGCAGCGTTCTTCAAGTGTTGACTGAACAAATATCATTGAGGGCATCCGCGTGCAAAGTGAGGAAACGACGAAATGCGACGCGCAAACAGAAATGGAACGCATTGCGATCCGGGAACTGAGGTTGGCGGGTGCGGTTGCGGCTCTTTTAATCCCTTTTTAACAAGCGATTATTGTTTAATTTCATTAATGGCTAAGGAGTTGATGAATTTATTGTAAAAGGCGTATCAGTGGCGGTGGCACTAAAGCGCTAGGAGTAGGAGGCTTTCCGCTAATTAAAGTTTTTTGTTAGAAAGTAGCGGATTGGATGGTACTTGAGGAGCTCAATCGGAAGCATTATCCTTAGAAATGTCGCTCATAATTGTGATATAATATGAACTAGTTGGGTAGATGTTTTACGTCTTCCTATTTCCTCCCAAGGGTCTGCGTGCTTTTCAAAAAATATCCATATATTGGGTTGGTAAGTAAGTAACTGCGGATTTCACTCATAGATGGCTTTAGTTGAATTTTTAGGTTTGCTTACTTAATAGAAATGTCAAACACATTTTGTTATTTGATAGTTGGTACTTCAACTGTCAATAAGTAAAAAAAATTGTTGATTGGATGTGTAGTTTTTGTTTGGCGTCTGTTGAAAAATGGAAAATCAAAACAAACATTTACATCCGTCATATTTTGCTCTTTTATTTCCGGAAAGGAAAAAACGCATCGCAAGCTCACAAAAAGTTATGTGCTGTTTATGGTGACGAATTGGTTCGCCAAAATTTCGTTCTGGTGATTCGGGTCGTCACAGTACAACAGGTGAGATTGCAGAGAAGCTTCATGTATCACATACATGCATTGAAAATGGCTTAAAACAACTTTGCTAGGTAGGCTGCTAGATATATTTCTGGCCTAGGCCACACTAAGTGTTGCCAGGTGCAATCTGACATTTCCATTGGAAATTTTGACATTTTTTAGCATAAGATCACTCAGAACGTGTTGTCATTTAATCGTGAATTGTTTTATTTACAGAGACTTGAAAAATTCATCTCGGCAAAAAAATGGAGTTAACTCGTGAACACTTTCGTGCCATCATTTTTCACAACTTTCGACGTGGATTATCACAACAAGAGTGCGTTGATGAACTTAATCTTTGTATGGCGATGAAGCACCATCCTATTGCACTGTGAAAAACTGCTTTAATGAATTCAGTCATGGCCGACGCCGACGCTCGCTCAAAGACGAATTCCGTGAAGGTCGTCCAAAAACGGCCGTTGTGCCAGAGAACATTGATGCCGTGCGTGAACTGTTAATGCAAGATCGTCATGTGACATA
This sequence comes from Orthonevra nobilis, assembly GCA_963555765.1. Taxonomy (NCBI): domain Eukaryota; kingdom Metazoa; phylum Arthropoda; class Insecta; order Diptera; family Syrphidae; genus Orthonevra; species Orthonevra nobilis. Next base: position 126,108,841 of record OY743225.1, on the reverse strand, counting down.
TCGTGAGATAGAGGCATCCCTGGGCATTTCTACCACCGTTAGAAGGTTTGTTCTCGTTGGATCCCTCACAATTTGGCAATCGCTCAAAAAAAGACTCGTGTCGACTGGCGCAAAAAAATGTTAAAAAAAATACGATCGCGGTGCTTCAAAAGACGTTTATAAGATTTTCACAGGTGACGAATCATGGATCTATACGTATGAGCTCAAAATAAAACAACAATCGACCGTGTGGGTCTTCGAAGACGAGCCAAATCCAAAAAAAGTTGTTCGTGGAAGAATCACTTCGAAGCAAATGGTCGCCTGTTTCTTCGGCAAAACTGGTCATGTGGCGACTGTTCCGCTTGAGCAACGTAGGTCAACGGTCAATTCTGAGTGGTACACCACAATTTGTTTACTTGAAGTCTTCGAAGAGAAGACAAATCATTGTTCGCCATGACAATGCGAGCTTTCACACATCGGCTCAAACCAGAGCCTTTTTGACCGGCCAAAACGTCGAATTGATGAGTCATCCACCGTACAGCCCTGACTTGGCACCCAATGACCTTTTTTTATTCCCGCAAATCAAGAAAAAAATGCGTGGTCAACGATTTTCGTCGCCAGAACATACTGTTGAAGCGTTCAAAAACCATGTTTTGGACGTGTCTCAATCGAAGTGGAAAAAGTGGTTGGTTTGAGCGCATGCAAAAGTGTATAAATCATGCTGGAGAATACTTTGAAAAACAATAAAACCACTTTTTCATTATTAGGCCAGAATATTTCTATCAGCCTACGTATGTACGAAAACTCGGTATATGGGTTCCCCATGAACTGAAAGCAAATCATTTAACACAACGCATAACTATCTGCGATTTGTTAAAGAAACGTAATAAAAGTGATGCATTTTTAAAACGACTGATAACTGGTGACGAAACAATGTCAATCAGAATAGATCGTCGAGCAAGCCAGGTGAACCAGCTAAAACAATATCAAAAGCTGATATTCATCCAAAGAAAGTTATGTTATCAGTTTGGTGGGATTACAAAGGAATTGTCTACTTTGAACTTTTACCATCCAACCCAACGATCATACAGATGTCTACATTGAACAACTTATAAAATTGAACAATAAAGTTGAAGAAAAGCGGCCCGAATTGACAAATCGAAAAGGTGTTGTATTCCATCATGACAATGCAAGGCCACACACATCTTTGGTCACTCGGCAAAAATTATTGAACCTTGGTTGGGATGTTTTGCCACTTCAACCTTATAGTCCTGACCTTGCACCGTCTGATGACTTTTAATATCGATCTTTGCAAAACTCCTTGAATGGTAAAAATTTCAATAATAATGATGATGTCAAATCGCACCTTGTTCAGTTTTTTCCTGATAAAAACCAGAAGTTTTATGAACGTGGAATTATGATGCTGCCTGAAAGACATCAAAAGGTCATTGCTCAAAATGGACAATACATTACAGAATAAAGTAATTTCATTCCATGAAAAAAATTGTCTTTTATTTCATTCCATGAAAAAAATTGTCTTTTATTTTCTAAAAAAAACCACAATTACTTAGTTGCACACCTGATAGTAGAGTCTGCTGAAGAAGAGTCGAGAAATTTGAAGGTAGAGGAATAGCCAGTTGATTTATTTTTAATGTTAATGAATTGGTAGAAGCGCTTGTGATCTAATATTAAGCTCGGGCTGCACTTTTCTACTCAAAATTTGATCCCACATTTTACTGGAATTTAAGAATTTCTGTCCTAGTTCTTCCTAAATGGATTTTCGAAATTCTGTTGAATGAACTGAATTGCAAAAAACGAATCAAAATAGCGTCACTTGATTGAGGTTGACTTATATTAATTTTGTTAACAATTTTCAATCGAATTAGTTACAAAAAGGAAAGAAAAGAGCAGATTTTTTCAAACGATTTAACCAGTGGTGGATTTAGCAGCATGTAAAGTAGGTTTGAGCCTATTTGAGGCAATTTTGTGTACCAAATTTTTTTTAAGCCGTTTTCTAATGCCTTGCAGAAAGAAGTCCGCAAGAAAAGTTTTTGACGAATTTTTCCTCTTCCATTTGGTAATAATTTAACGATACCCCAAATCCTTATAGTCCAATACTCAGTTCGGAGTCCCCAACTAATAACAGAAGGAAAAATTTTGTTTTGCCATTACGTCGGGTCTAAAAGCCTTGATCATAAATTTTGAAGAAGACTGTTGTGGATAATCATATGATAATGCCGGGATCTTATCGTGTACATATGTGCATTGTCTAACAGGCTAAAAAACAAAGCCAAGCATCTTTGTTACTTTCTTCGTATTTTGCTCTGCCCTCTCTTTAAATTCAGTCGCGACTTCGTCTCCTGAGTCGTGAACAAAAGCTTGTCGCTTCTTCATGCTACTCCAAGAACGGTGCTTACGAGAGTTATCCTCAATCATTGGCCAGCTAGGAAGGATGCATAAACAAGTTGTAGAAATTTTTTTCTAAGAAGTCCTTAAAATATTGGTATCAACCTTAACGCGTGTCACATGAAATGAGGAGACGGGAATTCATTTGAAATTAGAACAACTGCAAACCGCGTTAGTGGTTGTTGATATCGTTCAGCTGCGAGAATGCCCACGCTTACTTTTTTCATAGAATTTTTTTCTTCTCATCGTCCTGCGGCCTGTAGAGCCTTAAGTGGTCTCAACTCTTTTCAGAACTATAGTTCGGCATTGGTAATTCTATTGACGTTTGAAGTGTTAACAATTTTCATTTGGAGTTTTTGGCGTAGGTGCTCTAGCCAGATTGCCAGTGTATTTAAGGTCCAATGTTAAGCTTCCTTCCCGGACTCAAAATCGCAAAAAATGAACTCTTCAAAATCGAAATTCGACTTAGCTGCGCCATGCCACTTTGTTGCAAATCCATAATTTGTGTAAGGCTCTAAAGTACATATGTAACTCTGTATCAATTGTCGCTTGTAAAACAATGTGACACGCATGACAGGAATGTGCTTCCTTTTGCACTAGTCAAATTATCTACTATAACCCTCATGTTATCAATAAATGTTTTCATCCTCACCTTTCCGGGCTCTGTTTCAGGTAGCTGAAAACTGTTGCTGGCAAGAAATGTCTCCTTTCTTTTCCTAATCGCGATTACAAATCATTGACAAACTGTGAAATGATCGGTGATGACGCGACGACGGCAGCTCATAATGATTGTGCATTCCAATCGATAAGGCATTGTTTGAACACGCTCATAAGTGCCACCTTCCTAGTTGGTGTCACATTAATGGTTATATGTCGATGAGTTCTCCCGATTATCAAGAGAATTGGGTGCCAGTAGGCAAACGAATTTATCTGACACTCATTTCCAGTACAGGCAACAATCCCTAAATCAATAGGAAAGCAATAAACGCCAGGCGTTTGTAGCGCAGATACACGAAGGTTGTAAAAAAATTTCAACCAAGAAATATCGAAAGTTATCGGTGATGTTGAAAACATAAGATAACCCTTGACACTTTATTTTGCGTACTCGACAAAGTGTCAGACAACAAGCATAGATATGACGTATCAGATCATCTGACATTTGAAACGTCATTTGTTTAAGCGATGTCAGGAAAAGTGCTTTCTGCGTCAAATGTTTTATGGGCACTTTAAAGGAGGTACTGTAAATGCTGTCATTCCTACTCCAGATAAGTTGAGTTTTTAACTCTTTCTTGTCATTTTCAAAAAAAAAAAACAAAATGACATTTCTCTTGAATTATTTCGGCAGTACTTTTAGAAAGGGATGGCAATCGAACAAAGGCAAAAGAAGGGGCCCAACGCAATGTGTCATATTTTCAGACAATTTATTGCCATTTTCAAACGACCGCAGAGTTTTGTTCTAAGAGACTGGCAGACACGGAATACGATAACAGCTTCAGCTCAAGCACAGATCCTCCAAGGACCGATTGCCTGATAAGTCAGTAAGTACTTCTTTGTCTTACGGTTGACTTATAGTCTGATACATTTTCGCATGACCCTCAGTCGAATGCTTTCAGTTTCTTCATCCCAAAAGGGAGCCCGAACAAGATTAGCGGCTTGGTCGGTCTGTCAGTGAAATGCTTAGTATAATGCATGGTATACGAAAAGAAGCTGGAGTCTTCTGCAAAAAAAAGTTGACGCTTGCAGGCTGCGAAAATGATCATTTGATTAATTGTGCACACAACGCGTATCGGGACAATATCTTAGATGCCAGTGCAAGAGAAAACCAGCCAACTCACAAAACAGAGAGTCAGCAGCCGAGGTCTTAGCAAACTATTGTCGGCAACTATCGATGGAAAAATGTCAGTTGATCTTGTCTATCAAAATCGTTAAGGTAAAGATTCATTTCTGTCATGATTTTCCGTCACTTTCCAGTTGGTATACCCGCGAAATACCCTACAACAACTTTTGCATAAAACCCGTCTAGCATCACTAGCAGCCACAAGGAGAAAAAAAACTTTTTTGCAGTTAAAATGTTAAGATGAGGCCATGATTAACCGAGAGGTCTTATATTTTTCAAAGCCAATTTTTATATCACCTTTATTGTAATATAAGTGGTCCTACTAATCTAGCATCTAAAAGCTTATGTTTATTTATTGCTCAAACGCGTTCAAAGGACTATGAGTACCTCTTGAACTGCATGGAAGAAACGAGAGGTAATGATTCACATTGTTCTTGAATTGCTTGTTATGAGTTTGGGAAGCACAGAACGTGTTGCACGGCTATAGAAAGAATCTCTGCACAGTACTTCCGAAATAAGGCTTCAGGCTAAAGTGATTAGCGTTTCTAAAAATTGAGGTTAGGGTGGAAAAATTGAGCTGGTTGAATGTACTACTGTGTCCAAAAAACAAGGTGACATATGAATTTAAACTGCGCGCGTCGAAGGATTTGGAAATTTTTCTTTCTTTTTAGGTTGGTAGTACTGTCAGTGATATCTATGTGAAATTTCATGTCAAAATATATTCATAGTGTTTGAGATACGCGCCGTTTTGTGAGCTGCTAAAAGTGAGTTTTTCGTTTTTTGCGATGTCGAAATTTATTGAGCAAAGAATTTGCATTAAATTTTGTTTGCGGAATCAATTTTCTGCTGCGGATAGGTTGAGGATGGTGCAGAAACCCTTTGATGATGAGGCTATGTCTAAAAAAATTTTAACAAGTGGTATAGTGATTTCCAAGCCGGTCGTGAACGTGTCGAAGACGAAGAGCGTTCTGGGCGACCATCAACCTCAACCGATGAAGCTCACGTCCAACAAATCAAAGATTTGGTGTTGAAAAACCATCGATTAACGATTAGAGACCTTGCTGATGAAGTTGGCTTATCGAAAGGCTCAGTCAATACCATTTTCAAGCGCTTCAATTCTCGACTGGTACCGAAAACATTGAATTTTTTGGAAAAAAAGGCGTCGAGTTGAAGTGTGTGAAACAATGCTTTCCGACTACCAGGATGTCATGAAACGCATTATAACTGGCGATGAGACTTGGATCTATGCTTACGACCCCGAAACAACCGATCAATCGAGCGAATATCGTGTCAGAGGAGAGCCGAGACCAAAAAAACCGCGCCAAAGTCGCTCAAAAATCAAGGTCATGTTGACTGTTTCCTTCGATTATCGTGGTGTTGTGCTTTATGAATTCTTTTCAACCGGCCAAACAGTCAACAAGGAATATTATTTGAACGTTATGCGTCGTTTGCGTAACGCTATCCGCCTAAAAAGGCCGGAATTGTGGAAAGACAATTCTTGGTTTTTACACCACGATAATGCACCATCCCACACCGCACTCGTAATTCGTAATCATTTCGCCAAAAACCGCTCCGGGGACACCGTTTTGATACGCTAGAGAAGATTCAAGCCGCAGCGAAGATGGAACTGAAGGCCATCCCGGAAAGTGACAACAACCAGTGTTTCAAAGATTGGAAAATCCGTTGGCATAAGTGCATTGCATCGGGAGGGGATTACTTTGAAGGGGATGAAATTGATTTGGAAGAATAAATAAAGAATTTTCAAAATAAATACAATGTCACCTTATTTTTTGGACACAGTAGTATTGTAGCAGGCCGGTCCTCTCGAACACTGTTCATAGAACAACTGATAAAATACCATATTGAAGTCAGTCAATAAACAATTAACACAATATTTTGGTCTCCTGGAGGCTTCTCATGAAGAATTCATTCTTAAACATGGAATTTATATTCCAGATTAATTCAAATAAAAGCTTTTTTAAGCCAGATCAGGGGCTGTTAGGTTTTTGGCGACATCAGTCATGAGGTGGGATTTCCCATCTGAACGATAAAGCTCTCACATGTGTTTGCTTTTTTTATCATAAAGTATTTCCCTTGGAAACTCATATACCGCAGTTGGACGAAAATAACAAGCCTCAAACGTTGGTGTTAGCTGTCTAAATTATGATAATGGAACTTTTAAAATGAGCATTCCATTCGCAATCGACCATGTTGGCGCCAAACTACTCAACTCCCAGCTCCCACCATAGCATCTGTACTCGTAAAAAATAAGCTTAAAAAAAAAAAACCAAAATAATCATAAAACTTCGACCCCGAAACATCCATCAAAACCATTTATAATTCCGCACAGACGATGAGTACATAAATACGGGTAACAAAAATTCTATTGACTTAACAATTTCACTTTATTCGCAATAAAAAGTACTTTCGCAATCCCTTCTCACTGCTCCTCTCTAATTCTAGTAGCCACTTCATTGGCAAATGTGTCATCAAGAAGAAGCGTCAACCGAAATCGATATAAGCCACAAGATTTGCCAAACAGGCCGTTGGATGGAGTTGGCTTCTGTTTTACTGCGAATGTAATCCGCTTGATAAACAAACAAACAGAATACTGACTGAAGTCGGCCCACCACTAATTACCGGGGCGAGCATCTTTGGCCACTTGGAAATCTGTGCCATGATTCCCGATGCCAAATCTAGACAGTTCAAACAGACGGCACGATGTAGTGCTTGTGGTACTTTAATCAGGTCGGGTGCGCCATCGTCGGTAGCTGATACAAGACGAAGGCAAATCCACCATCATTAAGTGGTTATTTCAGTAAATTTTGGATTTAATGGGTATTTTTTTTTGGGCCCTATTGCTACCGCACCGGCGCGATGACCGCTGACACCGCCGCCGCCGAGGGTAAATATAAACACGAAATAGATTCCGGATAGGTTAGGTTTTCGGTAGGTGCTTTGTTAGGAATTGTTAAGTTTGTCTAAGTGATGCGCTGGCCTGCCTGTTAGAATGTGAAGTTTAAGGTTGTATCGCTTACGATTAAGTGAAGATTAGGTTATTTGCAGAGTTTGGAGCTCGTACGTGACTGGTGTGGCGTGGCAATTGTTTTGTTTTCCCACGGTCTTGCGCATCGAATGACGCAGCTTTGATTGACGTGTTTGCAATTACCAGTTATTTTTGGGCACTAACGGATGTTTAATCTATGGCGAAATGTCGCTACCGCACAATTAGACGTCGTATTGCGTGTCGAAGGACCAGATCGGTTCTTGTCTTGGGTAAAGGAAGTGCGTCGACTAAATAGAGGTCATAGATGGCGGAAACGCACACGCTGATGAAATGCGATGCTTAAACGTCTCGAGAAACGCATGCGGAAGAAGTTAAATGGAGTCTTTTGAAAGTTCTATCTTGCATGCAACTGTAGGTCGAGATTGCAACGAATTCTTTCCACTAATTCCAGTGTCCGGCTTCATGAACTTCGGAAGCCTGAGGTACTTCAACTGTTTAAGAAATACTAGTAAGGCAGATGCGGATTGCATCCTTTCTTTGTCCCTTAAATCTGATGAAATGTATTCTTTTTATCTAAAGGCAGTCCGAAAAACTTGACTTTATCCTTATTTCTACTGAAAAGCCTTGAAAATTTGTTTAACGTCCATCTTCAGCATGATATTCAACGCCACTGAGTATTCAAGATAGCCAGCTGGACTTTCAAGGTACAAGTCTAAAAAGAGTGTTCTAGTGGTGTTCAAAACCAGAACGCACTTCAATTCTTTGCGAAGTTTTAGTGTTTTTTAAGGGAGAATTAAACAATCCGTTCTTCTACAGAATAGAGGCTAATGGACTAGAGAAACCACAACATTGATCGGTGCAATGTGTGACCAAGTATGATACTTATACTCTCTTATCAGGCCATCGATCCTAGCAGAACTGAGTATGAGCTTGATGCACGCTGTTTTCAAGCAACTAGACCAAGATTAATCCGTAAACCAATGGTTTGGTCTTTCCTTTTTTTCGTGAGCTTGGTGACTGCGGTTCGGGTCAAGTTCTTATGGGTTATTACTTCTCACAATCCCGGTCTCTGTACAAATCTAGCTGGCAAGCTAACAACGTTTGCATGTTCTCCTACTGACAAAACTAAAGACTCTATGAAAGAAGAATTCAATGAACGTCCGAAAAACAACTTCAATTTCATATTTCATTGGCGGAATGATAGAAAAGGACTTTCAGCTTCAATGAAACGACAACAGAAAACTTATTCCGGCAGCTAGTAGTATCACAAGATTTGATAACAAAAAAATCCACACAGTCTGACTATCTTAAGACGGTCGAACTTCCTTCCAGTTCGATCACGTGCTGAATGAGGCAGGACCAGTTTTATTTGCAGCTTGTTGATCCAATTGGTTTGTACTCTAAAGCTACAACTGACAAACAGCGAACTTAAGGAATTAAGGTAAATGGAACGGCTGGAAATAATATGAAGCGTTCTTGGAAAGCGAGTGAAATAAAGTAAGCCTGAGACAATTTTGTTCAGTTTGTGGCATTAAAAAAGGCCCTTAAATGCAGCTTTTTGCAAACAGAGAGACAAGACTTAGGTTATCCACAGAAGTCGTCGTGTTTCCAGTAGTCAACGCCAAGCCACAATTTAATATTATATCATTTTATTTGGAATTTGCTAGCTAACTAGCTAACTAGCTGGATGTATCTAGCTCCATATCCATACGTACTTCATTAAAAGACCTTATGGCTCTCGACATTGGCTCATTTTGGCCATACGTTGTTCCGTGGGGGCGTAAAAAGAGAAAATCCCTCAATCTTACCGGTCTCGTAGGGACATAAATGTGCACCATAGACAGTAAAGTTGGGCACTTGATGTCATAGCATAACACGTCACGCACAAAGGTTATGTCATGCATTAAACGCCTAGACTCAAACGACTTCATAGTCTGGCTTTATAGTCTGGCATAAAATTCCAACGCATTTTGTAAAAAATGAGTCTCATGAATCTACATTTTCGATGCGTTTAGCGTAGGTAAATAGGGAAGGATTCCAAATGACATCTGCGAATTCCAGGACGGATCGAATCAAGGAACGAAGTGCATACATATCTTTAATGTCTTTAACATTACGTTCAATGAAACAAGTAAGTGAGTTTGCTTTGGTAATAATGTGATCAACATGGCTCTTCAAGGAGACTATTGACTACTAAATATTTAGTTATTTTCACTCTGTTGAGCGGTTGATGATTAATTACATAATCAAATTCAAAGCATAGCACTCAGAAATTCGGTTCAAATCGGCTTGTATCAAGACACAGTCTTGGACCGAGCTCACTTTTAGAAAAAGTTTGAGATCATCCGCATAAATTAATTAATTACTTCAGGTAGGTAGGTAAAAGTGGTGGTTCAGTGAGAACCTAATTAGCACTATGTGCCGTTTTAATACCACAGCTCTGTTACCTTATTTATGATGTTATTTTGGTGTATTTGAGATATTTCTAAATCCAGCCCGAGGTTTTTAAGGAGGACATTAGTTCTTTAATATCCTTAGCAGAAATCTCATTAATTGAGTTGAAGAAGGGTCTACCAAGCGCCCGTTGTCTGGCTCTAGCAAGAGCCGGACAGTCGCAAAAGAAGTGTGTTAGGGTCTCCCTCTCAGCTGTGTTTTTGCAGCTGCGACAAAGTGAGTTGTGTGGGATACCTTGCTTAATGGCATGATCTCCAATCGGCCAGTGTCCTGTGCAGACCGCCACTAATCTAGCAATATCATGACGGGCTCGCCGAAGGAGATCTTTTGTTTTTGATTGTTTGTATTCTTGCCATATTTTTCTTGATATTGCACAGTTCGTTAGTCTTACCCATCTTAGATTTGCTAGTTCAAGGAAGAATGAGGATATATTAGCCTTAAATGCTTGTACTGAGATGAAAACCTCACCTGCAAGCGAGCGCTGAAGGGCAGATCCCTTTCTAGCAAGTTCATCGGCCTTCTCATTACCTGGGATGGCACTGTGGCCGCGAACCCATATAAGGGAAATGAGCTGACCTTCTAACGACGCTATTTCAGCTCGGCATTCCTGTACTAATTTTGAATGTGAAGTAAAGGAGGCAATAGCTTTGATGGCTGCTTGACTATCAATGCATATGGCAACCTTCTGGCTTGGCAGGATATTTGGATGTAATTTGATTTGACGACATGCTTCCCGGATTGCAAATAGTTCGGGCAATCTATAGGCTTTACAGATGTTCAGAGATTCTGAGAACACACCCGCACCGACTCCGCCGCCCATCTTAGAGCCGTCAGTGTAGATTGTCCAGTGAAAATCCTTACATATCTGTCCCCTATTCCATTCCGCTCTTTCTGGGACTAGAGTGTCAAAGTTATCTGATGGATAAATCCTAGGGACCGTATAGTCCGTTGGTGAAGATACCAAATCTCTCGGTATAAGATCAAGTATAGCGCTATGACCATAGGGTTTTGACGTCCAGCATCCAGACTCTCTGAGCCTAATGGCGCTGTGAACAGTAGTGTTTTTAATGTGTAGATCCAAAGGTAGGAGATGCAGCATTACCGTCAGAGCATCCGACGGAGTCGATCGTAGAGCGCCTGTGGTGCCTATGCATGCAGTTCTCTGCACCTTGTTAAGTTTGATGACATTGAATTTATTCATGAGCGCCGGCCACCATACTAGTGATCCGTATGTTAGTATCGGGCGAACCACCGCCGTATACATCCATAGGATCAGCTTTGATTGAAGACCCCATTTTTTGCCAAAGGTTCTACTGCAGGCGTAAAAAGCTATGCACGCCTTTTTAACTCGCTGATCAACATTTAGCTTCCAGCTGAGTTTAGGGTCTAAGGTAATGCCTAGGTACTTGGCGCTGGTAGACAGAGATTACAAGATTACTTCAACCATAACGTTTATAAGGATAATAAAAAGTAATGGCCCAATATGTGTGCCTTGGGCAACCTCAGAAAGGCAATTGATTGGTCTCGATAATGGTTTGCCTATTAACACCCTCTGAGTTCTGCCAATCAAAAAGGAAGAAGAAGATTGGATTGGCAAACCAAAACTTTCAAGTTTCTTCAGGAGAATTCTGTGATTAACAGAATCAAAGTCAGTATAAATAACATCAGCCTGATATTTAATTTCAATTGCATTTAAAACATAATAAAAATAGGCGAGATTTGAAGTCGTTGACCTACCAAATACAAATCCGTGTTGGACCTCAGTTATGTACTCTTTTGTTAGGATCTCGAGTAGGTTTTTTACCAAAGCTTCGAAAAGTTAAGGAATCGCTGATTGTTTAGAAATCCCTCTGTAGTTCTCAGCATTATTTTTGGATCCTGACTTAAAAATGGGAACCAAAAAGGAAGACTTCCATTCATGAAGAAACGTGCCTTCAGCGAAAGAGCGAGCAATTTATGAAGACACGCGTTAATACGACAAATGACCACATTGAAAGGATTATAACCAGATAGACCTCGATTGATTATAAAATTACACATTCGATAGCTAAAATTTTGAAATTATTCAAATGTAGATCAGGCAATAGATTCAAATATCCTTTTTAGCTCCGCACTAATAAGAAGAGCAAGTTCATTTTTGAGAAATTGGTCATCATCGATCTACTGAAGAATATTGACAGAATGATGGGAGGTCATTTATGAACATGAAAAAGAGTATCGGTCTAAGAATTAAGCCCCGCGGTTCGCCTTGTTTTATATCCCTTAAGGACGAAAAGCGTTCAACCGAAAAAGAAACTATTCGCGATCTCAAGATAGAAAATTTATTTATTTATTTACTTTTAACTCTGTATAAAAATTGTCCGCGTTCTTACAGGGATTGGTAGATGATTCTAGATTAGTGAACAAGAAATTGTCTTTGTGAGGCTAGAAGTGTGTGCTTAATTAGTATTATAGCTAAGTATCGATAAGTATAACACTAAGAAAGATCTGTACTCAAGGAAACTGGTCAGATTATAGCTAAGAATGAGTCGCTTGAATGAGATGACATGGTCGTAACGACCAAGTTTAAACACACAGCGAGCCGTTGAGTTAATTGCAACTTTAAGTTTTTGAATTGAGTTGCCATCAAGATTAGCGGAATAACTCATTGCCATAATTTATGATTGGCACGATCAACGCCTTATCCAGTCTAAGTTTTACATCTACGGGCAAAAAAGTTCGACAGACAGATAATCCACGCAAGGATCCATTTACCAATTTTGGCGACGATGGAGTTGATACGATCGTCCCGGGATAGCCGATTGTTTAAGTTTATTCCAAGATTTTAAGTTTTTGCAAAAGAATCGATGGAAACTCAAATATGTTATGTTATTAGCATATTAAAGTATAAATATTAATATCCTCGTTACCTTTAATGCCGGCGTGACCCGGGATCTAAGAAAGCTTTAGTTTGGCGCTCTTAGCGATAAGTTTATCCCGAATAGATACTATGATGCTTGCAGAGTTGTCAATGTTTTTATTAGCAGCGATTGCAGGACAGGCTATCTATGAAAATAATAGTTTTTTTTTTGTTACAATCTGCTCCGACGGCTTTAAGGATGGCGCAGGCCTCGACTATGAAAATTGAACAAAAATAGGGTAGAAGTCCTTTTGAGATGATTGAACCATACTCAAATAAAAAAATGGGCCGTTTACTTAGAGGAATCATTATTGATTTGGAAGGGTTCAACATAAGATCGCGATGATCGTTCAACTATTGAAGCTAGGTCTTCATTTATTTAAGAGGTAGTGGTAAGTATTAGTCCAAAAGCTGTAGTTCACTTGGATGTCATCTGCATACAAGTGCATGCACAACTGCAGTATTTAAGGACGCTGGGCAGATCATTTAGGATCCAAAAATAGATCCCTGAGGGACACAAAACAAAATTCGTTAGAAGGACAACGGGTTAGAGTTGAATAATAAGGCTTGAATACGATAAGATAAATAAGACAGTATTGATTCGCAGGACGATTTTGAATAATTAAACACGTAACAAAGTTTTTTACATAAGAGTTTGTGATCAACCAAGTCGAATGCCTTTGAAAAATCCAAAAGCAAAATTATTTTGTTCTCATCAAATGCTTGCCGAATGTCATTGGACATTTTTAATTATACTGTCTCACAGCTACGGCCAGATCTGAAACCCGATTGCAATGGCATGAGTAACTTATTTGTTTCGACACAATTTTTTTCGAAATCTGTTAGAGTATCTTCGACTGCGATAGGTCTGTATTCAGCACTCATTTTTGATTCTTTCCAATTGTTTTGGAACGTAGACGTGGTTAGTATTGTGTTGAAAATGTGAGTTTTATGTCATTTGCAATTTTTCTCGAGGACTCTCGAAAACCTTAGTAATATGGTATCGATTTAAAAATAGGCAAGATATTAGGGATCCTTTTTTTTAGCTATTTGAAAAGCTCTTGCATCTTTTCAAGACTGAGGAAAACTTAAGGTTGTTATGCAGCAGTAAGTTTATGAATTTTCTTAAGCGTTTTCGATCGCCATCTACCCCTGCAGGATTTGGCTTTATAGCTGTTACAGATTCAATCATTTCAACTTCATTTATTAACTTCCCCTCAGGAAGTTCTTGTAATCGGTTCGATTTTCGAAATTCAAAATTTTTACATTTCTCCACGTTTGGCGGTCCCAGTAGTCGGATTCCATGATTTTTAGAAAGATGTCTGTGTGTGTGTGTGTACGTACGTACGTTTGTGCGGTTTCTTTCGTACAGCCTAGCTCGAGAACAAATCAAGCTATCGAAGCCAAATTGGTTTCATTCGAAGCGTGTATGCAAAAAGATCACCTGAAAAGCTTTTGGTTAAATTTCACAGGGTGGTTTGAATTTTATGACGAAAAAACTGTCAAAAAAAGGGACAATTTGACTTCTTCAATTAAAATCAATTTAGTTTTCCAATAAAAAAAGTTCAAAATTAATTAAATTTATAGTTTATAGCTACCTTATCAGATAAAAAAATATGCATAAATATATACACTGCCGTTCATAAGTTTCCAGACAAATTCATATAAAATTTTTTTTTGTTCAATTTTAATGCCAAAAGTTTTATCAATATTATGTTTATTTAGCCAATTGACTAAAACAGTTTTTAGTTGAGGCCATTTCATACATTGATATGCCCCTTTCTCTATTTCCTGATCCAAATTTCCACCTGCTCGGCTGTAGCTTGACGCTTTTTTATCGTTATAATATATTATCAAAAAGAAGCTCATGGCTCAAATTACATGAGGCAATCGAAATTAAAGCAAAAGCATCGAGAGAAACCTAAATGACAAAGTTAAAATAAAGTACATGGATAAAACTGCATTACTCGTATATTGCAAGGAAGACCATAACATCCGATTTAGTTTGTTTTCCACTGTTGTGGTTTTAAATCATGAACCCAATCCTAGAGGTCTTTCCAGAAAATGACACAGAGATAAAAAAATCTCTCGGAATCGGCGTGGAAAATCCGATCGAAATCTGCAAAGAAAACTGGACTGAATGTGATCCTCTTTAAGCCACTTTAAACCACTCTCAGTCTCGAAAATCATTTGGGCAATTTAAAGGCCAACCCAAAATTTCAAACTGATCGGGCAGACTGGAACCTTTTCCAGAACCAAGCAATTCTGGTGGAGAACACCTATCCATATTCCTCGAATATAAATCGAGAAGCTGCAGTTATAACAAAAGTCTTACGGCATGCGGCAAACATTTCAATTCCACTAACAAAAAATAAAGTCCGACAAAACACTGTGCCATGGTGGAACTCCGAAATCGAAAACATTCGCAAAACCAAACAAAATCTGTGGAAAATCTTTAAAAAATACCCAAACGACACGAATCTTATAAGTTACCGAAAATCAAATGCATTATTCAGAAAAAAAGTCAAGGAATCCAAAGGTATAAGCTTCCAAAAGTTCACTGAGAACCTTAATCCCAACACATCCACTAAGAAAATATGGTCGGACATTAAAAGCCTTGCCGGAAACTACACCCCACACCTTATCCGGTCAATGAACATTAACTCCCATATAGAAACCGACCCTATTAAAATTTCAGAGCATTTTGGCAAAAGCTGGTCTGATTATTCAAAAGATTCAAATTTTTCTGCTATATTTCGTAACGACAAACGCGTAGCCCTTAATAGAAGCGAAGGCATGGTCTACCATCTTTCCCCAGCTGCCAAAACCATTGAGCTTCCACTAAACGAGCTAGAATTCAATTGTTGCCTTAACTCAGTGAAGGGCAAAACACCCGGATATGATCGGATCTCATATCCGATGCTAAAAAACGCACTAGCCCAAACGAAAGAACGCATTTTATCATTATACAACAAAATATTTAATCAAAGCATAATACCACAAGCTTGGAAAAGTGCCACCATAGTTCCAATTCCTAAACCAAATAAACAGACGACCGAAATCTCTCCCATCCAGTTAGATGCTATCAAAATTTTAAGGCGCAAGAAGATCCCTAAAATCCCATCGACTCTTTACACTGCATTATGCCTCGCAAAAAATATGGGTATTGACCCAGTCATAAAAAAACTTTCCGTCGAAAAGCATCCTCCTTGGCTCCTTCCTGAAGACGCAATCAACACCAGCCTTGCTAAATATGCGAAAGGGCAGACATCCGAGACCACATATCTGCAGCTCTTCAAAGAACTCATGAGCAAATACAACAAAAGCTCTTTTCACATTCTTTTTACTGATGGATCAGCGAAGAGGGTACTGGTTTCGCAATCGTCAACTCGAATGGTCAAGTTTTGTCTGCTGAAAAACTACCGAATTATTTTTCAATCTTTTCGGCCGAAGCTATAGCAAGACTGAAAGCCACAGAAATGGCGGTTTCATCAAAGCAAAGAACTGTGATTTGCACTGACAGCCTCTCCACGCTCAACGCAATTCGCAATATATAACACCGGTCCAGCGTGATAAATAAAATTCGGGACAACATCATTTACCTTCGATCCAAGCTGCTATTGGTCTGGATTCCAGGACATGCTGGAATAAAGGGAAACGAGCTAGCAGATCACGAAGCAAAAGCAATCACATCAAATTCCAATGCTGAAGTAAGACAATATCAAACCTTCAAAAACGAATCCTTAAGATTGCAGAAGCCTACTGCAAAAATAAAATAAAAGAATCATGGAGCCTGTACCAACACCATTACTCCTCAATCAATCCGAATGGGTCTCCGGCAAAATACCCAATAAATACCATGCGCAAGATGAACAGATGCTTCCTACGGCTGCGACTTGGACATACACAGTTAACACATAGCCACCTTCTCAACAGAGACACATCTCCGATATGCTTTTTTTGTTGTGGAAATAAAACATTGAACATAAAACACCTTACATTTGAATGCCATACAATTAACTCACTTTGTACTTCTCTTTATAACAAGAATCTGAAAACTCCACTTCAAGTTACTTCTTATCAAAATATATTTAATGTTTACACACTTCTACAAAAACTAAATCTTGTAAATAGTATCTAACATATTTTAACACTAAATTTTTTAGAATAAACTCTGTGATCCCAGCCGAAAGCCATTGAAGCTAGTACTGTAGTTTTTAAGATATTATCTGTACATTTATATAAAGACTAATAGAATAATAATAATAATAATAAAGTATTTTATATGATTCAAAGATGCGAAAACAAATATAAACTTACGGGGAGCTAAAAAAATGAGTATCTTAAAGTTGATGTTGGGAGCAAATTAAATAGCACCTTAATGTTTTTTTTTTATCATGAGATGGGAAGTTCATGGTATGGGCAGGTCTACTCGCACCCAAACCAATTTTCAAATTTGTGTTCTGTAAGTGATGCTCATGATTATCAATATGATAGAAATCGTCATTTGCGGATTCAAGAAAAAAGTGCATTTTGAAACCATGGACTATAGTCCAGCAGAATTAAGCAAAATAGCCTCGGATTTCAAATCTCTCTATTTTTGTGAATAATTGGTTGTCAGAGCTAAATTTTCAAATTTGTACTCAGTAAGTGATGCTCATGATTATCAATATGATAGAAATCGTGTTTGCAAATTCAAAAAAAAGGTCCTTTTGAAACCAGGGGCTATAGTCCAGCAGAATTAAGCAAAATAGCCTCGGATTTCAAATCTCTCTATTTTTGTGAATAATTGGTTTTCAGAGCTAAATTTTCAAATTTGTACTCAGTAAGTGATGCTCATGATAATCAATATGATAGAAATCGTGGTTTGCAAATTCAAGAAAAAAGTGCATTTTGAAACCATGGACTATAGTCCAGCAGAATTAAGCAAAATAGCCTCGGATTTCAAATCTCTCTATTTTTGTGAATAATTGGTTTTCAGGGCTAAAATCTCAAATTTGTGTTCTGTAAGTGATGCTCGTGATAATCAATATGATAGAAATCGTGGTTTGCAAATTCAAGAAAAAAGTGCATTTTGAAACCATGGGCTATAGTCCAGCAGAATTAAGCAAAATAGCCTCGGATTTCAGATCTCTCTATTTTTGTGAATAATTGGTTTTCAGAGCTAAATTTTCAAATTTGTGTTCAGTAAGTGATGCTCCTGATTATCAATATGATAGAAATCGTCATTTGCGGATTCAAGAAAAAAGTGCATTTTGAAACCATGGGCTATAGTCCAGCAGAATTAAGCAAAATAGCCTCGGATTTCAAATCTCTCTATTTTTGTCAATAAAAGGTTTTCAGAGCTAAATTTTCAAATTTGTGTTCAGTAAGTGATGCTCATGATTATCAATATGATAGAAATCGTCGTTTGCAAATTCAAGAAAAAAGTGCATTTTGAAACCATGGGCTATAGTCCAGCAGAATTAAGCAAAATAGCCTCGGATTTCAAATCTCTCAATTTTTGTCAATAAAAGGTTTTCAGAGCTAAATTTTCAAATTTGTGTTCAGTAAGTGATGCCCTGATTATCAATATGATAGACATCGTGGTTTGCAAATTCAAGAAAAAAGTGCATTTTGAAACCATGGGCTATAGTCCAGCAGAATTAAGCAAAATAGCCTCGGATTTCAAATCTCTCAATTTTTGTCAATAAAAGGTTTTCAGAGCTAAATTTTCAAATTTGTGTTCAGTAAGTGATGCCCTGATTATCAATATGATAGACATCGTGGTTTGCAAATTCAAGAAAAAAGTGCATTTTGAAACCATGGGCTATAGTCCAGCAGAATTAAGCAAAATAGCCTCGGATTTCAAATCTCTCTATTTTTGTGAATAATTGGTTTTCAGAGCTAAATTTTCGAATTTGTGTTCAGTAAGTGATGCTCATGATTATCAATATGATAGAAATCGTCATTTGCAGATTCAAGGAAAAAGTGCATTTTGAAACCATGGGCTATAGTCCAGCAGAATTAAGCAAAATAGCCTCGGATTTCAAATCTCTCTATTTTTGTGAATAATTGGTTTTCAGAGCTAAATTTTCAAATTTGTGTTCAGTAAGTGATGCTCATGATTATCAATATGATAGAAATCGTCATTTGCAGATTCAAGGAAAAAGTGCATTTTGAAACCATGGGCTATAGTCCAGCAGAATTAAGCAAAATAGCCTCGGATTTCAAATCTCTCTATTTTTGTGAATAATTGGTTTTCAGGGCTAAAATCTCAAATTTGTGTTCTGTAAGTGATGCTCGTGATAATCAATATGATAGAAATCGTGGTTTGCAAATTCAAGAAAAAAGTGCATTTTGAAACCATGGGCTATAGTCCAGCAGAATTAAGCAAAATAGCCTCGGATTTCAAATCTCTCTATTTTTGTCAATAAAAGGTTTTCAGAGCTAAATTTTCAAATTTGTGTTCAGTAAGTGATGCTCCTGATTATCAATATGATAGAAATCGTCATTTGCGGATTCAAGAAAAAAGTGCATTTTGAAACCATGGGCTATAGTCCAGCAGAATTAAGCAAAATAGCCTCGGATTTCAAATCTCTCTATTTTTGTCAATAAAAGGTTTTCAGAGCTAAATTTTCAAATTTGTGTTCAGTAAGTGATGCTCCTGATTATCAATATGATAGAAATCGTCATTTGCGGATTCAAGAAAAAAGTGCATTTTGAAACCATGGGCTATAGTCCAGCAGAATTAAGCAAAATAGCCTCGGATTTCAAATCTCTCTATTTTTGTCAATAAAAGGTTTTCAGAGCTAAATTTTCAAATTTGTGTTCAGTAAGTGATGCTCATGATTATCAATATGATAGAAATCGTCGTTTGCAAATTCAAGAAAAAAGTGCATTTTGAAACCATGGGCTATAGTCCAGCAGAATTAAGCAAAATAGCCTCGGATTTCAAATCTCTCAATTTTTGTCAATAAAAGGTTTTCAGAGCTAAATTTTCAAATTTGTGTTCAGTAAGTGATGCTCCTGATTATCAATATGATAGAAATCGTCATTTGCGGATTCAAGAAAAAAGTGCATTTTGAAACCATGGGCTATAGTCCAGCAGAATTAAGCAAAATAGCCTCGGATTTCAAATCTCTCTATTTTTGTCAATAAAAGGTTTTCAGAGCTAAATTTTCAAATTTGTGTTCAGTAAGTGATGCTCATGATTATCAATATGATAGAAATCGTCGTTTGCAAATTCAAGAAAAAAGTGCATTTTGAAACCATGGGCTATAGTCCAGCAGAATTAAGCAAAATAGCCTCGGATTTCAAATCTCTCAATTTTTGTCAATAAAAGGTTTTCAGAGCTAAATTTTCAAATTTGTGTTCAGTAAGTGATGCCCTGATTATCAATATGATAGAAATCGTCATTTGCGGATTCAAGAAAAAAGTGCATTTTGAAACCATGGGCTATAGTCCAGCAGAATTAAGCAAAATAGCCTCGGATTTCAAATCTCTCTATTTTTGTGAATAATTGGTTTTCAGGGCTAAAATCTCAAATTTGTGTTCTGTAAGTGATGCTCGTGATAATCAATATGATAGAAATCGTGGTTTGCAAATTCAAGAAAAAAGTGCATTTTGAAACCATGGACTATAGTCCAGCAGAATTAAGCAAAATAGCCTCGGATTTCAGATCTCTCTATTTTTGTGAATAATTGGTTTTCAGAGCTAAATTTTCAAATTTGTGTTCAGTAAGTGATGCTCATGATTATCAATATGATAGAAATCGTCATTTGCAGATTCAAGAAAAAAGTGCATTTTGAAACCATGGGCTATAGTCCAGCAGAATTAAGCGAAATAGCCTCGGATTTCAAATCTCTCTATTTTTGTGAATAATTGGTTTTCAGAGCTAAATTTTCAAATTTGTGTTCAGTAAGTGATGCTCATGATTATCGATATGATAGAAATCCTAATTTCCGAATTCAAGAAAAAAGTGCATTTTGAAACCATGGGCTATAGTCCAGCAGAATTAAGCAAAATAGCCTCGGATTTCAGATCTCTCTATTTTTGTCAATAAAAGGTTGTCAGAGCTAAATTTTCAAATTTGTGTTCTGTAAGTGATGCTCGTGATAATAAATATCAAAGAAATCGTCGTTTGCAAATTCAAGAAAAAAGTGCATTTTGAAACCATGGGCTATAGTCCAGCAGAATTAAGCAAAATAGCCTCGGATTTCAAATCTCTCTATTTTTGTCAATAAAAGGTTTTCAGAGCTAAATTTTCAAATTTGTGTTCAGTAAGTGATGCTCCTGATTATCAATATGATAGAAATCGTCATTTGCGGATTCAAGAAAAAAGTGCATTTTGAAACCATGGACTATAGTCCAGCAGAATTAAGCAAAATAGCCTCGGATTTCAGATCTCTCTATTTTTGTGAATAATTGGTTTTCAGAGCTAAATTTTCAAATTTGTGTTCAGTAAGTGATGCTCATGATTATCAATATGATAGAAATCGTCATTTGCAGATTCAAGAAAAAAGTGCATTTTGAAACCATGGGCTATAGTCCAGCAGAATTAAGCGAAATAGCCTCGGATTTCAAATCTCTCTATTTTTGTGAATAATTGGTTTTCAGAGCTAAATTTTCAAATTTGTGTTCAGTAAGTGATGCTCATGATTATCGATATGATAGAAATCCTAATTTCCGAATTCAAGAAAAAAGTGCATTTTGAAACCATGGGCTATAGTCCAGCAGAATTAAGCAAAATAGCCTCGGATTTCAGATCTCTCTATTTTTGTCAATAAAAGGTTGTCAGAGCTAAATTTTCAAATTTGTGTTCTGTAAGTGATGCTCGTGATAATAAATATCAAAGAAATCGTCGTTTGCAAATTCAAGAAAAAAGTGCATTTTGAAACCATGGGCTATAGTCCAGCAGAATTAAGCAAAATAGCCTCGGATTTCAAATCTCTCTATTTTTGTCAATAAAAGGTTGTCAGAGCTAAATTTTCAAATTTGTGTTCTGTAAGTGATGCTCGTGATAATAAATATCAAAGAAATCGTCGTTTGCAAATTCAAGAAAAAAGTGCATTTTGAAACCATGGGCTATAGTCCAGCAGAATTAAGCAAAATAGCCTCGGATTTCAGATCTCTCTATTTTTGTCAATAAAAGGTTGTCAGAGCTAAATTTTCAAATTTGTGTTCTGTAAGTGATGCTCGTGATAATAAATATCAAAGAAATCGTCGTTTGCAAATTCAAGAAAAAAGTGCATTTTGAAACCATGGACTATAGTCCAGCAGAATTAAGCAAAATAGCCTCGGATTTCAGATCTCTCTATTTTTGTGAATAATTGGTTTTCAGAGCTAAATTTTCAAATTTGTGTTCAGTAAGTGATGCTCATGATTATCGATATGATAGAAATCCTAATTTCCGAATTCAAGAAAAAAGTGCATTTTGAAACCATGGGCTATAGTCCAGCAGAATTAAGCAAAATAGCCTCGGATTTCAGATCTCTCTATTTTTGTCAATAAAAGGTTGTCAGAGCTAAATTTTCAAATTTGTGTTCTGTAAGTGATGCTCGATGATATCAAAGAAATCGTCGTTTGCAAATTCAAGAAAAAAGTGCATTTTGAAACCATGGACTATAGTCCAGCAGAATTAAGCAAAATAGCCTCGGATTTCAGATCTCTCTATTTTTGTGAATAATTGGTTTTCAGAGCTAAATTTTCAAATTTGTGTTCAGTAAGTGATGCTCATGATTATCAATATGATAGAAATCGTCATTTGCAGATTCAAGAAAAAAGTGCATTTTGAAACCATGGGCTATAGTCCAGCAGAATTAAGCGAAATAGCCTCGGATTTCAAATCTCTCTATTTTTGTGAATAATTGGTTTTCAGAGCTAAATTTTCAAATTTGTGTTCAGTAAGTGATGCTCATGATTATCGATATGATAGAAATCCTAATTTCCGAATTCAAGAAAAAAGTGCATTTTGAAACCATGGGCTATAGTCCAGCAGAATTAAGCAAAATAGCCTCGGATTTCAGATCTCTCTATTTTTGTCAATAAAAGGTTGTCAGAGCTAAATTTTCAAATTTGTGTTCTGTAAGTGATGCTCGTGATAATAAATATCAAAGAAATCGTCGTTTGCAAATTCAAGAAAAAAGTGCATTTTGAAACCATGGGCTATAGTCCAGCAGAATTAAGCAAAATAGCCTCGGATTTCAAATCTCTCTATTTTTGTCAATAAAAGGTTTTCAGAGCTAAATTTTCAAATTTGTGTTCAGTAAGTGATGCTCCTGATTATCAATATGATAGAAATCGTCATTTGCGGATTCAAGAAAAAAGTGCATTTTGAAACCATGGGCTATAGTCCAGCAGAATTAAGCAAAATAGCCTCGGATTTCAAATCTCTCTATTTTTGTCAATAAAAGGTTTTCAGAGCTAAATTTTCAAATTTGTGTTCAGTAAGTGATGCTCCTGATTATCAATATGATAGAAATCGTCATTTGCGGATTCAAGAAAAAAGTGCATTTTGAAACCATGGGCTATAGTCCAGCAGAATTAAGCAAAATAGCCTCGGATTTCAAATCTCTTTATTTTTGTGAATAATTGGTTTTCAGAGCTAAATTTTCAAATTTGTGTTCAGTAAGTGATGCTCCTGATTATCAATATGATAGAAATCGTCATTTGCGGATTCAAGAAAAAAGTGCATTTTGAAACCATGGGCTATAGTCCAGCAGAATTAAGCAAAATAGCCTCGGATTTCAAATCTCTCTATTTTTGTCAATAAAAGGTTTTCAGAGCTAAATTTTCAAATTTGTGTTCAGTAAGTGATGCTCATGATTATCAATATGATAGAAATCGTCGTTTGCAAATTCAAGAAAAAAGTGCATTTTGAAACCATGGGCTATAGTCCAGCAGAATTAAGCAAAATAGCCTCGGATTTCAAATCTCTCAATTTTTGTCAATAAAAGGTTTTCAGAGCTAAATTTTCAAATTTGTGTTCAGTAAGTGATGCCCTGATTATCAATATGATAGAAATCGTCATTTGCGGATTCAAGAAAAAAGTGCATTTTGAAACCATGGGCTATAGTCCAGCAGAATTAAGCAAAATAGCCTCGGATTTCAAATCTCTCTATTTTTGTGAATAATTGGTTTTCAGGGCTAAAATCTCAAATTTGTGTTCTGTAAGTGATGCTCGTGATAATCAATATGATAGAAATCGTGGTTTGCAAATTCAAGAAAAAAGTGCATTTTGAAACCATGGACTATAGTCCAGCAGAATTAAGCAAAATAGCCTCGGATTTCAGATCTCTCTATTTTTGTGAATAATTGGTTTTCAGAGCTAAATTTTCAAATTTGTGTTCAGTAAGTGATGCTCATGATTATCAATATGATAGAAATCGTCATTTGCAGATTCAAGAAAAAAGTGCATTTTGAAACCATGGGCTATAGTCCAGCAGAATTAAGCAAAATAGCCTCGGATTTCAAATCTCTCTATTTTTGTGAATAATTGGTTTTCAGGGCTAAAATCTCAAATTTGTGTTCTGTAAGTGATGCTCGTGATAATCAATATCAAAGAAATCGTCGTTTGCAAATTCAAGAAAAAAGTGCATTTTGAAACCATGGACTATAGTCCAGCAGAATTAAGCAAAATAGCCTCGGATTTCAGATCTCTCTATTTTTGTGAATAATTGGTTTTCAGAGCTAAATTTTCAAATTTGTGTTCAGTAAGTGATGCTCATGATTATCAATATGATAGAAATCGTCATTTGCAGATTCAAGAAAAAAGTGCATTTTGAAACCATGGGCTATAGTCCAGCAGAATTAAGCGAAATAGCCTCGGATTTCAAATCTCTCTATTTTTGTGAATAATTGGTTTTCAGAGCTAAATTTTCAAATTTGTGTTCAGTAAGTGATGCTCATGATTATCGATATGATAGAAATCCTAATTTCCGAATTCAAGAAAAAAGTGCATTTTGAAACCATGGGCTATAGTCCAGCAGAATTAAGCAAAATAGCCTCGGATTTCAGATCTCTCTATTTTTGTCAATAAAAGGTTGTCAGAGCTAAATTTTCAAATTTGTGTTCTGTAAGTGATGCTCGTGATAATCAATATCAAAGAAATCGTCGTTTGCAAATTCAAGAAAAAAGTGCATTTTGAAACCATGGACTATAGTCCAGCAGAATTAAGCAAAATAGCCTCGGATTTCAAATCTCTCTATTTTTGTGAATAATGGGTTTTCAGGGCTAAAATCTCAAATTTGTGTTCAGTAAGTGATGCTCCTGATTATCAATATGATAGAAATCGTCATTTGCGGATTCAAGAAAAAAGTGCATTTTGAAACCATGGGCTATAGTCCAGCAGAATTAAGCAAAATAGCCTCGGATTTCAAATCTCTCTATTTTTGTGAATAATTGGTTTTCAGAGCTAAATTTTCAAATTTGTGTTCAGTAAGTGATGCTCCTGATTATCAATATGATAGAAATCGTCATTTGCGGATTCAAGAAAAAAGTGCATTTTGAAACCATGGGCTATAGTCCAGCAGAATTAAGCAAAATAGCCTCGGATTTCAAATCTCTCTATTTTTGTCAATAAAAGGTTTTCAGAGCTAAATTTTCAAATTTGTGTTCAGTAAGTGATGCTCCTGATTATCAATATGATAGAAATCGTCATTTGCGGATTCAAGAAAAAAGTGCATTTTGAAACCATGGGCTATAGTCCAGCAGAATTAAGCAAAATAGCCTCGGATTTCAAATCTCTCTATTTTTGTCAATAAAAGGTTTTCAGAGCTAAATTTTCAAATTTGTGTTCAGTAAGTGATGCTCATGATTATCAATATGATAGAAATCGTCGTTTGCAAATTCAAGAAAAAAGTGCATTTTGAAACCATGGGCTATAGTCCAGCAGAATTAAGCAAAATAGCCTCGGATTTCAAATCTCTCAATTTTTGTCAATAAAAGGTTTTCAGAGCTAAATTTTCAAATTTGTGTTCAGTAAGTGATGCCCTGATTATCAATATGATAGAAATCGTCATTTGCGGATTCAAGAAAAAAGTGCATTTTGAAACCATGGGCTATAGTCCAGCAGAATTAAGCAAAATAGCCTCGGATTTCAAATCTCTCTATTTTTGTGAATAATTGGTTTTCAGAGCTAAATTTTCAAATTTGTTTTCAGTAAGTGATGCTCATGATTATCGATATGATAGAAATCCTAATTTCCGAATTCAAGAAAAAATTGCATTTTGAAACCATGGGCTATAGTCCAGCAGAATTAAGCAAAATAGCCTCGGATTTCAGATCTCTCTATTTTTGTCAATAAAAGGTTGTCAGAGCTAAATTTTCAAATTTGTGTTCTGTAAGTGATGCTCGTGATAATCAATATCAAAGAAATCGTCGTTTGCAAATTCAAGAAAAAAGTGCATTTTGAAACCATGGGCTATAGTCCAGCAGAATTAAGCAAAATAGCCTCGGATTTCAAATCTCTCTATTTTTGTCAATAAAAGGTTTTCAGAGCTAAATTTTCAAATTTGTGTTCAGTAAGTGATGCTCCTGATTATCAATATGATAGAAATCGTCATTTGCGGATTCAAGAAAAAAGTGCATTTTGAAACCATGGGCTATAGTCCAGCAGAATTAAGCAAAATAGCCTCGGATTTCAAATCTCTCTATTTTTGTGAATAATTGGTTTTCAGAGCTAAATTTTCAAATTTGTGTTCAGTAAGTGATGCTCCTGATTATCAATATGATAGAAATCGTCATTTGCGGATTCAAGAAAAAAGTGCATTTTGAAACCATGGGCTATAGTCCAGCAGAATTAAGCAAAATAGCCTCGGATTTCAAATCTCTCTATTTTTGTCAATAAAAGGTTTTCAGAGCTAAATTTTCAAATTTGTGTTCAGTAAGTGATGCTCATGATTATCAATATGATAGAAATCGTCGTTTGCAAATTCAAGAAAAAAGTGCATTTTGAAACCATGGGCTATA
The DNA here is from genome assembly GCA_963555765.1 of Orthonevra nobilis. NCBI lineage: Eukaryota > Metazoa > Arthropoda > Insecta > Diptera > Syrphidae > Orthonevra > Orthonevra nobilis. The sequence goes on along the minus strand of OY743225.1, from coordinate 126,082,309 downwards.
GTCCAGCAGAATTAAGCAAAATAGCCTCGGATTTCAAATCTCTCAATTTTTGTCAATAAAAGGTTTTCAGAGCTAAATTTTCAAATTTGTGTTCAGTAAGTGATGCCCTGATTATCAATATGATAGAAATCGTCATTTGCGGATTCAAGAAAAAAGTGCATTTTGAAACCATGGGCTATAGTCCAGCAGAATTAAGCAAAATAGCCTCGGATTTCAAATCTCTCTATTTTTGTGAATAATTGGTTTTCAGGGCTAAAATCTCAAATTTGTGTTCTGTAAGTGATGCTCGTGCATTTTGAAACCATGGACTATAGTCCAGCAGAATTAAGCAAAATAGCCTCGGATTTCAGATCTCTCTATTTTTGTGAATAATTGGTTTTCAGAGCTAAATTTTCAAATTTGTGTTCAGTAAGTGATGCTCATGATTATCAATATGATAGAAATCGTCATTTGCAGATTCAAGAAAAAAGTGCATTTTGAAACCATGGGCTATAGTCCAGCAGAATTAAGCAAAATAGCCTCGGATTTCAAATCTCTCTATTTTTGTGAATAATTGGTTTTCAGGGCTAAAATCTCAAATTTGTGTTCTGTAAGTGATGCTCGTGATAATCAATATCAAAGAAATCGTCGTTTGCAAATTCAAGAAAAAAGTGCATTTTGAAACCATGGACTATAGTCCAGCAGAATTAAGCAAAATAGCCTCGGATTTCAGATCTCTCTATTTTTGTGAATAATTGGTTTTCAGGGCTAAAATCTCAAATTTGTGTTCTGTAAGTGATGCTCGTGATAATCAATATGATAGAAATCGTGGTTTGCAAATTCAAGAAAAAAGTGCATTTTGAAACCATGGACTATAGTCCAGCAGAATTAAGCAAAATAGCCTCGGATTTCAGATCTCTCTATTTTTGTGAATAATTGGTTTTCAGAGCTAAAATCTCAAATTTGTGTTCTGTAAGTGATGCTCGTGATAATCAATATCAAAGAAATCGTCGTTTGCAAATTCAAGAAAAAAGTGCATTTTGAAACCATGGACTATAGTCCAGCAGAATTAAGCAAAATAGCCTCGGATTTCAGATCTCTCTATTTTTGTGAATAATTGGTTTTCAGAGCTAAATTTTCAAATTTGTGTTCAGTAAGTGATGCTCATGATTATCAATATGATAGAAATCGTCATTTGCAGATTCAAGAAAAAAGTGCATTTTGAAACCATGGGCTATAGTCCAGCAGAATTAAGCGAAATAGCCTCGGATTTCAAATCTCTCTATTTTTGTGAATAATTGGTTTTCAGAGCTAAATTTTCAAATTTGTGTTCAGTAAGTGATGCTCATGATTATCGATATGATAGAAATCCTAATTTCCGAATTCAAGAAAAAAGTGCATTTTGAAACCATGGGCTATAGTCCAGCAGAATTAAGCAAAATAGCCTCGGATTTCAAATCTCTCTATTTTTGTCAATAAAAGGTTTTCAGAGCTAAATTTTCAAATTTGTGTTCAGTAAGTGATGCTCATGATTATCAATATGATAGAAATCGTCGTTTGCAAATTCAAGAAAAAAGTGCATTTTGAAACCATGGGCTATAGTCCAGCAGAATTAAGCAAAATAGCCTCGGATTTCAAATCTCTCAATTTTTGTCAATAAAAGGTTTTCAGAGCTAAATTTTCAAATTTGTGTTCAGTAAGTGATGCCCTGATTATCAATATGATAGAAATCGTCATTTGCGGATTCAAGAAAAAAGTGCATTTTGAAACCATGGGCTATAGTCCAGCAGAATTAAGCAAAATAGCCTCGGATTTCAAATCTCTCTATTTTTGTGAATAATTGGTTTTCAGGGCTAAAATCTCAAATTTGTGTTCTGTAAGTGATGCTCGTGATAATCAATATGATAGAAATCGTGGTTTGCAAATTCAAGAAAAAAGTGCATTTTGAAACCATGGACTATAGTCCAGCAGAATTAAGCAAAATAGCCTCGGATTTCAGATCTCTCTATTTTTGTGAATAATTGGTTTTCAGAGCTAAATTTTCAAATTTGTGTTCAGTAAGTGATGCTCATGATTATCAATATGATAGAAATCGTCATTTGCAGATTCAAGAAAAAAGTGCATTTTGAAACCATGGGCTATAGTCCAGCAGAATTAAGCAAAATAGCCTCGGATTTCAAATCTCTCTATTTTTGTCAATAAAAGGTTTTCAGAGCTAAATTTTCAAATTTGTGTTCAGTAAGTGATGCTCCTGATTATCAATATGATAGAAATCGTCATTTGCGGATTCAAGAAAAAAGTGCATTTTGAAACCATGGGCTATAGTCCAGCAGAATTAAGCAAAATAGCCTCGGACTTCAAATCTCTCTATTTTTGTCAATAAAAGGTTGTCAGAGCTAAATTTTCAAATTTGTGTTCTGTAAGTGATGCTCGTGATAATCAATATCAAAGAAATCGTCGTTTGCAAATTCAAGAAAAAAGTGCATTTTGAAACCATGGACTATAGTCCAGCAGAATTAAGCAAAATAGCCTCGGATTTCAAATCTCTCTATTTTTGTGAATAATGGGTTTTCAGGGCTAAAATCTCAAATTTGTGTTCAGTAAGTGATGCTCCTGATTATCAATATGATAGAAATCGTCATTTGCGGATTCAAGAAAAAAGTGCATTTTGAAACCATGGGCTATAGTCCAGCAGAATTAAGCAAAATAGCCTCGGATTTCAAATCTCTCTATTTTTGTCAATAAAAGGTTTTCAGAGCTAAATTTTCAAATTTGTGTTCAGTAAGTGATGCTCCTGATTATCAATATGATAGAAATCGTCATTTGCGGATTCAAGAAAAAAGTGCATTTTGAAACCATGGGCTATAGTCCAGCAGAATTAAGCAAAATAGCCTCGGATTTCAAATCTCTCTATTTTTGTCAATAAAAGGTTTTCAGAGCTAAATTTTCAAATTTGTGTTCAGTAAGTGATGCTCCTGATTATCAATATGATAGAAATCGTCATTTGCGGATTCAAGAAAAAAGTGCATTTTGAAACCATGGGCTATAGTCCAGCAGAATTAAGCAAAATAGCCTCGGATTTCAAATCTCTCTATTTTTGTGAATAATTGGTTTTCAGAGCTAAATTTTCAAATTTGTGTTCAGTAAGTGATGCTCCTGATTATCAATATGATAGAAATCGTCATTTGCGGATTCAAGAAAAAAGTGCATTTTGAAACCATGGGCTATAGTCCAGCAGAATTAAGCAAAATAGCCTCGGATTTCAAATCTCTCTATTTTTGTCAATAAAAGGTTTTCAGAGCTAAATTTTCAAATTTGTGTTCAGTAAGTGATGCTCATGATTATCAATATGATAGAAATCGTCGTTTGCAAATTCAAGAAAAAAGTGCATTTTGAAACCATGGGCTATAGTCCAGCAGAATTAAGCAAAATAGCCTCGGATTTCAAATCTCTCAATTTTTGTCAATAAAAGGTTTTCAGAGCTAAATTTTCAAATTTGTGTTCAGTAAGTGATGCCCTGATTATCAATATGATAGAAATCGTCATTTGCGGATTCAAGAAAAAAGTGCATTTTGAAACCATGGGCTATAGTCCAGCAGAATTAAGCAAAATAGCCTCGGATTTCAAATCTCTCTATTTTTGTGAATAATTGGTTTTCAGGGCTAAAATCTCAAATTTGTGTTCTGTAAGTGATGCTCGTGATAATCAATATGATAGAAATCGTGGTTTGCAAATTCAAGAAAAAATTGCATTTTGAAACCATGGACTATAGTCCAGCAGAATTAAGCAAAATAGCCTCGGATTTCAGATCTCTCTATTTTTGTGAATAATTGGTTTTCAGAGCTAAATTTTCAAATTTGTGTTCAGTAAGTGATGCTCATGATTATCAATATGATAGAAATCGTCATTTGCAGATTCAAGAAAAAAGTGCATTTTGAAACCATGGGCTATAGTCCAGCAGAATTAAGCAAAATAGCCTCGGATTTCAAATCTCTCTATTTTTGTGAATAATTGGTTTTCAGGGCTAAAATCTCAAATTTGTGTTCTGTAAGTGATGCTCGTGATAATCAATATCAAAGAAATCGTCGTTTGCAAATTCAAGAAAAAAGTGCATTTTGAAACCATGGACTATAGTCCAGCAGAATTAAGCAAAATAGCCTCGGATTTCAGATCTCTCTATTTTTATGAATAATTGGTTTTCAGAGCTAAATTTTCAAATTTGTGTTCAGTAAGTGATGCTCATGATTATCAATATGATAGAAATCGTCATTTGCAGATTCAAGAAAAAAGTGCATTTTGAAACCATGGGCTATAGTCCAGCAGAATTAAGCGAAATAGCCTCGGATTTCAAATCTCTCTATTTTTGTGAATAATTGGTTTTCAGAGCTAAATTTTCAAATTTGTGTTCAGTAAGTGATGCTCATGATTATCGATATGATAGAAATCCTAATTTCCGAATTCAAGAAAAAAGTGCATTTTGAAACCATGGGCTATAGTCCAGCAGAATTAAGCAAAATAGCCTCGGATTTCAAATCTCTCTATTTTTGTCAATAAAAGGTTTTCAGAGCTAAATTTTCAAATTTGTGTTCAGTAAGTGATGCTCCTGATTATCAATATGATAGAAATCGTCATTTGCGGATTCAAGAAAAAAGTGCATTTTGAAACCATGGGCTATAGTCCAGCAGAATTAAGCAAAATAGCCTCGGATTTCAAATCTCTCTATTTTTGTCAATAAAAGGTTTTCAGAGCTAAATTTTCAAATTTGTGTTCAGTAAGTGATGCTCCTGATTATCAATATGATAGAAATCGTCATTTGCGGATTCAAGAAAAAAGTGCATTTTGAAACCATGGGCTATAGTCCAGCAGAATTAAGCAAAATAGCCTCGGATTTCAAATCTCTCTATTTTTGTGAATAATTGGTTTTCAGAGCTAAATTTTCAAATTTGTGTTCAGTAAGTGATGCTCCTGATTATCAATATGATAGAAATCGTCATTTGCGGATTCAAGAAAAAAGTGCATTTTGAAACCATGGGCTATAGTCCAGCAGAATTAAGCAAAATAGCCTCGGATTTCAAATCTCTCTATTTTTGTCAATAAAAGGTTTTCAGAGCTAAATTTTCAAATTTGTGTTCAGTAAGTGATGCTCATGATTATCAATATGATAGAAATCGTCGTTTGCAAATTCAAGAAAAAAGTGCATTTTGAAACCATGGGCTATAGTCCAGCAGAATTAAGCAAAATAGCCTCGGATTTCAAATCTCTCAATTTTTGTCAATAAAAGGTTTTCAGAGCTAAATTTTCAAATTTGTGTTCAGTAAGTGATGCCCTGATTATCAATATGATAGAAATCGTCATTTGCGGATTCAAGAAAAAAGTGCATTTTGAAACCATGGGCTATAGTCCAGCAGAATTAAGCAAAATAGCCTCGGATTTCAAATCTCTCTATTTTTGTGAATAATTGGTTTTCAGGGCTAAAATCTCAAATTTGTGTTCTGTAAGTGATGCTCGTGATAATCAATATGATAGAAATCGTGGTTTGCAAATTCAAGAAAAAAGTGCATTTTGAAACCATGGACTATAGTCCAGCAGAATTAAGCAAAATAGCCTCGGATTTCAGATCTCTCTATTTTTGTGAATAATTGGTTTTCAGAGCTAAATTTTCAAATTTGTGTTCAGTAAGTGATGCTCATGATTATCAATATGATAGAAATCGTCATTTGCAGATTCAAGAAAAAAGTGCATTTTGAAACCATGGGCTATAGTCCAGCAGAATTAAGCAAAATAGCCTCGGATTTCAAATCTCTCTATTTTTGTGAATAATTGGTTTTCAGGGCTAAAATCTCAAATTTGTGTTCTGTAAGTGATGCTCGTGATAATCAATATCAAAGAAATCGTCGTTTGCAAATTCAAGAAAAAAGTGCATTTTGAAACCATGGACTATAGTCCAGCAGAATTAAGCAAAATAGCCTCGGATTTCAGATCTCTCTATTTTTGTGAATAATTGGTTTTCAGGGCTAAAATCTCAAATTTGTGTTCTGTAAGTGATGCTCGTGATAATCAATATGATAGAAATCGTGGTTTGCAAATTCAAGAAAAAAGTGCATTTTGAAACCATGGACTATAGTCCAGCAGAATTAAGCAAAATAGCCTCGGATTTCAGATCTCTCTATTTTTGTGAATAATTGGTTTTCAGAGCTAAATTTTCAAATTTGTGTTCAGTAAGTGATGCTCATGATTATCAATATGATAGAAATCGTCATTTGCAGATTCAAGAAAAAAGTGCATTTTGAAACCATGGGCTATAGTCCAGCAGAATTAAGCAAAATAGCCTCGGATTTCAAATCTCTCTATTTTTGTGAATAATTGGTTTTCAGGGCTAAAATCTCAAATTTGTGTTCTGTAAGTGATGCTCGTGATAATCAATATCAAAGAAATCGTCGTTTGCAAATTCAAGAAAAAAGTGCATTTTGAAACCATGGACTATAGTCCAGCAGAATTAAGCAAAATAGCCTCGGATTTCAGATCTCTCTATTTTTGTGAATAATTGGTTTTCAGAGCTAAATTTTCAAATTTGTGTTCAGTAAGTGATGCTCATGATTATCGATATGATAGAAATCCTAATTTCCGAATTCAAGAAAAAAGTGCATTTTGAAACCATGGGCTATAGTCCAGCAGAATTAAGCAAAATAGCCTCGGATTTCAGATCTCTCTATTTTTGTCAATAAAAGGTTGTCAGAGCTAAATTTTCAAATTTGTGTTCTGTAAGTGATGCTCGTGATAATCAATATCAAAGAAATCGTCGTTTGCAAATTCAAGAAAAAAGTGCATTTTGAAACCATGGACTATAGTCCAGCAGAATTAAGCAAAATAGCCTCGGATTTCAGATCTCTCTATTTTTGTGAATAATTGGTTTTCAGAGCTAAATTTTCAAATTTGTGTTCAGTAAGTGATGCTCATGATTATCGATATGATAGAAATCCTAATTTCCGAATTCAAGAAAAAAGTGCATTTTGAAACCATGGGCTATAGTCCAGCAGAATTAAGCAAAATAGCCTCGGATTTCAAATCTCTCTATTTTTGTGAATAATTGGTTTTCAGGGCTAAAATCTCAAATTTGTGTTCTGTAAGTGATGCTCGTGATAATCAATATCAAAGAAATCGTCGTTTGCAAATTCAAGAAAAAAGTGCATTTTGAAACCATGGGCTATAGTCCAGCAGAATTAAGCAAAATAGCCTCGGATTTCAAATCTCTCTATTTTTGTGAATAATGGGTTTTCAGGGCTAAAATCTCAAATTTGTGTTCTGTAAGTGATGCTCATGATTATCAATATGATAGAAATCGTCATTTGCGGATTCAAGAAAAAAGTGCATTTTGAAACCATGGGCTATAGTCCAGCAGAATTAAGCAAAATAGCCTCGGATTTCAAATCTCTCTATTTTTGTGAATAATTGGTTTTCAGGGCTAAAATCTCAAATTTGTGTTCTGTAAGTGATGCTCGTGATAATCAATATCAAAGAAATCGTCGTTTGCAAATTCAAGAAGAAAGTGCATTTTGAAACCATGGACTATAGTCCAGCAGAATTAAGCAAAATAGCCTCGGATTTCAAATCTCTCTATTTTTGTGAATAATGGGTTTTCAGGGCTAAAATCTCAAATTTGTGTTCTGTAAGTGATGCTCATGATTATCAATATGATAGAAATCGTCATTTGCGGATTCAAGAAAAAAGTGCATTTTGAAACCATGGGCTATAGTCCAGCAGAATTAAGCAAAATAGCCTCGGATTTCAAATCTCTCTATTTTTGTCAATAAAAGGTTTTCAGAGCTAAATTTTCAAATTTGTGTTCAGTAAGTGATGCTCCTGATTATCAATATGATAGAAATCGTCATTTGCGGATTCAAGAAAAAAGTGCATTTTGAAACCATGGGCTATAGTCCAGCAGAATTAAGCAAAATAGCCTCGGATTTCAAATCTCTCTATTTTTGTGAATAATTGGTTTTCAGAGCTAAATTTTCAAATTTGTGTTCAGTAAGTGATGCTCCTGATTATCAATATGATAGAAATCGTCATTTGCGGATTCAAGAAAAAAGTGCATTTTGAAACCATGGGCTATAGTCCAGCAGAATTAAGCAAAATAGCCTCGGATTTCAAATCTCTCTATTTTTGTGAATAATTGGTTTTCAGAGCTAAATTTTCAAATTTGTGTTCAGTAAGTGATGCTCCTGATTATCAATATGATAGAAATCGTCATTTGCGGATTCAAGAAAAAAGTGCATTTTGAAACCATGGGCTATAGTCCAGCAGAATTAAGCAAAATAGCCTCGGATTTCAAATCTCTCTATTTTTGTCAATAAAAGGTTTTCAGAGCTAAATTTTCAAATTTGTGTTCAGTAAGTGATGCCCTGATTATCAATATGATAGAAATCGTCATTTGCGGATTCAAGAAAAAAGTGCATTTTGAAACCATGGGCTATAGTCCAGCATAATTAAGCAAAATAGCCTCGGATTTCAAATCTCTCTATTTTTGTGAATAATTGGTTTTCAGGGCTAAAATCTCAAATTTGTGTTCTGTAAGTGATGCTCGTGATAATCAATATGATAGAAATCGTGGTTTGCAAATTCAAGAAAAAAGTGCATTTTGAAACCATGGACTATAGTCCAGCAGAATTAAGCAAAATAGCCTCGGATTTCAAATCTCTCTATTTTTGTGAATAATTGGTTTTCAGGGCTAAAATCTCAAATTTGTGTTCTGTAAGTGATGCTCGTGATAATCAATATGATAGAAATCGTGGTTTGCAAATTCAAGAAAAAAGTGCATTTTGAAACCATGGACTATAGTCCAGCAGAATTAAGCAAAATAGCCTCGGATTTCAGATCTCTCTATTTTTGTGAATAATTGGTTTTCAGAGCTAAATTTTCAAATTTGTGTTCAGTAAGTGATGCTCATGATTATCAATATGATAGAAATCGTCATTTGCAGATTCAAGAAAAAAGTGCATTTTGAAACCATGGGCTATAGTCCAGCAGAATTAAGCAAAATAGCCTCGGATTTCAAATCTCTCTATTTTTGTGAATAATTGGTTTTCAGGGCTAAAATCTCAAATTTGTGTTCTGTAAGTGATGCTCGTGATAATCAATATCAAAGAAATCGTCGTTTGCAAATTCAAGAAAAAAGTGCATTTTGAAACCATGGACTATAGTCCAGCAGAATTAAGCAAAATAGCCTCGGATTTCAGATCTCTCTATTTTTGTGAATAATTGGTTTTCAGAGCTAAATTTTCAAATTTGTGTTCAGTAAGTGATGCTCATGATTATCAATATGATAGAAATCGTCATTTGCGGATTCAAGAAAAAAGTGCATTTTGAAACCATGGGCTATAGTCCAGCAGAATTAAGCAAAATAGCCTCGGATTTCAAATCTCTCTATTTTTGTGAATAATTGGTTTTGAGGGCTAAAATCTCAAATTTGTGTTCTGTAAGTGATGCTCGTGATAATCAATATCAAAGAAATCGTCGTTTGCAAATTCAAGAAAAAAGTGCATTTTGAAACCATGGACTATAGTCCAGCAGAATTAAGCAAAATAGCCTCGGATTTCAAATCTCTCTATTTTTGTCAATAAAAGGTTGTCAGAGCTAAATTTTCAAATTTGTGTTCAGTAAGTGATGCTCATGATTATCGATATGATAGAAATCCTAATTTCCGAATTCAAGAAAAAAGTGCATTTTGAAACCATGGACTATAGTCCAGCAGAATTAAGCAAAATAGCCTCGGAATTCAGATCTCTCTATTTTTGTCAATAAAAGGTTGTCAGAGCTAAATTTTCAAATTTGTGTTCTGTAAGTGATGCTCGTGATAATCAATATCAAAGAAATCGTCGTTTGCAAATTCAAGAAAAAAGTGCATTTTGAAACCATGGACTATAGTCCAGCAGAATTAAGCAAAATAGCCTCGGATTTCAAATCTCTCTATTTTTGTGAATAATGGGTTTTCAGGGCTAAAATCTCAAATTTATGTTCTGTAAGTGATGCTCATGATTATCAATATGATAGAAATCGTCATTTGCGGATTCAAGAAAAAAGTGCATTTTGAAACCATGGGCTATAGTCCAGCAGAATTAAGCAAAATAGCCTCGGATTTCAAATCTCTCTATTTTTGTGAATAATTGGTTTTCAGGGCTAAAACCTCAAATTTGTGTTCTGTAAGTGATGCTCGTGATAATCAATATCAAAGAAATCGTCGTTTGCAAATTCAAGAAAAAAGTGCATTTTGAAACCATGGACTATAGTCCAGCAGAATTAAGCAAAATAGCCTCGGATTTCAAATCTCTCTATTTTTGTGAATAATTGGTTTTCAGAGCTAAATTTTCAAATTTGTGTTCTGTAAGTGATGCTCGTGATAATCAATATCAAAGAAATCGTAATTTCCGAATTCAAGAAAAAGGTGCATTTTGAAACCATGGGCTATAGTCCAGCAGCAAAATAGCGTCGGATTTCAAATCTCTCTATTTTTGTGAATAATTGGTTTTCAGAGCTAAATTTTCAAATTTGTGTTCAGTAAGTGATGCTCATGATTATCAATATGAGAGAAATCCTAATTTCCGAATTCAAGAAAAAGGTGCATTTTTAAACCATGGGCTATAGTCCAGCAGAATTAAGCAAAATAGCGTCGGATTTCAAATCTCTCTATTTTTGTGAATAATTGGTTTTCAGAGCTAAATTTTCAAATTTGTGTTCAGTAAGTGATGCTCATGATTATCGATATGATAGAAATCGTCGTTTGCAAATTCAAGAAAAAAGTGCATTTTGAAACCATGGGCTATAGTCCAGCAGAATTTAGCAAAATAGCCTCGGATTTCAAATCTCTCTATTTTTGTGAATAATTGGTTTTCAGAGCTAAATTTTCAAATTTGTGTTGAGTAAGTGATGCTCATGATTATCAATATGATAGAAATCGTCGTTTGCAAATTCAAGAAAAAAGTGCATTTTGAAACCATGGGCTATAGTCCAGCAGAATTTAGCAAAATAGCCTCGGATTTCAAATCTCTCTATTTTTGTGAATAATTGGTTTTCAGAGCTAAATTTTCAAATTTGTGTTCAGTAAGTGATGCTCATGATTATCGATATGATAGAAATCCTAATTTCCGAATTCAAGAAAAAAGTGCATTTTGAAACCATGGACTATAGTCCAGCAGAATTAAGCAAAATAGCCTCGGATTTCAAATCTCTCGATTTTTGTGAATAATTGGTTTTCAGAGCTAAATTTTCAAATTTGTGTTCTGTAAGTGATGCTCGTGATAATCAATATCAAAGAAATCGTAATTTCCGAATTCAAGAAAAAGGTGCATTTTGAAACCATGGGCTATAGTCCAGCAGAATTAAGCAAAATAGCGTCGGATTTCAAATCTCTCTATTTTTGTGAATAATTGGTTTTCAGAGCTAAATTTTCAAATTTGTGTTCAGTAAGTGATGCTCATGATTATCAATATGAGAGAAATCCTAATTTCCGAATTCAAGAAAAAGGTGCATTTTTAAACCATGGGCTATAGTCCAGCAGAATTAAGCAAAATAGCCTCGGATTTCAAATCTCTCTATTTTTGTGAATAATTGGTTTTCAGAGCTAAATTTTCAAATTTGTGTTCTGTAAGTGATGCTCGTGATAATCAATATCAAAGAAATCGTAATTTCCGAATTCAAGAAAAAGGTGCATTTTGAAACCATGGGCTATAGTCCAGCAGAATTAAGCAAAATAGCGTCGGATTTCAAATCTCTCTATTTTTGTGAATAATTGGTTTTCAGAGCTAAATTTTCAAATTTGTGTTCAGTAAGTGATGCTCATGATTATCAATATGAGAGAAATCCTAATTTCCGAATTCAAGAAAAAGGTGCATTTTTAAACCATGGGCTATAGTCCAGCAGAATTAAGCAAAATAGCCTCGGATTTCAAATCTCTCTATTTTTGTGAATAATTGGTTTTCAGAGCTAAATTTTCAAATTTGTGTTCTGTAAGTGATGCTCGTGATAATCAATATCAAAGAAATCGTAATTTCCGAATTCAAGAAAAAGGTGCATTTTGAAACCATGGGCTATAGTCCAGCAGAATTAAGCAAAATAGCGTCGGATTTCAAATCTCTCTATTTTTGTGAATAATTGGTTTTCAGAGCTAAATTTTCAAATTTGTGTTCAGTAAGTGATGCTCATGATTATCAATATGAGAGAAATCCTAATTTCCGAATTCAAGAAAAAGGTGCATTTTTAAACCATGGGCTATAGTCCAGCAGAATTAAGCAAAATAGCCTCGGATTTCAAATCTCTCTATTTTTGTGAATAATTGGTTTTCAGAGCTAAATTTTCAAATTTGTGTAGAGTAAGTGATGCTCATGATTATCAATATGATAGAAATCGTCGTTTGCAAATTCAAGAAAAAAGTGCATTTTGAAACCATGGGCTATAGTCCAGCAGAATTTAGCAAAATAGCCTCGGATTTCAAATGTCTCTATTTTTGTGAATAATTGGTTGTCAGAGCTAAATTTTCAAATTTGTGTTGAGTAAGTGATGCTCATGATTATCAATATGATAGAAATCGTCGTTTGCAAATTCAAGAAAAAAGTGCATTTTGAAACCATGGGCTATGGTCCCGCAGAATTAAGCGAAATAGCCTCGGATTTCAAATCTCTCTATTTTTGTGAATAATTGGTTTTCAGAGCTAAATTTTCAAATTTGTGTTCAGTAAGTGATGCTCGTGATAATCAATATCAAAGAAATCGTCGTTTGCAAATTCAAGAAAAAAGTGCATTTTGAAACCATGGGCTATAGTCCAGCAGAATTAAGCGAAATAGCCTCGGATTTCAAATCTCTCTATTTTTGTCAATAAAATGTTGTCAGAGCTAAATTTTCAAATTTGTGTTCAGTAAGTGATGCTCGTGATAATCAATATCAAAGAAATCGTCGTTTGCAAATTCAAGAAAAGAGTGCATTTTGAAACCATGGCCTATGGTCCCGCAGAATTAAGCGAAATAGCCTCGGATTTCAAATCTCTCTATTTTTGTGAATAATTGGTTTTCAGAGCTAAATTTTCAAATTTGTGTTCAGTAAGTGATGCTCATGATTATCGATATGATAGAAATCCTAATTTCCGAATTCAAGAAAAAAGGTGCATTTTGAAACCATGGACTATAGTCCAGCAGAATTAAGCAAAATAGCCTCGGATTTCAAATCTCTCTATTTTTGTGAATAATTGGTTTTCAGAGCTAAATTTTCAAATTTGTGTTCTGTAAGTGATGCTCGTGATAATCAATATCAAAGAAATCGTAATTTCCGAATTCAAGAAAAAGGTGCATTTTGAAACCATGGGCTATAGTCCAGCAGCAAAATAGCGTCGGATTTCAAATCTCTCTATTTTTGTGAATAATTGGTTTTCAGAGCTAAATTTTCAAATTTGTGTTCAGTAAGTGATGCTCATGATTATCAATATGAGAGAAATCCTAATTTCCGAATTCAAGAAAAAGGTGCATTTTTAAACCATGGGCTATAGTCCAGCAGAATTAAGCAAAATAGCGTCGGATTTCAAATCTCTCTATTTTTGTGAATAATTGGTTTTCAGAGCTAAATTTTCAAATTTGTGTTCAGTAAGTGATGCTCATGATTATCAATATGAGAGAAATCCTAATTTCCGAATTCAAGAAAAAGGTGCATTTTTAAACCATGGGCTATAGTCCAGCAGAATTAAGCAAAATAGCCTCGGATTTCAAATCTCTCTATTTTTGTGAATAATTGGTTTTCAGAGCTAAATTTTCAAATTTGTGTTGAGTAAGTGATGCTCATGATTATCAATATGATAGAAATCGTCGTTTGCAAATTCAAGAAAAAAGTGCATTTTGAAACCATGGGCTATAGTCCAGCAGAATTTAGCAAAATAGCCTCGGATTTCAAATCTCTCTATTTTTGTGAATAATTGGTTTTCAGAGCTAAATTTTCAAATTTGTGTTCAGTAAGTGATGCTCATGATTATCGATATGATAGAAATCCTAATTTCCGAATTCAAGAAAAAAGTGCATTTTGAAACCATGGACTATAGTCCAGCAGAATTAAGCAAAATAGCCTCGGATTTCAAATCTCTCGATTTTTGTGAATAATTGGTTTTCAGAGCTAAATTTTCAAATTTGTGTTCTGTAAGTGATGCTCGTGATAATCAATATCAAAGAAATCGTAATTTCCGAATTCAAGAAAAAGGTGCATTTTGAAACCATGGGCTATAGTCCAGCAGAATTAAGCAAAATAGCGTCGGATTTCAAATCTCTCTATTTTTGTGAATAATTGGTTTTCAGAGCTAAATTTTCAAATTTGTGTTCAGTAAGTGATGCTCATGATTATCAATATGAGAGAAATCCTAATTTCCGAATTCAAGAAAAAGGTGCATTTTTAAACCATGGGCTATAGTCCAGCAGAATTAAGCAAAATAGCCTCGGATTTCAAATCTCTCTATTTTTGTGAATAATTGGTTTTCAGAGCTAAATTTTCAAATTTGTGTTCTGTAAGTGATGCTCGTGATAATCAATATCAAAGAAATCGTAATTTCCGAATTCAAGAAAAAGGTGCATTTTGAAACCATGGGCTATAGTCCAGCAGAATTAAGCAAAATAGCGTCGGATTTCAAATCTCTCTATTTTTGTGAATAATTGGTTTTCAGAGCTAAATTTTCAAATTTGTGTTCAGTAAGTGATGCTCATGATTATCAATATGAGAGAAATCCTAATTTCCGAATTCAAGAAAAAGGTGCATTTTTAAACCATGGGCTATAGTCCAGCAGAATTAAGCAAAATAGCCTCGGATTTCAAATCTCTCTATTTTTGTGAATAATTGGTTTTCAGAGCTAAATTTTCAAATTTGTGTAGAGTAAGTGATGCTCATGATTATCAATATGATAGAAATCGTCGTTTGCAAATTCAAGAAAAAAGTGCATTTTGAAACCATGGGCTATAGTCCAGCAGAATTTAGCAAAATAGCCTCGGATTTCAAATGTCTCTATTTTTGTGAATAATTGGTTTTCAGAGCTAAATTTTCAAATTTGTGTTCAGTAAGTGATGCTCATGATTATCAATATGAGAGAAATCCTAATTTCCGAATTCAAGAAAAAGGTGCATTTTTAAACCATGGGCTATAGTCCAGCAGAATTAAGCAAAATAGCCTCGGATTTCAAATCTCTCTATTTTTGTGAATAATTGGTTGTCAGAGCTAAATTTTCAAATTTGTGTTGAGTAAGTGATGCTCATGATTATCAATATGATAGAAATCGTCGTTTGCAAATTCAAGAAAAAAGTGCATTTTGAAACCATGGGCTATAGTCCAGCAGAATTTAGCAAAATAGCCTCGGATTTCAAATCTCTCTATTTTTGTGAATAATTGGTTGTCAGAGCTAAATTTTCAAATTTGTGTTGAGTAAGTGATGCTCATGATTATCAATATGATAGAAATCGTCGTTTGCAAATTCAAGAAAAAAGTGCATTTTGAAACCATGGGCTATAGTCCAGCAGAATTAAGCAAAATAGCCTCGGATTTCAAATCTCTCTATTTTTGTCAATAAAATGTTGTCAGAGCTAAATTTTCAAATTTGTGTTCAGTAAGTGATGCTCATGATTATCAATATGATAGAAATCGTAATTTCCGAATTCAAGAAAAAGGTGCATTTTGAAACCATGGACTATAGTCCAGCAGAATTAAGCAAAATAGCCTCGGATTTCAAATCTCTCTATTTTTGTCAATAAAATGTTGTCAGAGCTAAATTTTCAAATTTGTGTTCAGTAAGTGATGCTCGTGATAATCAATATCAAAGAAATCGTCGTTTGCAAATTCAAGAAAAGAGTGCATTTTGAAACCATGGCCTATGGTCCCGCAGAATTAAGCGAAATAGCCTCGGATTTCAAATCTCTCTATTTTTGTGAATAATTGGTTTTCAGAGCTAAATTTTCAAATTTGTGTTCTGTAAGTGATGCTCGTGATAATCAATATCAAAGAAATCGTAATTTCCGAATTCAAGAAAAAGGTGCATTTTGAAACCATGGGCTATAGTCCAGCAGAATTAAGCAAAATAGCGTCGGATTTCAAATCTCTCTATTTTTGTGAATAATTGGTTTTCAGAGCTAAATTTTCAAATTTGTGTTCAGTAAGTGATGCTCATGATTATCAATATGAGAGAAATCCTAATTTCCGAATTCAAGAAAAAGGTGCATTTTGAAACCATGGGCTATAGTCCAGCAGAATTAAGCAAAATAGCGTCGGATTTCAAATCTCTCTATTTTTGTGAATAATTGGTTTTCAGAGCTAAATTTTCAAATTTGTGTTCAGTAAGTGATGCTCATGATTATCAATATGAGAGAAATCCTAATTTCCGAATTCAAGAAAAAGGTGCATTTTTAAACCATGGGCTATAGTCCAGCAGAATTAAGCAAAATAGCCTCGGATTTCAAATCTCTCTATTTTTGTGAATAATTGGTTTTCAGAGCTAAATTTTCAAATTTGTGTAGAGTAAGTGATGCTCATGATTATCAATATGATAGAAATCGTCGTTTGCAAATTCAAGAAAAAAGTGCATTTTGAAACCATGGGCTATAGTCCAGCAGAATTAAGCAAAATAGCCTCGGATTTCAAATCTCTCTATTTTTGTCAATAAAATGTTGTCAGAGCTAAATTTTCGAATTTGTGTTCAGTAAGTGATGCTCATGATTATCAATATGATAGAAATCGTCGTTTGCAAATTCAAGAAAAAAGTGCATTTTGAAACCATGGGCTATAGTCCAGCAGAATTAAGCAAAATAGCCTCGGATTTCAAATCTCTCTACTTTTGTGAATAATTGGTTTTCAGAGCTAAATTTTCAAATTCGTGTTCTGTAAGTGATGCTCGTGATAATCAATATCAAAGAAATCGTAATTTCCGAATTCAAGAAAAAGGTGCATTTTTAAACCATGGGCTATAGTCCAGCAGAATTAAGCAAAATAGCCTCGGATTTCAAATCTCTCTATTTTTGTGAATAATTGGTTTTCAGAGCTAAGTTTTCAATTTGTGTTCTGTAAGTGATGCTCATGATTATCAATATGATAGAAATCGTCGTTTGCAAATTCAAGAAAAAAGTGCATTTTGAAACCATGGGCTATAGTCCAGCAGAATTAAGCGAAATAGCCTCGGATTTCAAATCTCTCTATTTTTGTCAATAAAAGGTTGTCAGAGCTAAATTTTCAAATTTGTGTTCAGTAAGTGATGCTCGTGATAATCAATATCAAAGAAATCGTCGTTTGCAAATTCAAGAAAAGAGTGCATTTTGAAACCATGGCCTATGGTCCCGCAGAATTAAGCGAAATAGCCTCGGATTTCAAATCTCTCTATTTTTGTGAATAATTGGTTTTCAGAGCTAAATTTTCAAATTTGTGTTCTGTAAGTGATGCTCGTGATAATCAATATCAAAGAAATCGTAATTTCCGAATTCAAGAAAAAGGTGCATTTTGAAACCATGGGCTATAGTCCAGCAGAATTAAGCAAAATAGCGTCGGATTTCAAATCTCTCTATTTTTGTGAATAATTGGTTTTCAGAGCTAAATTTTCAAATTTGTGTTCTGTAAGTGATGCTCGTGATAATCAATATCAAAGAAATCGTAATTTCCGAATTCAAGAAAAAGGTGCATTTTGAAACCATGGCCTATGGTCCCGCAGAATTAAGCGAAATAGCCTCGGATTTCAAATCTCTCTATTTTTGTGAATAATTGGTTTTCAGAGCTAAATTTTCAAATTTGTGTTCTGTAAGTGATGCTCGTGATAATCAATATCAAAGAAATCGTAATTTCCGAATTCAAGAAAAAGGTGCATTTTGAAACCATGGGCTATAGTCCAGCAGAATTAAGCAAAATAGCCTCGGATTTCAAATCTCTCTACTTTTGTGAATAATTGGTTTTCAGAGCTAAATTTTCAAATTCGTGTTCTGTAAGTGATGCTCGTGATAATCAATATCAAAGAAATCGTAATTTCCGAATTCAAGAAAAAGGTGCATTTTTAAACCATGGGCTATAGTCCAGCAGAATTAAGCAAAATAGCCTCGGATTTCAAATCTCTCTATTTTTGTGAATAATTGGTTTTCAGAGCTAAGTTTTCAATTTGTGTTCTGTAAGTGATGCTCATGATTATCAATATGATAGAAATCGTCGTTTGCAAATTCAAGAAAAAAGTGCATTTTGAAACCATGGGCTATAGTCCAGCAGAATTAAGCGAAATAGCCTCGGATTTCAAATCTCTCTATTTTTGTCAATAAAAGGTTGTCAGAGCTAAATTTTCAAATTTGTGTTCAGTAAGTGATGCTCGTGATAATCAATATCAAAGAAATCGTCGTTTGCAAATTCAAGAAAAGAGTGCATTTTGAAACCATGGCCTATGGTCCCGCAGAATTAAGCGAAATAGCCTCGGATTTCAAATCTCTCTATTTTTGTGAATAATTGGTTTTCAGAGCTAAATTTTCAAATTTGTGTTCTGTAAGTGATGCTCGTGATAATCAATATCAAAGAAATCGTAATTTCCGAATTCAAGAAAAAGGTGCATTTTGAAACCATGGGCTATAGTCCAGCAGAATTAAGCAAAATAGCGTCGGATTTCAAATCTCTCTATTTTTGTGAATAATTGGTTTTCAGAGCTAAATTTTCAAATTTGTGTTCAGTAAGTGATGCTCATGATTATCAATATGAGAGAAATCCTAATTTCCGAATTCAAGAAAAAGGTGCATTTTGAAACCATGGGCTATAGTCCAGCAGAATTAAGCAAAATAGCGTCGGATTTCAAATCTCTCTATTTTTGTGAATAATTGGTTTTCAGAGCTAAATTTTCAAATTTGTGTTCAGTAAGTGATGCTCATGATTATCAATATGAGAGAAATCCTAATTTCCGAATTCAAGAAAAAGGTGCATTTTTAAACCATGGGCTATAGTCCAGCAGAATTAAGCAAAATAGCCTCGGATTTCAAATCTCTCTATTTTTGTGAATAATTGGTTTTCAGAGCTAAATTTTCAAATTTGTGTAGAGTAAGTGATGCTCATGATTATCAATATGATAGAAATCGTCGTTTGCAAATTCAAGAAAAAAGTGCATTTTGAAACCATGGGCTATAGTCCAGCAGAATTAAGCAAAATAGCCTCGGATTTCAAATCTCTCTATTTTTGTCAATAAAATGTTGTCAGAGCTAAATTTTCGAATTTGTGTTCAGTAAGTGATGCTCATGATTATCAATATGATAGAAATCGTCGTTTGCAAATTCAAGAAAAAAGTGCATTTTGAAACCATGGGCTATAGTCCAGCAGAATTAAGCAAAATAGCCTCGGATTTCAAATCTCTCTACTTTTGTGAATAATTGGTTTTCAGAGCTAAATTTTCAAATTCGTGTTCTGTAAGTGATGCTCGTGATAATCAATATCAAAGAAATCGTAATTTCCGAATTCAAGAAAAAGGTGCATTTTTAAACCATGGGCTATAGTCCAGCAGAATTAAGCAAAATAGCCTCGGATTTCAAATCTCTCTATTTTTGTGAATAATTGGTTTTCAGAGCTAAGTTTTCAATTTGTGTTCTGTAAGTGATGCTCATGATTATCAATATGATAGAAATCGTCGTTTGCAAATTCAAGAAAAAAGTGCATTTTGAAACCATGGGCTATAGTCCAGCAGAATTAAGCGAAATAGCCTCGGATTTCAAATCTCTCTATTTTTGTCAATAAAAGGTTGTCAGAGCTAAATTTTCAAATTTGTGTTCAGTAAGTGATGCTCGTGATAATCAATATCAAAGAAATCGTCGTTTGCAAATTCAAGAAAAGAGTGCATTTTGAAACCATGGCCTATGGTCCCGCAGAATTAAGCGAAATAGCCTCGGATTTCAAATCTCTCTATTTTTGTGAATAATTGGTTTTCAGAGCTAAATTTTCAAATTCGTGTTCTGTAAGTGATGCTCGTGATAATCAATATCAAAGAAATCGTAATTTCCGAATTCAAGAAAAAGGTGCATTTTGAAACCATGGGCTATAGTCCAGCAGAATTAAGCAAAAAAGCCTCGGATTTCAAAACTCTCTATTTTTGTCAATAAAAGGTTGAAAAAGCTAAATTTTCAAATTTGTGTTCAGTAAGTGATGCTCATGATTATCAATATGATAGAAATCGTAATTTCCGAATTCAAGAAAAAGGTGCATTTTGAAACCATGGGCTATAGTCCAGCAGAATTAAGCAAAAAAGCCTCGGATTTCAAAACTCTCTATTTTTGTGAATAATTGGATTTCAGGGCTAAATTTTCAAATTTGTACTCAGTAAGTGATGCTCATGATTATCAATATCAAAGAAATCGTGGTTTGCAAATTCAAGAAAAAAGTGCATTTTGAAACCAGGCCTCGGATTTCAAAACTCTCTATTTTTGTCAATAAAAGGTTGAAAAAGCTAAATTTTCAAATTTGTGTTCAGTAAGTGATGCTCATGACTATCAATATGATAGAAATCGTGGTTTGCAAATTCAAGAAAAAAGCGCATTTTGAAACCAGGGGCTATAGTCCAGCAGAATTAAGCAAAATAGCCTCGGATTTCAAATCTCTCTATTTTTGTGAATAATTAGTTTTCAGAGCTAAATTTTCAAATTTGTACTCAGTAAGTGATGCTCATGACTATCAATATGATAGAAATCGTGGTTTGCAAATTCAAGAAAAAAGTGCATTTTGAAACTAGGGGCTATAGTCCAGCAGAATTAAGCAAAAAAGCCTCGGATTTCAAATCTCTCTATTTTTGTCAATAAAAGGTTGAAAAAGCTAAATTTTCAAATTTGTGTTCAGTAAGTGATGCTCATGATTATCAATATGATAGAAATCGTAATTTCTGAATTCAAGAAAAAGGTGCATTTTGAAACCATGGGCTATAGTCCAGCAGAATTAAGCAAAAAAGCCTCGGATTTCAAAACTCTCTATTTTTGTGAATAATTGGTTTTCAGAGCTAAAATCTCAAATTTGTGTTCAGTAAGTGATGCTCATGACTATCAATATGATAGAAATCGTGGTTTCCAAATTCAAGAAAAAAGCGCATTTTGAAACCAGGGGCTATAGTCCAGCAGAATTAAGCAAAATAGCCTCGGATTTCAAATCTCTCTATTTTTGTGAATAATTAGTTTTCAGAGCTAAATTTTCAAATTTGTACTCAGTAAGTGATGCTCATGACTATCAATATGATAGAAATCGTGGTTTGCAAATTCAAGAAAAAAGCGCATTTTGAAACCAGGGGCTATAGTCCAGCAGAATTAAGCAAAATAGCCTCGGATTTCAAATCTCTCTATTTTTGTGAATAATTGGTTTTCAGAGCTAAAATCTCAAATTTGTGTTCAGTAAGTGATGCTCATGACTATCAATATGATAGAAATCGTGGTTTCCAAATTCAAGAAAAAAGCGCATTTTGAAACCAGGGGCTATAGTCCAGCAGAATTAAGCAAAATAGCCTCGGATTTCAAATCTCTCTATTTTTGTGAATAATTAGTTTTCAGAGCTAAATTTTCAAATTTGTACTCAGTAAGTGATGCTCATGACTATCAATATGATAGAAATCGTGGTTTGCAAATTCAAGAAAAAAGTGCATTTTGAAACCAGGGGCTATAGTCCAGCAGAATTAAGCAAAAAAGCCTCGGATTTCAAAACTCTCTATTTGTGTCAATAAAAGGTTGAAAAAGCTAAATTTTCAAATTTGTGTTCAGTAAGTGATGCTCATGATTATCAATTTGATAGAAATCGTAATTTCCGAATTCAAGAAAATTGTGCATTTTGAAACCATGGGCTATAGTCCAGCAGAATTAAGCAAAATAGCCTCGGATTTCAAATCTCTCTATTTTTGTGAATAATTGGTTTTCAGAGCTAAAATCTCAAATTTGTGTTCAGTAAGTGATGCTCATGATTATCAATATGATAGAAATCGTAGTTTCCGAATTCAAGAAAAAGGTGCATTTTGAAACCATGGGCTATAGTCCAGCAGAATTAAGCAAAAAAGCCTCGGATTTCAAAACTCTCTATTTTTGTGAATAATTGGTTTTCAGGGCTAAATTTTCAAATTTGTACTCAGTAAGTGATGCTCATGACTATCAATATGATAGAAATCGTGGTTTCCAAATTCAAGAAAAAAGCGCATTTTGAAACCAGGGGCTATAGTCCAGCAGAATTAAGCAAAATAGCCTCGGATTTCAAATCTCTCTATTTTTGTGAATAATTAGTTTTCAGAGCTAAATTTTCAAATTTGTACTCAGTAAGTGATGCTCATGACTATCAATATGATAGAAATCGTGGTTTGCAAATTCAAGAAAAAAGTGCATTTTGAAACCAGGGGCTATAGTCCAGCAGAATTAAGCAAAAAAGCCTCGGATTTCAAAACTCTCTATTTGTGTCAATAAAAGGTTGAAAAAGCTAAATTTTCAAATTTGTGTTCAGTAAGTGATGCTCATGATTATCAATATGATAGAAATCGTAATTTCCGAATTCAAGAAAAAGGTGCATTTTGAAACCATGGGCTATAGTCCAGCAGAATTAAGCAAAAAAGCCTCGGATTTCAAAACTCTCTATTTTTGTGAATAATTGGTTTTCAGAGCTAAAATCTCAAATTTGTGTTCAGTAAGTGATGCTCATGACTATCAATATGATAGAAATCGTGGTTTCCAAATTCAAGAAAAAAGCGCATTTTGAAACCAGGGGCTATAGTCCAGCAGAATTAAGCAAAATAGCCTCGGATTTCAAATCTCTCTATTTTTGTGAATAATTAGTTTTCAGAGCTAAATTTTCAAATTTGTACTCAGTAAGTGATGCTCATGACTATCAATATGATAGAAATCGTGGTTTGCAAATTCAAGAAAAAAGTGCATTTTGAAACCAGGGGCTATAGTCCAGCAGAATTAAGCAAAAAAGCCTCGGATTTCAAAACTCTCTATTTGTGTCAATAAAAGGTTGAAAAAGCTAAATTTTCAAATTTGTGTTCAGTAAGTGATGCTCATGATTATCAATATGATAGAAATCGTAATTTCCGAATTCAAGAAAAAGGTGCATTTTGAAACCATGGGCTATAGTCCAGCAGAATTAAGCAAAAAAGCCTCGGATTTCAAAACTCTCTATTTTTGTGAATAATTGGTTTTCAGGGCTAAATTTTCAAATTTGTACTCAGTAAGTGATGCTCATGACTATCAATATGATAGAAATCGTGGTTTGCAAATTCAAGAAAAAAGTGCATTTTGAAACCAGGGGCTATAGTCCAGCAGAATTAAGCAAAATAGCCTCGGATTTCAAAACTCTCTATTTTTGTGAATAATTGGTTTTCAGGGCTAAATTTTCAAATTTGTACTCAGTAAGTGATGCTCATGACTATCAATATGATAGAAATCGTGGTTTGCAAATTCAAGAAAAAAGTGCATTTTGAAACCAGGGGCTATAGTCCAGCAGAATTAAGCAAAATAGCCTCGGATTTCAAAACTCTCTATTTTTGTGAATAATTGGTTTTCAGGGCTAAATTTTCAAATTTGTACTCAGTAAGTGATGCTCATGACTATCAATATGATAGAAATCGTGGTTTGCAAATTCAAGAAAAAAGTGCATTTTTAAACCATGGGCTATAGTCCAGCAGAATTAAGCAAAATAGCCTCGGATTTCAAATCTCTCTATTTTTGTGAATAATTGGTTTTCAGAGCTAAAATCTCAAATTTGTGTTCAGTAAGTGATGCTCATGATTATCAATATGATAGAAATCGTAATTTCCGAATTCAAGAAAAAGGTGCATTTTGAAACCATGGGCTATAGTCCAGCAGAATTAAGCAAAAAAGCCTCGGATTTCAAAACTCTCTATTTTTGTGAATAATTGGATTTCAGGGCTAAATTTTCAAATTTGTACTCAGTAAGTGATGCTCATGATTATCAATATCAAAGAAATCGTGGTTTGCAAATTCAAGAAAAAAGTGCATTTTGAAACCAGGGGCTATAGTCCAGCAGAATTAAGCAAAAAAGCCTCGGATTTCAAATCTCTCTATTTTTGTGAATAATTGGTTTTCAGAGCTAAAATCTCAAATTTGTGTTCAGTAAGTGATGCTCATGATTATCAATATGATAGAAATCGTAATTTCCGAATTCAAGAAAAAGGTGCATTTTGAAACCATGGGCTATAGTCCAGCAGAATTAAGCAAAAAAGCCTCGGATTTCAAAACTCTCTATTTTTGTGAATAATTGGTTTTCAGGGCTAAATTTTCAAATTTGTACTCAGTAAGTGATGCTCATGACTATCAATATGATAGAAATCGTGGTTTGCAAATTCAAGAAAAAAGCGCATTTTGAAACCAGGGGCTATAGTCCAGCAGAATTAAGCAAAATAGCCTCGGATTTCAAATCTCTCTATTTTTGTGAATAATTAGTTTTCAGAGCTAAATTTTCAAATTTGTACTCAGTAAGTGATGCTCATGATTATCAATATGATAGAAATCGTAATTTCCGAATTCAAGAAAAAGGTGCATTTTGAAACCATGGGCTATAGTCCAGCAGAATTAAGCAAAAAAGCCTCGGATTTCAAAACTCTCTATTTTTGTGAATAATTGGATTTCAGGGCTAAATTTTCAAATTTGTACTCAGTAAGTGATGCTCATGATTATCAATATGATAGAAATCGTAATTTCCGAATTCAAGAAAAAGGTGCATTTTGAAACCAGGGGCTATAGTCCAGCAGAATTAAGCAAAATAGCCTCGGATTTCAAAACTCTCTATTTTTGTGAATAATTGGATTTCAGGGCTAAATTTTCAAATTTGTGTTCAGTAAGTGATGCTCATGATTATCAATATGATAGAAATCGTAATTTCCGAATTCAAGAAAAAGGTGCATTTTGAAACCATGGGCTATAGTCCAGCAGAATTAAGCAAAAAAGCCTCGGATTTCAAAACTCTCTATTTTTGTGAATAATTGGTTTTCAGGGCTAAATTTTCAAATTTGTACTCAGTAAGTGATGCTCATGACTATCAATATGATAGAAATCGTGGTTTGCAAATTCAAGAAAAAAGTGCATTTTGAAACCAGGGGCTATAGTCCAGCGGAATTAGCAAAAAAGCCTCGGATTTCAAAACTCTCTATTTTTGTGAATAATTAGTTTTCAGAGCTAAATTTTCAAATTTGTACTCAGTAAGTGATGCTCATGATTATCAATATCAAAGAAATCGTGGTTTGCAAATTCAAGAAAAAAGTGCATTTTGAAACCAGGGGCTATAGTCCAGCAGAATTAAGCAAAAAAGCCTCGGATTTCAAAACTCTCTATTTTTGTGAATAATTGGTTTTCAGGGCTAAATTTTCAAATTTGTACTCAGTAAGTGATGCTCATGACTATCAATATGATAGAAATCGTGGTTTGCAAATTCAAGAAAAAAGCGCATTTTGAAACCAGGGGCTATAGTCCAGCAGAATTAAGCAAAAAAGCCTCGGATTTCAAAACTCTCTATTTTTGTGAATAATTAGTTTTCAGAGCTAAATTTTCAAATTTGTACTCAGTAAGTGATGCTCATGATTATCAATATCAAAGAAATCGTGGTTTGCAAATTCAAGAAAAAAGCGCATTTTGAAACCATGGGCTATAGTCCAGCAGAATTAAGCAAAATAGCCTCGGATTTCAAATCTCTCTATTTTTGTGAATAATTGGTTTTCAGAGCTAAAATCTCAAATTTGTGTTCAGTAAGTGATGCTCATGATTATCAATATGATAGAAATCGTAATTTCCGAATTCAAGAAAAAGGTGCATTTTGAAACCATGGGCTATAGTCCAGCAGAATTAAGCAAAAAAGCCTCGGATTTCAAAACTCTCTATTTTTGTGAATAATTGGTTTTCAGGGCTAAATTTTCAAATTTGTACTCAGTAAGTGATGCTCATGACTATCAATATGATAGAAATCGTGGTTTGCAAATTCAAGAAAAAAGTGCATTTTGAAACCAGGGGCTATAGTCCAGCAGAATTAAGCAAAAAAGCCTCGGATTTCAAAACTCTCTATTTTTGTGAATAATTAGTTTTCAGAGCTAAATTTTCAAATTTGTACTCAGTAAGTGATGCTCATGATTATCAATATCAAAGAAATCGTGGTTTGCAAATTCAAGAAAAAAGTGCATTTTGAAACCAGGGGCTATAGTCCAGCAGAATTAAGCAAAAAAGCCTCGGATTTCAAAACTCTCTATTTTTGTGAATAATTGGTTTTCAGGGCTAAAATCTCAAATTTGTGTTCAGTAAGTGATGCTCATGATTATCAATATGATAGAAATCGTAATTTCCGAATTCAAGAAAAAGGTGCATTTTGAAACCATGGGCTATAGTCCAGCAGAATTAAGCAAAAAAGCCTCGGATTTCAAAACTCTCTATTTTTGTGAATAATTGGTTTTCAGGGCTAAATTTTCAAATTTGTACTCAGTAAGTGATGCTCATGACTATCAATATGATAGAAATCGTGGTTTGCAAATTCAAGAAAAAAGTGCATTTTGAAACCAGGGGCTATAGTCCAGCAGAATTAAGCAAAAAAGCCTCGGATTTCAAAACTCTCTATTTTTGTGAATAATTAGTTTTCAGAGCTATATTTTCAAATTTGTACTCAGTAAGTGATGCTCATGATTATCAATATCAAAGAAATCGTGGTTTGCAAATTCAAGAAAAAAGTGCATTTTGAAACCAGGGGCTATAGTCCAGCAGAATTAAGCAAAAAAGCCTCGGATTTCAAAACTCTCTATTTTTGTGAATAATTGGTTTTCAGGGCTAAATTTTCAAATTTGTACTCAGTAAGTGATGCTCATGACTATCAATATGATAGAAATCGTGGTTTGCAAATTCAAGAAAAAAGTGCATTTTGAAACCAGGGGCCATAGTCCAGCAGAATTAAGCAAAAAAGCCTCGGATTTCAAAACTCTCTATTTTTGTGAATAATTGGTTTTCAGGGCTAAATTTTCAAATTTGTACTCAGTAAGTGATGCTCATGACTATCAATATGATAGAAATCGTGGTTTGCAAATTCAAGAAAAAAGTGCATTTTGAAACCAGGGGCTATAGTCCAGCAGAATTAAGCAAAAAAGCCTCGGATTTCAAAACTCTCTATTTTTGTGAATAATTAGTTTTCAGAGCTAAATTTTCAAATTTGTACTCAGTAAGTGATGCTCATGATTATCAATATCAAAGAAATCGTGGTTTGCAAATTCAAGAAAAAAGTGCATTTTGAAACCAGGGGCTATAGTCCAGCAGAATTAAGCAAAAAAGCCTCGGATTTCAAAACTCTCTATTTTTGTGAATAATTGGTTTTCAGGGCTAAATTTTCAAATTTGTACTCAGTAAGTGATGCTCATGACTATCAATATGATAGAAATCGTGGTTTGCAAATTCAAGAAAAAAGTGCATTTTGAAACCAGGGGCCATAGTCCAGCAGAATTAAGCAAAAAAGCCTCGGATTTCAAAACTCTCTATTTTTGTGAATAATTGGTTTTCAGGGCTAAATTTTCAAATTTGTACTCAGTAAGTGATGCTCATGACTATCAATATGATAGAAATCGTGGTTTGCAAATTCAAGAAAAAAGTGCATTTTGAAACCATGGGCTATAGTCCAGCAGAATTAAGCAAAATAGCCTCGGATTTCAAATCTCTCTATTTTTGTGAATAATTGGTTTTCAGAGCTAAATTTTCAAATTTGTGTTCTGTAAGTGATGCTCGTGATTATCAATATGACAGAAATCGTCATTTGCGAATTCAAGAAAAAAGTGCATTCTGAAACCAGGGGCTATAGTCCAGCAGAATTAAGCAAAATAGCCTCGGAATTCAAATCTCTCTATTTTTGTCAAAAAAATGTTGTCAGAGCTAAATTTTCGAATTTGTGTTCAGTAAGTGATGCTCGTGATAATCAATATGATAGAAAAAGTCATTTGCGGATTCAAGAAAAAAGTGCATTTTGAAACCAGGGGCTATAGTCCAGCAGCATTAAGCAAAATAGCCTCGGATTTCAAATATCTCTTTTTTTTGTGAATAATTGGTTTTCAGAGCTAAATTTTCAAATTTGTGTTCAGTAAGTGATGCTCGTGATAATCAATATCAAAGAAATCGTGGTTTGCAAATTCAAGAAAAAAGTGCATTTTGAAACCAGGGGCTATAGTCCAGCAGAATTAAGCAAAATAGCCTCGGATTTCAAATCTCTCTATTTTTGTGAATAAAAGGTTGTCAGAGTTAAATTTTCAAATTTGTACTCAGTAAGTGATGCTCATGATTATCAATATGATAGAAATCGTCATTTGCGAATTCAAGAAAAAAGTGCATTCTGAAACCAGGGGCTATAGTCCAGCAGAATTAAGCAAAATAGCCTCGGATTTCAAATCTCTCTATTTTTGTGAATAATTGGTTTTCAGAGCTAAATTTTCAAATTTGTGTTCTGTAAGTGATGCTCGTGATTATCAATATGACAGAAATCGTCATTTGCGAATTCAAGAAAAAAGTGCATTCTGAAACCAGGGGCTATAGTCCCGCAGAATTAAGCAAAATAGCCTCGGATTTCAAATCTCTCTATTTTTGTCAAAAAAATGTTGTCAGAGCTAAATTTTCAAATTTGTGTTCAGTAGGTGATGCTCGTGATAATCAATAGGATAGAAAAAGTCATTTGGGGATTCAAGAAAAAAGTGCATTTTGAAACCAGGGGCTATAGTCCAGCAGCATTAAGCAAAATAGCCTCGGATTTCAAATCTCTCTATTTTTGTGATTAAAAGGTTGTCAGAGTTAAATTTTCAAATTTGTACTCAGTAAGTGATGCTCATGATTATCAATATGATAGAAATCGTCATTTGCGAATTCAAGAAAAAAGTGCATTTTGAAACCAGGGGCTATAGTCCCGCAGAATTAAGCGAAATAGCCTCGGATTTCAAATCTGTCTATTTTTGTGAATAATTGGTTTTCAGAGCTAAATTTTCAAATTTGTGTTCTGTAAGTGATGCTCGTGATAATTAATATCAAAGAAATCGTGGTTTACAAATTCAAGAAAAAAGTGCATTTTGAAACCAGGGGCTATAGTCCAGCAGAATTAAGCAAAATAGCCTCGGATTTCAAATCTCTCTATTTTTGTCAAAAAAATGTTGTCAGAGTTAAATTTTCAAATTTGTGTTCAGTAAGTGATGCTCGTGATAATCAATATCAAAGAAATCGTGGTTTACAAATTCAAGAAAAAAGTGCATTTTGAAACCAGGGGCTATAGTCCCGCAGAATTAAGCGAAATAGCCTCGGATTTCAAATCTCTCTATTTTTGTGAATAATTGGTTTTCAGAGCTAAATTTTCAAATTTGTGTTCTGTAAGTGATGCTCGTGATAATTAATATCAAAGAAATCGTGGTTTACAAATTCAAGAAAAAAGTGCATTTTGAAACCAGGGGCTATAGTCCAGCAGCATTAAGCAAAATAGCCTCGGATTTCAAATATCTCTTTTTTTTTGTGAATAATTGGTTTTCAGAGCTAAATTTTCAAATTTGTGTTCAGTAAGTGATGCTCGTGATAATCAATATCAAAGAAATCGTCATTTGCGAATTCAAGAAAAAAGTGCATTTTGAAACCAGGGGCTATAGTCCAGCAGAATTAAGCAAAATAGCCTCGGATTTCAAATCTGTCTATTTTTGTCAAAAAAATGTTGTCAGAGTTAAATTTTCAAATTTGTGTTCAGTAAGTGATGCTCGTGATAATCAATATCAAAGAAATCGTGGTTTACAAATTCAAGAAAAAAGTGCATTTTGAAACCAGGGGCTATAGTCCAGCAGCATTAAGCAAAATAGCCTCGGATTTCAAATCTCTCTATTTTTGTGAATAAAAGGTTGTCAGAGTTAAATTTTCAAATTTGTACTCAGTAAGTGATGCTCATGATTATCAATATGATAGAAATCGTCATTTGCGAATTCAAGAAAAAAGTGCATTTTGAAACCAGGGGCTATAGTCCCGCAGAATTAAGCGAAATAGCCTCGGATTTCAAATCTCTTTATTTTTGTGAATAATTGGTTTTCAGAGCTAAATTTTCAAATTTGTGTTCAGTAAGTGATGCTCATGATTATCAATATGATAGAAATCCTAATTTCCGAATTCAAGAAAAAGGTGCATTTTGAAACCATGGACTATAGTCCAGTAGAATTAAGCAAAATAGCATCGGATTTCAAATATCTCTATTTTTGTCAATAGAAGGTTGTCAGAGCTAAATTTTCAAATTTGTGTTCAGTAAGTGATGCTCATGATTATCAATATGATAGAAATCCTAATTTCCGAATTCAAGAAAAAGGTGCATTTTGAAACCATGAACTATAGTCCAGCAGAATTAAGCAAAATAGCCTCGGATTTCAAATCTCTCTATTTTTGTCAATAGAAGGTTGTCAGAGCTAAATTTTCAAATTTGTGTTCAGTAAGTGATGCTCATGATTATCAATATGATAGAAATCCTAATTTCCGAATTCAAGAAAAAGGTGCATTTTGAAACCATGGACTATAGTCCAGCAGAATTAAGCAAAATAGCCTCGGATTTCAAATCTCTCTATTTTTGTGAAAATTGGTCCTCAAACTTAAATTTTTAACTTCCCATCAGGAAGTTTATGTAATCGGTCCGATTTTCGAAATTCAAAATTTTTACATATCTCCACGTTTTGCGGTCCCAGTAGTCGGATTCCATTATTTTTAGAAAGATGTATGTGTGTGTGTATACATACGTTTGTGCGGATTCTTTCGTACAGCCTAACTCGAGAACAAATCGAGCTATCGAAGCCAAATTGGATTCATTCCAATTCAGCCAATTGACTAAACTAAGTAAGTTACTAACTATAGAGATTACCAAAAAGACTAAAACATTATTTAGTTGAGGCCATTTCATACATTGATGTGCCCCTTTCTCTATTTCCTGATCCAAATTTCCACGGAAGTTCTTTGAAAATTATTTCAGTAATGTGAATCCTGTAAGTCTTTCCCGTTTTTTTTATCTTGGGATGGGAAGTTCATGGTTTGGACAGACCTACTCGCACCCAAACCAATTTTTTTTTTTTTTGTCTTGGAGTTAATAAAATTCGGCTTTCGGTCCGAGTGCAAGAAGAAAAGTTAATGTTTAATTTTTCTTACCGCGTAGGTTACTCGAGGAAGGTACGTATTCATTTAGATGCAATATAGTCTTTTTTGCAGTGCTTTTTTGATATTTCCTCTCCGTTTCTCAGCCTCCTAAAAATAAGTGAAACGAAATATCTACTTTTAAAAAACTGTTGAACCTATTCACTTGAATAGTAGTCTATTATTATTATCTATTACCACGAATTTTCATTAGCAAGTCAACGTGGAGTCATCCGCCCATTATTCATAAAAAAAAAGAAAATACTGACATGATTAATCGTTTATTAACAATTACTCAATAGTAAACATAAAAATCAGTCCAGTCACTCCACTGTCACACTTAAAAAAAAAAGTGCAAATCATTTTTTTTTCGAAACATTAGTCTTTCTTATTAACAACCCTTTCTCGTCATCGTGAAAAGGAAATGAATGCTTCCATAAAACGTTATCGTATTCGATTTGATTGCAAATGCTTTCGCGTCCAAACTTCGGGTAATCGAATTGTTGTGCTGACACGCTCGCTTATCGGACTCAAGCCCATTCAATTTTCCAATTAAAGTCGATTAAGAGTCCATAAAACATGAAATAACTCACCGTGTTCCCGTTCTGCTGGGGGATTAAACGAGAAAAATTTTCGAAAACCCATTTGCTGGAGCACTCGTACTTTTTCAATGTTT
The DNA here is from genome assembly GCA_963555765.1 of Orthonevra nobilis. Classification (NCBI taxonomy): domain Eukaryota; kingdom Metazoa; phylum Arthropoda; class Insecta; order Diptera; family Syrphidae; genus Orthonevra; species Orthonevra nobilis. The sequence continues at coordinate 126,050,539 of OY743225.1, read as the reverse complement.
ACACATCACAGCAGCAACATTAAACCGACAGCCAGTGTAAACATTGCATTATCATTAGATATGGGATTGACTGCTACTTAAATGATTACATGTACGCGCTTATTTTTGTGAGGAGGCTTTTGATCCCAGGAAATCGATTTTAGGTGAGTTTTGTAATTTAATGTCATCGCCTTTCGAATTTTATGGATCACTTAGAGATAAGCTTGATGTTCAGAAAAAAACACGATTGGTTAGTTTTTAGTAAACTTGCTGTATTCGTTTTCGGCAGTGTAACAGGAAACTTATTTCGACTTCTTTGCATTAGTTTAAAATTCGCAGTAATTTTGTCAAATAAGATCTTTTGCATTTTCATTTCCGAATCTCAGTTTAAGTCTTGAAACTTTCACAAGAAGTTAAATATGTGGGTGTCATATTGGACTCGAAGCTTACGTGGAAAAGAAAAAGCTCTTTACCTATGCAAGAGAATCTGCGGCAGGAATTGGGGTATGTGACCCGATCGTATGTGTTACATTGGTCCTACATAACAGGAGTGCGTCAGATACTATACCTAAAAGCGGAATTAAGCACAAAGGCTGCCTGTCTTTGTTTAACAGAAGCAGAAAGACCAACGCCGGTCTCGAGATTATGCTTGACTTCCCGACATATCTTTGAGTATCTGAAGAGCACTGCAGCTAAGAGTGCGATGCCTTAAAACTCAGATATTTCAGGACGATGGGTATGAAGTCGAGGACTGAAAACCTGATCCCTTCTTAAAACTTCACCAAAAAGTTCTTTTGTCCGTAGTAGAAAGGATTGGGAATCAAGCTTCTTAACCAAAGCACATCGTACTCAAATTTTTAACGATGGTTCAAAGATGGAAGAAGGGACTTGTGCTGAAGTCTTCTGCAATACGTTGCACATGAATAACTCGTACGGCTTTCAAATGACTGTAATTTCTTTCAGGATGAAGTCTTCGCCATCGAAAAAGTTGCTTCGACAGTACCAACCTCGAAGAAAACCTCGCTCCTATAAGAGTGAACATCTTTGTGGACAGCCAAGCAACAATAGTCTATGGCCAGAACTAAACACAAAAAGAGGCAAATACCTTCTGGCCTTCAACAAGAAATATTTACGCATCCTGACGTGGCGCAATAGGCCCAATGGCCGTCAGAATGGGCTTCTTCTCCCACGATTTTTATAGGAGCTTCCAGGATGAAGAGGAAATGGATAAAATAAAACACCTTCTTTGCGAATGCCCCAACCTACATTCGAGACGAGTTTAATAAGGAGCAACAAATGGTTTTACTGCGATTGGAAATCATAATGGACCTTTGGTTGGACCGTGGTTATTTCTACCTTAAGGAAGTTCATCCCCTCTAACCTAACCTTACCTATGTCTTGAACTTTTATGTGGGCTTCGAATTCAGTCTAGTTTCCATTTACAGATGGGACGCTACGACCCTTTTTCACAGTCAACTGATCTTCATTGCCCATGGAAACAGTTGTTGACAAGACTTATTCCTTGTCGAATTTTTGTGGATCCTAGGTAGTCGAAGTCCATGCATGGCTTCTTTATGACTAACCTGTTTTGCTTGCAGAGATGGAATTGGGCCCTCGTTTGAAAAAACACTTCAATTCCTGAGTCAATTGGACATTGTAAGCGAATAAGGCGAGACCATTTTGCTAAATTCTCCCCAGGCTGATGTTAATTTGCCAAAATCTTTTGTTCATTGAGATTCTTAACTGCATCATTGTACAGATGTAATATTCAGGACTACAGATTCCTGAAAGACCTTGAGCCTCAAACTGGCTTCGATCTATTTTTGTTTAAATAATTTTTTTGGCATCAAAAGCCTTATTATCACAAAACAAGTATGGTTAGGATGCCAAAGGACAATGATTTGCCTGATTGTGGACTTTTGTGGCCTAAATTCGCTTTTAAGTCGTAGAAGTTTTTATATGTTGGTGACGAGAAGAAGATTTATACCGCTGAAGTTGGCTTAGTTGAGGTACACTTCTTGCTGACGTTCATCAGGCTATCTGTCTTCAATAGAAATTACAGTTGAAAGGTTCAATCTGTCTGAATGCGTTTGGTTGCTTATACAACTGTCGGTAGAAGTAGTCTTTCCATATATGTTTTGATCTACATCCCCCTAGGTTGCAGTGCTGGGTCTTGGTCTTAAATATTGGCTTCTTCGATATGCCACCTCTTAGTGCATTTAATTTCGCTTATGAGAAGCCGATGTTCATCGTTTCTTCTTCACTCGCGTCTTTTTTTTGCAGCTCCGATTTGTAAGCCTCATGTTAAGCTTCTGTGCTTAATGCTGTCAGCATAGAGCATATCCTATGCTTAATGCTGTGAGCATAGGATCTCTTGGGATGATCCACGCGATCGGCAAAGTTATTGACGGCTTCTTGATATAGCAGATCATCGACGTTGAATCTCTGCATGGAAGTCTTCGGGTTTCATGAAGTCCGAGTTCCCTGATTGCGACATAGTTGTGGATATACTCGCTGTCGGCTCCTTGAGACATGCAGAGTACTTGAGCCAATCTTAATTTGTTGAATTTGGCGTTGTATTGTTGATCTGAAGACGACCAGATGCGATGGGTAACTTCAGCTTGCTAGAAAAAGAATACAACTAAGGTTTAGATTAAGATTAATTTCATTCAGGTAACATTACAAGACATTGTCTTTTAAAATTCAACAACATAAAATAAATAAATAAAATCATACCAAAATTTGACCACTGGGCGACAAACGATAAATCTTCGTTTTTTCGCGCTGTTGAATCTTCAGCCAAACCCAGGCGGTAGCTAAGACGGATTTGTACAACAACTGCGTACATTTGAATCTTAAAGTGTTTCAGCACTTTGAAAAGGTCATTGTTGAACATTGTGAATGGGAGAGTACCCAGAATCAACCCTAGTGAAAACCGTACTTAAAATCACTCCACCCACAGATACAGCTTGACTTCTTCCAGTTGAATAGCTTTTGATCAGTTTAAGTGCGGTGCTTTCGAATTTCATATAGTTTTTTTAACTTGCAGAGAAATATTGGTGGCTTGACTGAGTTGAAGATAACGCTTAGGTTTAGTTAGGTTAAGCTAGGTTAAATTAGGTAAAGTTAGGTTAAATTAGGTTAGTTTTTTTTGTAAGAAAAATAACAATCAAAGGAGAAAGTTTTTTTTAGCTCCACTTTTCTTTCTAGAGTTCAAGATTATTATAAATAAAAAAAAATATTATTAATTTAATACTGGTTACATATACATAAGGCTTAATTTATAATTTTTATGTGTTGCGAACCGATCATCGGTCTTACACAGTATTTTAATAGTTAGCGAATCAAGCATTTCTCATTTGTATTTTAAAATTTTATAGTGTTAATTGTGGAAAAGAAATGAGTTTAAAAAAAAAACAAAAAATATATATATCTTATGGAAAACGCCATCAAAGGTCTTGGAAAAGTTCAGTGATACCAGTGTTATTATATTTCCCTTTTCTATCTCAAGTTGGAAGTCTTCTACAAAGTTCAATAAAGCCGTCGTATAGCTGTGGTGGGCTCTAAATCCTGACTGAAATACTGGAAGGAGTTTGTGTTGGTTGAAGCCAGCTGACTATTTTTCAAACACCTTGTATAAAAATGGCAAGATCGATATTGGACGAGATTCTTTTAAATTTGATGTGGTGCTTTTTGAGAATGGTACAATTTTTTCTAGAGATTGGGGAGAGTTTAAGCCACAAGAATGTTGTTGAAAGGATGCCTTTTGAAAATTTATTACATACACAGCTTTGCTGACCTCGAGGGCATCAACCTTTTTAAAACAGAAATCGGTTGTAAATTGCGACTGAATGGAGATGTCAGGAAATAACTCTTCATCGAAATTCCATCAGGCAGTGGAAAAAATTCTGTTTGGATTATAAAGGTCTGAATATCTGCTGAATCCTGAGGTGCTTTTAATATTCGGTCACGTTTTTTAATTGGAGAGATTTGGCTTGAACTTGCAAGTTCTAAATAGGTTTTCGGTCCTTTTTTTCGCAGTTCCTTATTCTCCTAAATTCTGCACGGAAGAAAGCAGGCAATCTGTATTTTTTACATCTAGTGTATGCCTCATCCCTTTAAATAATGAGTAATCGAATTTTATCATTAAACTATTTGCAGTTTTTGTTAAGAATTGTAATACTTTTAATTAAGAACATGTACAACTTAAAAGATGGTTAATCGAACCCGTCAAAGAATTCCGATGCATCTAGTCGGTTATAGAAATTGATGAGTTCAGATTTGATCCCAAAGAACAGATCTAAAAGGGTAGATGTTGTTGCTCTTAAGTCCATGGGATATGAGCTGTTCACTGCAGAAAGGTGTATCGAGCTCATCTTGTCTACAATTGTCGATACTTGCGAATTGCAACGCGATCTGTGTATAAATCTAAGAGCAATCCGCGTGCATATCCGAAGAATATAGCCCTTTTTTCGTTTCCTCTGATCGGGTAAACAAGGGCTGTGTACAGGATCAAGGTTGAGTATCCACCTCTCAACGAACAATGTGTAAGTTCATTAAGGAACAACTATCCAATGGGCAGCTATGTTTTTAAGCGCCAGGAAGCGGACAACGCCGGATCAGGTGAAGTGACAAACTATACATTTTTCAAAAATACCCTTATATCTATTGAGTCGTGCATTTGCAAGTTTCTTTATTTAATTAAACTTAACACAGGAAGAAATTAAAAACAATCTTCCTAAGCTATTTGATTTCAAATTCAAATACAACCGACATCAATCTAGCCTCTCTTAACAATGGCGGATAGATGGCAGTAATATCTCATTAAAGAAATATTTATATGTAAGCATCTTGTGATAAATTGTTTAATAGTTTATTATCAGTTCTATTTGTTTTTATTTTTACAAAATTATAACTTATTTTGAAAATGAGAGAAAAATAAAACAATTACAAACTCCCCACACCTGGCTGTCATTCGTGATTTTATTGACAATTGACAGAATCTTCAACTTGACACATGAGCAAAAGAAACAACAAAAAAAAACTGGATCTCCCTTTTCATTGCTGAATGTTGACGTTACACATCAATAAATTTATTTTTTTCCAATTCCACTAAAAGTCGCATAGTTTAAAATGGTTTTCGTTAAAGAATGGGAAGACTTTGAGATCGCCGTCGAGAACATGTACATGGCTGACCCTAAAAACTGCCGGTACACAATGAAATATGTACACGCGAAAGGCCATGTCCTGCTCAAGATGACTGATAATGTTAAGGTAACACGAATTCCTTCAAATTAAATGAATTTTTTTATTCATAATTTCATTGTCCATATTGCAGTGTATCCAGTACAAAGCGGAGAATATGCCTGACTTAAAGAAAATCGAGAAACTGACTGGGAATCTAATGGGACACATGGCATCAAAGGAACTAAACTAGTTGTAATAGTTGACTTGGGGTAATTTTTAAGCCGTGCAGAGCTGAGAACAACAATTCGGAGGAGGGCTGGTACAATCTCCTCTTCAAACATTTCTATGAAATGAATTCTTTTTGTAAATTTATTAATAAAAGTGGATATGGACATGAAATTTCAATTGTACAGTGTTACCATGGAGTATAAAAAAAAGTATTGCTGTACTTTTTGAAAAGATTTAGCACTTTTATCTGGTCCGGTGTTTTCATTGAACAAACAAAGTCCTCTGTTAAACTTCTCTAGACATCATATGAACTTTTGCAATTTTCGTATGAACAATTTTTCTTTAGGAAGTTCAAAAACTAAGACCAGGCGGATATGAAACTTTATTAATAGAGTTTGGAACTATTCTGTTTGTAAATTTTCTAATCATCTCCTCTTTTGTTGGTTGAAAATGTCGTTATTGCAGACAACTTCATATCTATTACTCTGAGGTGAATTTTGACCATGACAGCTGCCACATCAGAAACTTCATGTCATTGTCTAATTATTTCAGTCTAGGTTATTGGTCATAAATGAAAACACACAGGTATTTGTAAAGCCGTAAAATGTCTACATTCGTGCCATCAAAACAACATTTGCGGGAAGTTTTAATATGCTTCTTTCATTTAAAGAAAAAAGCAACCGAAGCGCATCAATTGCTTACCGAAGCTTACCCGGGCTATACTATAGACGTTCGAATGTGTCAGCGGTGGTTTAAGCGTTTCAGAGATGGTGATTTCGACACCGAAGACAAAGAACGCGCCGGCCAGGTGAAAAAGTTTGAAGGCCATGAATTGGAGGCATTGCTCGATCAAGATCCGTCACAAACGCAAGAAGAACTTGGAAAATCACTTGGCGTGGCTCAGCAAACCATTTTCGATTGTTTGAAAGCAATGGGAATGATCCGAAAGGTAGGACATTGGGTGCCATGTGAATTGAAGCCACGATACGTCGAACGCCGATTTTGAACTTCCGAAATGCTGCTTGAACGCCCCAAAAAGAAGTCTTTTTTGCATCGAATCGTCACTGGTGCTGAAAAATTGGTATATTCCGATAATTCAAAACGTCGGGCAACGTATGGATACCCCGGACATGCCTCAACATCGACGGCCGTTCAGAATATTCATGGCCTGAAGGTTATGCTGTGCATTTGGTGGGATTTGAAGGGCGTTGTATATTATGAGCTGCTTAAACCGAATGATGACAGGCGACGACAATTGATGCGTTGGAGCCGAGCACTGAAGGAAAAACGGCCGAAAACGGTCGCAAGACACGATAAAATTATTTTGCAACATGACAATGCTCCGCCACATGTTGCAAATGTCGTCAAAACTTACCTTGAAACGCTCAAATGGGATGTCCTACCCCACCCGCCGTATAGTCCAGACCTTGCGCCATGCGATTACTATCTCTTCCGATCGATGCAACATGGCCTGGCTGACCAGCACTTCCGTCATTTCGATTATGTCAAAAAATGGATCGATTCGTGGATTGCGGCCAAACCGGTCGAATTTTTCAGAACGGGTATCCATGAATTGCCAGAAAAATGGGGAAAATGTGTGGCTAGCGATGGGCAATACTTTGAATATTGAATTTGCATCTATTTTTCCTCAATAAAGCATTGATTTTTGAAAAAAAAAAACGACATTTTCAACCGGTAGTCCTATTAGGAAAAAACATGAACGGCAGGCAAGGTCGTCCTGCTTGTTCTTTAATCCTTAACGATAATGTTGAAGGGTGTATTGAACTGTTTATGGTAGTATCCAAATCAATGTTATCCAGCATAATATCCGACTCGACGAGAATTAGTATTTGTTTAATCTTCCGATTTCTGTGCTTTGTTGGACTGTCACTCTTCGACTCTCGTTCTGCTTATAATCAATACAATGGAATCCAGACATGGCACTAATTTTTACACTTCTGATATAAGCCCATGGCAACACTTAATACCATAGTAACAATCAATTCTACCACAGTAAAAAAAAAATTCCCCGACGCTACGTCATTTGTGCACTTGTACCATAAAAAAAAACAACATCAGTAGAATTTCCTCACCCAACTCACCATGCAACTGTCATCCCACTCACTTGCAAAACGTCAAATTCGTGTACAAAAGAAAAATCAGTCATCGTAATTTTCTTGTGTGTGTACTTTTCCTTCTCTTTTTCTGCGCTGTCGTGTTTCGTGCGAAAAAAAACCCCAATTTGGAAATCTATTTCATTTTCACATCTCCTCGAAAATCGCGAACAGTTTTCGATAGTTCGACGAAGAAGAAAAAAAAACTGAAATGCATTCCACATTCGCAAAAATGCCACACAAATAACGAAAGTGAAAAAAAAAGATTTTTCGTCGACGGGAAAATTCTTAAATTTCTTTCTCCTCCCCCGACCGAGCGTGTGCTGCTGTGGTGCGCCGTGTGTATTTGCGTGGAAATGTTATGTTGTGCCGTAGTAGTTGGAAAAGGAGAAGAATTGAAAATCAGTGAAAAAGAAAAGTTAATTTTTTCCTGCCTTAATGTGCACCCGAGCGACGAGAGGGAAGTCTCCGAATTAATTGGTGAAAGGAAATAATAAAACAAAAAAGATTGCAATAAAACGAAAATAACAGCCCACAGCCAAAGGAATAAAGCACTACAACAAAACACCAAAGAAACCGATTATTATTGAGGGTGGCACACGTAACAAAGAAAATCCCAAAGAGGAAACATTTGTGTCCTTGTGATCCTGCGGAATATCATCAGATTCATATATCAAGCAGCAATTATGGACAACGATGGAATGGGTCGCGGTCCTCAGCCAGGTGCTGAGACCGTTTATGGCACCGAGGACAATAATATGGTCATGTCGGAGAAGGTATGGTCACTCATTTATGTTTTTTTTCTGTTTCTGTTTTCATTTTGTAGTCAGTTTTGGGTATTGACTGACTTTTCAGGGTCTTGCTTTATAACTCCCCATTGAACACAAACCTCTATGAGTCTCGCCCTCACATTCGTTAACAATTCATGAACTTGTTTCCCCCAAAATGGCAACAGCGGATATTGGTTTTAGAATCAGTTGAAGCAACGGTGTATCATATTGATAGACACCATAACAAATCGATATTGCTCGAACTCAAGCGGGAGTCAAAAATATAAACATATGTATGTATGTACGTGTCGCCCGGTGGAGCGCATTACTATTTTTTTTTTATGTTTTTGTTCGTATTGCAAGAAGCTGACGATTTATTGGATCATTGACTTTTGAGACTGCAGTAGTGCGGAAGCATATGCTGAAAACAAAGCCACTGCACCAATGGGATAGCAGTCCATGTGGCGATTTGTGAATCACTATCGGTTTATGGTTGACATGTGAATCAACATGGGTAAAGATAGGAGTTGTATCATTTTTAGTTTATTCGGAAACTGTTGCGATAAGTCATGAAGTGATAATTGTTATCTAAGAGAGAAAGACGCAGAAAATGCTTAAAGAGTTCATGTAGTAACACATATGGAAGAGTTTTTGATTTTATTATTCTACTGCAGAATGAAGGCTAACCAGTTAATCAGCAAGTCTATGACACTGATTTCCTGTTATCAGCAATTGGCCGTGAGCTCCGTCCAAAGTAAAGTTTACGTCATAATCAGACGTCTGAAAATTATTCGAGAATTGAATTGGTTTTTTATTTTGTTTGAATTAAACCTACTATCGATGTTATTGCTTTTAAGTTATTAAGAGATATTTGTGTAAATGTTGAGTTCTGTGCAGACTTAAAAAAAATAAAAATACAAAGTTAATGGAAATATTTGCGGCTGTAGGTTTTTTTTCAAGTCAACGTTCCCACACGTTTTTCAAACCACATCCTTCCTACACATGTTTGTCTGTGAAACTCTTTAATAAATACACTTGAGTGTCCAGACATTGCCGTTTGTTTACTAGTCCCGCGATAGGAATGAAACACGGATGTTCTTCAGGAAAACCAAGCAGCTGGATTCTCGATACAGTGAAGGAAACCTAATCACCGAAGCAAAGGGAAGAGTAGATCGATTTATGCAGCATTTCCAGCAGCTGCTTAGTGGGCATTAGGTAGAAAGAGTGATAGAAAGTGAAGGAACTTTCGAGGCATGTCCCTGCTTAATGTCGCATTTAAAATCATATCCAATGTACTGTTTGAACGTCTGAAGCCTTTCTGCAACACACTTATCCCCAAGTAGCAATGTGGCTTCCGGCTCGGCAGATCGACGATCGTCTAAATATTCACACTACAGCAACGATATTCAAGTAGAGTCTTACCATCTCTTCATCGAGTTCAAACCCACATATGATGGCATTCATCATATCAAGAGTGTAAGAGGCGATGGCTAAATTTGTCCAGCTGTGCCGCATGATGCTAGAAAACACACCGAGCAATATGCATTTTCGGCAAGGAGAGGTGCTATCATGTGACTTCTTCGATCTCGTGTTGGAACAGATATTGCTCAGGACAGGTGTAAACACGAAAGGCACTATCTTCAACAAATTTGTCCAGCTACTGGGATAAACAGACGATCACTTTCGAGAGAAAAATTTATCATCGAATGTTTGGATACTTATGGTCCAGCAAAGAGAATCTTCGAATAACAGCCCAAGCTTAAAGATTACAAGGAACCGAATTTTCATTTTGAGGATCAAGCGACCGCGGATTCCAGAGCGTTTGGTAGAAGAAAGTTTGTTGGTCGGTGAAAGTTCATCAATCAGGATACAAAGCCTGAGAATAAATCCATTTCTAGTAGAACATCGAATGATGTCATTCAGGTAACATCAAAATCCATCCTCTGAGTTTTAGCTTAGTGGAGATAATTGGAACTATATCACAAAAACTGATCGGGATTTCAAATCTGTTTTCTGACTTACTCGTTTTAAGAATAAACAGGAAGGAATCTTCAAAAGTCCCTTTTGGTCTATGCGAAAATCGTTTCTCTTGTGTGTGCCATAGAAGGAGTCCCTCAGATTTTGTCCCTCTCATGTTCATTCTGAGTCTAGGTGAAACAACATTGACGCCCACATGTTGACGTTCTTCATATTAATGACCTGTAGCCACTACGTATATTTAATTTGTGCCTAGAGAAAACGACACTTTTAAGGAAACAGAAAAATGTTATTTGTTAAAAAAAAGGTACTTCTGTACTATTTGTGGCCTAAGTTATCACTTAGCGCTTTTGTAAAAGAACAACAGATAGATTGGGTTCTTGCTGGACTCAATTTTCGTGATGGATGACCAATTCACATACCAGTTTTTACCGAACATTCGTTGTGCAAGTGCGGCACGCAATTCACCGGTATTTTTCTTTTATTTTTTTTTTATTACGTCTTTGCGACTCAACCTGAATAAGATAACTTCGCTCTTGTTTTCATTTCAATAGGTTTTTTGATAAATGATATAAAAGTATATAAAAAGATTCCTCTAATTTGACTTGTTTAGGATCTTCCCTATGTTAGGTTGCGCTTAAAAGTGTTTTCATTTTTTTTGGAAACATTGCCATCAAATATTTGGTCCGTCGTTCAAGGTCTTTTTTTACTTTTCATGTCATTCAACTCGCTTGACAGAATGATTAGAGATCCAAACGGGTCCCTCAGCCAACGAAAATAAACGTAAATTTTATGTTTGTTTGAGGAAAAACGTAGATTGTAGGACGTAGTTATAGTTATTTGTTTTTCTGTTTTCGTGAAAGAGCAGTAAGAAAACAATTTTGTTGGGGCAGGTTAAGTTAGATCAACACGATCCAAGTGCAAGGATACTCTTGAAGTAGCGATCGCAAATATCTGCGTTCAGAAGAAAGTTGTGAATCCAAGTGGTGCTGCAAAATAAGAGAGAAATGAGCTTTTTATCTTCAAAATTTTAATTCGTATGTGATTTACCAGAATCCTTAATTGTATCGGATGGATCATGAAATTTTTAGTTGAGAATGCATTTCATCATTCCGAGAAACCTATAAGAAGAGTCCTATACTGTTGCTCCAAAAATTCCTTTCTACAAATCGAGTGTTAGAAGTGTCAGGATCACGTATGTGATAATCGCTTCCATATTGGGTCTTTTACCAGAAAGGTGTAAAATTGTTAAAGAATGTTCTTTCCTTAGTTTGTTTAAATGGTTCAATTCACCTCTCACCTCATATTTGAACTAACAACCAGATCTTACATAAATCGTTGAACCTTTTATTCACCAAGCTTTACATATAGAACGGCTTCGTACGGATTGTTTGCACTCGACCAGTGACTTATGATGTCGAGTGTAAATCTGCCTCGATTGTGGTGTCACATTCCGCTGAGCACAATTTGCACAGAGACTTGTAGATCCAGGTGTGAAAAAAAAACAACTTAAATTATTTAGTAGCTCAGGTATTACAAATCGGTTCTCTTGATTTATCAGCGGTTGATTTTCGAATTCAGCAAAGAAATTAATCTTCTTGACTATTGACGCAATCTGAACATCACATCTATAAAAAAATAGAATGACTTGCGAACGCTTTTTTCGACACATTTGTTTTGGTCACATATAAAAAAAATCCATGTTACCTTGATATCGTATCTTTCAATGCTTGAAGCTTGAATACTCTGTGATGGTATGCGCCATTTATAGCATGAATTTTTTCACTTTGCCTTCGTTTTCAGTCAGAGCAATTTGCCCATTAAGATCATTAAATATACAGATATGTGCTGTGAGTTCCTAATTTTTGCTTTTCAAATACATAGCCTCGATACAACTGCTTAACTATTTCGTCGTCCTCCCTCACAGTCTGACAATTTTAAAGTTTGTCAAAACAATTTGGTGATTCATATTAATTTGTTTATTATTAAAAGGCGTCTTGGTTTTTGTTTTCATAGAATTAGCATCTTCGACAATTATTATAGAAATACCTTAGAACATACCCAAAGTATTCTGTTTTTAAATTTCACATCGTTCGTAGCAAAGTTCATTCAACTTTATTTTCCAAAAAACTGATTTGATTAGAAAAGTTAAACTGTGTACAGTTTTAGGGGAAAGTTAAACTTTAGTCGAATGACCAATGGTTTTATAGCTTCACACTGCACTGAGTTTTCATTAACTTTTTATTCTATATCGTTTTTTTTTTCAGTCAGTAGAAAAAAAAGCACTTAAGCATTTGGGAGCTGATTATTGATAATAATTTTCAAATGTATTGACTTCCACTCGAAAGGAGAACAAATAAAGCAATAGAGACTTACAACAGATAATACATATTCGTTTCGCAATTTATCTACACTTCATTTAGCAGATGTTTTTTGTTTACTTTTGCTTTTTTAGTGAATCAAATGCTCTGCAATAATTTTCAACAATGGCATTACCTAATGTGACATGGCGGAAAATGTGATTAAATGTTTGATAGGCATGTCGCAATGTCGCAATGATTGCTAGCCCGTAATGAATAAATGTTTGTTGTACCATAAAGTGTAGAACAAAGATGACGTATGACCCAGTAACACATTTGAGCTTTGTGAGGTTTTAAATTATTTAATTCGTTCTTAGCCTTGTTCTTGAACTTGCATTGAATTGTTTTTGTTTTGAATTCACTCTTTTAGCTGATTTAGCAATTATTGTCGTTTTGTTTATTCTCAGGGAGTTACATCAGCACAACCAGCTGAATTGGATTAAAACTTAATGCAAGTCATTACTTTTTTTTCTTGAAATAAGTGCAAGCTAAGGTAACTCTCTATAGGGTGTCATTTGCCTTAGTTGGGAACGTTGTATTGGCTGGAATTAATTACAAACAAATAAAGATAGTGGATTGAAATAAATTCAATTAACTCAATATACGAATCGTACATGCTTCGGTTCAGGTTTTATTTCTAGAAATAACTACAGAAGAGTATCCTTTATGAACACCGCGGCAAGTCTAACTAACTAGGTAAACGACAACAATAAATTAAGTCAATTCCAAGCAGGCTTTAGAGATGATTTCGCCACAGAAGATCAAATATTTTGTCTTATTGGCTAAACCAATTCAAAGAAAATTGTTAACTGGCATCTAACTCCTAATCTTCTTGTTTGTATCTCAAAAAATCACTTCCTCTATTGGTCACGAAAGCTTCTTGAACGACATTTTCCAATCAGGCGGACTCATAACTCTTCATTAACCACCATTACTTCTGTATTTCTTAGGTGCATCGCTTAACAGTTTAACTTTCGAAACAGAAATGACAAATTGGAGTTTGGAGTCTCACTAAAGAAAGCAAGCTGAATTGGACGAAGAGTTGTCTTCATTGAGACTATTAATATTGTTCCGTAGCCATTTTCAAAAAAATGTTTAATTCATCGCGGTTGACTTGCGTTTTTTTATTATTCCGGCTTTAAAAAATTAGGAATGAAGCTTAAATAAGTTTGTTTGCCAAAGCAATCCCGAGCATGCCACGTTCTTCAGACTAAAGTGAAAGCAAAAAAAATACACTGCAGGCCAAAATATAAGGCTTATATAGACTTTTGACTTTATGTGTGCATAGCGATTGAAGTTTATGTAAAACAAAGGTTTCTTGTATCCAGATACATACATACAAATATAAGCAGGGTGATTTTGTTGAAACATTTTGGAAAATACGCATTTGTTTTTGATTAACTATCAAAGTCTTCGTATTATTGATGTTTATTCGGAAATTGTTTTTAAAGTTGTTAAGCAAATACAAATCAGCTCCGATAGCGCTGCGGCTATCAAAGCTGTTACAAACCCTCTATCAGTATCGACACTGGTAGGGAAGTGCAAACACAAACTTAACAAACTAGCAACAGTGAATGATGTCAGTTTAACTTGGGGGCCGGGAAACGCAGGTGTAAAGGAAACAGAAAGAGCTGAGGAACTGGGTTCGAAAGGAGCAGAAACTTGCCACCAAAACCATGTAAAGGAAAAAGCTGTCCCGGGAATTCAAAAATCACTGGGTCCGTCTTACAACGTGCAGAACAGCAAAATCGATAATAGGAAAACTGAGTAACAAGTTAGCGAAACGAGCTCTGAACTCCAGCAAACGGAATCTTAGTCTAATGGTGGGACTATTAACGGGGCACATTAACCTTAAATTCCACTTACATAGACTCGGACTAGCAGACACTACAACATGCCAAAGCCGTCAGTACGAAGAGGAAGGTCTGGGGTCACCACTGATACCGAATTTTGCGCACTTTAAAGAAATCGGGATCGGTGAGATCATGGATTTAGCAAAAGTAACAAAACGATTTCCCGACCTACAAAGCAAGACACTTCATAGTAATCCCTCTGACATCACCCACCTTCTGTCCCCCACTTTAACCAAAATCTTCTCCACACAGGAAATAGGAGAACACAAAGGACCGAACCAAAGGCCTAAGTGAAGAGCTAACAAAGCTCACCCAAAGTAACCAACCAACCAACCAACCTTAGGGTCAACCTTAAAGCAATTTTTTTTAGTCAAACGCATTTTTTGAGCTGCTTTATGTCTTTAGTAAGTAAATGGGAAAGCAGCAGGATGAAGAGTATTGAAAAAAGTAGACCTTTGGTTTTTATTTGGAGATAGATGAATATAGCACTGAAAGATTCGACACCATGTGGCACGAGGCTTATCCATATATGTATGTATAAACCGTAGAGCTTTGAGCTCCACTTTCTTTTTATTATTTCCTCGGTCTCAAGAAGATATGAGCACTCTTATAATGCATTCAGCACAGAGCGAGCGTAAGAATTTTAGGGGAAAAACGAAAGATTGTGTAGTGATTGTGAAACTCAGATGAATTTGGTTTCAATTCGATTCCGTGGGTGGAGCCTGAAATGGGACGGAGGGCTTGATTCTTCCCAGTGAAATGTCAAGTCTTATCGGGAATATATGCAAATGTCTCCCTGGTATTCAAACCGTGTATGCAGCTTGTGGTTGGGGCAAAAGCTGTACATCCCTACGAGTATATAAAATCTGTTATTGACCTGAGTTGTGGTTAGTGGTAGCTTGCTGCCCAGTCTTTCTAGTATATCAGTGAGACTAAATATTCATTTCATTTTAATGCAGTTCACCTTAAGCACGGAAAATTTTGAACTTTTGTAAAATCTGGTGCAAGTTGATGGTATTATGTATATCAGAAAAATCAGTTGCAAAATTTTGTTGCTCTGAACACAGAGGCTTACGAAAAACGATACGGCAACGATTTTTCTTCTTGATCTCAGAAACCGGCTGCTGACTGAAACCAAACCGAAACGATGTCACAACAGGGTCTCAGGGGCGACTAGTGTATGGGTGTTTATTAACGATTCCGCCAATAAGTTTGCTGCGCATACTGACATTTTGTACAATTTTGATTGTCTCCCTTTTTCCAAAACTAAAATAAACGCATTCACTAAAACAGTTCGTTTATCTTCATTCATGACACAAAAAAACAGAAACAAAACGCAGCCATTAACATCTGCGTTGTCATTTCTGCCATTTGGTAATCATTTACACTTTAATTTATTCCCCTTATCAACACAACAACAAATAGAACACATCTTGTTGATTTTGTTTTCATTTTTATTATTATTATTATTTTTTTTTATTTTATTTTATTTCAGAATGAACAGGTTGTGAGCATCGTGAGTGTTTTAATTTTCAATGTTTTCTCTTGTATCCTCCTTCTTAAATCTTTATTGTTTTAATGTATAAAAATTTATAAATCGAAACTAATATTTTATTAATTTTAAAGATATGTAGTTTAATAATTTTTTAAAGATACATACTCGAATTTAGGTGTTGTATAAACAAATTCGATAGTCTATTGCATTTGAACTGTTTTCTTGTAACTCAACATACTCCATAGCTTGTGTCTATCATAAAAACCACTCTAAAGTCATCATCATCATCATATTCATCTGGCTTGAATCTTAAGTAGCTTAAAGATCTGACTCATTTACAATGACCTTGTTTTCCGGAGGCAATCATTTGTCGCTTTTGATTTCTGTTCTTCCTCATATTCTGTTTTTTTTTATAAATAAATTATGCAAGAACTGTGCCACTGTTTCTTTACTCTGAATAGAGAAGCGGAGACGCTTTTTGAAAAATTGCAATTAACACGCTCACTGTGAAGAGGCGGGAGTGCTCTTAAAATAACAGTTTTGTTTACATTCTACTTGGTGCAAAAGATACTATTGGATGCCAGTTCACGCATATTTACTTCTGTTTCCGTCTTTCTACAAGAACTACCGTTGTAAATAAAAAAAAATACACTGTTCATACTCTAATTGTCCATCCATTAACGCTTTTCACATAATATTATATCATAACCGCATCATTGGCATGAACAATATAACATAGTGTTAATTAAATCGAAACTCAATTTGTTCTGCCCGTCCCAACTTACACCCACTAATCCCATTCGCAAGAGAATACCTATACACTACGATGACGACGACCACAGAGAACTTCTTTTTTCTAAAAACAGTTCGATATGTTCTTTTTTTTCTCTATTGTACATTTTTTCCGCTGCCTTGCCGATCTGGTAACAATAAAATTATAGGTGCAACAATTGGCCAGCAGTATCTACCAAGAGTTCGAGCGTATGATCAATCGTTACGACGAGGATGTCGTAAAGAATCTTATGCCGCTCCTGGTGAACGTTTTAGAATGCCTGGATGCATCATATCGGATAAATCAGGAGCAAGATGTTGAAGTGGAACTACTTCGAGAGGATAATGAACAGCTAGTCACACAGTATGAAAGAGAGAAGAGTGCACGCAAGCAATCAGAGCAGAAGGTACTTATTTGTTGGTAGTGAATATTGAATAGAATATTGTATACAAAATTGTTTTTTTTTTTTAGCTCTTGGAAGCCGAAGACTTAGCCGAAACGGAGAATAAGGAATTAGCAAGTAGATTAGAATCTTTAGAGAGTATTGTAAGGATGTTGGAGTTAAAGCACAAGAATAGTTTGGAACATGCTAGTCGATTGGAGGAGCGAGAAGGCGATCTTAAAAAAGTAAGTTTGCACTAAATTTTCATAGAATAACTGATCAAACAAGTTCTTTTCATTAGGAATATAACAAATTACATGACCGATATACGGAGCTCTTTAAAACACATGTGGATTACATGGAACGTACAAAAATGCTGATGGGATCCACACACTCTCAAATGAGTTCGGCTTCAGAGAGACTGGAGGTGAACCGAGCCAGACTGAATCCAATTGTTCGGTAATAAGATAACAAACTTAACTTAAAACATAGTTTTCTGTTCTCTGTGAATCCAAAGATTCCAAACCAAGCGTTTTTGCGACCTAAGTAAGCGTGACAGTTCATTTGACGGTGTTAAGGGTGTCTTAGCTTCCAATTAATAATTTGCAAATATTTTAAAGCGGGCATTTAATACATCTTTGTGTTCCAGTAATTATCAAAGAACCGCTTCAATATAAATGGTCAACTAAACTTTTCAAAAGCTCTGTAATTAATATTTTTTATTTTACTTGTTTTAAAACAGATCATCTGGTCCCGTTTCATACGGTTTCGCCTCTCTGGAGAATTCAACAATGTTGGACACCGAAACAATATGCAGTGTTGGAAGCAATTCCGATGACTCTGGCCCACCTTCCCTACAAAACGAACTAGAAAATGTCCACACAATGGAACGATCCGCCGAAACAGATACCTTACATCACATCAACCAAGCCACATCGCCCCAAAGCGACGACAGTCCAATTGTGCCAAATATTCCATCGAATGGTAATAAAAAAACACAAAATAATTTTCTCCTCCAAAGTTACTAATGGGTTCCATAACAATTTTATTTTTATTTTTTTCTCTTTTTCCACAAAACAAAACTCTTCCAACTAAATAATTTTCTTATGTTACACTTTTTCCAAAAAAAAAAAAAAAAATGCAATTTTGTTAATAACAATAATTTTTTGGTTGCGATTGTTCCGGGGGTGTCTGAAATCAAATTTTCGAATTTAATTAGTTGGTCGAACTACAACCAAAAAGGAACAACGTTCCGCGAATACACTCTACCAAGAGTTGTCCTTCCAGGACAATGAAGAAAGCGAAGAGCATGAGGTCACAGGTAAGTCAAAAACCATACTCATATAAAATGTTCTTCGGTCTCTCTGTGAAACCTAACTTAATTAACCGAATTGCACGTTCAAATAAAACTTTAGTTGATATATTAATTTAATTTTTTTATACCCAGCATCTAACGTTAATTTCTGTTTTTTTTTTCGTTTTCTCTTTAAACTTTGTTTCCCTTCCGTGATTTAATATTACAACATAAAAAATGTTTATACGATTCTTGCCATCAATAATGGATGCGTGACAAAAACAGGCAGCTGGGTTCATCCTGGGGAATACGCTTCTTCAGGTAGGTGTCCACTGTATTTAATTGGATTTGTTTATATCATTTGTAAATACATCAAACATGCCATGACTTTTGATGCAAACATATAAGCTAAACCAATCCGAATTTATGCTAGCAAAAAAAAAAAGCGCATTGATACACTCCTTACTAACCAAATCAAAATCAAGACTTATCAAATAATAAATTTACTCTCCCCTTAATACGGCTTACATCATGGATCGCACAATAGCTAACGATAACTACTTTGGTAAGTTCACCTAATGTATTTATTTTGAGTTTAATAAGAGTGCGTGTAGACTTGGAAAAAAAAAATTAACATGAGTGTGGTGAGTGGGTAAAAGTATCCAAGAAGAGCTTTAAAACTCTTCAAATGCACTGAGTGATCTTTTCAAGTAATCGTTTTTGATCTTTGAGTTGTATTTAGAATTGTTTTTATTTTTGTTTGGTGCTGGAGTTTTATTTGGAATGTATATACATATATGTAGATGCTTAAAAACTGACGTTACGTTGGAGTAGTTGCGTCCTTAATGATGCGGTTTAAAACACAAAAGCCGTTGAGTTGCTAAATTTCATGGTCACAGACAAGGGCACATGTATTTCTATTCGCAAAAACCGTCTACAGAAGCTTTTCAGGCAAACGGCACGCATTCCTTAGAAAATGAAGACGTTTATATCGTTTTACTTTCAATAACTGAATTTAGAAGATGCACTTTGAAATTAGAATTGATTTTATCTATAGAAATGCTCGACGTATGTATTGTAAGATAGAACAGAATAGGGTCGTACTGAAACTGGAACCGCTGAACCTTTATTTGTTAGTAAGCTCTTCATAAAAGCAGAACTGCTGATCTGCCAGACCATGTGTCATTGAACGGAATGTGTAATAATCGAATGGCGCAATATCTGGTACACAGCAAAAAAATCGCAGCGTGAATATTCGGCCGAGCCGACGACGTAGAAGCATGACCGGGCAGTCTCCATGACTTTTTTTCTTTGGGTTGCTGTAGTGAATCCATTTTTCATCACCCGTCACGATGTGATGAAGAAATCCCTTCCTTTTTTGCCGCAAATTGGCTTCATATTATAAGGAACCCAAGTTCTTTGTTTTTGAATCGTTCCCAGCGCATTCAATCGCTTGGAAAAGACTTAGATGGACATAGATTCTACCAACTTTCTGCTAACCTCAGGTGGTATGTTTCCCTACTAAATTTTCAAT
The DNA here is from genome assembly GCA_963555765.1 of Orthonevra nobilis. Classification (NCBI taxonomy): domain Eukaryota; kingdom Metazoa; phylum Arthropoda; class Insecta; order Diptera; family Syrphidae; genus Orthonevra; species Orthonevra nobilis. The sequence goes on along the minus strand of OY743225.1, from coordinate 126,030,594 downwards.
ACTTGCTTCAGGTCTTTAATATAATTCATTTTGTGTTTAAGAAATAGTCTTTAAAGTTGGGCCCATACATTTTCCATAGGATTGATACCTGGTGAGTGTAGTGAATAACAACTTAGAAAACTTAGAATTGTTTCCAGAACTCCACGTCCTTGCTCACGTACCGTTTTGCCAATTTGATGTAAGGTTATTTCCTGGGTATCCTGTTCAGGTAGTCGTATTTATTCAAACTCCTATTTATTAATCGTGCACATATTTTCTTACCTGTGGCTTCTCTAAATCGTTTAACTTATTTAGGAACCATCGATCCTTTCTTACAAACCTTTAAAAAAGTTGTTCATTAAGTTCAATCAATATTTTCCTAATAGACTTCGCGGCTCATTTACCACGTTGTTTACCATTCGTACTCATGATAATATGATAAAGATACTGCTTATCCCAAGTAATAGTAAAAATTCGCTGCGGTACCTTAGCAGGAAATGATTCTGTTCCTGATCTCAATATATTCGCACACACGTACCATGTCTTTACGTTTACTGTAGCCCTACGAAGCAAACAACCCGTTTCTTCAATCTCTTCCGTACACGATTTTGATGTCATCTGCGATAATAAAGGATTTCCGCTTCCATTTAGAACTCAGTTTTAGCAGAGCTAACTCTGCACTTCGAATATCCATCCAAATACCCGTTTACAGGTTGAAGCGCAGCGATGTTTAATAACAAATGAGAATCTAGGATCCTAGTGCAACTAAGGACTTAAATCATTTCAGCAACATCAATGACAATCGTGTGTTTGTCCAGACCTTAATCATACATTCATCTCATCATTAACAACTATGTTCCCACCCTCTCTTATCAGTTGCTTTTTGCCTTTTGCTTTGTCATTTAGCATAATTCTGAAGCATGGTTATTTTAATTGCTCAAAATTATTCCTTATTTCCATTTATCAACAAATTGTATTCAACCATTTCAGGAATGGGCAAGGAAGTCGAGAATCTCATCATGGAAAACAATGAGCTGCTCGCAACCAAGTATGATGAGCTGTCCCATAATAACATTAATAAATTTATTCCATTTCATTATCCTTGTTTAGAAATGCGCTTAATATTGTGAAGGATGATTTGATCGTTAAGGTTGATGAACTCACTGGTGAGATTGAAATACTTCGAGAGGAACTCAAAGCGATGTCGCAATCTCGGACGAAACTCCGACAGAAAGTCGGTGAACTGGAGGATGAGCTCAAGAAGACCAAAGAACAAGTCAAACAACAAAGTAGTCGCAAAAGATTTTAAAAAGTGGGATGTTTCGTAACCCTTTCAAAATGTTTTTTTCAGATGACACAGAGCAGGAAGAAAGTGATGTCCCAATGGCGCAGCGTAAGCGATTCACTCGAGTCGAGATGGCTATGGTGCTAATGGAGAGAAATCAGGTACCATGATATCAGAGTCATCATGAGAGCCTTTACGAATTGTTTTTACTTATTTTTTTTTTCCAGTACAAAGAACGTTTGATGGAACTCCAGGAAGCGGTGCGTTTAACCGAGATGATCCGCGCCGAGAAAACAATGGAGAAACCTAAGCTTGGCATCTGGAGATATTTTAACAACCTCTTCGCGTGAGTTTCAGTTTGATTTTGTTTGATCAAAAAGAAATATGAATTCAGTGTATCTCCCACTCAAATGTCTCAAACAGGTCCTCAAACCGACCACAGGATCGAGAATCTGTACCAGGACCAGGCGGGATGTTTGTCTATAGCAGCCCCTCCCACAGTCGTGGATCTCCCAGTCGAGGAGGCGACAATCGCCTTGCCATAACAGCAGGAAATCATCAATCAGCCAACGCTGGCCTTGCTAGTGCACTTATATTGGCTAAGGATTTTAGCGAGGAGGGGACTTCAGAGCGTGCAAACGCGCGTCGGAAAGAACAGTACCGGCAACTTAGAGCACATGTGCCGAAGGAAGACGATCGACTGCATGCATACGGTTGGAGTTTGCCGATAAACAAATCGAATCAGGAGCATCACAATAAACATTCGGGCGGGGTACCTGTTCCAGTTTACTGTCATCCTCTGGCAGAAGCCAGTCCGCACATGAAAGTGTTCTGTGCAGCTGGGGTTAATCTCAATGGAGGTTTCAATAAGGATGGTGGTTCTGTGATAGGAGCAAGAATCTTCTATACAAGACCGACGGCAACAATTACCGAAATAACTAGTCCGACGACGGAACTCAGCGGTCAGGAATCGTTGGAACGTCAGCTCAATATGTCTTTGAATGGTGACGATCCAGAGACTCAACTCAGTTCATATGTTTGGGTCTGTACGAGTACGCATGCAGCCAGTACCGTAACTGTGGTAGACGCTAACCAAGCAGGAATCATACTGGATGCATTCCCGATTTGCCAATCGCATTTATTGTGTATTGCGTCGGTGCCAGGTGCCATGGAGAAAGATTATGCATTGTTAGAGAACTCTGAGGTAATAAAAGCTGGCGAAACACTGGAAAAACCAGGCGAAGGTCCAGAAATGCTGGGTAATGTTGAATACATTCGAGTTCGGCCGAAAGCCGATCGAAATCGGAATACAGAAACCAAAGAAGTAAATGGAACAGATGTTACTGTGAGTTCACTTAGTGCTGAAGTAGAAGAAAAAGCGAAGGAAGCTGTTGAAAAATCCAATTCAAATGAAAACGATGATGCAGCGGCTCAAAAAGAGAGCGAAATTCCAACCAGTTCGCCTCTACATCACTTTGTCGTTGGAATTGGAGAAGTCAATACGAATGGAGTTTCAGAAACCACCGTAAATAATAACAATTCGAGTGCTCAGCTGCCGTTCTCGAGTCCAGTTAATCCGATTTTGGGTACACAAAATCGCCAGAATGAGCCTCCAATGACCTCAGTAGGTCCAACAATGTGGTTGGGCGCCCAGGACGGTATGCTCTATGTGCACAGTAGTGTGGGGCGGTGGCATGAGTGCCTGCACAAAGTGTTACTGCCCAACGCCGTTTTGGGCATAGTCCACGTTGAGTCGCGGGTGGTAGTTGGTCTAGCCAATGGACAATTGGCTATATTCCGTCGACAAACCGATGGACAGTGGGATTTGAACAGCTATCACCTGGTGACGCTGGGTGACCACAACAATTCAATTCGGTGCTTATGCGTAGTGGCCGATAAAATTTGGGCAGCGCATAGAAATAAGATTCATATTGTCGATCCTATTTCCTTGAATGTTGTTCACACACTAGAGGCTCATCCGCGGAAAGAGAGTCAGGTGCGACAAATGGCCGCCACAGGACTTGGAGTGTGGGTTTCAATCAGGTAAGAGGTGTCCTATGAAATTAAAAAAAAAAAAACAAATGCATCGGAGAACTAAAACGAAATCTCAATAGATTGGATTCCACACTTCGACTGTATCATGCTCATACTTTTGAACACATCCAAGATGTTGACATCGAACCTTATGTTTCAAAAATGCTGGGCACTGGAAAACTAGGATTCTCATTCGTGAGAATTACAGCGCTAATGGTGTCGTGCAATCGATTGTGGATTGGAACCAGTAATGGAGTGATTATATCGGTACCGCTGACCGAGGTCCCCTTAAAACCATGTTAGTACAAGTTAATTGGTATATTTAATTGTTATTGAAGTTTTGAATTGAATTTTAAAGCATCAACAGCGAATGGATTGATACCACGATGCGGCATGGCGAATGCACAGCTTTCCTTCCATGGTCATCGGGATGCTGTGAAATTCTTTGTTGCAGTACCGATGTCCCAACAACCGGAGAATCATTTACAGTTTACAAATAATAAACCCGATATGCTAGTCGTGTGCGGTGGTGAAGGTTATATTGACTTCAGACAAGGTAAGTGATACTTGAAATCTTGCTTTCTGTTAGTTGATTTGTTTCTCACGGCGAATGCTTTTTTTGTGTGGTGTGGATGAGTTGCACAGGGTTGTAGTTATTTAATGTTTCCCCGAGAGTAGATATTTTAATCCCTTTGCTGCACTTTGATTAAACTTCAACTTAAAGCTTATAATAGAAGCTAATTAGTAGGTTAATGCTTTAAGCATTAGTCAAAAAAGTCTGCGAGATCACGCTGTTAAAGACAGAGCTGTTTAAAGAAAAGCTGAATTGAAAATCTCACTGTTTTTGAAGAGCTCCAAAGCACATAACAGCTCGCTGCAATAAGACGACGTAATATTGACATTTTTTTCTCCCAAAACGACATCAATTTTGTGATCGTTGGATCAGAGCATAATTCGGAAGTTAAAATATATTTAGCCTTTGGAAATGGAACCCTTAAAAGTGAAAATGCAAACATGTCAGTTAAGACGACAGTCCAGGGTTTGACAAAATGCCAAATCTAAGCCAAAATAGGTACGTCCATTAAGAATGCACTCGTGTTGGCGATGACATAGGTTTCCGCGCCTTAATAAACGAATCTGAATGGCCTGTTTGTCAGAGAGAAGAAAAAACATTAACTCCAGTCACTATCAGCCAGAATGTATCAGCTGTCTATATCAACGCTCCTTCGCCCTCATGTCGATTTCAGGTTGATTTCTTCTCAGTTCTTGAAAGTTCTCTCTACGGAATTTAAAAAATAAATTAAAATGAACCTTTGCCTGTAACACTCTATATTTTTTTTTTGTTTTTTTTATTTATAATGATGCAAGTATGGACCCTATTTGTTTGTATAACGGCCGAAAATGCCTTTCCTACTTTTGAACGAAAAGATTAAAACTAATGAAATAAATTTAAACAAAGTTTATTTCATGGACATTTTTTTATTTTGTATGTAGGATTGCAGGCACTCATGGGCTCTCTTGGTAGCTCTTTCCATGACTTTTTGAAGTGTTGCCGATGTAATTTGAGTGATTTCTTCTCGAATATATTGTGTGGTTTGATTATGTAAAATTTATTCTTCAGATTACCTCATAAAAAATGTCTAGATTCTACAGCTCAGGCGATCGCGGTTTTCAATATCGTGCAATGTGATCGGTAGCTCAATCTTGCTGAAACCACATGAGCTCAACATTGTTGTCTGCTTGTATGAGCTGATGCCCATTGAATGTAACGTTTACATCCGCATCATTTTCAAAGAAATAGGACTCATAAATGTTATGCGAGGTTATTCCACACCAAACAGTAACACGAAGTTGAGGGAGATTTTTGGGATTCTTTGTGTCCCAAAATCTTCAATTTTGGTTGTTCGCAAATCCACTCAGATTAAAATGTGCGTCGTCGTTTATTATTAAATTTTCTAAAAATTCTTGGTCATTTTCGGCGATGAAAAGGACTGTTCTGCAGTACTCAAAACGTTTTCTCGGTCACCAGAATTGAGTTGTTGGCCAGCTGATTTTTTTAAGGGTATATATACAGATCTTTCCTCGAACTACATTGAATGTAACGTTTACATCCGCATCATTTTCAAAGAAATATGACTCATAAATGTTACGCGAGGTTATTCCACATCAAACAGTAACACGAAGTTCATGGACATTTTTGGAATTCTGTGTGCCCCAAAATCTTCAATTTTGGTTGTTTGCAAATCCACTCAGATGAAAATGTATGTCGTCGTTTATTATTAAATTTTCTAAAAATTCTTGGTCATTTTCGGCGATGAAAAGGACTGTTCTGCAGAACTCAAAACGTTTTCTCGGTCACCAGAATTGAGTTGTTGGCCAACTGAATTTTGTAAGGGTATATGATGGTACAGATCTTTCCTCGAACTTCGACGAATCGACGTGGTCGTGTCGATGACCTGATATTCTTGATTGTTTTCGGTCGATCGTCCATGAACGAGGTCTACCGATACGCCTCACATCGCCAACGTTCCCATATTGCTAAATTTTGATCATTGTTGCAAAAATAGTGGGAGCTATTGGAGCATTTCAAAATTCATAAAATTGCAGGTAGGCACGTTGAGTGCAAAAAATTCATCGATGGTTTTTTAAAACAGGAAAAGTAATACTCAAAAAATATTGATAATTAATTAATTTTTTACAAAGGAAAAATATTAAATATCTTTATATATATAGATAGATATAGGTCCACCCCATATAAGCAGTAAAACCTTTGAACGCACTCATTTATCCAATGTTGTTGTTATTGTATCCACTCACAATAAAAAAAAGCATTCGGACGTAATTCGCGTCTTTTATTGCTTTAAGGGTTCTTAGAAGATTACGCTTTATGTATCATTCTGTTTGTCTCATTCTAAATTTAGTTCAAAACTTAGAAGTAGTATTTGTTTACATTGCGCATAATCGTATACTTTTTTCTTTTTTTATTTACATATTTTTTTAAAATACATATTTAAGATAGAGAAAATTATAATAAGAAAAAATCAGTTCAAGATATGCATGCAGCCGATGCGTACGACAATGCGGCACATTTGATTGTTTGGCGAAACTATACGTAAGAATTTGTTTAATTTTCTTATTTCTTTTAATATTTTTTAAATAATAGTTTTTTTTTTAACTAAATTTAAAAGATTTTAGTTTCGTTTAATGTTATTCCTTTAAATAACAAACAAACAAAAATAATACAGTTGTGGCTGTAGGTTATTGGTTTTTCTAAGTTTATTATTTCTCTTTTGGATTTAGAATTTACAATTTATGAACCTGGTCTCAAAGTTTATGATTTAAAATAAAAAGTGTACTCGTCAAAATGTTTATTGAGAGATAGTTTGAGAAAAACGAGGCACAAAGACATAATTCATTGGTCTTAAAAGGATTCCAACATGCGATCAAATAAAAACAAGGTTTAAAACTTTATTCTCTTTTGTTTGTTTTTTTTTTTTTAAATAATTTCTAGTTTTTAGTTTTTTTTTTAAGAATTTTAATTTTTTATAAATATTTCACTTTTTGTTTAAAAGTTTAGAGAGTTTTTTTTACTTACTTTTTGATCGGCTGCTTTTATTTTGATAAATTGTACATTTTTTCGAAAGCTTTAAAAAAACACACAAATATGCCGTTCATTGACGTACTTTTTTGGGTTGTTCTTAATAATAAAAAAATGCACAGAAATATTTAATGCAGCAGTGAAACTAATTGCATTTTTTCAAAACTAATAATTTGTAGATAACACAGCTTGGTAAAGGGTTTGTTGTAGTTTTTAAATTTTTTACATTAGTCGATGCCACTATTTTTTCTATTTACAAAATTACAAACTTAGCCTTGCATCATAAACAAATTAAGATGATGTGGCTCTTTAAGTTGTACAATGCGTGTGAGTCAAATGCTCAAATTGAAGGACACAATGCTTTATGGTTTTAAATTGAAGATTTATCCTTTTTGTGTTACCACTTTTCAAGCCATCGATCCTTGGGTGATCTGAATCTGAGTTAAAGTTGCTTCTCATCTTTTACTGTTCGATGCACTCTGCTTCTAGTTTGTGAGGCTTAAGTACCCTACATCCGCGATTGCTTGGTCTTCCCTCTTTTCACGAGTAAGATGCAAATACTGTATCAAAGAATTTTTTTCTATAATTTTGTGAACCACGATGATCTCAAGAGACGGATTTTGAAAGGGTATGGGAAAGAGACTTTATTTATGTTTGTTATATAAACTGGCATCCATCAAAATCTAGTCGAGTTCAAATACACATTATTTACTTACTTACTTTGTGTGCGCTAGACTCGAGGATACTTCTCCTTAGTTTCGATCATAAATCTTTAAGCCAATCGGCTGCGTTTTTGTTCATTAATTTGACCGACAACCCGTTGGACCATTGCGTCGGTATCTTAGTACCGAAGACTTCCACCTCACAATTAAAGGAGTATCCGTTCGTAAGAATTGAGCAGTGCATGCTGAGTATTTTTGGTATGAATCGAAGCTAACTGCGTGTACAAATAAAAACAAACACGCTTGCTTGTAGAATTTGTCTTGACATCTTAACACTGTGTTTTCTTTACATTGGTTTAAAAAAAAGCAAGTACATAAGGGTTTGTCTTTTTTCCGCACTTGGTATGAGGTTGACGGTTTTTTTTTCAGCCAACTGTTAATAGTACATTTTTATAAACCTAGAAAAATCCAATGCACATAACTGACATCACCGTCTTTTCTTTAAAATGCACTTTAAAACTCGGTTCTGATTTTTTTTTAATATATGTTTGTGAATTTTTTTAATGGTGTGGCAACTACTTTACCCTCATAACGGTGTGAGTTTGTAAAAACATATGCCTTATACTTTCGTCAGTACTTAATAATAGAAAATTAATTTTTATGAACATTATTTCAGGTGACAATGACATGGAAAGCAGTATTCACTTGGAACCCAATCAAACTATTGAGAACCGAGGTGATAAGAGTTACTTGATTGTGTGGCACGTCAGTCAACGTTAGAGACAACAACAGTTTTATTTTTCTTCATTTAACAATCCCCTGCCACACAAAATTATCCTTTTAAAATAATCGACTCTTATATCTAACACTCGATTTAAATTTAAACAACATAACCCTACAATAAAACTGAAAAAATAAATTTTATAGTTAAAAAAAAAAAAAAAAACTATATAGTACATAGTTGTGGAAAATATTGCTTTAAAAATTTATTTAAAGAAAAACAAAAAAAAATGCTAATAACATAAAAGATATTCGCAAAGAAGAGAAACATTAACAAACAACTTTTTTGTTTATCTCTGTATATTTTTTTCTCTTATTTATTATTAGTCAAAAATAAATCAAAGTGATCACCCGTTTTACAGTGCAAGTTAGGCATGGTAATTAGTTTAGTTTTAATTTGTAATATTTTAATTTTTCTTTTGCATTATTTGAAAACAAAAGACATTTTTAGCATAAATATTTTTTTTTATACATATTGGAAAAAAGCAATGTTCCAAATTGTTGTTAAAAAATAAATTCTCATTTTGTACAATTTCTCCTTCCGCTTTTTCAAGTAAAAAAAAAAACAATTGTTTAAATTTTTTTTTATTGTTTTGCTATTTTTACGTATTGTTTATTTTTAAGATTGACCCCTAAGATATTTATTAAAATGAAAAAAAAAACAAATATTTATTAAAAACCAATAAATTGTTTTATTTATGCGCAAATCGTAAAAGTATCAATTCTTATGGAAAAACTTGGATATCTTAGTCATGACAAATTGGCTTTATAAGGCGAGCCTTTATGGTGTGCAAAAGGGGACATTTTCTGTTTCTGTTTACCTCTCACGGAGTATATACTATATCAACTAAACGAATTACACCTGAGTGGAGATTCGGCGAAGAGTCTTCGGTTTGGCTTCAAAACACCTAACTCGGAAGACGAATGTATGCTTTACAAAACTTTGATCCTTGCTGTTCTACTTATATGAAGCCGAGTTTTGGACGATAAGCTGGAAGGCAGACCAGATTTTTCGAGAAAAAAAATTTTCGTCGAATATTTGATCCCGTATGCGAGGTGGGCGAATAAGGGAGAAGATATAACCGCGAACTCTATGAGCTGTATAAAGTTGTGGATGAAGTCCAAAAAGCCCAAAATCCTAAGACTACACTGGCTCAAGCGAATGGACAATAATAGTTCAGCAAAAAGGATCTTCGAATCACAGCGCTCAGATTCAAGACGACAAGGAAGACTGAACCTCCACTTAAAGGATCAAGCGATCACAGATGCCAGAGCGCTGGGTCTAATAAGTAAAATGTTTCGTGTGCGATATGCTCTGCCCGCATCATAACCGTCCAATTTCATGATTAAAAGAATTGTTACCATTCGGTTAGATAAATTTAGAACGTAAACTGGAATTTATCTTAACTCTACTGGTTAACGAAAGATGAAGATTCTCATCTTCATATTCATTAGCGAAGCTATTGCAAATATCACTACTTCAGTTAGCATTCGCGTGTCAATTAAACAACGAACAATTGATCTTCGTTATTAAAATTAAGGATAGCTTATGATGTCCTTTAAACAAATTTGCTTCCAAGACCGCCCTTGTCTTACTATGTTTCTTTAGCTTAAATACAGCTTAAATACAGTCTCAATATCCAAAGTATTTGATTTCCTCATCGTTCATATAAGTGGCATCTCGATATTTTTCTACAATGCCTGCCAGAATGGTAATCATCAAGTAGACAAGATTACATTTGTATTTAGAGAGCTCTTGCTTTTTATATATTATATAGATTTTCACCTGAAAAAATATGTGTGTCTGTTAATCTGATCAACTCATGCGCTTTTTTTTTCTCGGCCTTAACTGCATTATATAGAGGAGAATGAATTCAACACATATGTACACATTTTGGAGGAAGTTTGGAGTCAAAAGGGTTCAAAAATACATAGTTTCAGTTGAGAGAGATAGGTCTCAGAGGATCACATTCAGTCCGCTTTTGTTTGTAGATTTTGATAATTCTTTCAAATCGGCCTGATTTCGATAGATTGTTTGTCTCTATGTCCTTTTTTGTAAAGACCTCTAGGATTTGGTTCATGGTAAGAAACCACACCAGTAGTGAACAAACTTTTTCTTTGAATGTTGCGATCTTCTTTCCACGCTTTTAAATGAGTAATACACTTTAATCCATGTGATATTACTTTCTCTTGATGCTTTTTCTATGAAATGAATTGCTTCATAAATAAAGGTTGCCTGGAATTTCTCATTGCTAATTGATAAAAAAGCGTTAACATCTACAGATGAATAGAAATTTGAATTTTTTGAAGGAATAAAACTGGTGGCTCGACGATTGTCTAAGGATGTTTTCATGCGTTGATATTGCAGACTGAAGGATTAATAGGATTCACATTTTTGAAATAATTTTCACCTCAAAATTTGAAATGGCCTAAACTTTAAACTGTTTCGAGATGAACTTGACAAGCAGGTTTACTTCTCAGTGCTCAACATCGAGAGATAAATTTAGGGAAATCCTGCAAGTAGTCTTGGGAACAATAACATTGGCAAACATTAAGAAGTTGATCGTTTGAATGTCCGCCAAATTGTTGCAAAACTGATGCGGAATTTCGAAGAAAATCTTTCTTAAAACAATGGAATACGACGCTCGGGACAAAAGAAAATATTAAATTTCGAATTCCTAACATCGAAGCGGTTACAAGAACTTCCAGATGTGAAAATTCAAGGCATTTCTGTTTATGTGAGGCAAGTTATAGTTCCCAAATCAGCTAGAATACTTAAAATGAACAAACTAATAGGCCACGATTTGCTAAAGATCAGTATGGTAATACCAGGTCACGGTCTAAAATTTGTTGTACTTTGTTTTCGACGAAGGTAGCTTAAAATTGCGTTCATCACATTCAAATGTCTATTGTAGATGGAGATATTTGCGGGGCTTACATCTTTAAAAGATAAGACTTTAAGCTTCCATGTTGACCTCAGCACGTCCTCATGTCCTCCTCATATGATACTCGTAGATTCATTGTTCAAAAATTAAAACAAAAAACCAAGGCCCACAGTTAAGAACACAAAAACTTTCTAAAATGAATCTACTTTTGCTGGTTCCAAAGAAACTTCAATTCAAAATTAAAGCGTACAAGTGGCATTCCGGTTACTGAACAGCATGTTTCAATATGTAAGCACAGAAAGCGAGACAAGATTTTGATTCGAGAATAATGGAAGTATGATACTTTTACAAAATTGTTTTTACAAAAAAACGCTATATTACATTTAAATACAAATTAAAACGGCAAGAAACATATTGAGACACTTTAAAATATAGAAACACAGTAAGTCATTAAAACAGTTTAGAAAAAAAATCAAAAATCCTCTCGCGCAATGAAGCCACTGCTGGTACCATGGGCTCGGATGGATCGCTCGTGAATTTAAACGCTTCAGCGTTGTTACGCTTATTCTTCTTCGATAATTGTACATCATCGAATTTGACTCGCTTTCTGGGAATTGAGCCTGAATCGGCAGACTCACGATTTTCTTTTCCGCTGACGGGGACAGTCCAGCCATAATTTTCACTTTTGTTGCTTCCGCCACTCGACCGCAGTGGATACAAAATATCTCTTTTAGATCTTCCGTATGCCGCTGACTCATTGATGAAATCTTGTCTAGTTATAGTCGTAGGTATGGTTGAGTCAACGGTTTGTGCCCGAAAATATGATTTTGAATCAGAAAAGCGGCTAGCAAAACCATAGGTAGGGTCATGGTCGTCGTTTTTAGTGATAACCGGTTTGGTTTTCTTCAAAATACTTTGACGACGTGGAACAGGTATTCTCTCCGAAGTGCTACTGTTCTTTGTTTTGAACAGACGATTGGTGTAAAGGGGCCGTGTTGGTGGTGTAATGGGTTTCTTAAATTTAAAATCCGGTTTGGAACGGGAGAAACACGACGTTTTGTTATCGCTGTCGTCTTCAGAATCAGTGCTTCGCTTATTGCGGTACACAGTTTCATAGTCCTGCAAATGTTTGAGAATCTATTAAATGCCGATTAGGAGAAATGCGGAAAGCTTACACATTTGCGTTTATTTGGGCTGATGATATAGTCTAGGTCAAAGTTTTTTATATCCTTTTTCCTGAAAGATGCAGACATTGCTTGTTATCAAGGTGAATTATAAGAGATAGTTTTTACCTTATTGGCGTCCTTTTACTGGAGTCCTTACGAAGCGTTTTCCTGCAAATAATATGTAAATCAATTGCATCCTTGATGAATGCCATCCAAGTTTTTCCTAAGTGAAGATCATTCGTACAGAAAATAATCCCATCACCTTGGCAGGTTATTTTAAAGTTTCCTGGAAACATTTCATACACCTTGCACTTTTTCAGGGGAAAAATGCAGCAGCACTCTAGGGAGTTCTCGACCACTGTGTCTTTTTGGCGTTCTTTAAGGATTTTGCAGTACATAAAGATATCAGACATCAGCACACAATAGCGTTTGATTTCGTCGCCTTTTCGATTTACTTTGTTCAATATTCCTTCTTTTATCACTTTGCGACTGGGTTTTACAATGTTAGGCGTGCGATTAACTAGACAGTTTTGAATATTCAGCAGTTTCTGCATCACTTCTTGGTCCTCAATCACAGAATTTATGTGTGAAATTGTACTTTCCACCAGTTGAACTGATTCTGAAAGAGAATACTCTTAAGAAAGTCAAGCTACAGACAGGGAAATCCTTTTTCTCCTTACGTTTAAGCAATTTGAAATCAGCATCGGCAGGACTTGTGTAGAGTAAGACCTGCTCCAGCAATAACTTGTATCTGGGTACCCTCTGAATTGGGGCGATCATCAAAGAATTTAATTTCCGCTGAACCTCCGGTCGGGATTCGGCACTTTCGAGGAATTTTCTAAACACAGGGTTCTTGCTGGTTAGTTCTTGAATAACCAAGAGACCGTTCTTGTAATCGAATGCATATACAGAGTAAAGCTTGAAGAATGGGGCCATTTTTAGAAAGGCTTGTGTTACATTCTCCTGGTTACGTTCAATTTCTCTCAGCAGCTCGCCGTTTAGATTGTAAATCATTTCGATCTGACCAAAAAGTGTTGTATGACAACCGTCGCTAAGGATTCCCTGCTCTTTTAGAGGAATCACAAAGAATTCCATTAGAACTTCCAATTGCTTGAGATAAGCTTTTTCTGAGCTGATGATTTCTTGTACGGCTTGTTGCCGAAAACTCTTTCGTTTGTCGATTTCTTCATGTTTATCTGGAGTTAGGCGATCCAGTAGGGAGCAAACTGCAATTCGATAAATGAATATATCTAGAACGTTAAACCCTGAAGGAGATTGTTACCTCTTTTCCTTGTTCTCGTTGTTAGTAAATTCCGTTCGTTTAGTACTTGCTTTAGTTCCTTACTAAAAGTCAAGGGTGTATGAAACTCAGCCTCTGGATTAATACATGGACGTTTACTTGGGGTTCGGTACATATTTACTTTTGATTTACAAAATACAGCAACACACAACAATTATAAATTCAACGGATAAAGGCGGATTTCTGTAATTTGAATATAGGAACCGACGTTGCACCTGTTTTAAACTCATGACAGCTGTTCACCATCAGTTTGGGCAACTTAAGGGGAACAAACAAGTCTGTGCAAATGGACGCATTCGACACGCTGAGTATATATATATTAGAGACCTTCTTCATTATCATGAAATGGAATTCGACGTTTTCAAATTAATTCACGTTGTTTTCAGTGAAATATGTGTTTCACGGTGTTGATCTTCAGTGAATGTTTTTCCCAGCTTAAGCTCATTGGCCCAGAGTGCAGCGGTGGAATATGGAGGGAGGCTCTTTATCTTTCTAACAAGTCGCTGTTTATGCCTTTGGTAGACATTTTTTCAAACGGAGGTACTTAATTACAGCACTAATTTCGTTTTTCTCCATTTTGCCGTTTCGATGTGATTTTTTTGGAATTTTTTGTGAAATGACCCATCTTCATTTCTATTATAACCAGAAAGCCAAAATGAGTCTTAAATTGGGACGGAGCGTCCTCCTTATTCTGTCACCGATGATATACCCACTTGGATGCGCTCATTTTGGCACATTGCAAATGTCATCAAACTGTCATTGGATCTGCCTTCAAACGATGTTGGAAACCCCTTCAGCCGACTCGTTCGCTCAACTTTCATTCACGAAATTTAAATCTCTTCCCAAAACTGGAAAACCCATCCAATCCGAATGGACCATACTTTCTACAATCATTCAGTTCGACAGTTCATCAGGTGAATCGAAAGTTGTAGCCTTGGGAGCGGGAACTAAATGCATTGGACAATCGAAACTGTGCCCATCAGGACTGATCCTAAATGATTCTCATGCAGAAGTTCTTGCGAGAAGGGCGTTCGTTCGTTATGTATATCATCAGCTGAAGAGTGGCAGCGAGACGTTTTCCTACGACAAGGAAAAATGTCTATATCGACTCCACGATTCTATTGGATTCCATTTTTTTAGTTCTCAAGTTCCGTGTGGAGATGCATGCATTGTTTCATACCAAGACACTGATAGCGAAACTTCAACAAAGCGGAGGAGGCTGGAAACGGAATCTCCTGATGTTGGAAATCCTTTAGATGAAGAAACCATATTCACAGGAGCTAAATTAATTACATGCAATAACTCTGACCCAATGCTTCAGAGCGTTGGAGCTCTTCGAACCAAGCCAGGCCGTGGAGATCGTACGCTTTCAATGTCATGCAGTGAAAAGCTTTCGAAATGGAACGTTCTGGGCGTGCAGGGTGCCTTTTTAGACGAAATTCTTGAAGCACCGATTTATATGGAAACTATGAATTTTTCGTGTGAGTTTGATCCGGATTCCATGAAGAGAGCAATCTATGGCCGATGGAGCAACAAAAGTTTCAAAAGTATACGTTATACACCGATGCATCCAGAGATCCGAAGGGCAACGCAAATCCAGTTTGATTATGCTCAAGACGCCAAAAAGAACCCTTCTCCCAATGGATTAGCCTGGTGTGATATTCCAGAGGACAGCGGGTAAGAAATAAATCTATTGATGTGTTGAGGTTTTCATCGTATTTGTTTTTAGGCCGTACGAAATCTGTACCAACGGTAGGAAACAAGGAATCACAAAGAAAATGTTGCACCTTAAGAAATCTTCACTTCGAATAAGTAAAGTTCACCTGCTGGAGGAATTTTGCCAGTTACTTAAAAGTAATCCAGAGTTAATGGTCAAGCTGGGTCTTTCTGACAAAGACTTGAAGATTTTAACGTACAGCGATTTCAAAAGATTATGTGCTCAATATCAGCAGTCTTGGAGTGAATTGAAAAATATTTATTTCGGGCTGTGGACAGCTAAGCCGAAGCATCTTTTGAACTTTTCACTTACAAGCACTAATAAACAAAGCTGACACAAAACGACTGGTCTTACTTTCATTTGTTCCTCAACTCATTAAGTGTTTTCATGAATTCGGCGATTGATCTCTGACACAAATTATTACTCCATTCTCCACCATTCTTAAAATGGGAGCCAATGATCACAGCATTTGCTTTGTCGTAATAGTCGACCAGATTGTCCTTTGTCACCCCAGAGCCTACTAGCAATGGAACTTCGACTTTCCCATGTAAAGCACTCAGGTCGTCTGGATTAGCAGCGTGCCCGGTTGAAGTTCCTTTGAATGAACAATTTTATCATAGCAGCTTCAGTTCGGTTTCAAATTTCATTTCTACCTGTTACGATGATTCCATCGGTAAGGAAGAACTCCGCCGCTTTCGCCGTTTCCAAGAGACTCGTATCGGCAGTGATCGAATGAGAGCTGTGTTTCTTCTTTAAATCCGTCAAAACCAACACTGAATCCGCATGAATCATGCGGCGATATCGAAAAATCTCACCAGCGCATGCATCTATGTACCCTTCATCTCCAATATGGCCAAAAACGAAACCCTCTGCTCGTATGTACTGCAAGTCACAGGCTTTGGCTATAGCTAAAGCTTGCTTGTTACCACAAGCCAACACCTGCAGAGATGGATCCAAAGCTAATGATTTGTGAAATAGTTCTTCTTGGTCTTTGACTCACTTGGATTCCACATGGCATTGCTTTTGGTAGGATCTTTCGAACCTCTGTCGCGATTCTGGCCATACAAGCTACCGTTTCTGGCCCAAGGTGTCTCTCTTGTACGTAAGGCACATCATGCATGTTTTCAATCAAAACCGAGTCCTTAAAAAGCCAATTTGATGAATATTCCCAACAAAAGGCAACGTTACACTCACCAGTTTGTGCTCGGCATAGATATGTGCCTCATACTTGGATTTTTCAACAATTTTATCAAAGTCACCAGCATACTTTGGCGTCCCTATGCGATTTAAGGTACATATTTTAAAGACCAACACAAATATGTAGAAATGAAGTTCATACCTGGCAGTGCTCCTACATGAACCATTCCAATTACGTTGCACTTGCGCTGCGAAAAAACTTGCACAAAACGTTTCATGACGGATAAATATCTCAAAAGACTGGTTGGCTAGAAGTCGCTGAGATGTTCATATGGTTTCTTAAGGCCGGCCACACACCGAAAGTTTGTGCTACGAACATTTCGTCTTGTGTGTTGCCATTTATTTATCTGTACCAAGTTCTTAAAGATCAGAGAACATGACTCTTCCCGTGGGAAGAGGAAAAGTCAAATCGATCTTGTGACTTCGCTGGTGGTCACGTTCGAGGTATCTTTAATGAAATAATATAAATTTTGTCTTCTGAAAGCACATTGCTGTTTAACCGCACAGATGAGGTTCTTGACGACATAGGGATACAATTTGATTGAGAGCATCTCACTGTGTTATGTTTCCTTTAATTCTTGTAGGTCATTTTGGATTCAATCGATGTTTTGTGCAACTTCCTGAAATTTATATCGAAAAGAATACAGTTTTTCAACTTAAGAGCAGGAGTCCCGCCGGAATCTACTCTTGGGCCTATTCTGTTCTGTATAAATACCGTTAAATAAAGATAAGGCATGATAAAAATAATATGATTCTTAGGCTTTCTTAGAGTAAGCTCGACGCAGGCAACCTGAGAGCGGAATACCGTAAAAAAACGACACCACGGCCAGATCGGCTTACGGAGGGTATCTCTCTGAAAAATTGATGAGTGATTTTAATTAAGATCAGTTCGCGAAGTGCTCAACTTTAGCTTGTGGTTCTTCAGGCCTGTCTACGAAAAATAAATCGGGAATGGATCCACCAACGATTGAAGAAGAGTCAAACGAAAACAATATTAGCGAAACGAATAAATCCGCCCAAACGTACGTACGCATGCACAGACAGCCTTCTTGCCAACTCTGGGGAGCTCGAAACATGGAGTCAAAATTTTGAATTCCGAATATCGGAAACATTACTATACCCTCGATATGGGAAGTTGAAATCATGTTCTACAATCATGTACGAGTATTTTGCCATTTCTTGTTAATCGAGCCGTATGTTGTGCGATAAGCAAGACAGTGGACCAGTTTAAGAGAATATTTGGAAGAAAATTCTCCGCCTGATATACCACCCTGTTTTAAAGGAGAGGGAAAGAAGCCAAAGACACAGCCGAAAGGTCCACGATTCACACGCAGATGTGAAACTAGACCGGAAGGCAAAAATCCGGTGCTCATAATGGCTCGGTTAAATTTGAGAGAATAGACAACAATCCTCTAGCTA
Organism: Orthonevra nobilis; assembly: GCA_963555765.1. Classification (NCBI taxonomy): domain Eukaryota; kingdom Metazoa; phylum Arthropoda; class Insecta; order Diptera; family Syrphidae; genus Orthonevra; species Orthonevra nobilis. The sequence goes on along the minus strand of OY743225.1, from coordinate 126,012,572 downwards.
AGAGCGGTTTCAGATTGAGGACAAAATTTTCAAGAAAATCGACCTAGTACACGAAGGGTTCTCGTTTGTATGGGGATTGTATTTTTAAGCGGCCAAAGTAAAAACCATTCTGTGTTTTCTTGCAATTGCATGTGTCAACCTATTACAGTTCAGAAGCAACAAATCTGTGAAAAACTGACAGGCGCACGGACAGATGAAAGGGGGAAAATCCGAGCCTTTGTCCGTTGGTGCCGTTTGAGTACGGAGCCCAAAAAAAGGAGAGACTAACCGCCATCTGTTTAAAAATTGTTCAAAGCTCAGAGCCTCAAAGGACCGATTGCCTGACAAGTAAGTAAGTAGATGAGAAAAATCCAAAATGGATACTGGAATACAAAGCACGTGGCCAATAAGGTTACTAAATTTCGTCTTAAAGTAAAGAGAAAGGTTATAAGCAAATATCATTTGCACAATAAATGTCAGATAAGATTGGTATATTTTGTATAATCAATGTTGTAAAGGCTAATCCGTAGGTATGCTTGCTGGACAGTTCTTGAAATATTTCCTGTTCAGATTATTGTTTGAAGCACTCCTTTATTGCATAGCCGCTTTTTTCTCCCCACGATTTGCAGTAAACCTTGGCCTCAACCAAGAACTTTCTTTGCCCAGCTCAATCTTAATCTAGAAAAAGATAAACAAATTCTTTATGCAAAAGCTTTTTCAGAAATGATGGGCCTTGTTTCAAAATTTGTGTGTGCATCGAGCGACAATCATTCTTAAAATCTATGAATTGCTGGTGAGTATTGGTCGGACATGATGATTGAGAGTATTTGTAGCACTACATGAAGAAGCTATTCTTCAATTGATAATGTGGGCTTGGAGATTCTCATGTCATTGGTAAAATTAGACAGAATTGAACCATTTATTATTTGTTCGATGTCATTAATTGTTTAAATAAAGATTACTGGCCCTTAGTGACTTTCTTGGGGGACTCCATAAGTATTTAAGTTATGTAGCTAGGTGAAAGCCCGTGGGCTAAGCTTCCGCTAAGAAATATAGTCAGAAAACCTTGGTTTAGTCGCCAAGAAATGAATCAGTTCAAAAAGCCATGCTGCTTTGCATATGATGTAAATAAACAATGAAAGACCATGCATCTTAGTTCAGCTACGACACCCTAGCTAGAGAGTTTCGCGATTGGGCATTAATTGGTAGGTGAACGTCGTTTGCTGCTGAATGTGATATGCCGGGCTCAAAAGCGGGAAAGAATATTTGGCATTTTTTTCCAAAGCCCCGCCACATGGTAAAGTTTGAAGTCGACAAAACCTGCAGGTCTAATAGAGCTGTCACGTCAATTTTTATTTTTTTTTAAAGTAGGTCTAAATCTGAAATGAAAATAGATTGAAAACTAAAATTTATCTTGATAAAAAAAAATTGATTTTTATTCGATGGGTTTTTGGAATTTCCGTCCTAAATTTTCGAAATCGATGTTACTCGTGTATGACAGCAAGAGGGATAGTTTTGTATTCGTAGGACACTCAACTCGAGTTTTGAAGCATACCAGAATGGAATAAATTCGCAAAATGTTTAATTTTCGGGCATGTATGTCAGGTACTGCTTTGACTTTAGAGGGCATGGCTCTAGAAAGGCTGCAAGAGTTTGGATTATTGAAAAAAATTAGTTTGTGACTCTTAGTAGATTCGATAGCTTATGTTCCGACAACGGACAAAGCTGATCTGATTTTATCTTTTTGGCTTATGTTCCGTTTTCTATAATTTTTGTTGTGGTGGTACGGCGGTGTTTACAATATATACCGAACCACGTTTACTTGGTTGCTCTTTCTTCCTTGAATGCAGACGTTTTCTTCTATTCAAAGAAACATTTCTTGGTAGCAGCCCCTCAAAAACTCGCCGATGCCTTCCACATAGTTGAGTTGCATTTTCACAACCAAAGATGGTTGTTTTATTAGTCTGTTATGAAACAAGGACCTGTTCTCAATGCTGTATGGAATTCTTGATAGCTCGTGGACAAATTTAGTCAGAGTGCAACTGATTGCGGAGTTTAAAACAGCACACAAACTCTTAACATGATTTTAAGCCATATAACTTCAAGTGACGAATAATTACTAATAAAACCAACAAAAAAATATTTTTTATTCATGTCATCTTCATGTTTTTAATTAATTCAATTTTTTTTTTGCATTTTTGTTGTCACTCATAATTTTTTTAAGTTTAATTTAAATTAAACATTTAAGCTTACCGCTAAAGTGAATTATATTTTCGTTACCTATCTGGTAGTTTAGATAATAATACAATAATTTTTACATGAATCCACTACTCTTTTGTTTTTATGATAATTATTTTTCATTTTGAAATCAAAAAATAATGTGCATTTAACATTTCTTTTTAAAGAAATAACTATTTAATTATTTTTATGTCACAGAACGAAGCACTTTGTTTAATTCATTAACAATAAGCTGATATTAAATACAGATACATAAATTAAATAACTTCTTTTATTCTCTTATTGCAAATTTAGAAATGCGGGCCCATTAGTATTGTTAAGTGTTTTTTTTTTGTTTTTTTGTTATTAAGAGACTCCCCCAGACAACAGAAGTGCCTGTAATTTTTTAAATATTTTTTTCTAATTAAAATTAATGTAATTAATATTTTTTTTTAATATTCCTGAACACATGAGTTACTTGTGATTATTTTGATTTTTTTTTTATTTGTTTTCTTTTTTTCTTCAGATGTTCATTTTAATGTTTAATGATTGAAGCCTTGTTTAGTGATTTGTTTAACAAAATGTAAATTTTTATTTCATTTTAATTCTAGTTCTTAATGTTTGTTAATAAAAATAAATTTAAAAATACGCGTTTTTCGCGTATCTTTGTAATGCCATTCGTTTTTCATTCAAACTGATAATCCAGGATATTTATGTTAAATGTGCCAGAGTTGTTTTTCTTTTTTTTATACAAATATGCACCAAATTAAGGATCTTAATTATCTTTTTCATTTTTATAACACTAGGACAATGTTAAGAATTAATTTTTACACTTTATTGTTTAAAGAGTTTAATTTTATTGTTTCGGTTAAAAAAATATTGCTCCTTTGTGTGTGTAGTTTCTTTCCCTTAAATCTATTTCTTTTTTGCCCCTGAAAAAGTCTTACACTTACTTGTTTGTTTATTTGTTTAATGTTTATTCTTACAATTAGTCCCATGTAGAAAAGTGTATGTTTTTATTTTTTTGCTAAGCCAAACAGTTTTTATTATTTCTATGCACACATAACACGTCGTCCTTTTAGTCCTGAAGCACACTGTACAGATAAATATATTATTAAGAAATTCTATTTAAGTATATAGAAGAAAAATATGTAATAAATTTTTTTTTTGTTCAAAACACACATACGCTCTGTTAAAATTATGGTTTCTCTCTCTTCTCGCGCAATAGTATCACAATGGTTTTTTTTTTGTTGTTTGTGTAAATTTTCTTTTAATTGAAAACACTTAACAATTTTCTTTGTTTTTCAATAGATTGAAATCTGACTATGGAGCTGGGATTTTGGGGAGCTTGTGTTTACTAACAATAATATTTTTACAAACATCAATGTGTCTTAAAAGTTTTTTTTTTTCTTTTATTTTTATTTTTTATTTAAATTGAAAAAAAATTAATTTTAAATAAATATTTTTTTTTGTGTTTTATTTTTAGTTTGTCACAGACAATTTGTTTTTGTTTTTGTAAATCTACTTTAGCTATACATTTATATGTAATTTGTCTCTTATTATTAAACGAAAGTTTTTAAGGTTTAATTTGTTTTTGTAATTTTTTTAATTTTTGAAATTATTAATTTATTGTGTGGGGTGCGTAATCTCTCTCGAATTTTTTCTGTTGTTTGTTGCTTAATGAGGACAACAAATTTTTATAATGAAAAGAAGTTTAGCATTTGCGGTTATTGTTGGCACCACTGACGATTTTGCAATGTTGCATATCGGCGCGTCGCTGGCGGTTGCCCTTGCTGTTGAATTCGCGCACCTTATTTGCACGTTTAATGGCCCCACCGCAGATGGTCTGTCGCTCCCGTTTGTCATGGATCTGGAAATTTTAATTAATAAAAAAAAAAGAAATTTAGTTTCAACTGGTCACGTTTCGGTTGTGAAAGATTTGAAATTGAAATTTGTTATTTTCAAACAATAAGGAAGAAAATATCACATGCTTATCCTTACATTTTAAAGTAATAGAAAAATAGCTGGAGCTCTGAAATATGCATGTTTCAAACGCAGATTTGTTGACTAACGTTCAGTCTTAGGTAGGTAGTTAGGTAGGGTGGTTTCCGACACAAACTTAGTCCCGGAGAAGACCATTGTGTTGCCACTAAGCCGGCTTCACAACGTTACTCCTGGAACCATTTTGATTTCTTGATTTGTTTGCCTTATCTTTCTGACATCCATTTCGGATTTGTCCGTTTAAGTTATATGCTCCCAGGGTTTCCTTTCTTATGAAGGCTAGAGCTGGACAATTGCATTCGAAAGTTTCGATGCATTTGCTATAGCATCGTGGTCCTAATCTTGCGGCGTATCTACCCAAGGGCAGTGCCCGCGAGTACTCCTACTAGTTTATCTGCATTGTTCCAATTTCTCATTGAGAGGCATGCGGTAAAGTCTTTCAGCGCGAAAACCGGCAATGCGGTGTTTAATGAGGTGAGACTGACATAAAGAGATTTCACATTTCTACGCGCTGTATTCGCAAGAGACCGCGATTTAGACCTTGCAAGGTTTCAAATTTAAGATTAAGGTAGAACAGTAGACTGTTGGGATGAAGACGGAAAAGTTCCAAAAGAGACACAGTAGATACTGCGCAAGTTCAAAAATACTTCGGATGCCATCGAACCATTCAATGCACCTGGAAATGACATGATCAAGTGCATATACAAATTTAACTCGAAGGTATGGTGGATGAAATTATCCTCGAAAAAACTCAGGAGTTCTGAATCTGTTTATAACCGGTTCATGGATTTTAATGCCGAATAGGGCATGAACCATACCAAGGATGGATTAAAATTCTCTACGTCGCTTAAAGAACACTGTTCTTCGGCCAATTTTTGGTGTCCTTGGCGAAAATGGGGTATGAAGGCGAAGGTACTGAATGAAATGAATGAAGAGTTTTCGAATCTATATCATATGGACACCAAGATAAGGAAGACCCAAGTTGCATGCTTAAAAGTTGAAAGCTACCTTGCACGAAGGTGCAAGTCGGCGCAGACTGTAGCGTCAATTAAAGAAACCAAAAAAGGAACTAGGCCTTAGATGGTGAAAAATATTGGTTCGATCTTTTAGTGTTTTATTTCCGGAGACAAGATCTTCGGGCTAACAATAAAGACCTTCTGAAGACTCAAGGGCGTGTTTAGTTTTCTTTTCAATCAGGAAGAACTAAGTTAAAAAAAATGAATTACCTTTTGTGAAGTATGGGCCAAGTACTCCATTTTGCACTGAGCTTTACCCAAGCGATCAACACGATCGCGAGTGCCGCGTTGTTGCACAGGATGATTCTAGAAAGAACAGAACAAAATGATTGTTAAAAATTGAGCAAGGATATTTTAATTTCATTTTTAGTTAGACTTACTCGAACTGTTTGTTCAACAACATCACCAGTTTCATTTTGAGATTCATCCACCCCGAGATCAAGATTAACAAAACTTTCGGCAGCCTCTTGGGCCGACCTAATACTATGGTACACTGACATACTAAAAAAAAGTTTTAATTATTTAACAATTTTTTCTTTATATTTAAAAAGAAAACAAACCTTGGATGTTCTATCAGTAAATTCTCAAACGGAGATGTCTCCATATTTACAGGTCCTGTGGAAGTGAAACATGGTGGCGGTGTCAGGAACCATGATTCTTCCATAGACAATGTCGCAGGTAAATTATTGAAGATGTTATTATCGGCGGTCGATGGTACAACATAAAGTGATTGTGTAATGCCGCCATCGTCGTAACGTAGAGCTAACGCTAGCTGATGATACGCTGAAAGGGAATGATGGTTGCTATTACGTGGTGGTCTTTGCTGAAAGGTTGGACTACGTTTGATCTCAACAAATGGCAGCTCCTCTTCGGAGTCGGTGCGAGGGAGGCTACCTTCCTCGTCTAAACATTTGAAGAAGATCCTAATTAAACTACTGCAACTTTTTTTTTTTTTAAAGATTATAATCTCTTACCGTCTTCCCTGTTGACCAAAAGCCAGTCGTCGTCGTCCTCGTCGTCGTTCAAATCTTCGTCCTGTTTGACGTCGTTTTTAACGTGCAGACGCTGAAGATGATCGTCCCTCGATCGACTACTTACGCTTGGATAACTATTGTCTGTCCGTCCAATTGAAGTGGCTTCGCCGGTATTAGTAGACTCGTTTTCTAGATTTTCGTCAATTCTATTCGTACTTTCAGGATTAGTAGGCGTATTAGTGTTTGATCCAAATAGTAGATTTGCCAGACTACTAAACATTATACGGTGAAAGGTGTTGCCGCCGGTTCTCGGTTTACAAGGCTAATAATTATCCTTGGTATGTTTGGGTAATTATGACTCAGGATTTCAATTGAATTGGATATTTGTTTTTTCAGCTGAAGTTTGCAGAAGTTCCCACACGGATAAGGTTTTTTTTTGAATTGTTGCAGCAAACTGAAGATCACAGTCAAATTGGAGTTCCTTTTCTTCGTCCTTTTTGTTTTAAGATTGCTTTGTCTTTGGTTCTTTTAAAAGGATTTCGTTTTGTTCTTGTCCTTTGTGCTTTTAAATGAGATCAGTTTATGATTAAGCTTCTCTTTAAACTCTTCAAATATATTTTTCAATATAAAGTTTCTTGTTGTTTTTGTAATATTATCTCAGTCTTGTGGAAAAATTTGTAGCTTTTGTTACTTTTTATATGTTTTAGTATATGTACATAGAAGGGTTGAATTTAAATCTGCAAAGAAATGAAATTAAATTTTAAAAAAATTAAGCAAGAAAAGAAATTCACTTAAATAAAGTATTTAAATTTTTGCCGAGTTCATGTGAGAAATTTTTTTGAAAAATGAACTAAAAATGCAAAAAAATAAAAAAAAATCAACGGAAGTCCATACGGTAACGTGAAATGTGAATGTAGCTTCCATTTTTAAATTAAGTGTTTGATTCAAGTTTTTAGAAGAAACTGTTTTTGAGAAATACAATTTCAAAATCGCAAATTTAAAAAAAAAACATGTTTTATTATCTTCAAAAAAAAAAACATTTTGAAAAATTTAGTAATATTTTTTTTTAATAAATTTTAGTGAAATACAATAAAACGATGTTAAGTTCTTTGAATTTTTGAGGTATTAAAAAAAATAAAAGATAATTCTTTTCCCAGGAAAGCACTTGTTTTTGGGTTTTTCTAAGTTTGGACTTTTAAGTCGGCGGATAATCACTTGTTTATTTTTATATATAAAAAAAATATACTAGATTGATTTAATTTTAGAAAGATTGACCTGCCATCGTTGAAGTCAATAAAAAAAGGCTTTTAATAATAGGACTACCGGCTGAAAAAGTCGTTTTCTCAAAAATGAATGCTTCATTGAGGAAAAACTGATATAAATTCAATATTCAAAGTCTTGCCCATCGCTAGCCACACATTTTTTCCATTTTTCTGGCAATTCATGGATACCCGTTCTGAAAAATTCGACCGGTTTGGCCGCAATTCACGAATCGATCCATTTTTTGGACATCGATCGGAAGAGATAGGACATCCCATTTGAGCGTTTCAAGTTAAGTTTTGACGACATTTGCAACATGTGGCCGAGCATTGTCATGTTGCAAAATAACTTTATCGTGTCTTGCGACCGTTTCCGGCCGTTTTTCCTTCAGTGCTCGGCTCAAACGCATCAATTGTCGTCGGTAGAACTCGCCTGTGATTGCTTCATTCGGCTTTAGCAGCTCATAATACACAACACCCTTCTGGTCCCACAAAATGCACAGCATAACCTTCAGGCCATGAATATTCTGAACGGCCGTCGATATTGAGGCATGTGCGGGGTATCCATACGTTGCCCGACTTTTTGGATTATCGTAATGTACCCATTTTTCATCACAAGAGACGATTCGATGCAAAAAAGACTTCTTTTTGTGTCGTTCAAGCAGCATTTCGGACATGCAAAATCGGCGTTCGACGTCTCGTGGCTTCAATTCATACGGCACCCAATGTCCTACCTTTCGGATCATTCCCATTGCTTTCAAACGATCGGAAATGGTTTGCTGAGCGACGCCAAGTGATTTTGCATGTTCTTCTTGCGTTTGTGACGGATCTTGATCGAGCAATGCCTCCAATTCATGGTCTTCAAATTTTTTCACCTGGCTTGGGCGTTCTTTGTCTCCGGTGCCGAAATCACCAGCTTAAACCACCGCTGACACATTCTAACGTCTATAGTATAGCCCGGGTAAGCTTCGGTAAGCAATTGATGCGCTTCGGTTGTTTTTTTCTTGAAATGAAAGAAGCATATTAAAACTTCCCGCAAATGTTGTTTTGATGGCACGAATGAAGACATTTTACGGCTTTACAAAAACTTGTTAGTTTCCACTAATGACCAATAACCTAGACTGAAATAATTAGACAATGACCTAGTCCTATTATTGAAACCTAAAAACCCAAAACTTATTTAACCTAAGCACAAATAAATGTACAACGACATTGTATTGGAAACCTATTTTAATTTTGGATGTCGAATCGTCAACACCTCTCTGGATAAAACATCACAATCAGTTTATCTATCTCTGGACATGTATCAACTCCAGAAGCTTCTCTTTGGTGGACTCCTGCAAGGCAAAGGTTGGACGACTTGAATGGTTCGGCTATTTGAGCAAATGGAATGGAGCTTCTGAATAAATTGCAGCTCCCAGGCTCACAATAAAACGGAAAACCCAATCCTATTCAAAGATCAAGCAATCCTTTATGTCAGAAAACTTGGTCTAACCAAATAGGGATGGAAAACAGCTTTAGCTTAATATTTAATGGGCAACTAAGTAACTTGAAATAGATTGTATTGAAAAGAATTAAGGGAAAGAAGTGCAGGAATTGAAACCGTGAAGCCAGGGACTAAAATAAGGCATCGCTTCATATCACCTCAGCAACTTAAAATCGGCCTTTTCACTTTGGTAAGTGCAATTAATTTCTTTTCGGGTAATTTATATATTTTTCGATTATTCCCGTATAATAACCGCCTGCACTTTTAACTGGAATACGGAACTCAATCAACTATCAATGGCATTTGAGTTGCATCGGAACCGCGTCGCTTCCGTTGTGAATACTCGTCATTGAACAGCGTATTCATTAGCACCGCAGTTTAACTTTACACAAAATATAACTCATTGAATTAATACGAAAATGTTTCATATTTGTAGAAAATTTAAATCCCAGCTATTGCATGTAACAAAAAACAAACTGAAACCGCAGCATACTTATAGTTACCCAATCTTCGTGACTATTCCAGCTCTATTCTGCGGCTCGTTTGCGTGATAATAAACAGCCTAGCGTGCAGTCATTTATTCTATTCTCTAGTGTATCTATGGCATCCATATGATCTCGTAACATTTATCTTTTTTTAGCATAACCATGCTTGAGTTACATAAGAATCTTAAATCAAGTGTAATAATAATAAAAGTCGCCACCAATAACCCACAACGGGAGCGGCTCGCGGCTGGCAGAGAGCTTGGATTCACTAGACGACTGATCGACTCCACGATCACTCGAATTGCGTTCCAAGCGATGATAACAGAATAGAACCAAAATGCCACTGGGATTGCACTTTGGAATACACATTTGCATATTTATAGTTTTAATACAAGCACCGAACTGAGGCGTTCATGATCTGAATACAAACGTTGCGCTGGCTGGGGCTCCACAGAACTATGAAAAGGTACAGGTGATCGTCAATTGTTGGTTAATGCCAACGAGTGCAAATGATTTTAAGACTGGTCCGTTTGCCAATTTAAAAGAGCTATGAGAATGAATAGAGATTTAAATTTAAGACGCCAGATCAACTGCAAGTATCATACCCAGAGGAGGACAACTCTTGTGTTTGTTCCATATTTTTATAATCGAGATTAAGATTTAATTGTAACAAAAACTTGTTGGAATTTCTCGTTTATCAATCGAACAAAAAAAAAAATAAATAAAAACAATTAGCGACTTTAATTCTTTGTTAATGATTTATAATTTAATCGGGATCAACCGGCACGATCAACCGGTTAGGATATTTGTGGAAGAATGACAAATACGACGCTAAGATTTTATTTTGAAGTTCATAGCTTGCTGACCCAAATCAGGCAAACGACTTTTAAAGGCCACAATAACCGCATTCGGTTGATGGCATTTGATCGGTTAACATCGACTGATGCATCGATTAGGGTATTTAGCGCCCAATTTTAATATTTCTCTGCATGACTCTTACATTGTCTTCTCGCTCTGTGAAAATTCAGATCATAAAGGTTTGTAAATGACTTGAAAACACTTTTAGGATATGTATTTTTACATATAACGTTTTTAATTTAAAAGTTTTAAGTTGAATTTGGAACGGTATTTCAATAGGAATGTAACGCCCGTTCTGTGACGGCCAAAGAATACTACTGTAACGAAAGAGGGCAGTTTTAACATTCAAGGGAAACTAGCGTAAAAGTATTAAAAACATATCTTAGCAAAAATATATTTTTGTGAGCCGTGAGTTGACACGATTTATTATTCCTCTCAAGGGATTATGGCTACCCTTATAAGGCAATTTGAACAGGTCGAGCAGAAGGGGAGAAGCACTGAAGTGTATGTATGTGTGTAGTGGTTCGAAATTAGGATGTATTAAGGTTTCGATCGATCTACTGGTGAAGTTCGAACGGGTACGGACAACTCAATATCGACTCATTTGCATTCGTTCAATTCACAGTATTTAATTTGCCAGCATTTGAAAATTGCCCAAAGGTATACTACAAAAATGACAACAATAAAAAAAAACATAAAAAAATAAACATTGGGCCACAAATTGGCGAAAAAGACCCTCTTTTGAAAGAGAAGACAAACATAATTTAGACGATGCAAAGATCTTGTGAAGAAGTTCGCTCAAATTAAATCAAAGAGTATAGAAGAAGGCCTACAATAGGAATGGTGGAAATATCTTCTTTGGATGCTTATCACAACTAAGACAAGAGCAAAATCATCCAAAATTCATTAAATATTGTCGAGACGATTCCAAACAGTATTGTTAAGAACGTTTAGATGAAAATGTTGATGGCTATTCTTATCAAAAGCTGCTCTTCACATCGAAGTCGAACAGTGGCTGAAGATGCATCAAGGGTCACTCGATGTATAAGATGGGTATCGCATCAAAACAAACACTGAGTATCTTCCCGAGTGTGAAAAGATTAAAAAAAACTTGGATTCATGATCAATTTTGAAGTATGTTTTGTTGATGTCTGTGATCGATACATGTCCCATAGCTGAAGGGTATGCTCGATTTGGCACTTGAACCTGCGGCGCATACATATACTTCACAATGTTGAAGAAAGTACAAAAATATGCGATAAAAATTACGGCATCAAAGCTTGATCAAATGCGAAGATCCTACGAACCCCCTACACAATCACGGAAAAGGTTAGACCAAAGAACTTGTGAGTCTCACAAATATTGCAAACATTAAAATAAGATTGTGGCTCGACCAAGGAAGTGCTTCGGAACCGATGTGCCTGTCAATGTTTTGCAGATAAGGCTCGACTAACACCACAGTCAAAATCTATGTACTAAAAAGAGCGGTGTCTCTGCAATCCATGCTTAAAATCGTTTTTGCAAGTCCATGGACTCGCATCCACTTGCGACAGAGCTTCAGAAAATTTAATGAGAACGAAAATTAATTAACAAAATTTGAGGCACAACACAAACAAAGAAAATGAAAGTATAATTTATTTATACTCTTTTGTTATCGTTTATAATAAACAACTGAGTGAGTTCTCTTAATGTAGAATACAACTCTAATGAGCCGTCTACAGTATACTCTTAAAAAGACTCGTGTGTAACTGTGCGACTTTTCTCCTTTCGATTGCAATTAAATTTCCCCCATCAAAAGAAATTAAAACAATAAAAAAGAATGGGAATATGGGTCAAGTGTAGCAGGAGTATAAAGAAAATATCTCCTTTATCTTAATCGAAAAGCAAAGTAACGCTTCGACTTAACAACACTTGGTTTTTTTTTTGTTTTTTAAAAGACAAAGAAACGTCTTGTTGGTGTATTTTTTTTTCGAAATATTATGAAGACGAATGCCGCCAAAAGAGAAGGCTTCATTGAGGAGCAAACAACAAAGCGCTAAATTCTTTTGAGTTTTTTTTTCTTATTTCTGTTCTAATAGAGGCGGCCATTTGATCATCTTTCATGCTTCTCTATAGTTGGGGACTACAAATACCTTTGTTTGTATTCCGTTTATAGGGGTTAAACAAGCAAGAAAACGCAACATAATCTGTAAGAAAAAAGAACAGATAGGAAAATCCCCTAAGTAGTCGCATTGAGAGGCCTCCGATTTCAACATACAAACGCTACATGGTTTTGCGTTAATTTTTTTATTTAAACTATGACGCATAAGAGCATACTGAACGCTGTGACTAGGTGAAATAAAACAAAAAATATACTTTATTTCTATAAATGCGATGCATTTGTTTACGTTTACGCGAATTAATGCGGAATCATTGGATAAGCACTTAATTGGAGTGCCATATGGTTCGGGTTAAGGGCCGCACTTATTTAGTGTGAATGTGGAAGTGAAAGTAAGTAAGTTCCCATGTGAAGGGATCCCTCTTTGAGAGTAAAAGGAATAGGTGTGATTATTCAAGTTCACACAATTTAAATGGTATGTCAAAGAAGTTTTTAAGTTAAGCACAGAAAAGTCGCATACTAAAGTGCGGAAGTAAAACAAAACCCGGCTTTCGAGCAATGGCAATACGCTTAACGTATGTTGCCGAAAGCATTAAGACATTTTTAGTAGATCTAACAAGATTTGATTCTGGAATTTAAGCACTACTGCAGTTTAGTGATTAATTTAAAAACAACGCATTGTGTAATCTGGAGGCGGTTAAAGTGCTATGAGTAAGCTTCTGAGGAGAACCTTCGTAAGTCACTGACAAATAAACAGACAACGTGTGAATATAGCAGTCATAAAATTTCAGATTGTTCTGGTTTGAATGAATATTAAAACGCCGATGAATTAACAAGAAAGAGGGGATATTGAATAAAAATGCACATGTTTTAGTCGACATTAACAAACTAGCAAACCCTCGATGGTCCATCATCCAATATTGAAATGCACATTGTTTTAAAACTTTAATGTCAGGCACAAAACATTTAAAGAACGATGGAGTTTATTTGGGAAACAATTCAGAATCGCGATATGTGGTCTCTCCGAACACTCCCTTCTGATAAAACGTTATTCCTTTTTTATCCTCGTGTGAGAATTAGGAGAATTAAATGTGGACTTATTTGCATTCGTTCAATTCACAGTATTTGATGCGCCATTAATAGATATATAAGCAAGTGCAATTTTTTTTGTGTTGGGTGAATGCGTCCTCTCACTGCTATCAGTGTTATGCTATCACAGCAGAGCCAAATACACCTTCTTCAGAAACAATTGTTTTGACGATCCAAACTTGGAGGTCCTGCATTATAGACCGATTAAATTAACTTAACAGTCCTTAAATGCAAAAAGGGTAAAGCTGACTGGCGCGGATTTGCGCAGATTTTGCAAAGACTTAAAGGTCACGCAGGTTTTAAACATAAATTAAACATACATATTCTTTGTAAATTCGACAGCATTGCCCGCAGCTAATGGAACTATCTAGGCAAGTACTTTTCTGAAAACCTTGAAGAGATAAGCCAAGTCGATTAAATTCTTTTATAAAGATTCTGCCGGGATTTTCTTTCTCAGGATAGTCCCACACGCTTGCTAACCTAAATTTTGAGCTTTTCTTGCATGTACATAAATCTTTATATAAATCTTTCTCATCCTACCGTTCGGATTGCAGGTATTCCAATTGTTTTCAAATCGTTTTTGTAGATGCCTTAACAGATTTTAGATCTTGCTTTGGAGCGATCTGTCCAACTAAGACTTTCGATCATCAAACATCATACGAGTAATCAAAAACTTCAAAACCAAAAGCCTTCCATTTTGCTTCACTATGAATGTAAATTAATCGTAAAAAAAACTCGGTAGTTCAATCGTGGCAAAACCTGCGGGCAGCCAAAGAACGAAAGCCACAAATTTGAAATAATATGTTGGCTGGTGTCATTAGCCCCATCTCGTATTAAGAACGCCCAAAGCAGCGCATTAAACTAATTTCAAAAGCAGTTTTCGAAAAACAAAAAAACAAACAACAAGCCTCTTTCATATGGACTCGAGTGTAACATTCAAAAGAGATCCCTTTCCTCTGCGTCTGACTTGTGACTGGTGGTGGTGATTTACATATTTTATTGTATGATAGTAAAAGCCTGTCCAAGCCTCGATAGGCACACAGAATACAGTCAGTTACGTGGTTCTTTGTTCTGGGATGATGGATCACACATTCGCTATTAAATGGAAAAAAAAAACAAATTAAGTTACGCACGCGTGACGAAACACACGGGAGAGGAAGTATTGTTCGTTTATTTAGATACAACATTTTCTTTAGCTGCAAATTAGAATAGCATTAGCAGTTTTTGTGCAGAATACACAGCAATACTGTGGACCACAAAGCATTGCTTACAACGGTCTACTTGCAATTTATTATTTCCCCAGTAAAAATGGGCTTTGTTTGGTGGAGGAGAAGGCTGGAGCGTCCGGGCGATGGGTCATGAAATCAATTGCCAACCGAAGCCGTGCCACATCTGGGGTGAAAGTTTTTTTCATTTTTAAGTGAAACGAAACAATTGCGCACAGAGTTGTAATTACACGGAGCGACTCGTGCAGACAGCAGCATTGTTGTGGAGGACGAGAACTCATCCATTTTGATTGCACACTAATGAGGGGGGGAATCAAGAAGGTGCAAGAGTTTTTTCAATTATGGCTTTTTGATCGATTTCTTTTGAGAAAGTGATAATTTAATGGACTGGGCGGTAAAATGACTTCACTAGGTGATGAATCTTAAGACTTTGTGATGTCGAGCGATGTACAGCAAGAGAAAGGACCAACATAAAAAACACTCACGTTTTTATAGAACTCGCAGATGTTTGGCCAAGCTTTGCATTGGACTATTTTAAAATGTACTTTTTAAGCCATGTAAAACTCTATTTTGCTGCTGGTATTCACTTCAGAGTTCAACGGAATCCAATCCGATTAGAACTTGTGCGTTCCTTCAAAAAAAATATTATCAAGATCAAAACAAGTTATGAAGATCTTTTCTTAAACAGTGATGGATGCGATCGTCAAGCTCAACCAAGGCGATTCTTTAATTGGTTTCCATTACTGAGCACTTTTAACAAAGACGGAGACTCAATGTATGTTTGTAAATATTTAGAGAGAATCGAGACCCTTACTGCATCCGGTTTTCTGAGAGACGATCTTTAAACCATTAGATTAAGGCTCAGATAAGATGGTGCTGTACTTATCATGACATCAGGACCAACAACGTCAGTGGTGACGCCATTTCGAGACAAAATCACATGAAAGACGCGCTTGATTTGAAATGAATGTAAGGTAAACCAAAATGTATTATGTATATCTTGAGATGCCTAAACTTTTGCGAAAACAGTCAGTTTAGTTTTGATATTTGATAAGCCATGGAATGCTTTACACCTCCTCAAGATTACGGACGATTTTGTTACGAAATAGTTCGGCATTGATATAAACGTTTCCGGTCCTCCTACAGTAAATGGTGAAACATTAAGACATTAAGCTGCTCGCCTCGAATCAACACGGGACGGAAAATGTTCCGGAAAGTTTTTTTTTTTTTTTTTTATTTATTTATTAGTAGAATGCTAGTGACTTAACAATTTTTTGCTTTAAATATTTAAAATGCAGGCACATATCTAACATTTTTCAAAATAAATAATTAGGCATCATTCTGTAGCACTTATACAAGTAACTAGAGGCGAATGATCCTTCCATTTGATTTTACATATTAAGCAGGTGTGGGGTAAATTCATGTTTAACAATATAAAAATAAATAAATAAATAACAAAAAATCATAAATGAAAAATTCAAATGCTTAAACATACAAAAATAAATAAATAAGAAAATAAATAAATAAGAGAAAACAAAGATGCTTAAATTTCAATCAAAATCATTGCAATTTGAAACATTTAAAAGTGAGGTTACAAATTATCAATCCGAGCTTAAGTATACTTTGACCGCTGAACTATCCATGCTAAAGAGACATTTTTTTACTTCGCTTAAAAATAAAGAAGGTTGCACTATTGACCTCAATACAAGTGGCAATTTATTGAAAAGCCTAGGTGCTTTCGCAGTATAAAAGTTTGAAAAGTGCGTTTTCTTAGATAGAGGAGTATTTACAACTGACATACTATTTGCTCTTAGTGAATATATATTTGAACTTCTGAAAGTAGCGCTGTAACCGCTCCGCATGAAGAAAACTTTAAGAACTTTAAAGATGTAAAGATGTTTTATTGGCAGAACTCGAAGACTAAAAAACAAAGGCCAACTACTGGTTAATCTATTAGCGTTACAAATAATTCGCATAATTTGTTTTTGAGCAATGTTCAGTGTTTCAATTGCAGTATTAGTGTTTAGCGAACCATTGTCTGAGTATATTTAAATCCATATGAAGCTTAACTATTGATTCAAACAAGTTGTTATTAGAGTATGTAAAAGCTATATCATCAGCATAAGCAGTTATATGGCTATTAAAATTTTGTTTAAAAAGAAAATTAATATAGATCAAGAATAAAATTGGTCCCAGTACAGATCCCTGAGGAACGCCAATAGTCATTTTTAACTCCTTACTGAAGATTCCATCAAGTTTCACTCTCTGACTTTTATCCGACAAGTAAGAAGAAAACCAATTATCTAAGTCCTACCTGCTACAATTTATCTAAGAGAATATCATGTCAAGTCTCGTAGTACTGGTTTATATGATAACGTAGTCGTTGGGGCTGAAGATGTCGCAAATGAGCGGTTAATGTCATTGAAAGTTCGTCTCTGCAGCACATTGACTTCAGTCAAAGAATTGAAGATGTTTGTGCGGTCCTCCAGACCATCAATTCCATCAACACTGCCTTACATGCGACAATGGACGATTTGAAGGGTTACCGCGTAGCCTTATGTCTCATTCTAGCAATCTGCACATGAAAAGAGCTCGATAACTTGTTAACAGCTGGAAGTTATCGCAAAAACGAAAACCTATAAGCCGAAATGGTCATCAACAATGGCTTGACCGATACCATCTTCAAAACTAACAGAAAAAAAACGTTAAAATTTTATGAAACTATATCATTTAATTTTAATTTTTTTTTTTTTTGAGCCACCCTGCTTAATTTTATAGAATAAATCTGAAATCAATTAAGATTAATTAATCAAAATCACAAGACGAGAGAAATTCAAAGTAATTGTACAAATAAAGTATGACCTAATTCAAGAGTCTGTCTTCAAGCTTCTTAGGCTAGCTATTGTTCAGAACAAGTTTGCTAAGTTGTTGAATTCAGAAAACCGATAGAAAA
Source organism: Orthonevra nobilis (assembly GCA_963555765.1). Classification (NCBI taxonomy): domain Eukaryota; kingdom Metazoa; phylum Arthropoda; class Insecta; order Diptera; family Syrphidae; genus Orthonevra; species Orthonevra nobilis. Next base: position 125,994,931 of record OY743225.1, on the reverse strand, counting down.
AAAATTCATTTGCATAAGTTCGGAATCCACTCAGCCAATCTAACCTTTGGATCGCGAATAAGAATAACAAAAAAAAATACAACTTGCTTCGGAAGCTTGACAAATTACATTCTTGTCACGCAAACATTCGATAGACAAAGAAATAAATTAAAAGCGGGCGAAACGCGTGTAGATTGAAGTCCAGCGATATGCGTTTGCTACTGCCAAAACCACTCATGCAATAATTATATATTTTTTTTTAATTCATCGGCCATAAATGAATTGCGGTGAATGTACCAATTAGGCAGTCGCATATTGGAAATAGCCTCGTTTCACGTCTATTATGCATGGACTATCAAATCACGCGATTACTTTTGTACGAATCGCCCATAAACGAGCGCGGCATCACGTGTGTCTCTTGCCCCACCCTAAAACCATAGCTATTAACAGTAAGTTTACTGTTTGAAACAAAAGAGAACGTTGTAATAGTACACAATCGAGGTCTTTTGCCTGCATTGCAGCGACATCAAAGACCCACATCCACGCTGGCGTCTTCAATTCAAAACAATCAATTGGTAAAAGAAACTCTCCAAAATCAATGTCTTTCCTCGCCTCTTAGTTAACCGCATGTAACGTTAGCCTAGAAGTCAGGCCTAAGATTGACCCTTACGATATGTGAAGACTGGGACATATTTCCACGACAAAATGCACAGATAGTTAACAAAAAAATAAATAAAAATAAAAAAAGAGGTACCTCAGGGTACTATTCTTACACTCTTGCTATTGCATCTATGAGCAGAGGAGCATAGTGTTTCCTCGCCGCGCGCTGTAACCTGATTTGTGTGAAAATTCAACTTCTCCTTTGGTATTGTTTCAATAAGATTCTATTTAAGATAGAACTGAAACCATCTTATGGATACTTCTTGACTCTGGGTGACGACAGCCCAAGCAAAAGACTCGACCGTATCTAGTCCAATAGCTTTCCTCTGTTTTTTTTTTGTTTAAGTAGAGAAGATTATCTTAAAGAGGAGAAGAGTTCATGTATTCATGAGATTTTTCGCATCGATTCTGGGAAAGATGAGGCAAGAATTTAAGGCAATCGATAGAGATACTTGTGTTTGCTTTTGACACACAGGGAGGTGGGCTTGAAAGAATCTTTTGATTTTCATCTTGACTGTGTGTGTTTTTTTTTCTTCTTGTGGCGTTCTTTGTTTTGTTGTTGCCTTTGTTGGGAAATAACGTAAATAAAACATGATGTAAATTTGTATTTAGTTTTTACATTTTTAAAGTTTACTTTAGGGAACATTACATTAGGTGAAGACTTTGATGAAGTTCAACTTTACGGGATGCGTTTAAATAAAAAACCCATTATGTACTTCACTATGCCATTAAATCAAAATTGTATAACAGACCCAAAACAGCTCCTCTTTAAGAGAGGTTAAGTCTTTTGGAAGCCTTACTAATGTAACAATTGAAAGGTATCCGGATAGTGGCATGAAGGTAAGAAGATTCCCAAGCTTACGTTAAGTTGTGTGATTGTCAGTATGGATGGCAGATTTTGGTTTTGCTCCACTATCATAGCTTTCAATGAAACAGGTGACGCGCCTATATGCCTGTCAAGGAGAATGGTTCCAAAACATGGAATTTTACTTTAAATGTCTAGAGGAGTGGAAGAAAGTTAACTCAGTTGAAATCTGCTGGAATACCTAACGTGTGAAGGTGCCTTTAAGCTTTGCCTCGTTGCGAATGAGGGAACTTCTAAAAGCACCGGACCCAACAAAAAAGAGACAATATTTTGGAACTGTCTTCCCCTTCTTACCACAGAGAAGAATCTAACTCCATGAAAATAGTAGTCCAACAATCTTTTAAAAAGATGCTCACTTGTTACAGGAAAACTAATTTCAAGCATGGAAAACACTCACTTGAATTGGAAAAGTCAAAGCGATAGCTAGAAAATTGGGAAAAACTAATTCATAGCCGATAGAAAGAAGAAACAATACAGGTTTTGCTCCTTCATGTCACAGAGATTTCATTTGGCAGTATTCAGAGGATTCTTTACAACAAACTTCACACCAAATAAGTTAATGCTAACCGCCAAACAAAAGAAGAAACAAGTTGATATTACAAGCGCAAATCTTGAGAACTACCAAGCTGACGTGGACAGATTGTTGAGGCTACGCATAACCAATGATGGATCTGGATTAATCATTTTGAATGTGAGGTTAAACAAGAAACTATGACGTGGAAACGCAAGACACAAGACGACCTGGAAAAGGGTGCATCTAATATAGGCTCTTTCTTCGCAGACCAAATCAAAAAATTTTGAAACAGAGGTGAACTCAACTACGAGCTGGAGTGCTTGTTTCACCACGGCAACGCACCACACATAATAAAACTTGAAGTCAGGTGGGATCCTTCTTGTACTGTCCTCGAAATGAGCGATATTCTGGGGCTGTTATCCATATTTGTTCAGCCATGGCAGCCCTTCATTTCGAAAAAGATCTAATTGAAGCACAGTAGAAAAGAGACTATGGTTAAGTCTGTCCTAGGATCTCGAGTCGAGTCATTGTGGAAGTGGATTTCAAAGATGTAAACGGAGGCGTAGAAACTTCTGAAATTGTCTCTGTGGATTCAAGTGAGCGGAACCTAGTATGCCCGCAGAGCATATGTGGGAGTCGTCTGCTGGGCAAAAAGAATTCTGAAACTGCAAAAATAAGCTGGGTGGCGAAGTTGGTAGAGCGCCTGCCTTTCAATTGATTCAATTGATAGGTCCCAGGTTCGATTCCTAGAGTAGTGGTCTAGTTTTCCGAATCTGGTCCAGTCACCATTTGCCATTGGGATCAAGTTAATGGCACTATCACTGGGTTGGTCGACCAGTGATAGTTGTCTGACTAATGTGGCGTTGTTTTACTGAAAGTGGTTAGTTCGACAAAGAGTTCGCTTTGGGACGAGTGAACGAATGTAGAATAAAAGGCAGCCTTGACTTCGGCTCGTCTAATTCAGCCACTTAGTTATGCACTTGTCAATCGTGTCAAAGTTAATAAAGCTCGTAACATCTACTCGTCTAAACAAGGGTACACTCCACACTGGCTTTTTTTTTCTGTCGATGACGTTCTCCGTGCCATTTTATAGTTCCTCGAGTTAAAAAATAAATAAATAACACAAATTAACATTGACTTAATGCGGTTTCAACTGTCATCGGTTTATCTTCCATTTAAATCGATTTCAACCCGAAATAGGAACACAAATTAACAATTCTAATGAATAGGTTTCCCATCTTTTTTTGGCTTCTTTCAATTCTCATCTAAAAGGAAGATTAATAAAATGACTAAAAAAAAAAGGAAAGAAAGAAAGAAAAACAAAGCAAATTCAATGAGAAATCTTCTTCCCAAAGACGGAACTAATTGGCTGCATCAATAAACAATGTTCCGACAGAGAAATGATGCCGGCTGATTGGAATCAGCTCGATGATTGTCGTAGGTTAAGCATAAAATTTATGGACATACAGTGCCCATCTTATATGATATTTGCCACAATAAAGCATGCCAATCTTCCAATGAAGTAAATTAGAATTCTAGAACAAGCTCTCTAAAGTGGACAGATACAGTGATCGTTTGAATTTAAATTTGCAGTCGTTGCCGCATTACAATAGCTGTGTTGTCTTGTATGGACTAGAGTTGGAGTACTTCACAGATGATTAGGTCCGCTTTGTGACCTGGAATCGATGAACGTGTGTGCTGAGGCACTGTGATGATTGCATTGCAGCATTGTGTGCGCTTGTGCACGTGAAACCCAACTGATTTGATATTTTTTGTGTGTTTAGGCTTTTAGCGTAGCGATTGCACGAGGCCATGTCTAAGCGTGAAGTGTTTGATTAATTTTAGAATCACTCGGGCATGTGGGAAGATCACACTCGATTCGCTGGTTCCGAGGATTTTGACGCATCAAAATCATACACACGGATCATTTGATATGCGTTGAGGCAGGCATAATTTGGTTGGAGGTAATTACTTCAAGGGAAGATTTGAAAATGGAAATTTACGACTCGCTTCGATTACAAAAGATTTCCTGGAGCGAAAGTTTTGTAAAACTACGAGGGATTCCACAGTTTTTCATCTTTGGTTCACAGCTAGGTTGTAAAGGTTTTTCTTCTTTCTTGATCTAAAAAGGGTGGGCCATCTGTTGATACTGACAGTTCTTATGAGGTCGAAAATTGACAGAAACTCAGAAAAATATTTACGCGGTACTTAATTACTAAATTAATCGATTTACGTTTAAACAAGGGGTTAACTATTACAAAGTTATTATCGGCCCATTTCCAACTTCTTCAGTTTGGCTTCGTGCCAAAACAGGCATCCAACGAGCTTTTGCAAGCTAGTAGCTAGTCAATTGAATTAGGAGCAGTCATTTGAATAAGATAAGAAATTCTGTAGCTAGCCGTAAGACATTCTAGTCTTAACAATAAGGAAACAATAGTTGAAAAATATTGAAATGTTCTTTGTATAACCTTTTAAAATAAAAACCGAAAAATGTTCCTATGTGATAAGCTTCCGCCCTCATCAGCGACTGTAGAAATGTTAGCTGGAAACACTCAACACAGCAACAAACTTTAAAGACTTATATGACTTCAATAACCTGAAAACATTCACCGTCTTCAAATGACTTCAATGGAAAGTGATCTCATGGCTTTAATGAATGCCGAGCAATTAAAAAAATTGCATTTATGTTGTGTGATTAACGTTGAACAATCATGAGGTTCAACGGAATGATGAATTTTTATTTTTTTTTGAGTTGGAATTGAAAAACAATAATTTTTTGACGCAGGCGACGTTCACACCGTCACTCTTCATCAAAAGCCCGTCATCGAAGCTTTGACGGCGATAGAATGAAGGCTAAATCGGTAATAAATAAAATATAAATAAAAAGACAATGCTGTCGACAAAAAATCGATCCATCGATTAACATCTCGGACGAAACGAACGGCCCGTCCTTCTATGAAGCTTAATCTTTCCAACTGGAGGCAGCGTGGCTACCTACCTCAAAGGAAAGATATAAGCTATAAGAAAGTAAGAAAAATTCGAGCCCAATCCCGTTCAATAAACTTTTCGGGTATCCTTTAGAAGCAAGACACTGGAAGGTCCTAATTGCAAAAAATCTTATAGGACTACCGGTTGGAAATGTCGTTTTTTTTCAAAAATCAATGCTTTATTGATGAAAAATTGATATAAATTCAATATTTAAAGTATTGCCCATCGCTAGCCACACATTTTTCCCATTTATCTGGCAATTCATGGATACCCGATCTGAAAAATTCGACCGGTTTGGCCGCAATTCACAAATTGATCCATTTTTTGACATAATCGAAATGACGGAAGTGCTGCTCAGCCAGGCCATGTTGCATCGATCGGAAGAGATAGCAATCGGATGGCGTAAGGTCTGGACTATACGTCGGGTGGGGTAGGACATTCCATTTGAGCGTTTTAAGGTAAGTTTTGACGACATTTGTAACATGTGGCCGAGCATGTTGCAAAATAACTTTATCGTGTCTTGCGACCGTTTCCGGCCGTTTTTCTTTCAGTGCTCGGCTCAAACGCATCAATTGTCGTCGGTAGACCTCGCCTGTGATTGTTTCATTCGGTTTTAGTAGCTCATAATACACAACACCCTTCTGGTCCCACCAAATGCACAGCATAACCTTCAGGCCATGAATATTCTGAACGGCCGTCGATATTGAGGCATGTCCGGGGTATCCATACGTTGCCCGAAGTTTTGGATAATCGTTTGGATGCAAAAAAGACTTCTTTTCGAACATGCGAAATCGGCGTTCGACGTCTCGTGGCATTAAATTCATACGGCACCCAATGTCCTACCTTTCGGATCATTCCCATTGCTTTCAGACGATCGGAAATGGTTTGCTGAGCGACTCCAAGTGATTTTGCAAGTTCTTCTTGCGTTTGTGACGGATCTTGATCGAGCAATGCCTCCAATTCATGGTTTTCAAACTTTTTCACCTGGCCGGGGCGTTCTTTGTCTTCGGTGTCGAAATCACCATCTTTGAACCGCTTAAACGACCGCTGACACATTCTAACGTCTAAAGTATAGCCCGGGTAAACTTCGGTAAGCAATTGTTGCGCTTCGGTTGTTTTTTTCTTTAAATGAAAGAAGCATATTAAAACTTCCCGCAAATGTTGTTTTGATGGCACGAATGTAGACATTTTATGGCTTTACAAAAACTTGTGTGTTTTCACTAATGACCAATGACCTAGACTGATATAATTACACAATGACATGAAGTTTCTGATGTGACAGCTGTCATGGTCAAAATTCACCGCAGAGTTATAGATATGAAGTTGTCTGCAATAACGATATTTTTAACCGGTAGTCCTATTAGTTTAGATATTCGACTTTGTTTTGTCATTTTTTTCTTTCTTAAGAAGGTATTGAAGTACCATGATCTGATCTTTATTTTAGGGCCAAGATTCTTGTTCTGATGGTCTTAGATCAATCAATTGCCACATGAATATTTTCCCTGCCTGCTTTGCCTTGCAAAAGCCCATATGGCACGAATGCATTGGAGGATTTTAAATTTGTTTATGGCATTTTTTCTTAGTTATGACAAGTTGTTAATGATGCGGTTTTTTGGAATTAACCATGTCTTGATGAAAAAAAATATTTCTTTTTTTATATTTTTTTTGTCAGCGTGGTGCCTTCACAGCAGAGTTAACGACATCATCATTTTAAACTGTTGCCAACATGATCTTGTAAGAATCCTATAGGGTAGTCACCATCGCTGATCGACCACTTCAGTTATAGAGCCACTAATTTGTTACTAAAAGTTTCAAAAAGTGGCTTAACCAGATTCGAAAACTAGAAAAAAGTTTCAAGGCTTAATTTAGAATCAATTGAAAGAAGACCTATCAATTGAAACCAGGAGCTTTACCAACTAAACCAACCAGCCACTTTTAAATGTCAAAAAAATAATTTAAATAAATATTAATTTATTTAAGTTTTTTTTTTTTTTGACATTTTTGTCGATAAAATTATTCTCCGGATTTCCGATAAAATATTATGTCACGACATTTAATAACCGGATACGGCACAGAAATAAAAATATATATATATATATAATTTGTATTTAATTGTTCATCTTCCATTTAATTACAATTAATTATGCTTTCAATTATCAACAGCCACAAAGCCAATTAATTTGTTCATCTATGAAGGAGAATCGCTTATTTCTTCATTCTAAATGACTTGCATACGCAAGAGAATATGAGTTCTCCAATAAGCTTATTCTAATTCTAAAGCGTGTAGATACATCCATAGATAATGTATCTATTCATAGGCAGTAAAGAAATCGCAAACTATTGCATCATACAATTTCTAAATAACATTCGTTCTCTGTGTAATCTCAAAGTCCATCCCTTGTGCGGCAGTAAATAGTTATAGCTGCAGCCGTCTAATAACCAAGAACTTTTTTTTTTCATTTTACAAAATTAAAAACTATAAAAAAAATCAACGTTCGTGATAACTGTTATCGCGCTTTGTTGTGTCTGGCTTTTTTAACAGATAGTTGAGTATAGGTAAATAGTCAGACAACTTTAAGTGTAAAAAAAAAAATAAATAAACAAAAGCAAAAAAAACAAAAATTAAATTCCTAAACACGCTATTCTGCGACTAAAGAAGGCGAAACATTCAACAGTAGCGTCAAGCGTCTGCATGAGATTAAAAAAAAAAAAAAACTATATGTATACTTGTATCTTATCGTACGTATGTATCGGACAAAGGTGTTGGTGATGCTCAACTTTGGGTTTATTATTAGAAATTGGTTTTTGGTTTTTAGCACCATTTCTGGGGCTAGAAGTGGATGGCCTTACGTAATAAAACAAAAAAATTCTAAATGAAGGCGAACAAACAAAGAAAGGGGTGGGTGGTCAATCATCGTTTTCATTTATGTTTAAAATTTTTAATTTTTTTTTGTATAGAGTCTTATCGATTGAATTATGAGGTTGTTTTTATTATTTAAAAATCCAAGCCAGATGCATTCGAATGAATGTTTTTACGACCTTGGCACATGAACGCGCTGCGATAATTGTCACAAAGACGCATTAATATTCATTCGTTATGTGTGAACGCCTCAGGAGATGTGTTGATAATAATTAATTAATATTTAATTATCAAAAATCTGTCTTTTAGCCAGAAGTTAATAAAATTGCTCTCAATATTGGCTTACAGAAATTTGAAGGTTTTGAACTTGTCAATTGAATGCAAGGCTGGACATGTGCGTCTAGAGTCTGGATCATCACTCAATGTGTAGAGAAATATTTAAATTCGAAGATTTAAGCGAGATTTAAACTCGCAGATATTTTTTTCATGAATGAGGTTAGCTTAAGCCTCACTTTAACAGAGACATGTTTTCAGCAATCTTGTTTTGACCTCCTCGTTTCCACGAATTCGGTAGAAATCAAAAATGGTCCAACTCTTAAAGAGCAAAACGTCTTACCCAAAATAGTATCGCCTCACAATTACTAATTTTAAGTCTCAATCTGGGCTTTCAAAAATTAAGATGCTGGCTAATATTAAGCTTTCTTATTTATATCTGGCAATTAGTTCTCGCAAACTTGTCGGAGCTTCCAGAACCTGCGGTTTGTTCTCATAGACCTCTGACAGATAGAAGGCTGGAAGTGCCATCTTGCCGAATCTTGACGGATATTGAAAATCGCCAAACAGAGTCATAAGGAGACGCATCTTTCCGAATGTACATTCAGTCACAGTAACCTGGCTACACATGGCGTTTTATGGGTTTATTTTTTTTTGTAATTTGACATTTCTGCACTCAAGTAATTCTAAAGGTACAATCTCCGGCGAATGTTTATGTTGGCGGTTACATGGATCGATTCTCGGAGCTTTGCTTTTCACATTTTTTAACCAATCGATTTTCTGTCGTGAGGCACTGAAAAATGTACGTATCCAGATGATGTACAAATTCTTCTTAACTATTGAATCGCTGGTTTAAGGGGGGAAATCACAGTAGAACACAAACAAATAGGCATATTTTCGGGAATTAATTTTGGCTGAATAAAAGTATCAATCGAAAATCTGTAACATAGGTTTTATAGCAATACTTAAAAAGTACGAAATGTAATTTTTTCAATAAGAAATATTTAAAAATGGCGGCTGCGCAGCATATGCCCCAAGGCGCCTATTTTTGAAAGCGTGTCGATGGTCGAAGACGAAGACTCCTTAATTTTTGACCTAAAAGAAAACACCAAAATTTTTAAGTTTTCATATAACAACAGCTAGCGAGCTACGTAGGATTTTTTCGCTATATTGATTTTTTACAAAATGGTGCATGTTTGAAAATAAAGTTAAATTTTTGACAAAAAAATAACGCCATAAAATCGTCGATAAAAAAAATAAGCCATATAAAATAAAAAAACCTACGTAGCTCCTTGGAGAAAGATATTTCGAAGCTACTGTCAAAATTTCATGTCGATCGGTAAAGATTTGCTCGAGTTATGTCTTCGGCGAGTTCAAAAAAAGTGGTTTCGAGAAAAACGCGTTTAGAGTTTTAAGAACTGAAAAACCAGATGAAAACATATGAGCATACCGGAGAGGCGTTACCGCAGAGTGAAAAATTTGGTCATTCGGACACTTTTGCCGTATTCCATCATTTGGTAGGTATATTATTTTTTAAGACCCTAAAGCACCTTTCAAACGAAAACATTTTTTTTCGAAAAATTGAAAATTTGACTGTGATTTCCCCCCTTAAGATGCAACAACAAAAACTTTATACTCACTTTTGATAACCTTATCCTACTTTCGTGCAAAAAATTGGGCTTTGCATTTTAAAATTTCAGACCGAATTTTTTTGGCTTTGTTGGATTTAAGAAAATCTGAATCGGGGCAGAATTTCAAGCAAGTCATAACTACTTACTTACTTATTATTTAGGCGCCTTTGAAAATGGCATTCACTTTTATTGGGAATTCCAGGATTTACATGAATATCATGATTGTAAAAGTAACCTTCTAATGAACACCAACGTCTTTGAAAACCCACATTAAAGCCCAAGAAACCCCAAGATCGACCATGTCTGCAGAATAACTGATGAAATTGAAAAAGTTCCAAAAAGGATATTAATTAAAGTGTTTCGATATGAAGGCTTTTATACGACTCAAGATTAAAAAAGAAAATTAAACCTCATACTATGCAAGAATTTAATATTTAATTTGTTTGTTTAAACAATGATCGGTATATGAGGCTTAACAATTGCGCTTCCAATTACTACTCCACACGCTTTGATTTGAGTGTCAACAAAAACAAGACGACGCCATCCTCTCAAAATACAAACAATTAAGTCGACATTTATGCACAAATAACCCGTTACATCGCGTCAATTTCACTTTACAAACAACTTCATAAATGACAACAACTACGGCAGCTATTTCATCATTCATACACAATTTTTATTCTATTTTCTTAGACATTCATTCACCTCTAATGGTATATATTTAAGAAAAAAAAAAATGAAGACTTGATTACCACCTACAATTAGCAAAAAAAAATTAAACAGTGATTATACAAAAAAAATACAGACGCTTAAATCAGAACCAAAATCGGCACGTTTTCTATGAGTAATCGCACAGTACAGTCGTGGCAAAAAGTTAAGCACTATTTGCACTATTTGCACTTTTTACAAAATTTAACATTAACTCGTTAGTAGAAAATAAAAACGTTGATCAAGGAAAGTTGTATTTGTTAATTTTTTTTTTTGCAATTTGTCAAAATGTATTTACTTTTTTAAATTAATTAAAATATATGAATGTATAAATTTAAACTCTTTTCGAAATCGAAATTCCGAGTTTTGCGTATTAAATCAAAGAATTATTATATTATTCACATAATTGAAAAAAAAAACAAAATTAATTTAATAATTAATCCTTAGTGCTTAATTTTGGCAAAAATTGGCTGCGGACCAACAATTGATTGCTTTGTTCTAAAATATTATTGACGTCAATGTTTGAATTAGATTTGCAATCATGTAAACTTTATTTTTAAAACAAAGACTCGCGACAATGTAACGCAATTAACAATTATGACAAGTTTTCTTTGTTACAAAATTTTGACCCGAATAATTTCATCATATTTAATTATTGTAGTTTCTTTCGCACTTTTTTTTTTTTATTCACTTTCCGTTTCTATTGCGTTGTGTGAATTAGAAACAAAAATATGTGTCAACACGCGCTATTGTTTTTTTTTTTTATGGACGCACTTCTGTTAAATTTTTGATTTGATTTTTTTTTTCGTTCGCTTACCAGTAAAAAAAATTATTATCTTAATTTGAATGATTTATTCCTGGGGTAACGCTCCTAAGTCCGCACGACGACAATGCCAACTAAAATCACCAGAAACAATTTCCAATTGAAAACTGAAATTATATGCACTTGTTTTTTTTTTGGGTTTGTTCTGTTCTTTAGTTCTTCTTTCTATTCTATTTCACATTTCTTTTTAAGCATCCGAAAAACCAAAAATAAAAAAATAAAAAAACTGTTACAGATTTTTGAATGCTCCTAGGTACTAGATGTTTTCTCTTTCAATGCAATTTTCTGTTTGAAAAACTTTTTTTTGCGGCAACTAATTCTATGTTGTATCTTTTTTTTTTTGCGTTCTCTACACTGTTCGTAATTATTTATTGTTTTTGCTTTTTTTTTGTTTATATACTTTGGAGCTTTTTTTTCTTCTTGTTTCTTGCTTCGCTGAAATCGTAACGTTGAATGTCAAGGGGAGCTGCGCAAAGTTTGTAAAAAAAAAGAAGAACAAAAAAGAAAGGAATCAAAAGCTGATAAAATGTTTGTTTTGTTTGCGTGATCGTTGATGTTTTTGTCGTTGTCTTTCAATTTCTCATTTTTCTATACAAACTCTTTTGTGTGTCATGGAAAAAGAGAATTTAGGAAAATGTAAATAAAACTGATCATTCATTGAACGTCTGATCGTGGTGGGGGAAACCAATGGGAGCTTTTACATGGGGCACGTTTTTGGCGAAGCAAAAGAAGGAAATAAACAAAAGCAATGCGATGATAAATTGAATACATAGGTAAAGAATTTCGTGTTCCACACAAAACAAAGAAGAATAAAAATAAAAATACTTTTTTTTTTTTTTTTAAATAAAAAGAGAAGGGAGTGGAGTGGAGAGTGATCGTTGTTTGATGATGTTTCAGATCTTTTTATTTGTTTTCTTCCCTTTCGAAGACACTTGAAGTAGTAAGTAGGCTAATTTCGAATGTGAGGAGGAGTTGCATAACTGAAGAACAATTTCACTTTCTAGGTTATAGCTTTTTTGAAGAGTTTTGAAAATGGGTTTGATCTATAAGTCTAATAAGTTCTATTCTCTTTCTCTTTGAAAACTGATGATATAAGCCATTTTTGATATGTTTATGCCTTCCACCACCTCACCCCAGCCAGCTTTTCCTTCATGCAGGAAAAGTAAGACTGGATGGGATATACATAATCCGATCTGATTCCCTTGAAGCGGAGCATCGCAACAGTAGATAAAGGCTTCATCATGACAGATTCTGAAACGTCCAGTCTGACAACCATGACACCCTCAGGACACCAATCAAGATGCAGGTTTTAGGAACGCGTAGTCAGTACGCACGCGGACGAGGTAGTCAGTCAGATGAGCTACCCAGTAAGACGAGGAAGCTATTTAGACGAGCTCGCTAGTAAGACGTAAGATGAACAAGCTATACAGTTAAACGAGCTTACCAGTAAGACGTGCTTGCTAGTTTAACGAGCTAGCCAGAGCTAGCCAATCAGGCAAGCTAGCCAGCAAGACGAGTTTATTAGTTAGACTAGCTAGCCTGGAAGACGAGCTAAGTTAACGAGCTAGCCAGTCAGGCAAGCAAGCCAGTAAGACGAGCTTATTAGTCAGACTAGCTAGCCTGGAAGACGAGCTAAGTTAACGAGCTAGCCAGTCAGGCAAGCTAGCCAGTAAGACTTATTATAAGTTAGAAATGCTAGCCTGGAAGACGAGCCAGCTAGTAAGATGAGCTATACAGGTAGACGAGCTAACAAGTAAGACGTGCTTGCTAGTTTAACGAGCTAGCCAGTCAGGCAAGCTAGCCAGTAAGATGAGCTTATTAGTTAGACTAGTTAGCCTGGAAGACGAGCTAGCTAGTAATATGAGCTATCTAGGAAGACGAGTTAGCCAGTCAAACGAGAAGATTTCAGCGTGAAAGACACTTCATTCCTTTGAAAGTCTATATGAAGCATTTATGGACAGTTCGTTGTAAGAAGACTTCTGCTCATCCATTTAAAAAGGTAGTAAAATGTTTAATACGTCAGTAAAGATTTGCGCGTATAGTGTGCGCTATACCCGCTGGGTTTAAGAATGGAATTTCCTCACAAAATTGTGCCAAAGAGCTGCAAAATCTGCTTTGGCTTGATAGGGGCCGCATCAAAGTTCATGCTTCTTTAAACCAGATTACGCTTTTTGCTGCAGTGCTTTCTAAACATTCCTAGATGTGTGGAAAGCTGAGCATGATCTCAAGCCTCCTGTGATGCTTAGGCTATGTTAGTGTTTTCTCGGTTCATTTCAAGAGAGCAAGTATCTGGTTAAGTCAATGCTCTTAGGTTCAGTGTCAAATTTTCACATCCGCAAATACTAAATCGTTCTCGGATCCAGACTGTAATCTCATCAAATTGATAATTTATTGAAAAAAATGTAGCTAGTGAATGTGACAAAACACATTTGACGGCTGTTTATCAGTTTGAACCAAAATTCAATTCGTATTCTGCCATTTTACGTTTCATTTATTGATTTCGTTAACACAGATCTGTCAAAAACAAATTGACACAAGAGGTTAATTGACAAAGACAGCACGATTGCCAACATTAGCCAGTTTTTTCTGGCCTGCTGTTTTGTGATACCTTGTCCCGAACCTACCCCCAGCCATAAAGATTGTACAGAGACCACTTTCGAAAGTTTATTGAACTGTCAACCAGACTTCGAATCAAATACTCAACATATAAGCTTTAGCAGACGCTATAGTGTCTGGGCTTTTTATTCTCATTTCCTCTGTTTTTTTTATTCCATTTCTCTTTTGGTGGTTGGGAAATTGAGCAAAGCAAACGAGAACAAATAATAATAATAAAAAAAATGGGGGGCTCTATTTTAAATAAAATGGGTTCAATTTATTGCTCGAAACAACCCTATAAATAAATAAATGCTCGTCGTACGTTCGTATTGATGCGATAAAACGAACGTTTATTTGATTAGTTCGTTAACTCTTTAACACAACAATGATACTTTTGGCATAGTTTGCGGTGCGGCATGATCACGTTCCTGGGTGATGATGTTGGCGGAGCTTTAAGTTTGTTTGCTTTTATTCTGTCATTTGCTGTCACATCGAACAAAAATAATTGTCTCTGTCTGTCTGTCGTTTATCTGGGGAAGGGGATGAACTTCGAACCGTGATTGCATGATGCATTTTGCAGTTCAAGGTGAAAACGGGCGTAGGGTGCATTTTATAAGACCGATAGTAGCTGTAGTAAAATGAGTAATTAAATGTTTCGTTTTTTTTTTTTGTTGTGTTATTTTTCCTTTGTTCTGCAATTGGCCTTGATGGGGGTGTATTAAGTATATGCCTGGCGGGAAGCAAAATCGTTAAACAGTTTATAGTGAACTAATTAAAAGTGAAGGGTTCTAGTACATGTTCGGCATTTTTTTTTTAAGCTGTAAGTGGGTAGACACGAATCATTACCTCAAATCTTAGCAAGTAGTTCTCGGAAAGCGTAAGAAAACAGGCAAGATTCGATTTATAAAATGTCGCAAAGGCGCTTAAGGTTCATTCCGAATCAGCAAACACGCATTGTAGTGCAACGCCATTCGTTTAATATCATACAGATCCTTAACAGGCTTGATGTGAATACGTGATTACAGGCAAACCTTTGAAATGTGTTTTGAGTTTGGTCCAGTTGAGAGGACGTGTGAATGACGCTAGAAAATGAAGCTTCTATAAATTGAGCTACATTTTGACAAATCTTTCAAACTCATCTGCGCCCTTGGACCCTATAAAAGGCGGATGAAAATGGTCGTTCCTTTGGCATAGAGTGTGGAGGAGAAGGTTCTAGGAAAAGCTGTACGAACTGTAAAAAAAAGAAGGTAGGATACCTTCCTTGCAGTGTCCTTCAAGCATCAAATATACTTATCCGTAAGCTTTAAATATTAAACAACGAAAATTCGTTTATATGCCAAAACAACTCAGTAAAAC
Organism: Orthonevra nobilis; assembly: GCA_963555765.1. NCBI lineage: Eukaryota > Metazoa > Arthropoda > Insecta > Diptera > Syrphidae > Orthonevra > Orthonevra nobilis. Next base: position 125,979,679 of record OY743225.1, on the reverse strand, counting down.
AATAACTTATGAATGGAAAATACATTAAGCTCTTTCGAAGAATAGACTCTTTCTACTTACAGTTGACCCTGATATGAATTAAACAATGAATTCTATGTGAGTCAATGCTCCGCAATTTGGGGTCTGAATATGTTAACCTTTTATCAATCTTGCTTATTTGGTTTTTTCAAATCTCAAAAATGGCAAATGGGCGACATCTGTTTAGGGTCAATGCATCCTCGATACGGCAAAGTCATTAGTCTATCAATATCCGTGTCAGCCATTATCGCCTACATTGGGCCATTTTTAAAATTTAGCACACACTTTCACCGTCGAAAATAACAATTCGGAATTTTAAATTTCCATCACTCTGCGTCGTTCTTCACCCGTGTCTGAGTGACTTGCGTTATTTCATCAACAAAATTAAGCGTATGCCAACGTAAGCAATCAACTCAAAAGACGTCGGTCAGCTCAGATAGCCACAAGACTCCTGAGCTGAGCTGTTTACCATGAAAAAGAAAACACAATCCATATGATTCTAGCGCTCGAAACTCGAGTTGAAACTAAGATACTGTATCTAATACTTGTTCCGATAATCCCCTATTCTCAAAACACAAAGTGCAAAACCCCTCGGTCGTGTGTACTTTATTTTCGACAAACAATTTATACGTTTGTTTACTGAATTGTTGTTGTTTTATTTTTGTTTTTTAAAGCATACATATAGATACGTTTTTGTTTTGTAAACACAGTCGCGCTAGCTTGCGTCATTCTTGGGGGCTAAGACATTTAAGTGGGCTTTTTTTCGAAAGCACCGCTATCAAAGGCAAAGGAGGATGACCTTTTATCATGCTTTGTCTTGGGCATAGCCAAAGCCAATAGACGAAGACCTCACGCGCCAATTTTTTTTTTTTTTGTTTTTTTACGACCATGAGCCAAGAAAGTGTAGAGGCATACGAGTAACATAAAAACAAAACAAAACCAAAAAAAAAAAACAAACGTATCTATGAATTAAAATGATTTGTTTATCTTAATCTTTTTTACGTTTTCTATTTTCCCACTTTTATGAGAGAGACTTCTTTTGGAGGAAGTACTACTCGATGGGGCTGGATGGAAAGTGGCGCGTTTCGGCATAGAAAGAGGGAAATTTTCAAGACTTTTCGCGGACAAAATCAACTGACGGATGTTTATGTTGAGGTTTTCACTGGCAGATGGATCGAGGGGAAGAAGTGATGCCAACCAAACAGACATTGGAGAGATATTGTTTGACAGGTGGATGACATGTTTAGAGTGTGTTGACGCGGGATGGGTTGCTATATGTTTGGGTAGGGCCATACTGAATATGGCGTCGATTAAATGTGATTCATGTCTGTTTGGGTCTTGTTGCCCAACTTACTGACTCTTTGTATTGGAGTTTATGATTTCGTTGACCCTCGTTGACTGATTTATGGCTGATGGCTAAATGGATATGCAATCGGCACGATTAAACTAGATTTCAAACCGGTTTGGATAAGCTTCCATGTTAGGAAGTCCTACTTTTGGAGATTGCACGAGCCGTTTCATAAGACGGCTGGCTCAAGTTGACATTGATAGAAAATATTTCTCAAGTTATTTTTTGTGTATAAGCAAATAAGGTTGTTTGTTATTTTCTTGGAAATCATCATAATCCTGAGAAAGCAATATATTCATCGCGTCCCTCTTAAAAATGACGATCTTTTGTATTGCAACAATTATCGGCATATCCCTTCTTAACGTCGGTAACAAGAGTCTATCCACAGTAAATTGCGAACGTCTGCAGCCTTTTTGCAAACGCGGTTAATACTTCAACTTTTGTTTCATTGAATGAAATGAAATGAAAAACAAACGATTTTTTCCACTTTTGAACCGCTGTACTCAACCGTTGTTATCATGCAAATCTGCCGTAAGCACATTGCCCTGACAAGTTTTTCAAAAAATCTCTAAATGTCATGAGGCATGAAGAAAACCAAAAGATGGAAAAACCCAAAACTTGGAGTGCATGCCAAAACAATACACAAGAAGTGGGCCCGTCATAGGCGGGGGCAAAGTGCTTCCAATCGATTGTAAGTGCACTACGTTGACATTTACGTTGCTTGGCTGTCATTGTTGTTGAGTTGCAAATTTAATCACCTCACAAGGTATCGGATTGAGTGCGCAGATGTGATCAAAGATTCAACTTTGAATTTATAACAGATCCAAATATGTATTAATCCATTGATGACAGACAGTTTATGACTTTTTACCATGTCTCATATGTCAAATACCTCTCATAAAAATAAACAGAGGGTGAGAATATAATAAAAAAAATAAGATAACAAAATAGGCTAAGTTTTATTTTGTATATACTTGGTTACGAGTACATTAAGAACAAAGAACTGATTTTAGTTGCAGTTTGTTTAAGGTTTCGCCCTTGATAACAGGGAAATTCCGCTCTAATTAGATTTTTCTTGCTGTTGTCAAGCAAGGGAGAGATAACAAATCGAGTGCCAAGTGGATTTAATGACACAATATTGAGGTATTCCAAAATTGTTGATATGTCTAATCAAGAATACTTTTCACTAAAGCCTTAAGTATTTGTTCAGGATGTAAGCAGATGATAAACAAATGAAAATACTTGAAGCTACTGCAAGACAAGGGTATTACGTGACCAAGTCAGCGTGATTGCCGCAAATGTTGACCTAGCGAACTGAAACCAACGCGCACGAGATCAGTTAATTATCACAGGTTGAGAAGGGTCGATTAATTATCAGAAATTGGTCTTTAAAAAACAGTATGACGTATTGAACTTTAGCCAGTCAAAATAGTCAATTAATTGAAGATAATTTTAAGTCATTCATATAATTTGTACTTGTAGTGTAGGAGATCTCCCAGAATGTTAGACGCAAGCGGTGAATGAAAACAATAACTCTACAAGAGAATTTAAAGAAATGACTTAAGTTTTGTTTTAATACTGGAAATAAATCACCTTTGGCGGCGTGAAACGATCTTATAGTGAACTAATGAACTCGCACAGGCCCTAAACTGGGAAAAATAAGAGTTGCAGGATTAATCTTCAGTAGTTCTGGTACCATTCACATCCAGAAATCCGAAAGCATTGTAGTAAATCAACGCATTGTTGACCAACAAGTTGCTGTGTGTGTTGCGTGCTCAGGTGTATAATTGTCTTTTGCCAAAAAAAAGAACAACACCAGACCAATTGACAGGTGCCACTTTCTCAATTATTTTGAAATAGAACAAAGCTAGCCAGCCAACTCTGTCCGCCAATCACCAAAAAACATCACAAACAACCAGTCAATCTAAAGTCAGCTGTCAATTTTTGAAGATTGTTAATTTTGGGAAATAATAGACCTATTAAGGTAAATTCAAAGTGGAAAAAGTTCTACTTAGGCTAAAATGTTTTTTCAATTGATTGGCAGTGCTCTCAAAAAAATTTGAAAAATGATTAATGGCATATTGGATATCTGACATCTAACGCAAAAGACCATTATATGCACCATGCCAACACGATGACGTTTGCACTGCCTTTTTTGGCACAAAGAATGACAATTTTATAAAGAACTTTTTTTTTGACGTAAGCAATTTCATAAGACAACCACGCGCCATGTCACACTACAAGGTTTTTCTTTTAATATACTTATTTACTTAATTCCGACCGATGGTGATGGTTTTTCGTGGTGCGTTAATTATACTTTAGCTGACAGTTACAAAGTAGCTAATTTCGATGTGAATCAAAAAAAGACTTGACAAGGAGAGTTGCCGCAAGTAATGACAGTTTGTGCTGTCAGTCTGAAAACCATTGTCAAAATTTTCACGACTAAAATCTTAATTATCTTTAAATCTCTAGATGAACGAGATGCCAATAAGAGTAGACATAAAGCATTGACGTATTGAAGTTGTCGTTAATAGCTTTCGTTTTTGTAAGTTTTTAAAATACAGCGGTATCGATCCAGTGAGGATTTTCCCGATACAGTGTACGCAAAATGTATAGAACTGGCAGGAGAGAGACTTTTTGGCGTCTTTGTCCACCATGGACTTATGCGCCCTCGAGATAAGGCGTTCTCAAACACAAGTAGACGGAGGTTTTTTAAGTCATTTTCTATTGATGTCTGGTGCAGTTTTAGATTTAACTTTACATGGTGGGCAAATACTTACTAGCCGTACTGTAAGTGTGAAAAATTTAGAACTTCATCATCATATTCCCCTTACATTTTTGAAAATAAAACCATGCCCATTTGTATTAGTCTCGCGTACGTCTTGCAACAGATACTTTTCATAAGTCGGTGCTGACACACTTTTCTTTGCGGTTCTTGACGCTTTTGCCAGCTGATTTAAATGGCTTATGGCGCAAGCACACGCCTTCTCAACAACTACTTCCAATGGAATTACCTAACCTTTCAACCGAGTCGAAGGTCAGCGTACAATGTGATATTAACGGCCAAGTCAACGTCGAGAGAAACAATCATCAAGACAGACATGGGATGAGGTGCGAACGACGGAGGCGAGGAGACCTTAAGTCAACTTGACGTTTGGTTAATTGTAAGCGATTAATATTAATCTTGTTCTACACGAGCGCTTAGCCCCAGAAAAAGCTGTCCAGATGAATAACCACAAACTTGAAGTGTTTAGTAACCAGTTTCCTTATATAGATGCCGCGAATATTCTGATCCGTTGAGGTCAACAGAAAAACAAAAACAAGGTATCTGCGGTTGACGTTTATAGTGCGGTTTCTGATATAATCGGTGAGAAGGAGGCACGAGCAATGTCAATGATTTTTATGATAATTGTTTTCCACACAAAACATCGCTATAATAATTGTAAGGCAATTTGCGCACACTGTCAAGATCAAGGCAAGTAAAGAGTATTGGAAGTATACAGGATCGAAGGACTTTATACTGGTGAGCTCTTTCATTGTAGTTTGTTCACATTCCAGATTTTCAGATCGACAATCGAGATTTCGACTCGTAACTCGCTATTATGCCAACTGTCAACAGAATGTGTCATTTTCAGAAATTTGGGAACAGACGTCGGGCACGTCAGTGAAAACACTGAACTGAATTTTGTATAAACAATTACTGCTCGGTAAACGACGAAGTTCCAACGTCTACCTCCGAGTAACAGAACAAATAGGCCGCGGAATTTCAGACAAATTGCATTTATTTTTCCTTTTCATGTCGCTCAACATTTTTGTTTCCATTTCAAAGAAAAGAGTAGTTTTCAAATACTTGAAAATTCTTAAAAATGTTAAACAATTTAACACAAATTCTCGATTTGATATCCTATAATGCAAAAATGGCAATAATCTTTTGATAGTGGCGCACTTTTCTATACCATATTTTATTCATTATTGTTGTATGTTCATTATTTGATTTTAACAAATTCTTATTTTGAAAACAGGAAATAGGAACTAAGCCGATACAACAACCACTACAACAACGCCACCCACTAGTCAGACTACTATCATTGGTCGACCAACACAGTGATAGTGCCATTCACTTGATCCCAATGGCAAATGGTGACTGGACCAGATTCGAAAAACTAGACCACTACTCTAGGAATCGAACCTTGGACCTATAAATTGAATCAATTGAAAGGCAGGCGCTCTACCAACTTCGCCACCCAACTTAAGCTAAATCTTCCAAACTTTCAAAGTTCAAAGATCATAATCAATGTCGAATAAAATCCCGTGAATTAGGTTAAAGCCAATAGGTCGATATCAAAATCTTCCGTCCCGTTTCAGGCTCCACCCACGGAAGTGAGTTGAAACCAATTACACCTGAGTTTCTCAAACCACTACACAATCTTTCATTCTTCTCCTCATTCTTCCGCTCGCTCTGTGCTACACGCATTATAAGAGTCTTAATATCCTCTTGAAGAGCGAGCAAATAATTAAAAAATTAAAAAAATTCTTATGGACTTTCCGAAATAGTCCTAAAATTGTAAGCACTTCTTTCTACAAAATATAAATCTTCTCAGAGGTATAAAATTAAAGATCACTAAAATCGGTCGCAAAAATGATGGCCATAACCAATTGATTCGCAGTGTATTGATGTCGTGGTTATAGTTACCTGATTAAGTATTTGGCAATGCTGAAGTCGGATTTTCATGCCGAAGTAAATCAGCCAATGGAGAAAAAAAAATATGTTGCGAACTGAGCGAATGCAAATTAGTCGATCCAAATTTCAGTCAATGCCAAAATCCATCTTAGTTTCGAACCATTACACAATCTTTCAATCATTCTTCTAATCATTCTGCACGCTCTGTACATAGGGTAGGCATACTCCTTTGTTAGCGTAAAGCTTTTTTGCCCAGTCTATTCGGTTTTAACAAATGAAATTTAACTTACAAACAAATTTCCAATATTTAAACAAGTTTTCAAACATTTAAAGAAACAATTTTCAACCTAAATCAGTTAAATGCCAAATGAAATAAACTGCAAATCCTTATGTCCCCTACGAAACCTTCCATCCAAAAATTATGTACATTTTTCAAACACCAAACCTTATTATTCCAGCGAAGATGATTAAGCAAGTAGGTCTGCTGTAAAATGCCTCCACTCTGCAAGGCTATAATTAAGCAGTAAACTTCCTCTAATTTCGAAACCAACAAGATACGGATAAATTCGCTTATTCGCCAAGGGACAGGTTATCTTTATGTCTAAACCTCCAGTGTGGAATCTAATGCTCAAGATCCCCCTTCACCCACCATTCCCATGATTATGTCTTTACCTCCACGTGTCTATATGAAGAATCGATATTTTGTTGTTTGGGAAAATCCCGGAACTCAACCGAACAACGTTTGCCCTTGGAAAATCTCTCCAATGTCATGTATCCTTGTAGCCGGCAAAAGTGTCATTTTACTTGTGGCTGTGCAGGGCATAGGTACACATCTGGCAGAGGTCACCCCCTCATTCTAACGCCAAGCTTGTCGTATTCTTTTCTCGTATTTGAATGGAAATAGAAATCCTTATTGGCAAGTGGAGACTATTTCCTTGAACGAAAAATGTTGCCATTTTTTTGGGGTTTCTCGTGGAAATGGTGACAGTTAATGGCGGGTAAGATTCCTTAGACATGCATCGGTTAGCTGATACGATTATGGTTTCGAGCACGAAAAGCAAACAGACGAATTTTTCAAAACCGTGACGACCGACGTACGAAGGTGAAACCTTCCCAATGCACATCAAGACGTAATTTCTTAAATATTTTTTTTTTGGGCGGGTTATCATACTTTTGTACATTCCTTTGTTTTGTTTGTATTGGCAATCTCATGTTACAGAAATTTAACCTTGAATGTTTGGAAATATTTACAGAAGCTATTGTATGTCTGATGGATTATGTTATGCGGGCGATGTGTGCGAACTTGGTTATGCGAATCGTTCCGGCGACTGGGTTTGTGGTATTTCCAAGGAATTCATATAATATGGATAGATGGATCAAATTTTGATTAATTATAGCCGTCTTGGAGAGTGGAATGAACTTGAGCAGTGGATAGCAGTTAAATTAAATAAGTTCAAGCAGTTTTTATTAGGATGTACACGGGGAATATTTTTTATTTAATGTTAAACACACACACTATTCATAGTAGGAGTAAGTGTAATTCGTACTTTAGACAAAACAAATTTGTTTAACACAATGTATCAGAACGAACTATCAGAACGAACTAAAGGATCATTCGAAACGTTGTTGCCGAATAGGTTCATAATCATAGCACCTTAAAAATTAATGAAAAAATGCGACATTTTTTGTTTTTAGCTGTTAAAATTAAGTTTTTATTTTATAACAATTTTTTCCTGTGGCGAAAACATTTCCTCGGTAATTTTTGTGATCACTTTTTCTGCTTCTTATAATATACAAGAGTCCTTCAAGGGGTTATGAACACCCTTACAGTTCTAGCACATAACGCGCAAATTGAATCTCTTTACCCGATTGCACGACCGAAATTTGGTTTAAGCGTACACTGATGAGCAACCCTGCCGAAGAAGGTCTTACTATTAAGTTGACTTAAAAGTGGGTTGCAGTTTTCTGATTCACTGATTTTCATTGTATTTTTAGAAAAATTAATAGTTGAAAAAAATAAACGATCATAAAAACGCTTGAGTTCGCATTCAGTAGGCCCAGGACAGCATTTTGGATGACTTTGTTGGCAATGTTGTCATTCCAACTATCGTCTTTCGGCTTTAGCTATGTAATTGTCATTTTTTGATTGCCGTTGTTTTTTTAGTCGCACGGACTTCGATGAATTTCCAGTGTGTCCTGATTTGCCAAAACTAGGCAATGTAATGTTTTCCTGCTAAAGGTTCAACGAAAAATATGAAACAACTTGGGAACAGGCTTGTTTCGAAAAAGACAGATAGTTCCCTAAGCTAATGGACGTTTGTCATTGCCACTGATGTGAGTCTTTTAAAATAGAATTGACATGACTATTGTTTGGAAATTATTCATGATTCAAATGTTTATAAAAATGTGAGCTTACTTGCATGTGATTCTTGTTAAGAGTCTATTATCTAACAAACTTACCTGAAAAGAAAAAGAAAACAAGTAAAATTTATATTTCAACTGGAACTATGATAAAAATAACGATAATTTTTGCTATGTAGATACAATATATTGTTATATCGAAGTCTTTTTGGCTTTTTGAACCAACCAAAATATTGGACTACACTGATTTGAAGAATTAATCGAGATGAAAAGCTGGTTGCCCTTTATAATGCATGATATTAATTCTTATTAAAAACCTAATTGTACAGTATCGAAAAGTTTCTTTCTGTAATGAGGAAAACTTCATCAAGGATAACAAGGAGAACCATCGAAATTAAGCCTTCGTTTAAGCTTTGAAATAAAAAAAAATAAAAAAAACAAGAATAATAAATAATATAATAAATCCCTTTTCTTTATAAAATAAAATTAATATTTCAGTAGAAAGATAACATGTAAATTATCATATCTCTGAATGTAAAATGTGCGGTAACAAACCTACTTGTAAAGTTTTGTGATACCAAATAAAATATCTAAAAAAAATAAAAAAGAATAATAAGTAACTAGTCTAACTGGTAGTATCTGACGCAGATGCACGATTTTTTTTTATCATTCACAGCATGCTGATCCAATTGTTTCATAACATACTTCCAAGAGTTCACAATTGTCTTATCCTTAATGAGGAGGTTTGGTCTTCTCTGCGATTCAAAGACATTCTCATCTGCATCATTATTGTCCATTTTCTCGAGAGCAGAGCAACTGTAGTCAACAATTGAACAATTGTTTTTTTTTTTGCCAAGAAGAATAAGAAAGGGTTAATACCAACTTCTCGATTATAAAACTTAATCCAATTTTTATTGAACCAGTTTCAAATAAGTTTTGTTGCTACCATGTCTGTTATGTCTGTTTATGCAGGAATACAGAACTTCGTTACATTTTTGAAGTTTTAGGGAGCCCGAAAGCCAATTTTAACATTGTCCTGTCCAAAATTTGGCTTGAATTCATCAAATATTTTTTCGATGTTCGAATTTTCGATAAACTATGCAATAATTGGCACAATTATTCGGACAACGTTAGTATTCTCATGAATCATTTTTCACTGTTTCGCTGTTCTTGTTTACTTATGATTGGGAAAACTGAGTGTACTACCAAGTAGCGTTTTGAAACACGGGTTCAATTAAAAAAAGAAATGTGTTTATCTGCTTAAGAAAACGAAATTTAGAGAATTAGCAGGCATATGAACACAGAATTGAACGATGTCTCCAAGCACATATTGCAAAACAATAAGACAAATAAATAAAATTACAAAACACCCAACAATGAAGAGTCAGAATTTGTAAGCACATCAACCTAACTCCCAATCTGGTAAATAGAGGCAGCTGAGTCTTGCAGATATTGTTATACAAATGTACTATGAATAAAAATTGAAAATGTGCGAAGCAGTTTTTCATAAAAATCGTAGTTTAAGTGTTGACTCTTTCACTTTTGGCACCTTAGAAAACTGAACTTTTTTTTTAAATTTCATAAGGTTTTTTGGTCAAGTGGTCATTAAAAAAAAACTGGTGAGTGAATCTTAACCATTAGAGGGTCCGTTCAAACATATACACAAAATTTCAGCAAAATCAGTTCAGTCGTTTTGGTAGGAGTTAAGTGTCTTACACACGTACAGAAGAAATCTATATATAAAGAAATTCTTACTATATATATAAATTCCTTCTTTTATCAGAAAATTGTTTAAGGGCGTACTCTAATCAAGAAGCGTGAATTTCATGTAATTTTTGAAGTGTCATAAAAAACAATTAATATTTTTATTAATTTTTATTTATTTTTCCATTTTTTATTAGTTATTTATTAACATAACAAGAATATAGAAAAAAATCAAAAAATAAAAAAAGTTGAAAATTTCAAAAATTAGCAGTTGGTGAAGTGGGGATCTCAAAAAATTGGCGCACAACCATTACCACGATTTCAACCCTCCTAGCAATCTCAAACCAAAAAAAGATTATTAATCTAGAATAATGTCGCAATATCTGGAACTACGGAAGAGTTGGAAAGATTTTTTTTCACAAAATGGCGACTGCCTATTTTTTTACACACAATTTTAGTACCACTTTTTTTGACTGTCGAATTAAAAAAAAAGTAGTATACATAGACAAACCTATAAAGAAGACTCTCTAAAATTTCAGGTTAATCGGTCCAGTAGAACCTGAGAAATCGTGGGTATTGTTTCGAAAAAGACAGTTTCGAGAAAAAAGTGTTTAAAGTTTCGCGTAAAGTTTTTCGTATTTTTAGTCATGAAATGATATTGTAGACTTATATTTATCCAATCTACCATTCCTGCTTCATACAGCGGACTTTTCTCGACTTCGAAAAATCAATTTTCTGCGTGTCTCTCTTCATATCGAGCAGTTCTGGCCTCCTTTGATGCTCGTGTATCTCGGAGCGGTCAATCCGGGCGTTGTCTCATTTCACAGCATTGCTGTGAGATCGCCTCTTTGTTTGTCAACCTGGACGCGTAATCCTTTGCGCTGAGCATTTTTTATCCATTTTAATATTAAAAAAAATATTTCACAATGTCCACGTGGTTTGAAGGTTAGAATTCAACTGATAGCAGCTGGACGTAAGTGAACACTTAATATAAAAGATTCAAGTCACCTTGGGTTCTTGTATTACAATACATACAAAGGACAAAAGGTTTTACTGAGAAGTATGGATTCAGGTAGACGGAGAATCCCTAATGCCTTTTGTTCGATTAGTTCACCAGTTTGGATATAGGATCAGCAAAATACCGATATCTCCGATAATAATTTGAATTTTGAAAAATCATCTTGAAGATATACTATATTCTTGAATAGTTAAACTTTGAAAATTTAAAAAAAAATCGATTTTTTTAAATTTATAGACTAGAGTACCACCTTAATCAGTGTGGAATTTATTTCTGGAGTAAAAAACTTATCCAGTTTATTGGTCAGATTCTAGCGTCTTATTTATCCAAGCATCTTTGACGGTTTGCAAATACGCAACAAAAACTCCCACGTCACATTTTGAATAATTGAAATTTGAATTCATTTAAAACTTAATTTAACAAAAAAAAGGAAAGAAGACAAAATCACGTTCGTTCCCTTACACGGCTACTTCATAACGACTTCAACAAACCAACGGTTTGTTTCTGCTCGAATTTTAACCGAAACTTTATAGAAGGTTGGAATTCCAAAACATTAGATTTTCATAGAAAACTTCAATTGCTAATCGGAGCTTATCTTAAATTTAATTAATTAATTTTTATATCGTCAAAGAACGATTGATGAGAGCATTACAAACTTTGAAAGCTCTGACTGTTTCTCGTGCCCTTGGCCCTGGTTCCGCTAACTAGTACTGAACAGTCCGACTCTTAATAGAGCAGAGTAACCACCCTTATTAAGTTTCGCTTGTGAAGAATTACCTTAACGTATCTAGCAGCTTTATCTACATCATCAATTTATGGCGTAATAAGATAGATCAAAGATAATGAATAAGATTAAAAAAAATCCAAGATATCAATTTGTAATTAGAACAGAGGTGGGAAGGTACGATTAATTATACCACTTTTGTCGCTCCACTGCGCTCGTTTAAACACACACACACGAGTTAATTAGTTTCTCTAGCTCAAATTACGTAAAGTAATTGTGCCGGAAGGCGATTCTGTAATACAAATTAAAGGCAATAATACCAAGAAAAAACGGTTGATTACTTTTCAGTAAAATTCCATATCATTATCAATGAAAATAACACATTCGCGTGTGGGCAAAGTCAAAGTGTTGCTTTCCAGCTTTTTGTCTTCCTACAAAGTGCTAATATCGATTATTGTGCAACGTCTGCTCACAGGACGAATATAACTTCTAGTAGGACATAACATCATAATCTTCTATTGCGCTTTAGGATAATTTTAACTCAGCTTCCTGCAAATTACTTCAACGAAACCCAAAGGAATACATTTGTGTCTAGCTTAAAGTCGATATTTTGCGTTCCACCCTGCTCAATGACTCAAAATTTGTTCCAACCGTTTGCGCCAACAGAATGATTTTAAGTTTAATTGAAATTTCGTCGTCCGCGCAAAATGCGCGCGGGAAATAGGAACGCGTAATAGGTTGATGACACGAAACACCAACATCAACATCGCCTTCAAAGGACATTGTTACAAATACGTGTTTTCTTTGATGTCGTAACGTGTTATTCCAGCGCTGTGACGACATCAGAGCGCCAATTCGGGAACCCCAGTTTCAATCATCATACAGTCAGAATGAGAAGAGCTCGATTCGTATAGGTGAGACAGAGACGGAGACATGTTTTCAAGGATATTCACACATAACAAAACAGACATTGCGCAGATTGAATCTTTTTTCATTTACCCCTAAAGTGCGAGAGTTGACGCTGACGCAATTCATGCACTTCACGCGGCAAAGGAGAGTTTATCCTTTGTTTTTATTTTCGTCCTGTGATTTTTATTTTCTTACCATTCGCCCTCCCCTTAGTGTGAATCGATCCTTTTGTCCTTGTGCTCGAGTGTGCCAGCGAGCAGCTACCTGTCAAGTGAATGTTTGTCCATAACCGATTATAGTTAGACGTATGTAGGTATGACGAGTACAATCTCCAAGGAGGGTGAGTGTTTTCGTAACTTGGACAGCTATCCATTGTTGCATCAGCAGCCAGCTACACTGCGTCTTGGAAATACTTTGTAGAAAGAAATTCATAAGCAAGGAAAACAAAGTAAAGACATATCTGCACTTCGGGGTGGAATCGCTGGTATGGATTGCACTTTAAACCATAGACTAATTAGCGTCATCCTCTTTTGTGACGTCGTTTGAAGTCATCTGTATTGATTTCTTCACTTAAGGGGGCTAGCAGGTACCTATTGAAAGTACAAAGAACTCGGTGCACTCGAAAATGTTTCCGTTTGCCAATATAATTGGCAACAGCGGGCTGGAGGGTTGTTTTTTAAATCAATTTAAATAGAATTTAATATGGCAGGTTGTTCTTAATCAGCCTAACGTATAAGGCCCAAAAATATTCACCCAAAGTTGTTTGAGTTTTGATACATTCATTTATAAAATTAAGCGAATACATTTTTTTTTAAATTGTTTTTAGGTCATTTAAAAAAAATTGGGTACGACTTTGAGTGGAAGCCGTGAATTCAGATCCTCAGAGCCTCAGAAATGCAAATTTATGAAATTTGACCGAAAATCTGCCATTTAAGTTCAAGGTAGAGTGAGCGTCGTAAAGACGCGGTTGGAGGTCGGCAAGTGTTAACTGATAGACAGTCTAAACTTGGAATTGCACGTCATCTGTTCGGCGAGGTTTTTCACCACATCTGCAACCTTTGGTTGTTTCAGTCTCTTCGAGGAGAGCGCCTGAGCGCCTTTGTGATTAAGCAGTTTGAATAAAATCTGAATTTTAGCGTTAAAATGTTGTCGAGGAGTACAGTATTCTTTGATTAACCAACTTGTGTTATTTTCACAAATATCAAAATTAAAGGATTTGCCGATATATTTTGAACTTACATGCATCCATTTTTTGATACATGTGGACATAACTTTAGATTCATTTTGAAAGAAAAAAGGCGTAATTTGAGGCGTGAGCTGACTGCTGGTTTCAATTTAAATCACATGATATTTTGTTACTTGACGTTAGATAATTGTTATACAAATTTACTGCCAAATTTGATGAACAATGTATCATAGCTGGTACACGGTACCGGTTTCGGCGTTCATCATGTACTTATACTCGAAAGAGAGTCTTAAAGCTATCTATCAACGAGCCACTAATCGGCCCAACTGGTTGACAGAATGGTGGCAAATAACCCGCGTGTAAGCTAGTCTGACGATAAGCTGAACGATTTCAATTAGTTTGCCAACCAGTCATTGAAAAATCAAAATGTTTGGATTTTTTGGATTGCGTTTACCGCTTTCTTTTACCATTTGGACTGTGTGAAAACCAACGTTTTCATTCTAAAAATTTTGTTGTTGAATGCAGTTTGAGTTGAGAGTTTCTAGCGTGTGATGACTATAGATTTACGAGTTGTGTTTCTTTACTCCACTACACTGGTATGACTTCTCCCTTGTTCTTGTCTTCCATGTCAACACAATGTTCATAGTTTTTACGCCTCAGATAATTATGCAAATACCATGATGCCAATGCAAGTTTCGCGACTTTATAATGATGAAGGTTGATCGGTTTTTGAAGAAGTCTAAGCCTTGATTCTAAAATCCCAAAAGCATTTTCGACAATCGTTCTGACTGGTGAGAATAGGTCACTTAAAATAATTTCTTCATCGTTTAAATAATCATGACAAAACGGCTATAAAAGGTTTTTTCCTATTTTCCAAATTAGGTTATCCATTATACTGCGGAATATTTAGCGGGTTTTTGGAAAATTTGTCATAAAAATTACTTTTAGTAAATACGCCTCTACGCGAAATTCGTGTTTTAAACCTCCACTCAACCATGAGTTTACACATAATTCGCATAAAGTTTTTCATGTCCATTGGAGCAGTTTCTTTAAGTTGTTTAACAATGCGTCTTGCACTCAACTAATATTTTAGCCAAATTCTTTTCATTTTAAAAACATTTAACACTTCTTCGTTAATAAAATTTTAGTTGCAAACATCTCAATGAGAAAAGAGAAAAACTGAAATTTGAAGACTAGTCGTTGCGTCTGTAGGGAAACGACTACAGCCAGTCTGTCAACCAGTTGGTCACTTAGTTGGTAGATAGCTGAACGTAACAAAGATCTCAAGAAGTGAACATCATTCGCAAAAGCATGGGGAAAATTTTTCTTAAAGATCTCGGTCTTAAAATGTCCAATTGACTCGCGCATTGAGGTAAAATAATTTTGATCAAAATATCTTATTTTCAGATGAGGTGCTTTACCATGGCGACTACTTTGTAACGGTAACAAAACGCTACAAAAGTAGAGCGACAGGGACAGCAAACGACGCCATATTTCTTGCCGCTCTTTTGACATTTCTCTTCAGTAAGGGAAAGGTATACAACAACAACGAGTCGAAATTATTAAAATTTACTGCCGAAATTGGGAGTCAGTGGCCTTAACGTCAAGAGCGCTACGTCCAATTTATGGTCGTCATAATCGTCGTAGCAGATCAACAATTGAGCGTCTAGTGGAAAAATTTGAATCCACAGGCACAGTACAAAATATTCCCGTGCCAGTGAGACAAAGAAGTGCCCGTAGTGTCGAGAATATTGCTGTCGCTGAGGCTTCAAAGCCCAAATGTGTCTCTCACTCGTCGTTCTCAAGCGTTGGGCATCTCTGTGACGTCGTTGTGGCGAATTTTGCGAAAAGATCTTGGCCTACATCCTTACAAGATTAAATTGACGCAAGAACTGAAGCCGTTTGACCACCAGAAGCGTTGTATGTTCGTGAATTGGGCTGAGGAACAACTTGAAAAAGATTCGGATTTTCATCGGAAAATCATCTTCAGCGATGAGGCTCACTTCTGGCTGAATGGCTCCGTCAATAAACAAAATATGCGGTAATGGTCAGGCAGCAATCCACACGTACTCCATGAGTCATCATTGCATCCCGAAAAAATTACGGTTTGGTGTGGTTTATGGGCCAGCGGCGTCATTGGGCCGTACTTCTTCCCTGATGATCAAGACCAGCACGCTACTGTGAATGGGGATCGCTACCGTTCAATGATAACCGAATATTTTTGGCCCCAATTGGATGAAATGGACTTGGAGGACATGTGGTTCCAACAGGACGGCGCCACAAGCCACACAGCGAATGTCACAATTTATTGGAAACCATGATTGGAGAACGTGTTATCTCACGAAATGGTCCAGTCGCTTGGCCGCCTCGGTCGTGCGATTTGACCCTGTTAGACTATTTCCTGTGGGGCTACGTCTAGTCTATGGTCTATGCCAACAAGCCAGCGACGATTCATGAACTTCGTACGAATATCGAACGTGAAATTGCAGCAGTATCGGCCGATTTATGCTTGAAAACCGTCGAAAATTGGGTTCAGCGTCTGGACTTCTGCAAGCGAGCCCGTGGTGGTCATGCAAAAGAAATCGAGCTCCATACATAATGGCATCGAACGTACTTTCATAGGAATAAAGAATTTTATTGATATCCAAAACCGTTTTCGTTTTATTTAAAAAAATCTCTCTTATTGAAAAACGCTTTACAAGCAAAGTTTAAGTAGTTAGACTCAGAAAATCCATACATCATGAACTAGTCATTTCTTGGTGTTTTTTTTTTTGGAATGGCTGCATTATTGGCAAGTTATTCTTTCAAGATGATAATAGACGAAATGTTACAATAAATGAAGAGCGCTATCAAGGCATGATTACCAATTTTTTATGAAATCTAGAATTTTAACTTCCAGCTAAGTGGCACAAAACTACCCAAGTAGCGATGTATTACAGAATTTTGTTATCCGTAGCCTTTTGCATCGTCGAAAAATGGTCTACTACCAAGGAAGGCGAGGTTGTCATTGGAATCAAATAATATTCCATAAATATTCGGAAGGTTCACTTTTTTCAATACAACAACAATCGTTTAAAAATAGTGAGCAGTATTTTGTTTTTATTTATAAAAACGAAACCAGCAGATGACACACCCTGTATTTACTAGTTTAATTTTTTTATTATTTATTCAATATCAAATTGAAAAATGCATAAAAATTGTTACTGAACTGGCGTGTTCGACGGTGGGAACCAAGGACTGGCTGACTTTTATTTCCATCAATTAGAAGGTTTCAGGTTCAAATCCTAGTTTTCGAATCTGTTCCAGTCTAAATTTGCAGTTGGGATCAAATTAATGGCGTTTTCTGGAGTAATCGACCAGTATTCGGACTAAGTAGGTGGCCGAGTTCATGTCAATGATTCGAGAGAATGATGTCATTGTCAACATGCATTCGAATAGGGATAATTAAAATACTGCGAATTGAGCGAATGCAAATAAGTCACTTCGTGCATTACAGGAGTAGTCATAGAGAATGAGTGATTTACCTGGCCACTTGAAATTTAAAACTTTCAAATTGTGAAAAAAAAAAATTAAAGAAAATCATTGCATCAGACAAATTGGCAACAAAAATATTTTTACTCAAGTCTTTCTGACATTTTGCTGTCAACTTTGTAAAAATAAACGACAATTTAAAGCAATGCCCCTGCTCGTGCTTTCGACGTCAAAAGTGTTCCTCAGCTTAATCTATTTTTTTTTCTAAATTCCCACAAGTTCAAAATGTTCTCTTATTCAATTAAGGAAACGATTACATACATTGGTCCATCTTTAGCCAACTTTAGCCCAAGGTCATCGGATAGCAGCCACTGTGGTGCGGTAACATTTAAGTCCATTGTACATAGCCATATGTGAAAGTATCTGCTTATTTTTGTTTTAAGTATCTAAATACACTTGGACTGCGAAATGACCGCCATAAATATTCGCCAACGCCAAAACCAATTTGTATATATTTTTTTTTCAAAATTTTTCTTCTTGGAAAAAATCCAAAAACACAAGTATTTCGCGCCGCTTTTGGCTTGCGCTAAATATTTTATGATTTTCACATTTTTATGGGAAAAGAAAATCGAAAATATAAATACAAGAAAAGCGAAAAATTTTTTTTTCAAATTCAAGTTCAAGAGAGAATGTAAGATAATTAATCAGCAGGAGGTTGCAAAAATAGCT
This sequence comes from Orthonevra nobilis, assembly GCA_963555765.1. Classification (NCBI taxonomy): domain Eukaryota; kingdom Metazoa; phylum Arthropoda; class Insecta; order Diptera; family Syrphidae; genus Orthonevra; species Orthonevra nobilis. The sequence continues at coordinate 125,961,530 of OY743225.1, read as the reverse complement.
CGGGATGAAAGTATCTGACCTTGAGGGAGGATTGTGAATCTTGTATTTGTCAATGCTTTGGCAGATGGACGGGTATTTGTGAGATTTCTATTCCGGACGTTTGGATGGTTGAAGGACCTAACATGTTTGTATGAGGAGCAACGTTTGAAAATATCTTCAAATCTAGGCGAAGTTTTGTTTTATTGGAGGGACGCGTGTTCACGGTTGGTATACATTTTTTAATGAGGAAAATTAAAATATTTCTTGAATAAAAAAGAACTCAAGATGCTGTATTTGATGTACAGCTTTGAAAAGATGAAAATTAAATTAAAACGTAAAAACTACACAAATTTTCACGCCAAAAAAATCATTCGGATTTGCTCTGAGCTCGGAGCTCATACATTTTCAGTCGAATAGAAAACGTCGTATGTGTGTGTTTTCGACGCCGTGTAATTTTGTCCTCAAAACTGGATTCTATTTGAGAATTTTTCATCGTCACCTTTGCAACAAGGATCGCAGTTAGAAATTTCGCTAAAGATTAGTATCTCAAGGTGTTTCACGAAAGCTGAATGACCCGTTTGGACACCAATGAGTCTGAAGTGTTCTAGTCAACTTCGAGAAATGAGTTTCGCTTGTTTTGCAACCTTCAGGACATTCCCCATTGAATTTTGTTCTTGAGAGACCCCGCTGTTAATAGAAGTTTTGACAGAGAAAGCAGACAAGTAAACAACAGCTTCCGGTCCTTATTAAGAAGCATCCGACTCAAGACTCAAGATTTTTGTGATTCATTGTCTTCCGGAATTAACTTGATTGGGAAACTGTTAACATTCTAGAACCAGTGATAGAAAGTTAAAGGCAGCAGATTCTTAGACCCATACTTGTTATCGCTTGGGCTTGTGTTATCGCAATCCACAAAGACTCCAGCACCAGTTTTGGAAGCATCTCTGAAAATCCGATAACATTATATTTCAGCTTTGAAAATCACACAATTGACAACTTTGTTTGCAGTCTGACAAGTTGAAGATGTGTCCTATTTCAAAAGGTCTAACATAAACTGCAGTAATTTAAAAGGCTTGCGCATTTGAACGACGCATTTGCGAGCGACGAATAGCTGATAATTAAGGATTACAATGCAGAGGCGAGGACTAACGAGTCAGGCACTTCCCTTGGTGTACACCGATTTAAGTCAACTGACTAATACATGAAGTTAAAACCTCGGAAAGGCAAGAATTTTGTTTTTTTTTGGCTCGCAAATTTTATGGCCTTCTGTCCTTGCATCAATAATGTCAAATCATCAAATGCAGATTTTTTGTCAAGGAGTGGCCCTCAAAGCCCCACAAAAAGAAGTTCAATTGTGTCAAATCACAAGACTTATGCGGCCAATACACTCACTGCTTACCAAATATTTTTTCCAATTTTGAACTGCTTTGAACACATGCTGCGCCACTCGCTTAGCCGATTTTAGGACAAAACCGCAACAACTTGTAATTTCTCTTGACATAGGCTTCTGAAAGTCTTCTGAGGAATTGGGCCCTAAAACATCGACAATCTTGCTAACACATCCAATGAGCCCAAATTCTGCTGACGACAATTTGACGGTCAAAATTGAATTCAAATGAATCCAGTGAATTTTTATCCCATTGACCGATCGAACCACGCAAACGATGGTCAGTTGCTGAGAATCGTTGAGAACGGCGTCGAATCGACAAATTTGGGTCTCCGGTCACACTCACTTCTAGATTGGCGATAGCTTCTTCAGAACGAACACTAGAAGCCCGAGTTGGAAGAAAACTATACATAAGAGTTTTACTTATTTACTTTTAAGTCACCGTTCCATGCAGGATCTGATAATGTTACCTTCCATACGTATACGTAACGAACCCGAGCACGTTGCTTACAGTTGGTTGGACCAAGCTTCCTGGCATTCACAACGTCTTGATCTTTGGACGTTGGAATCGGTCTTATCCTTCTTCGTGAACTTGATGGCTGCTATTTGGAGACACTCTAAGTTGAAGCTCGTAGAGTTCGCGCTTGTCCTACCCCTGCAGAATTTTTCTTTCAAAGGTTTCTTAAAACTGTTTCGATGTCCTGCTTTTTGCCCAACATTCGGTTCCGTTTGGAAGCACTTCAAGATGAGTGTTTTGTAGCCCCTGATTTTGTTCTTCGAGTTAGCTTCGATTGTCGGATCGTTTACGGAGTTGATAATTGTCCTAAGATTGAGAACTCCTCCACTGACTCGCTTAAAATTAAAAAAAAAACAGGAAAAACTAAAAAAATCGCTAAAGGAAATGATATCTTCCTTCAGTCATAATCCATGAAAAGGAAACCATTTGGGTGTGTGTTCCGAGAAATGAAGCCTGTTTCCGCAATTATACTTTCATTTCATATCTCATTGAGCCAAAGGAATATTGCATTAAGTATCTTTTAATCACCTTCCGCCAGTGGTAGAATGCTTTGCGGCAATCTATCATTACCATTACCCAACTCGCAGACAAGTCATCGCCAAACCCAGAGACAACAACGTCAACGTCAGTGGTCATAAAGATAGCTCGCTGGCAGATACATGGGTTTCACCTGTATCATTAATACCTGTCGAATGGCATACAGTAGCGTCAGAAAAACGCTAGCGTTGGAAACTAGGTGCGAAATGCGAATGAGAACCAGAAAACGAAACACAACTAGACACCGCGAAACTAGTTGGAGTAGTTCTTCGTCTTCTTGGCTTGAGAGTTCTTTGTTTCGGTGTTTCTTAGGATACCACTCGATGGTTGGGCTTCAAGGCATAACACCTCATTATATAGCTGCCACAGCGCGGCTTAGCTGGTGTAGCTTCTGTTTATGTCAGGCCAAGTAGTTTTTCCGCTTCTTCTACTTAGTTTTTCTGCAATCAGGTGAAGTTTTCACTAGAAATAAATGCATGCCTCTATTTTTTTTTTGTGTTTTTGTTCCTCTTTGTTTGTTTCTAGAGTTTACGAATGAGTTTCTCTTTTTGTAGATTGTCTGGCGGTTGCTTAGTTGGTTTGTCTCTGGCAATTGTGTCGTGAGATGGGGCTTTTCAGTTCCTCTTGTTATTGAGGAATGACTAATACAAAAACCAACAAGAGAAGACTTATTTTATCTACCTACCATTACCATGGATTGACTATACACATACAGCAGCTGATATGAGACTGGCTTGGCAAAAAAAAAATCCAAGTAAACAAAGACTTAGGCGATTCGTGGTCTTTGTTCGAAATCAGAAGTTGACATTGATTTGGAATTGGCGAAATAAATGGACGCTGAAACTATTGAGGTACCTTCTCGATTCTGACACAAATGGGCATTTGTGCGATGGACGATGAGTGCTCGTTCCTTTCATTATTTCCGCAAAAGTACGTGGGTTGATTTAGATTTCAGACGCAGATGCCTGACATACGTATGAATAAAGGGAGTTTACTTTAGGGATGATCATATAAAATATCCGCTAATCTTTTTGGCATGGTTTGGTTTCCCAGTTTTCCCTTGCGGGTGAGTCATATTGCATTTTGGTTCGCGTGTGCTGAGGACGAATCCTTTCTAATCCTTAAGTGGGTATTTACTTATTTAACCGAGTTGTATGACACAGTCTTTGGGACATCAAAATGCGATTTGTTTTGAAAAATGTTGTTCCATTAGGAAAAACAATTTGGATGTGGCTGAATGTAAGCTGGATCATTTTTTTGTTGGAACCGAGAACTTCGATGCGCCGAAAATCTCAGTAACTGAAGTCAGTCGCATTTATCTGAGTTTTGCATAAAGATATCGGATTATTTGCAGCCGAGGTCCAATTGACTCAGGAAGCTCTCTGTTTGGGATTTAGAGCAGCTCGAAATTGACGACAATTTCAGGCTAAAAAATATGCCTCTTTAGATAAGACATATTTTCGTCTCGGCGGCTGCTTAACTTGAGGCTCGGAAAATTCAAAAACTTAAAAAATCAATCAAATTTGTTTATAGATTAAAGAATTTATGATCGGAAAGTGAATTTCCTATCGAGTACTGAAAGGATAATTCGCTGCGGGTTTCCCCGATTGAATGAGTCTGAAATTCAACTTTCATCTTTTATGCCACGAATGTCTGCTGATTTTAAAACCTGTAAAAAAACACTTTCTTAGGCTCTAGGTAAGGCCGGTATATCCTGATAATTATTTTTAAAGCACCCTAGATTACAATTTCTTATATTCTACCTACTTCATATTTTAGGGGGGCGAAAATTGTTATTTTTAGTTAAGTTTAGTCTGTGAATCTGTGAATGTACCAACACATTTTTGTTGTTTATCTTAAGTAGACATTTTAATTTGAAGAAGACAAACTTGAGCTAAGCTCAAAAGCGAAGCCCCTCTAAACGTCCCCTGCAAGATATTATCTGTCATCCTGTGCGAATGCGTTAAACCCTTTTTGAGGTCTCTGATTGGTCCAAATTAAGGAAGATATTCTCGGTTCGTATGACATCACTTAAAAAACAAAGCTAAACCTCTGTCTCTCTGTCATTGCCGGTATTTTTGACGTTTTAGACCAGGCGACGCGGTATCAGGCCATTTTTTAACATAATTTTCAAAAATTTAGTTCGAAAGTCAAATGCCAACAAAAGGGATATAATCTAGTACAATCTGGCAGAATTTCTATTCAGTGGACCTTGAAGTAATCAAGGACTTTGTAACCCATGGCTTTTCGGTAAGTTTGGTCTCGGTAGCGCATACCGAGATCTCAAACAACAATTGAGACCAAGCAGATAAGAGCCCAGCACGCTGGAGACCCTTATTCATTGAGGCCCAGATCCATTCGAAACTGTAGCGCCATCAAAGTAATAAATAAGACCGAGTGATTCCGAAAAAATAGACATTGTAGGCCATGAAAGAAATTAAGAAATTATTGGATCTTTTGAATTTCACCTTTTTTTCCCAGTTTATCTAACCTGTCTGACTCGTTACCTTATTCGCCTGGCCAGTAGTACCCTGAAATTGGGCCAATACCAATAATGAAATGTGCTAACTACTAGTTCCAAGTAAAAGTAATCAAGTGATAGGAAGTGCATTGATGTCAATGCTTCTATCGAAGTTCAATGTTTAAATATAACAAAGTGATCTTGTTTCTCGGGTATGCAACTCAAATTGACATTATATACTACCTGTCATCGCTATCTGTCAACTCGAATAACAATGCACAATGATAACTCATTTCCTGATAACGTTTGCCGTCAACAACCGTCAAACGAAAACAAGTACATACATCGAAACTGATTCTCCATAAACAAGAACATGAACTTTTTCACCTCGCTCCACAATCAGTGCCATCCCGTCGAGCCTCCGATTTCACAACAAAAACAGAAAGTCTCAGTTGACTCAGCAATTTTTATGTGCAGACAACTCGTATTGCAACCAGCAGAAAATTAAAATGAATATCATTTTTCAAATGAGCACAGGTGGCCTGGTCTGTTGGTAATCCAGGATCCGCCGTATAGACACAATTTATAGGAAAAAGATACTATAAACTTCAGCACGACCTGGCATGGTTAGAGGATATAATAACAGTGGCAGCTCCAGAGAACATAATATACACAAGATAATAAAATAATAAAGCACTGCTATGGGGTTCACCTACTCCACTGAGCCTATGCCTTTACCTAAGCTAAGGTAAACATTTCAATGTACATAGATATACACACAATGCGACTTTGGTCAACATTCAAATAAACAAAAATCACCCATACTGTCAGGGAAATGTATCTAGAACCCTAATTTCCATTAGTACTACCAAGATAAATAAATAAATAGCAAGAGTAACTGAATCCCCCTCAGTTTCGTTCCTCGGCACTTGTTCCAATCACTCGTTAACATACGAAAAAAAATTAATAACAAAGGTTTGTAAACTTACCTTAAGTTATTTGCAGCTCACTAAGAATTGTGTATCCTTGTTGCAACACTAAAAATATCCTTTCTTTTGTTGAAATCCTTTAAAGAAACAAAGAAAACAATAAAAATAAGCAAACACTTTCCAAACTAAGGTTATTTTGAAAAAAATTAACAAAAACAAACAAAAATAAATTGTTTGTTTATCCTCTCAGGATATTTGCAGAAAATAAAAAAATTTACAAAATCTATATCTGTATCCTTTTGTTGTGTGTATCTTCTGAGTCATAGAAAAAGGATTCAATTTTTTTGTGTTTTTCAAATAATTAAACAGGATAATCACTTTTATGGTTGATCCCTTTCTTGTGAAGGATATCCCTTTTAAGTAACTGGTTTTGTTTTTATTGTTGTTTGTTTTGATTTTTTTTTGTTTTCATTGAAAAGGAAATAGAAATTTTATGTACACACTTTTTTTTTGTTTATATTTTGATGGTGTTCGACGAACTTGTTGTGGGACGCGCTCTCAGCTGACTAGTGTTTTGTACACAAAAAAGTTGTAACAACGCTGGTGCTCGTGGTGTTTGGAACGCTGAAGAGGGAGAATGAATAAAACAACACCAATACATTCGCATGGCAAGGGGAGAAATGAAAGAGGAGAAATATAGAAAATGAACCATGGGCATATAACAGCTGAGGTAATGTTTATTGGTGAAAGAAAAAGGGTTTTCAATTCAGAAACGGAATGACCAAAGAATGCCTTTGTATAAGCTCGGTCAGAGGTGCCAGGGAGAACCAAAAGAAATACAGGGTGCTATTTTTTTTTGGCCTGGAGATATAAACAAAAATTGTATCACAATTGGTTAGCACACTTCCGGCAAAATAATGGAGTTCAAAAGCCATCCTAAGACTTGAAAATTGCAAGAGCATGAGTTTCTTATAATGCTGATTGCTAAAAGTATGGAAAAAAGGTTATGGTCTAACGGTATGTAAAACGTAATTGAGATGAAAATATCTCAAAGTTTTCTTCATTAGATTTATAAACATCTCTACTTAAGACTTACTTAGCTTACATAATAGGACTTCCGGTTGAAAATGTTCAAAAATCAATGCTTTATTGAGGAAAAATAGATATAAATTCAATATTCAAAGTATTGTCCATCGATAGCCACACACTTTTTCCATTTTTCTGGCAATTCATGGATACCCGTTGTGAAAAATTCGACCGGTTTGGCCGCAATCCACGAATCGATCCATTTTTTGACATCATCGAAGTGACGGAAGTGCTGGTCAGGTAGGCCATGTTGCATCGATCGGAAGAGATAGTAATCGGATGGCGTAAGGTCAGGACTATACGGCGGGTGGGGTAGGACATCCAATTCGAGCGTTTCAAGGTAAGTTTTAACGACATTTGCAACATGTGGCCGAGCATTGTCATGTTGCAAAATAACTTTATCGTGTCTTGCGACCGTTTCCGGCCAGTAGACCTCGCCTGTGATTGTTTCATTCGGTCTTAGCAGCTCATAATACACAACACCCTTCTGGTCCCACCAAATGCACAGCATAACCTTCAGGCCATGAATATTCTGAACGGCCGTCGATGTTGAGGCATGTCCGGGGTATCCATACGTTGCCCGACGTTTTGGATTATCGAAATGCACCCATTTTTCATCACCAGTGACGATTCGATGCAAAAAAGACTTCTTTTTGTGGCGTTCAAGCAGCATTTCGGACATGCAAAATCGGCGTTCGACGTCTCGTGGCTTCAATTCATACGGCACCCAATGTCCTACCTTTCGGATCATTCCCATTGCTTTCAAATGGTTTGCTGAGCGACGCCAAGTGATTTTGCAAGTTTCTCTTGCGTTTGTGACGGATCTTGATCGAGCAATGCCTTCAATGCATGGTCTTCAAACTTTTTCACCTGGCCGGGGCGTTCTTTGTCTTCGGTGTCGAAATCACCATCTTTGAACCGCTGACACATTCTTACGTCTATAGTATAGCCCGGGTAAGCTTCGGTAAGCAATTGATGCGCTTCGGTTGCTTTTTTCTTTAAATGAAAGAAGCATATTAAAACTTCCCGCAAATGTTGTTTTGATGGCACGAATGTAGACATTTTACGGCCTTACAAAAACTTGTGTGTCTTCAATAATGACCAATAACCTAGACTGAAATAATTAGACAATGACATGACAAGTTTCTGATGTGACAGCTGTCATGGTCAAAATTCACCGCAGAGTAATAGATATGAAGTTGTCTACAATAACGACATTTTCAACCGGTAGTCCTAGTATGTCAAAAATATCAAATCACTTTTGATACTTTCATTATGACTTCCTCACAAGAGCTGTAGGCATAGAGACCGTTTTTCAAATATCGCCGCAATGTTAAAGATTGATATTCGGGTTCCCATTAGCTATTGAACAATTGAGCAGAGTATTAAGATACAAGAGAACAGGGCTACAAAAGAACCAAAATGTGTGGAATCCGTTTGTATATCTGGGCAGAAGAAGAAGAAGAATCCAAAGGTATACCTAACTGACGAAGACTTGTGGCCTTTTTTTTTTTTTTGTGTACTTGTCTCACTCGTTTTTAGATGACGATATAGGCAGAGGGACCTATCAGAAGTGCGCTTCTTATACAGTAGACATGTATTACGTGCTTTGCCACCTATGGCGTGGAGTTGGTTTTTTAGCTCCAATGTAAACAGCCGAACCCATTGATTACGTTCGGTCATACCCTTCAGCTTTCTAACTTCCCATCAGGAAGTTCTTGCAATCGGTCCGATTTTCGAAAATCAAATTTTTTACATTTCTCCACGTTTGGCGGTCCCAGTAGTCAGATTCCATTATTTTTAGAAAGATGTCTGTGTGTGTACGTACAAGCTATCGAAGCCAAATTGGTTTCATTCGAAGCGTGCGTGCATAAAGGTCACCTGAAAAGCTTTTGGTTAAATTTCTCAGGGCGGTTTGAATTTTATGACGAAAACACTGTCAAAAAAAAAGGGGCATTATCACTTCTTCAATTAAAACCAATTAAGTTTTCCAATAAAAAAAAGTTCAAAATTAATTAAATTTATAGTTTACAGCTACCTTATCAGATAAAAAAATTTGCATAAATATATACACTGCCGTTCATAAGTTTCCGGACAAATTCATATAAAAATTTTTTTTGTTCAATTTTAATGCCAAAAGTTTCATCAATATTATGTTTATTTACCCAATTGACTTAACTAAGTAAGTTACTAACTATAGAGACTAGCAAAAAGACTAAAACAGTATTAAGTTGAGGCATTTCATACATTGATGTGCCCCTTTCTCTATTTCCCGATCCAAATTTCCACGGAAGTTCTTTGAAAATTGTTTCAGAAATGTGAATCTTGTAAGTCTTTCCCATTTTTTTTTTATCTTGAGATGGGAAGTTGAGGCCTGCCCATAACCCTACTCGCACCCAAACCAATTTTTATTCAGAAGGTTTTCTTGTCGAGGTATCGAGAGAAGAGTGATTTCTCATATACTATACAAACATAAATATATTGTTTTTCTTTGGAGCTTCAGCAGAAGTCTTTTGAACTCTGTGTCTTTTGAACCATGAGTGAACAGTACCAACCTTTTTCGATTAGTAATATATTTATGTAGCTAGTTTCTGTGCTTAGGCTTTACTCGTTAAATGTTGTTTTCATAAAGTTTATGATATCACGCAAGTACTTTTCGCTGACGTCAAAATCGTCTGCCATTAACTTATACCGCTTTCTACATATTTCCATCTTTAAAATTGATAAAAGATCTGTTTATTCTGAGGAAGCACGATAATGTACAAAGGCTGCCATGGCTTATGTTGAAATGAAATTTCATCACTCTCCGGAATTTGGACAATTCGTGAAAATTGGCTTTAATTGCAAACTGTTTGATAAATATTTTGCGGGTTCTTGAGAAGTAGAATGAAATCACAAGTCTTGCAGGGCTTGGTGGATATCTCTGAACATTTTGGTAATAATGATGACCTAAATAGTCTAGAAAAACTTTTGAATTCTGGTCAAAATTTTACCCAAAATGCATTTGAAATACAAATACGCCACATGAACTACAGAATTGATATAAAGTAAAAATCTAAACTCTTGGCAACACTCATTCAACTACAATGAATCCGAATTCAATGTATCTGTACAAAACGAGTGCATTTGTGTATCTGCGATTAAATCGAAAAGGGAATGACGATAGAAATGAATTCATTTGTTTACAAATGAGCATGAGCAGAGAAACAAAAATTAATATTTTCAACAGGGGGGAAGCAGTTCATTGCAATTGCACACTGTTCATCCTCAGTTTGTTTATTTTTTAATTCTCCTTCGTAGGCACATTCGTATTATTACCCCAACGTTACCTGTTATGTGAATTAGTTTGATGAACGCAGTGAAATAAATTCGGATTAACCTTTATAAAAGAAAAAGAGGGGAAAAGTAAAATTACTGCGGACGGTGTGAGGAAACACAAGAGTAGGTCAAAGTTAAAATAGAACTGAGAAAAGTGCATTTTGAGCGGACCTGGTCTTGCGTTATGAAGCACATTCAAGAATGATTTTTTTTTACCCTTTTTCATATACAGCGGGTAGGTCCAAATCTATGCTTACTTTTTCAGGAATGGGTACTAAAAACAGGAGAGTGAAGTCTTTCGTTAATAAAAAGGAAATAATTCAAAAGGTTTCACAGGAAATGGAAGCCCGTTTCAGATCTTGGTGCACTAGTTTAAACCACGAGCCATGAACACGTCAACAATAGAATTTTCGATGATCCCGCGCTTTTAGCAGACGTTGAAGAGACCGAAAATTTGACAATTCGAATCCTGGCTAAAGACCATTCAACCAACGTTCGATATATCATAAGGCTTGGAAAGATGTGAAAAGTGGCTGGATGGATCCTTCACGAATTCTCAAGAAAACTGTTCTTCGCTCAAATATTTATTTTCGCCCAATACTTTACGGTAACTTCATTGATCCATCCAATTTTGTGTATCAGTGCGTCTTCATTTTTTCGTTCGATATTTTTGTTCGATTACATGATTCAAAAATTATCATAGCTTTGATCACCTTATGCGAGAAACTCATTAGGTTGCTTAAGTTACAAAGTAGATATTATGTCCACCAAATATATGTTCTTACAAGGATAATTTTGTTCATTTCTTTTTCTTAACATAGTGCACGGCTTATGCCATGAAATATATGGTACTACAACTGCCTTGATAAATGCAGATCTTCAGCGTATGCTGAACTGGTCAGCTAAGGATGATTTGCATTGAAATTCTCAAAAATTTAAAGCGTTTGTTAGGCATAGAAGAAAAATCGATCTTTTTTCTTTCCCGAAAAACCAATTACGCAATAATTCAAAAAAGAGTACGAAGATTCCGCCAAAAACCTTGGTCTGATTTTTAATCGTACCCTTACATGGTCAACACACATGAATAGAACAATCGAAGATAGTCTTCTCTAAACCCAAACAAAAATGTTATGAGTCCAAAAGGAAGCCCGTTTTGTGTTCAATGTTATGAGATACCACCACATTCCCTATTACTCTATACAAAAGTGTGAGTGCAATTAAAATAACCTGGCTCAACGTCGTTCTTTATGTGTTTTGCATCAAATCGCAAGTACCAAACAGCCAGAATACTTGTATACGAAATTGTGTTTTCTTCAATCAAGTAGATCATATCTATTAGTTCAAACCAGTCAAGCCTGTCTTATCTCTAAACAAGAGTGTTTTTTTAATTCTCTAAGGCAATGGAACTTATAAGCCATGCAATGAAGAAAAATAAGAAGCATTTATAGCTTCAATTCATCTCTTTTAAAGTACCTGGCCAATGCAGCAAACAATTTTTAAAAACGTATTTTTTTGTTCTGTTTTTATTATATAACTTAAGGACTTAGTTTTGTATCTAATTTACTATAAAAGAATTTTGATGTTCCTTAATTTTTTGATAAAATACTACACCTTAGGAATCTGGAATGATTTTGTATATTTACGCCCGTCACTCAGGGACGTCTCGGTCTCCCTTTTTTTTCTTAATTTCCTTTCGATTGACAAAACGGTGTACTCTTTGGGTCTTTGGATCATGATTCATTGCTTCTTCAAAGGAATATTTTCGAATTGTTTTGCGATAACAAATTTCACATACAAAGTAAAGGAAGTTGTTTTCAGCTTTTCCTTCAAAAGTTGGTACTTTTCTTTAAAAAGAAAACAATGTGTTTTTTCAATAATCTAACCGCATCTTAAATTCCATACTTATTATGGCTTTTGTAGTCAAAGTTCTTCGTGTCGTTGAAGCTTCCATTTGATTCCACCGAGAAGTTTTAAAATAGAGTTAAATAGAAGAATAGGCAGAGTCATGCTTAATATGAAAGTATCATTTAAATAGCTCCCGCGAAATACTCCTCATGTAAATGTTATATCCAATTATCATAAAAATACAATTTTTAAAATTGTTACAGTAAGTCAAAGACTATACATATTCCGTTTTAATAATATTAAAAAAATAGAGTTTCACTTGTATTATCACCCAAAAGCAATCAGTAAAGACTTGGCACCACTGCTACTGCATACTGACATTTCTTTTACTTGTTGACATTTGCGTCAATCACACGTGTTTATTTTTGCTCTACGCGAAAATATATCAAAAAATTTTGTTTTTCTTGATTATTTCTTCGAATTTAATCTAAAATGGGTCGCACTAATCGCTCAAGAAAACGGCGAGATGAAATGAATAAGGTGAAAAAGGCTCGCAATGCCGCCAAGGAATTAATTCGCCTGAAGAAGACTCTTGGTCTCATCGACGCAGATGGCAACGAAATTATGAAAGGAGTCGAAGAGGTGGCCACCGTGAAAACTGCCGCGGATCTTAAAAGGGTAATTTTGTTTGCTGTTTGATTGAACTTTGAATTTGGCTTTAACTTTCACAATGGTTTTTGTTTTTAAGGAAAAACTCTTAAAAGAGAAAAAAGAAGTTGAATACGAGTACGAGGAGGAACGCGATAAAGGTGAAAATATTACCGTGGTCAACGAGAAGACTGGCAAAAAGCACACGTACAATACGAAAACCATGAAAGACGAATTCGGTTCCTATCCACCTTGGTTCAAGCCAAAGAAAACCGCCAAGAGAGTCCGAAAGCTAGAACATGCACGCAAGACGCGCTTCCGTCAGGCGTGGACAACAATCAATGTACCCTTGTAGAACGACCTTTTGGTAGCCTTCGCGTGATAGAATTTTAAGTGTAACCGACAGAAAGAAATAAAAGAAAAAGAAACAACAACCAAACTGAGCTTAAATGTAAGAATAAATTTATTTTAATTTTTTTTCATTTTCTGGTTTTCTAGACAAAAAAAATTAACTAAAACAATGGATACCAACAAATACAGCATTTTCTATGTCAAAAATAATAAATAAATTCCAGAAAGCTTCAAAGCAAACAGGCCACTGGTGCGAGGCGTGATCTACATTAACCAGTTGAAGAAATATAAATATCTACGAACAACAAACAAACAATCAACCAACTCTGTCTGCGGTTCATTGAACCGCACAGACCGCACGCCATCGCCGCTTTCTGCAGCCCATTCCAGCATCTTCCAGCGGTCATTCGTTCTTTTTCTCCTCGAGTTGACCGTTTTGAATGGTTGTACTCGTTTTGAGGACACTTCCACCGGTGAAGCCAAGGATTCCACAGCCAACAGCAGCCAGGCCTCCAACTTTCATGCCTGCCAGCAGGCCAATGGGTCCACCGACACATGTTCCCAGTAGCGCTCCCACCACAGGGTACATTGCCTTTTTGTAGGTAAGTGCTTGTTGCAGGTGCGTCTCGCCCATTTGCACTTGTTCGAGGGCTTCTTCCGCATTATCGGCGATGGCTTGTACACTTTCAGCTTGATCGTGGACCAAGACTCGAACATCCTGGAACATGCTGTGCAGGTCATGAACTTCTCTCTGGAGATTTTCGAATTCCTTTAGGCAAGCTTGTCGCGCTCTCAATTGGTGCTCTTGCATTTGAAAGTCGGCTTGGATTTGTGGAAAACTTTCGCTTTGATGCAGCGGCGGATTCTCGTCGTCGTAGTCACCGGATTTTGTCGTGCTCGTGGGACTCGTAAGTTGCAGGTCTGCAATGAAATTACCATAATTAATGGGACAGTATGTGTTAATGCTATTTTAAGAATATATTTAGGCTAAAATGTTCAAAGGTTTCGATTCGATGTAGATACATCGTCGATAGTTGCGTATCGGACAGAATGAGACACGTTTCCGAACCTGTGGACTAATGATGGTGGACAAGGAGACCAGAGTTTAAAATGGCTACAATTAAGGTGGTTGGTCATTGTACAGAGACAAGTTTAACTCATACTTTGGAGACAAAAGAAATGTTTAGTTGCTATACGCACATCCTAAGAAGCGTGTCGAGCTCTGAGCCTTAATGGCAGCCTGACTTTGAGCGTAGATAGTTATGACCTTGCCGAATAAATTTCATTTACTTGTAGCACGGCTGTAACCTCGGCCTGGAACGAGGAAGGAAGGAGCCTTATATGTCATTTTGTAAGCCGCCTCTGACAGCAACCAGAGAGTCGAGCTGTATATAGCCATCCCTGGCATCCCTGCCAAGCCCGTCTGCTTATGCAAGAGAACATTGGAGAACTTAAGCTGCTCCATTGCTCGTTTGCAAAGACAAAGTGATGCACTGTCATGCAACTTCTTCAACATCATTTTTGAAAGAATAGTGCGCACATTCCGCTCCAACCGTAGAGCCACTATCTTTCAAAAGGCATACGCATACGCCGATGAAATTGGCATTCGCAGCCATTTTGAGTGCTAATACAGAAGCGGCAAAGACGGGTTTGACGGTTAACGCAGGCAAAACGAAGTACACCAACGTCTTGGTCAGAACTTCACGATAGACAGCTGAAACTTTGAGGAAGATAGGCTCGTTGTCTTCCTAATACAGAGAACAACATGAGCTATTTGATCAAACTAAGGCTAACTCTTCGCAATCGCTTTTTCTTTGGGCTAAGATAGCATGAGTATTGAAGCCTTCTGTCGAAAAACTAATGTGTCGCTCTATAAGACCTTCATCACTTTCAAAAGCGGATGAAAACTTCTACGCGTGATCTATGAGCATGTCTTCATAGACGATGAGTGGAGGAGAGAATCTAACGACGAACTGCAAGGATTAAGCAACAGAGACTGCTAAGCCATTTAGAGAGAATGGACACCAATGCTCTAACCGGGAAAGTCTTCGAATCCAGACGCGAGGGCCGTCACAGAAGAGAACGACAAAGGCTCATGTGGCGCACATAAGTGGAAGGGGACCTCAACCAACTTGGCAGGCAAAACTGAGGTCAGCTTGCTAGGGATCGAGCTGGCTGGATAAGTTCATTCCTTGGTCCATCCCGGACCGGTTTATATGGTTTGCAAAATTAAAAGGATTTGTTCACGGACACACATCAATACTCAAGAGCTTAAAGACATCTTCTGTTAAGACAAAAACAGATTCTGCTTTCCCTTTTTGTGAGCAAATATTCTGACCAAATGGATCTTCAATTTCTTGCAGACTTCGAACGCCAGCAGAAGCGTTATGATGGCAGTTGCCCTCTAAGAAGGATTGCCAATCGTTCGCGAGAAGTAGTGAAACAATGTCACACATCCTTACGGGGCCCTCGGTTCAACTGTGATGCGTGCATACCACCATCTCCATCATAATCTTTGTCGTTGGAGGAGTCTGAAACCGCATTTTCAAACTGGAACCCGTCCGTAGTCTCTGCTCTCAGCTATGTTATTCAAAGAACCCACTTCAAAAAGGCGTCGATTATGTAGGACAGAACGTGCCTGTTCGTTGGTATTGGCTGGTCTTATCTTCATCCTCATCAGAACAGCTTTTGCCAACGGCGGAGTGCCTAGTGATAGCTCCAGCCCGTTCTAGAACATGTTCCTTGGTCTTGTTTCTATGTACAAAGCTGCTGTTCTTGGCTTGATTGAATCATTTGCTTCTAAATGACTGCCAACCCAAAAAGGAACTTCAAACAGATTAGTTGATGCAATAGTAGCCAGTTGAAGAAGACCTCGACAAGGTTACGAGTAAAGACTATTCTCTCGCCACTCATTAAGAACTGCTGCTTTCGTTGATAAGATAAAGCAATGCAACAGAAAATTGCAAAACAAATAAAATAAAAAGGAGATGACATACGAGTTGTGTTATCGCCAATAAATGACGCAATCGAATCGGACTTACACATCGCCCAGTGTACACTCTGAAAATGAATTTCAATCTTATCTCAAATACTCACCCATGTACTCCTGCATGCCCTCCATGGCTTTGTTCTTGCCAACGGACATCATTTCATCGAACCTATCCAAATCCTTTTCGCACACCTTATCACGCAGGATGTCCATTTCCAGCATAAGGTTTCTAAGTTGCTTAATAACTCGTGTCGCATTGATCTCCTCCTTCTTTATCTTTGTCCAGTCGCCCAGCGCCAGACATTTCTCAATGTTCGATTTGTGATTCTTCAGCAGGCCCAGGTGATGTGGTATCGCTAGATCATTGAATTTGCGTATCGAAAGCTCGGCCTGTTTCAGGGAAATCTTCTCGGCTGCTTCCAATTGGTTTTGGTCACTCATTTTGTGCTCTCTGGTGAATATTTGGGTCAAATTTTGATTTCGAATTGTGCATATAAACAGGACACGGAATTTTATGTTGACATATCGTGTGACGGAATTTTTTACAACTGCGCGTAACGTAAGCGAGACAGACAAACAATAGAGTAAAAGGCGTGAGTTGGGGTAGGAGAATCGGTGGGATGGAAAGCTTGATTTGATTTTCACTCAGTGGGGTAGTGGGAATGGGAATGTTGTTGTTCTCTTATCTTTCGCAAATATTTCCTTGGTTCCTTTCTTTGTTTATTTGCTTTCCCTTTCGACGTTGTTGTGATGGGATGACAAATGACTGTGGTGGCATGGATGAGTGAAGTTAGCTGAGGTTGAGCAAACATTTGTAGAGTTTTGGATGACGTCTTGGGCTAAAGCTGCACTGTCACGTTGTGTTTTCAAATAATGTGAACGTTAAAAACAAGTGCACAACTATGAACTGCATATTTTCAATTTTCACGTAAAATGATAATATAATTTTTTGTATGGTGTACATTTTTCAACTGAAGTAAAAACAAAAATAAAAACTTGTATTTCATCTGGTTTCCCATCGCCATAAGGACAACATCAATGGGTCTGTGCATTGGCTCCACTAGCTTCCTTGTCAATTCACTCTTTAACGAAGTGACTCTTTGGTTGTTATGTCCCTGTTTCGGGTCTGTTTATGGAGATACTCGACAGTTGCATCGGCGTACGATACAATAACCATCATTTGACCAATTTCAATGTGTGCTTTGGGTTTTTGTCTTGTTGGAAGACCAAAGAATCACTTAATCCCAGCCAAAGTCTCATTTACAGATAATGTTCTTTTTTCATTGTACTATTAATAAAGAAGAGGTTTCCAACGCCATATATCCCCAGACCTTTACCAAACCACATTCGTGCTTTATTGTGGTGTTTTGAGATTTTGTTCTTCTTATTTTGTGTTTTTCGTTCGCAATATATTGGGCGGTTTTCTTGATCTAAAATTCTCAAATTTGTTCTCGTCACTAAAAAGGACATTCCCCCAGGATGACAAGGAACAAAAAGAAGTCTTCGGTTTCGGTTTTTGCGGATATATAAGACTTTATGCAAGGGACTCAAATAAAAACTTTTTTTTTGTTTTCTTTCTTTAAGCAGAAAAATTCCTAGTCAATATTCCCATCTTCGGAGCGCAGTAACATCGTTTGGAGGGATAAAGAAGACTTTGTTAATAAGAAGAGCGATCTAAAAAGACATTGGCCACAATACAGGTCCCCAACATTTAAGGAAGTCCTTACAACGTTTTAAAATTCTCTCCATAAAACACTTTAAGCCAAGCAAGAACCAGCCAAACAAACAAATTTCTTTCTCTGGCAAGCAAAAAGAAATCTTACCAGATGGAAATTTAATAAAAAAAAGAGAATATAAAGATTGGGACAAAGTATACATCAACATTTTTAGAGAAATTCCCGAAGTAGCTATCAGGCAACTTACTAACATTTTTTATGCCATACTTCGCGTCGGTTACTTTCCAGCTTCTTGGAAGCAATCGCTGATCATCGTTATTCCCAAGCCAGTTAAATGTCATACCCTGTTATCATTTTTTAGAGCAATTATTTCAATACTCTTCAATACTCTATTAATACAAAAGCTTTTGCCTTTTCTTGATCAGGCTTAGGTCATACCGCTCCACCAATTCGGTTCGCATCTTCACAGAAAA
The DNA here is from genome assembly GCA_963555765.1 of Orthonevra nobilis. Classification (NCBI taxonomy): domain Eukaryota; kingdom Metazoa; phylum Arthropoda; class Insecta; order Diptera; family Syrphidae; genus Orthonevra; species Orthonevra nobilis. The sequence continues at coordinate 125,943,334 of OY743225.1, read as the reverse complement.
TGAGAAAAAGACAATATTGGTCCGCTTTGTTCATATACTATACATACATAACTCAAGCTAGGTATGGCATAAAGGACTTCTCTTACTCCAAAACTCTCATCGTTTCTTTGAAAACTGTTCGGAAAATTGCAGCTTCTATTTAAGCTTTAAAGGATTTACATCGGAAAAGCAGGAGCCCCTCAAGCGAGCTTCTTTGAACCTCTTTTATACCTGATCTTCACGCCAGATATGCCTTCAACCATTTAAAAAGTTTAAAAGTGCTGCACAACCACGTGTACGAACGGCTAGGCACCTTAAGAATAAAAGTTAGTTCTAGTAAATGTGTTCATACTCCATAAACATTAAGAAATGAGAGTCGTATCAACGTCAAAATCCTTGGTCACACTTTCCCACAAAACACAGAAGGTAAATACCTAGGAATACATCAAGACCACCGACTCACTAGAAATAATGCTCCTAACTGAAAAATGGACATCAAGGACGAAATTTAGAAGCATCTGACAAGTTTAGGCAGTTTCCTGGTTTGCATCTTCTCCTTAAAGTGCAGTAATTCACAAACCTAGCAGAAGGTCTTAAATACACGTCGGAAACATCGTTATGGACAACAAACAACAAGAGAATCTTGGACGAACGAAAGCACCGCAGGACGAAGAGAGTGTAAACACAAGCTTAACGATGTTAGTCTAACAAAGGTACCGGGACACAAAGGTGCGATGGTAAGCGAACTTGATAAGGAGCAGGGAATGGGGACCATCCTATCATGGTAATATAAGTCACCCTGACAGCGATTAAAAGAACTATGAACTGTTGGACAAACCAGGAATTAAAATATTACTTGAAAACCTAACAACTTGTGCAATGAATGGATCTATAAAAGATAAACCAAGAAGCAATATAGCGAAACGAGCTCGGAGCTTCAGCAAGTGAAATCTCCGATTAATGGTGGGACTGGTAACAGGACACGTTAACCTAAAACAACACTCATCCAGACTCGGATTATCAGACACCACAATATACGACAACTGTGAGGAGGAAGACTGTAAATACTTCTTCTGCCACTTTAACAGCAACAATAAAACTATGTTACAAAATACTGATACCAGATTCAATACACCTCAACAGGAATTGGCGAAATACATGACTTCCCCAAAAGAACTAAAAGATTTTCGGACCACAAAAACCAAACCGCTCCATAGGTACCATAATATACCCTTTCCTTTTCCCAAAAGACCTTTAATCAATCGGAGGTCTAGGTGGCCAGGAATCCTTACAAATCAATCAACGAACCAAGCTCACGCTTCCCCAAAAGGCGATGGGAGTTTAACGCTATGACAATCCTAGATAACAAATCAATGAGAAAAGGGATTTTATCCGAGAAAAAAGTAAGGTACCTCAGGAGCGGAGGAGTAAGAGATTTCATCCAAATATGTGCAAAGATCAGCGGGAAAAGAACACGCGACCCAAGAAACAATCCACTGGCAAAACAAAGCAGATAAGTCCAAACCGCAGTGTCAGCAGTACCATAATTAACGCTCACACCAAATGGAACCAGAGCCAAATAATTGGAGTTATCACATTGTCCTGTTACTATAAGATATCCTGATTCCCAAAGCTGAAAAAAGTCAGGACTATCAAGGCCTTGTGATGTTAATGTTCCATTCATCTTAGAAAATGGGGAATGTGAAACCGTCATCGACAATTCTCATCTCTATAACTAAATATTAACCGACTCGTTCAAGCCTCAAGGACATGGTTACGGAAGACATGTGCTGAGACCGGAAATTTCCTGGCCGAACTATTTCGCCTTTTGTTGATATGACTGGCCACCAAGATCCTTTGATTTCTCTTTGTAGAGTTAAGCAACAAAACTTGCTGCAATTCACAAACTCTTAAGCTTTGAGAAAGGAAACCATTTTCAGAATCGAGTCATGGAAGAACTTTCTTGAAGGATATTTAAATGATTCTAACAATATCGTGCAATTTCATCGAAATCTTAATTTAGTTTCGGAACTTGAAGTCCGAATGACATAACATAAGTATCACGTTTAGCCACGAAGGTTGTTAAGAATTATGCTGAATTATGAATCCCTGCAGATCTAGTCCACAACGACAATGGAGAATATTCGCTGCTCCACCAAGATCAGGAGCAACACGCTTTTATAATAAATAGGATTCCGACGACATTGGCCTTATTGGCAGATCTCTGCGAGTGGTCTGTGGCGCGTTTGCGTGCATAAAAACAGCTTAGATGGATTAAACGGTGTACGAGAGCAACACCAAGTACACGTTGACATCACTTCTTGGCCAGATCGTTGCAATAGGCACCTAAAACTTTGAGGTAGTTGAGAACTACGTCTAGAAGTGAGGATGACATCTCGTCAGACTAACCGTTACCAATCGCCGTTTCTTTGGACTAAGATGGCATCTGTGTAGTTAAGTCCTCAATCACCTAAATCATGTGTTCTTTCTAATGGGGATTAATCCACCCATGGCCGGTTCGAGAGAAAGTTTCTTCGAAAGTTATTTATTCGCATTTGCGTTGACAGGATATGAATACAACGCTTTGACAGCGAACTTACGAGCTATGCCTTAGCTTAGTCTTGCATCCTTCGAAACTCCTGGAGGATCAGCGCAATCAAAGGGAGACACATGTTATTATTCATTTTCATTTTAACGCATTTTTATTTGAGAATTCATTTTCCTTACATGCTAGACAAAAACGTTTAAATCTAGCTTAATTAACTTAACTATTTATAGTATAAACTAACTTACTGGCCGTGTTTGCTTCAAGGGCAATCACGATAAAAAATGCAGAAACGACAGAGTTCTACTCTTCGTTCAGCCACCAATAGTGATGATGTTGCTTCACGACATCATCTCTATCGCGGTCAAATACTGCCCTACTAAACCGAAGAGTCTCCGGTGAGCTATTTGCGACGTCTTGGTCGTATTTGACTCGCCCGTCCACAGCTTTTCGACCAACGTGGAAGATTAACGGCACCGCTAATCTATCCTGGACCAGACCTTTTCTGTCTAAATAGAGAAACGCTTCAGGAGGAATATAGCCGTTGAGGCGCACTATCTCATGGTGCATATCATTGGGGTAAAAAGCCCCGGAGATCAAGTTGTTGTTCGAAGTCATTGCTCGTGCAATGTGACTTCGAATAAGTTTAATCAGAGAGTTGTCCACTCTGATCAGATTGGCCCCGTTGTACAGGACCTCGTTACTATAGAATTTTTTGTACTCAGACTCTGGAGTTCTATATAAATGGAGACAAGCCCTAAGACATCGTCTCTCGAAAACCCGAATCCTTTCCATTAAGCTTGTTCCCACGTTAAACCAAACGGGACACCCATAAGCAAGGACAGGCCGAATAAGGGCCGTGTAGCAGATCACCTTTACCTTGGCATCGAGTTGACTGTTGTGAAACAGTCTCTTTGTCAAGGCAAAAGCCACTTTGGCTCGGGCTAGGGCAGTATCTATATGTTTGTTAAAATATAGATACTGATCTAGCCAGATCCCTAGGTATCTAACAACACTTCGATTCGCCAGTGGCTGCCCGTTTTGTCCAACGATAGAGAACATTCGTCACTTCTTTCTAGTATTTCGGGAGGCCCTAGACAACGGAGTCCTGATCAGAATGGTCTCGCACTTTTGGAAGTTCAAGTCGTCTGCGTACGATATGGAGTGGCGGAGAGATCCTACAAGATCACTTGAGAAGATAGTAAATAAAATCGGCGAAATAACTACACCCTGTTGTAGACCGTTGTTAATTTCAAAAGTTTCAGCAGACGTAACACTGCCATTTTTCACAATAAACTGTCTGCTGGTGAGCATATCTAAGATTATGTACAGCACGGTTTGCTTATGTGCAGCTGGTCAAGCTTGAAAAAGAGCCCCTGCAACCATACAGTGTTAAAGGCCTTCTCCAAGTCAATCAACAAGGCACCCGTGCATTTTTTCTTACCTTTGTTCCATTGGATATCCGTTACCGCGGCATGTATGCAATCATGCCTCGCTCTGAAACCGAATTGGTTGTCCGGAATAATATTTTTGTCCTCAGCCCATTCGGTCAGGGCTCTATTGATCACTTTTTCAAACACTTTGCTGATGTTCGGAAGGAGACTTACCGACCGGAGATTTGCCGGATTGGATGTGTCTTTGTTCCGTTTAGGAATAGGTTGTACTACCGCTGTCTTCCAATGAAACAAAATGTTAAACAGGATAGTGTAAATGTTTACCGCTTCTAGAGGCGGGTGTTTGAGAACAATGTTTGGTATTTCGTCGATTCCCACAGATTTCTTAATTCTCAGTGAACCGAAGATAACCAGAAGATCTTCCTTTGAAACATACGGAGGATAAACCCCTTCATTGGCGATGACATCATTTGCCAAATTCTCGTCATTGAACATGGTAAAACCAGTGTTCTCCGATCGCTAGTGCTCAATGTCATTTTGAAGGTCGGAGTTTTGTACTAGGACGCGATTTTCCAAGACGTGGTTCGGGCGAGTGCTAACATTCATCTTATACACATCCTGAAACGTCGCACCTATTACTTCAACTTTCTCCTGAGGATTTTCGATCAGAAAAAAATTGTCATCTTCAATCGCTTCTACGGGATCTATGCCTGCTATAAGAAGTATTTGTTCGTTGTTGGTAGTTCGGGGGAGCTTAAGACACGGAAGCTCATTTTGATTTTTCCTTCGAAAGAATTTATTAATTTTCGGGAACATACTAGGGTTGCTAGCTTTAACAGCCCGAAGATTTGTTATTCCAACGCGAATTAATTGAAGCTCGGTAATTCTGCTGAATTAATTGTTTTCAATTTGTGATTTCAGTGTCCTAACCTCCGAGTTTTGTGGGTCAGTAAGGAGACACATGTTAGCGGAGGCCTTCGTTCACTCCGAATTGTAGAGCCACACAAAGAAGTAGATAAGGAAGAATAGGAAGAATAAGTGAATTCGATCATTCTAATAAATAAATGAAAATACAATTTTGTGCCTTGAAAATAGCACGTATTTCGAAATTCACAAAAACTCTAGAAAAATTCATTGCATTTTTTAAAAACTTTATTTTTTCGTCACTTATCAGCTTAAACTTATTCTCTACGTATTTATTTTTATTTTTAACTAAATTTATTGCATTTTGTTTTCGTAATTTATTCTTACAGGCTCACTTAGACTATTTTCTTAAGTTAAACATTTTTAGTTAAAACTAAAGTTGCGTTCGTTTGAATGATTTTTTGTGGAAAATTAAAAACAAAAAAAGAAGTAAATTTAATGAAAAAGTGGGAATGGAGTTTTGGGATTGAAAGTCTCATCATTGTTCTCCTTTTAAAACCTCTTAATTTTCCTTGTCCTTTGACTTTGCTCAGTCAGCATGGAAAGCGAACTAGGTTCAAATAGAACTGAGTAAGGATTCATAATTTATATCACATTGAAACAAAACCGGGGATGATACTCGTACAATACTACGTCGTGGGGCTCAGTGGTACATTTGGAACTAAGGACAGTAGGGTCCTGGAGCGTTTCGACACTTGAACAGCATACTGATCATATTCTCTAGTTTTCGCGTTCTAGTCTCCGTTTGAATGAGGTTAGTCTGCAGGTGGTTCATATCCTGTTGCTGTTTTTCCTACAAAAGTAAATCGAATAAGTCAATTATACATGGTAAGAAATTCGTCTTACCAAAGTGGTTAGCCGAGTTTTAAGAGAGTCGACAACATGGTATGTGGCTTCGAGGGACTTTTGCAGTTCATTTGTCGTATCTCGTTCATTGGCGAGGGACCTTTCGATTTTATGCAGCCTTGAAGTCACCTCATTAGAGTCGATTTCATTCTCAAGATCACGAGCTTCAAATGCATCATCGTCGTGGTTATCTAGAAAAACATTCAAAGAGAGATTTTGTTTAAAATGTGTTCAAGCAATTCCGACAGTCTGATGCTTACCAATCTTCTTACAACTTTGCTTATCTGATTGCAGCACGAAACCCTCTCTGCACTGACAATAGAATGATCCCTCAGTATTGAAGCACAGCTGATCGCATGGCTTCTCCGCTTTGCACTCGTTAATGTCCTTCTCACAGAATCTGCCGCCAAAACCCTGCGGGCAACTGCATGTGTCCGGACTGATGCAAATTCCGCCATTACGACAAGTCACACTGCAAATCGCTGGAAATAAAAAAAAAAAACAAAAAAACATCGAGCGGAGAACACGCAATGGAACACGATTTAGTGAAAGTGACTTTAATGATCTTACGTTTCATGCACGCGTTGGACATCTTGGTCATCCGGCCCCAGCCGGGACAACAATCGTACACCATTTGCTTAGTGGTCTTGTGACGGATGACATCACGATATGCCGGCTCATGGACAAGCTGAACACGCGTGCACATTTGATTCGATTGATTCGTTTGCGTCGGACACGGATGGCTGATGTGCTTCCAAATAGGCCGGCTATAGACTTCGACGCTTTTAACGGGCACCTGAAGAGTGCGCTGCTGCATGCATAAATGCCGGCTGAAAGAAAGAGAATTCATCCTCCTCACATTAGATCCTGAATCGATTGGAATACGAGTAAGTACGAAAGAAAAAATGCACTTTGATCCGGCCTATAATAAGTGGTGCGCGCGCAAGCGCATATGGACAAGATTTATTTGTTTCCATTATGGACGTGCCTTGGAAACATTTAGCCTAACATGAAAATGAGTGAAATTAAATTGTTCGTCGATGATGTCGGTGGACGCGGGGACTACTATGAGGCGAACATGGACGACAACGTGTAGACGTGTTGTTGTCATCAGGAACAGTCTGCCGCAACCGCCGTCGCTGTCGACGCTTCGTCTGCTGACGACGCCTTGGGGCAGGCCATGGAGTAAGTGCAACCTAATTGCATGTTTCGATAAATTGAGGGGGAAACGTTTTACTTGTTGTTTTGTTGTTTTTTTTTGTCGGTTTTCTGCGTTCACTGTCATTGCTGACGTTGGAAAACAATTTATGTCTATGGGCGTGACAGGATCGAAAATGAAGCAAGGAACGTGTCGGAAGTGGAGTAGGTAGGAGAAGGTTATTGAAAGTGAAGTTAATTAAGGCACGAATACGCTGACAGAGCTGCTATTTTCGGAAGTATTTACTTATGCAAAAAACAAGTATTCCAGAGTATTAAATAAGAGATTTTCGAATTAAGGTCGGTTGCATGTTTTTTGTACTCAATTGGTTTGTTACTCAATTATTGTTTCAGGGATTTTAAAAATACCATTCTGTGCATGCTTCGTGTTTTCCAAAATTCTTCTGTCGACAAAGAACTTTTCTTTATTCAGAGTTTCTTCTTCTTTTACTTACGATTACAACTTAAGCATTTTTAGGCTTGTACAAGATTATGGTGGCACCAATTTTAATAGTTATAGTATCGGTAAATAAAATTTGATTGTTGGCTGATACCCTCACTAGTTACGGGTGAAAAAATCATGTAAGTTCTACCCTGAAACTATATTCATTCCAGATTTAATAGCTCAAGGGGTACAAAAACCACATAAGATAGCTCTGAGAATACCATGCAATAAAACGGGGCTTATATAATGTCTGCCACTCATGCAACGCTTTGCATTAAGATAGTTTTTCCGGACAATGAGGAAGTCTTACCTGAAGGAGCCATCTAGTATCTACGCATCAGTCTCAGTGAGCCCTTTTAATTCTTGCAACATATCAGCAGCACTCTGAAATGGTCAACTTCTAGCTAGAAAAGATGCTCTTAAGGCCGGTATTCACATACAGCTGACCAGTGTGGTTCACTGTGTTCCCAAACACGATAAAAAATTTCGTCTTTCGATCTTGTGCTGGACTTTGGCGATACCCAGACAAACTGACATTGTACCAAGCAATATGGAAACCCATGTTTCCGGGATGATTCTTGTTAAGCAGAAGACCATCCAAGTCCGGAGATCTAGACTATCAGCCTGCAGGCATAAGAGCCAAAGCACAGGTGCAAGAAGCATGGATCGAAGAGAAACCATTAGAAAACTAAAGGGTGATTTTTTAAAAGCTATAGGAAAGTTTTTCAAAAAAAAAAAACATAAAATTCAGAAAAATGCATGAAATCTTTATTAGTATCGATAGTACGGTCCAAATAATTTAATGTTTGAAGATTATTTCATGCAAATTTTGACCTTGACTAGGCCTAAAATGGTCCATCTGCTTCGTCGAATTTTGGTATACTCTTTCCAACATTTCGGCCGGTATTTCACGAATAAATGCTTCAATGTTGTCTTTCAATGCGTCAATTGAAGCGGGCTTGTCTGTATAGACATGAGCTTTAACATAGTCCCACAAAAAATAGTCAAAAGGCGTTAAATCGACGATCTAGGCGGCCAATTGACCGGTCCCGAACGTGAAATGCGTGCTGTGTGGCATGTGGTACCGTCTCGTTGAAACCACATGTCATGCAAGTCAAGCTCTTGCATTTTGGGCAAAAAAAGTTAGATATGCCACCAGCCCATAAACCGCACCAAACAGTGACTTTTTCTGGATGCATTGGTAGCTCTTGCAATGCTTCTGGCTGATATTCACTCCAAAATCGACAATTCTGCTTATTTACGTACCTATTGAGCCAAAAATGAGCTTCGTCGCTGAACACAATTTTTCGGTAAAAAAGTGGATCTTCGGCCAACTTTCCAAGAGCCCATTCACCAAAAATTTTACGTTGCGGTATGTCGTTTGGCTTCAATTCTTGCACCAGCTGTATTTTGAAAGGCATCACACCTAAATCCTTCCGTAAAAATTTTCCACGTTGTTGAGTAACAGCGGCCCAATTGCTGCGAACGGCGACGAATCGATAATTGATGGTCATCATTAACACTGGCCGATACAGCTGCGATATTTTCTTCAGTTCGCACTCTACGTAAGCGTGTTGGTGGTTTAATGTCCAACAATGTAAATTTGGTGCGAAATTTAGTCACAATAGCCCGAATAGCCGCTTCAGTGGGTCGATTAAACTGACCATAAAATGGAAGAAGCGCGCGATGAACTTTCTTAACAGAGCACGCATTTTGATAAAAAAAATTCAATAATTTGCAAGCGTTGTTCGTTTGTAAGACGATTCATGGTTAAATTATAGACCAAACTGAAGAAACAAAACACGAAACGTGCGTCAGCTGTTTAAGCCAGTGTTGCCAAAAAGATAATACCTTAAAAAATTACCCTTTAGTTCACGTTTCATGTTTCCTTTATGACAGCATTAAGAGGATCCTTTAAATGAACAATATCTCGCTGATTGGCATGGAAAAGTTCTTACAGCTGTATGTGGTGATTACTTACAACCATTCGGAAGACAGTAACGATCCCTGTCCCTGAATAATTTAAGGTAAAATATTGCAACCAAGCGTAAGTGTGCGAGTACAATTATATAAGATTAAGCTCCTAGTATTTGAAACACTCAATGCTGGTTCGTCTTGAGATACAAGTGAGAGGTAAGTCTGTCTAATCCGCATCTAGGAAAAATTTTACAATGAAAATATCATGCGTGCACGAGTGATGTGCCGATGAAGCTAAAGACTCTACGAACTCAAGGATGGAGCTAACAGACTATCTGAAGGACATAAAATATATTTGGCAGCTTGATCGAAAAGCATAGCCTCCAAGAAATAACAACAGAAACCGACAGCCATCTTACAGACTAATTGACAGACAGTAACAGGGTTATAAGAAGCACAAGATTTCCTAAAAAAAATCCACTGCGCAACTTGACTAACCCCAGACGGCTGGAGTATCAACCGAATCGAACACGAGCTGATTGATCCAAGACATTCATAAAACAGATATTCCCCGAAGAGCCTAGAAACAGTCAAGTGATTTCTAAAGAAAATATAGAAAATCCCTGCTGCAGTATACAATAATGAAGAAGAAAAACTGTAGACGTATTCAATCAGCATTTCCAGCATCTGGTAAACGATAAAGTGAGAAATGACGGCCATAAGAGTTAAGCCGTATGAAGAGAACGCAAGTCCACCCGATCAAGAAGTTCTCCAATGCAATATAGAGGAAGCTGCCGGTCTGGAGTAGTTCTACCAGGGAGCATTCACCAAATCAGATTTGGAAGGACGAAAGGAACATCAGCTCTATCCACCGATCCTATGTCTTGCAACAACTATGGTGGCAGGGCTAGCTTAAATTCTCCAACAAAGTCCAGATTGTTGCGCGAACGTCTGAAGCCTTTTTTCGAACACACAAAGCGGCCAACACTTGTCTGACTTCTGGTCCAACAAATCGACAATGAACCAAATCTTGCAAATGATCAGTGAACTTTAAGTCGGTACTCACCCTCCATATCCGAATATATCACAGCTGATCCGGTTGTGTTGGGCAATGCTTACAAACACGTGACGTTCTTTGCTGTTTAGACCAAGAAACTTTAAATGATTCTAGTTTTGCACCGGACTAAGTCAAGGACACCTGGGCACCTACGAAAACTTATTCTAGACAATGTGTTCTGACCTGATTTCAAGTAATAAAAAGGGCCCCTCCGTCTGAAGTTATCAACAATGAGGAAATATCGAAACCATTCTCGCCCAAGCCCTCTTTATTCCATCCACTAACAATAAAAACTCGGTCACTGTGTCACCACGTTGCGCTTTCCCATCCGCCTTGACAATCCCTGATTTCAATAAGCCCCAACGATATTCAATTTGCCCCGGCTAATGGTGGTGTCAACAGGCTCGCCACCAATTGCAACATTTATGAGGCTTATTGCGGGTAATCCCATTCCGTCATTAGACTTCGTTCTCGCATAACTGTAGCCAAGCCATCACATCGTTTCCCTTATAAATTATGAGATAATGCTTAACTGCTCATTAGGCCAAGTAAGTTAGCGTCTAAAGCCATGGGCGAGGATACCATAGCGCCATCGTCGCGTCGGTCGTATAGTCCACAAACGTACTGGTAACGCACGACTCCCAGAGTGTAAGGATTTGCAATTTGTTTATGGCCTTCATGATTCCATACCGTACACCGCCGCAGCATTTATGATATCTTTCCATAAACTGGTTAACTGTGGCCAGCAACGGTGGTGGACACCACAAGGCCTGTCCAGGAGTGTATCGGTGGTAGCCCGAGCGGTGTTTTAATTAAATGATTGCCGGTCGCTTTTGCATATGTGAGCGCACAAGTGGAATAATTTATGAACACCGCTCATGCACGTACATACGTGTGTACCGACCGGTGAGTCCTGATCGCCGAAACAGGTTGCAGTTATTCGTTTATAGCGACCCTAGGGTACGATAAAAATGTGCGCACAGTGCGGTGATTAATTCGCTCCTCATGCTGTTCACAATCATCGAAAAGGAATTCAGGAAAGGTTGCCTGCCCCCAGCGGCAGAGGCCAGTTGAATTTATGGACTTCGGAGACCCACATAATAATACGCAAAGATTGATATTCCCGGAATCCACATTCGATACAAAAAAAAAACACCGCAGAGATTCAATAAGCTACTCGTGGTGAGACGGCTGCGCATTCATTCGAAATCTGATTGCGAGTTCGAAAGTCACCAGTACCATCGTAAAAACACAAAAAAAAAGATTGCATAAAGCTTTAAACTGATCGAATGCTCGAGCATGTTTCTACAAACATAAACAGGGGGGGTTATGCAACGCGCCATAAAACCAATGACCAAGTCTCGCACCGACAAAAATAGCACGCCAGAACGGTTGTTAAAAGTCAAAAGTTGCCAAGTGGGCGACCAACGCCCCATTTTGGGTCATGCACCTTCTTAAGCGGTTCGGTCAACTCAGGGTTTCAGTTTTGAGTCCGTATTTCGTTTTTCACAGAAATAATAATTAATTACGGTTTTATCGGATCGGAGACACATAAACATTCGTGGACCCTTTTTTTGCTCATTCATCAATTTTATTTCGTTTCAATTTGTGTGTCGCGGGGCGGAATTCGCCGCGATTTATCTCACTTGGAGAATGCAGGTTTGTTGTATTTGTTTTTTATACGAGATTTTTTGTGCAGATGCCGTCTGACCGAATTCTTATTGGTTTCACTTAGCGTGTTTCTTGTTTTTTGGCAAATGCCAGACGGAATATTAACGCATTTTATGTGTTCTTTTTTGAGGTTTTTCGAGGTGGGTAGAAAAGACTTGATCCAGGAAAACAACTGGATGGTATCGGTACAAGTTTTGAATCTATAACTTGCTCGGTTTCAAGAGATTATGCCTGCTCTTTTAATGCATGTTTCACAGAGCGAGCAGAAGGATTAGGAGAAGAATTGAAAAATATTGTAGTGGTTTGAAGCTCGGATGTATTTTGGTTTCAATTGCTCCACGGATCGAGGGGTTTGATATCGACTTATTAGCTTTCACTTGATTCGTTGATTCGCAATTTTTTATTCATAATTTTTTGATGTACAAAGAAAAAATGTCTCATCATTCTGCTGTTAGTGTAATGCAGTAAAAACAGTGACACAAACCATCACGAAATAAGAATTTCAGCAGCCGATACAGTAACCTCTATAACAAAGCCACTCTTTGGTCATACTACTATTCTAAGACTTTGGAATTCTTTGAATTGGACATCAAAATTAAAGCATAGACCGGATGAGGGTCGTATAGTACATCACCTTTTTCAGGCATCGAGTTGGCTGCTGTGAAATAGTCTCTTTTTCATGGCAATCCATGTCTTTGTTGCACGATAGAGAATTTTCGCCAAATATTGTTTGTATCTCCAAAAGGGAGCAGATAATATCATTCTTAACAAAACAGTTTCACACTTTTGGAAGTTGATTATAGCTTCTCTGTTTGCGCTTTAAAGCAGTTCAAAATTGGCGCCAAGTTTGCTAGTTTCAGGCCGAGCAATTTAGATTAATTTTTTTAAGGACTTTCCCCTGATCTCATTTGAATTCTTCAAAGATCTGTAGCCTTGAAACAAAGTTGCAGATTGTGTAATAAGTGTGGGAAAAAAATACCAGCCTCGTATGAGACACTACGAGCTAGTGTAAGCCAGTCTTTCTCTTCTCACCGTTTTGAAAGAAGAAGAAGAAAGGCTTCGTAGAACTTCCATAGCTGCAGTCAGAGTAACTCTAATCGAATCTGTCATGTAATTTCAAGCTTCAACATTGTATGAATGAGGAAAGATGCTCTCGACCACCAAGTATCTATCACAGTGAATCATCAGAATCTATCTGAAAGTCGATGAATCTAAACAAACTATTTTCAAGAAGAATCAAACGTTAGTCGTGCTTAATTCTTTCTTCTCTGGTTGCGTTCAAATTTCAATTAAGCCACTCCACATCGTATTGCGACCGATGTCTTTTAATTTATCTCATGTCCTATTAAAACAACATAGACGCCCACCTATCGTCCTTATCAGTTCACATCTCCTACCTGGTAACCAGATACGTCCATTCAAGTTATTACTACCAACCATTTCGGTCTTCATTGATGTACGAATTCACGGATTCTCATCTAATGGCCAACAGGCAACAACTGCACATGGTCTCACAACCGAGTTTGATTTTCGTGAAGCATGCAGTCACCATGTCGTACTTCTTGTAAATGGTTTCACATCGAAAAGAAATAGACCCACTTTGCAACCCGGCACAAGACCGACTCTTGTCGGAGCACCCACGATTTTCTTTGGGAATTGCCTACACACATTTTCCGCCGTCGACATGGCACGCAAGCGCTCATGCATCAAAGACTCCACCCGGCGGCTCAGTCCTCTATGGCGCATTCCAGACCCTGCGTTTCAATTACATTCGTGTTAATTGCTATCGCAGTCTCGGTGATGTGGAGGAACTCTGCGGGACTTGATGAAGTTGTCTCGCGTTGCCTGTGTTTGGTCAGCTATCAAATTGGCCCGACATGCGAAAAGGATGTTTGCATCAGTCAACTCGTATGAATCATCGGTGGAATAAAGTATGATCGGTGTTTTTTTTCTTCTTTTTTCTCCCGAAAGATGGCCCCATTCCAAGTGGTTGAGCCGAGAGATCCGAACGGTAATCAAACTGACACCTTTTATTCATCGGATTTTACGGTGCAGTGGACCCGAATAAACAGACGACAGATAACCTGACGTAAGATGAGTCGTTGTGGTCAAGAGGGACCGTGCTTGCCGGTTATCCATTGTGACGGATGTTTATTCATTTTTCGAATTAAAGGTTTGTTTGTGCCCCACCTGTCACCATTTTTGTTTTCCTGCGATTCGCAAATGGGTTAACAAATCTTTACAAGTCTTTGTGACTTGGAAGAACGTGACATGTGCAGAGTGAGGAGTCAACAATTTGAATTGAGAAATTATTATGCATGTGGGACGTGCTTTGAGCACGTTGCTAATTGAATGTCAAAATGATGAATTGGAACAATCAGGAGAAAGGAATGTTTTGGTTTTGTTTTTTATGGATACAAGAAAGAAGGTTTTTCATTTAGAGGAAGTGCATGATGTTTGAGAGGAAGCTTGGATCAAGGTTGGTTAATGTTTGCGATATTAATTGTGTGACTAAACAAGGTCAGACCGAGTGACTTTAAGAAACAAGACGTTGTTGAATAAGATTGACCCGAATTTTTGAAATTTGCACCCACTGTCAGACTTTTTCCCTTGCATTGAGCTTTCAAGAAATGAGCAGGCAAGTTTAGTTCTATTTACGCAATCTCCGCAATGATCCACATTCTGAGATATTACGCATGTCATTAATTTTTGTTCGACATCTTCAATTTCCATGCTATTTAGAGACAGCATCATCCCTGTATCGATGAATTCATAACCATTTTTGGTGGCAAAATTTCATTCAAATGGCTGCCTCGGCTGGCCATGCAGTAGCCTACACGATCGGTCCAATTTTTAAGCACATTATCGATTGTGTGCAGCTGTATTTCACCAATGGCTGCACGAATATTGTCCTTTAAAGCGTCAATAATCTCTGGCTTGTCGGCGTAACACTTATCTTTGAGGGCACCCCACAAATAATAGTCCAACGGTGTCAAATCGCAGCTCCGAGGTGGCCAAACGACATCAGCTCTGCGGCTGATAATGCGATCTTCAAAAACAGGGCGCAAAACATCGAGTGTAGCTTCGGCTGTGTAGCACGTAGCGCCGTCCTGTTGAAACCAAATGTTGCGAATATCCTCCTCTTCAATTTTTGTGAACAAAAATTCGTTCAACATGGCCCGATAACGATCGCCATTGACTGTAACGGCCACTCCTTGCTCATTTTCGAAGAAAAATGGCCCAATTATGCTTCTGGACCAAAATCCGCACCAAACAGCGACTCGTTTTGGGTGCATCGGCTTTTCAATGTATGCGTGCGGGTTTTCTGTGCCCCAAATGCGACAATTTTGCTTGGTAACATACCCGCCAAGATCAAAATGAGCTTCATCTGAAAAGATGATTTTTTTGGCAAAATCGGCATCTTCTGTAAGTCGATCGCAGGCCCACTTAGCCAAGCGAAAACGAATTGGATGGTCAGTTGGCTTCAACTCCTGAACCAATTGGACTTTGTATGGCGTCATAACAAGGTCTTTATGCAAAATTCGTCTCAATGATGTCTCCGAAATGTTCAATTGTTGAGAACGACGGTGAATTGACGTTGATTGAGCAGCAATATTCTCGGGTATACGCACTGTTTTTGGCTTTTCACGCTTTGGTTTATCGATGAGGATGCCAATTTCTTTCACTTTTTTCACAAGATAACGAACATAAGGAGCTGATGGTGCTTCTCTTCTTCCAAATTCCGTACGCAATTTTCGCACACATTCTGCAACATTACCATGATTTTCAAAGTAATGTCGCAATATTTCCCAGCGTTGTTCAAGCGCGTACACAACCATATTCGTTCAGCGGAAGGATAAAACTAATTATCTGTCAAATCAGACATGAGCTAAGTGTTACCATTCACGAAATAAGCACTAGCTGAAAAAAAAACGTTAGATGGCGGACCCTTTACTTAGTGACCGACCGAACATTCGGTTTCGGTCAGTTTCGACCAAAAAATTGGTTTCGGTGTCGGCAAAAAATCGGCCGAAACTTCGGCGGCGCCGAAACTCAGTCTTACACAAGGCACACAGTGACTTGGCCCATTGTGATACCGCGAGGATTATGTGGGTTAACGTATATTGGGGAGGAAGTTAATATTGATAGGTTTTCCTCCCGGATGGTGAAGAAGAGGAAGTTGGAAAGAACTAGTTTGCTTCTCAAATGAACTGTGCGAGGTCTTCTGGGTTGTGAAGAAATGGGAACATAGATTTCAATATCTTGATATGGCTATGGCCGGACATTCAAAGAGGAGATTTAGAAACTTTCTGTTTCCCTGTGATGTTGCAATTGGGTTGATGTATTTATTTGTTATACTTAGTTTGACCGCAGCTAATGGTATGTCAGTATATTGTGAGGTGCATCTGCGAGGGTGCATTGTACCTTCACAGGCAAGCTCATCTGCTCTGCAGTTTCGGTGAAGATTCCTTTGTCCTGGCACCCTGTAAAGGTGAACCTCTAAAAAGTCCGCTATCTCCTTAAGGGATACCCGGCGTTTCTTGACAAGCTTAGATGCAGTTTTTATGCCAGCTTGGTTGTCCGTCGAAATGAATATTTCCTTTGCAGGAATGCCTATACAGCAGCGATTTTGCGGTCGCGGTAAAACATAGAAGGAAAGTTCGAGGCTAAGATTGTTCGAAAAGATAAACTTCCACTTTTCGTTCCAGTTTTGACTCATCGGTTGTAATGGTGATGGAGCCGACTGTTGGGAGGAAATTCTATGATGAACTACGTGTTTGTTCTTGGACCGTGAGTCGTATGGTCACCAGCTGGCCGGCGTAATTGTGCTGAATTGCGCTAGTTAAGTGCTTACGTGACGTGTTAGGTCACTTCGGACGAGATAAATTTCTTTATGTGTAAAAATACACTAAATTTATAATCGATTCCAACTTATTTAAATAAGGTTCGGTTTCGGTTTAGGTTTCGGTCGAAACTTAGACCGAGGCCGAATGTTCAGTAACGGTTTCGGCTTCGCCTGAGAATCATCGTGTTTCGGTCGGACCCTACTTGTACTTGATCGTGCTGAATCTTTTGAAAGCAAGGGCTACGGAATCCTTAGTGCACATTAACCGTGATTTTTGGGGAGGAAGTCAAAGTCAAAGAGTCTTTTCAGTTTTGCCATCTGCTTTTGGTGAAATGCCCCATCACTGACCTGTAAAACACTTTTTTCATCCATTAATTCCTTGCAACATCAAAAAAGTGTTATTTTCTAAACAAGAAAATAAATAAAATCACAATTCATCTTTAAATAAAACGTAAGCGTAAACAATCAAACAGAAAAGTTTAATTAGTAATCTCATAATCAAAAACTAAGGAACATTAGTTAGTTAATCATTTTAGTTTCATTTGAACAAATCATTGCTTAATTGGAAAAAAAAATGATCATTTAAGGGCTCAAAATTTAAGCACTCCATATTTCTTGCTTTGTTTTTGAAGATGCACCCAACCGATTCTTTTTAAGCATTTGAACGTCGGTTAAAACTGATAATGCATTTATGCAGATATTCATAACTAAGATATTTCAATCAAAATCTTTCTTTTCTTTTACTATCTTCGAAAATTGTTCGTTACTCAACCGCTCCAATCTTTCTTTCTCAATTTTAACTTTCGAAAACGGAAGCTCTCTCCGCTCCATAGCTTTAATGTCGTGACTTTTTATTGTTAATCTTTATTATATTTGTTCTATTGATCTTTAGTAAAAATGATTGCAACGTCATCTTATTTCTAAAGATTGTTCGTAGGCTCGATTGTGCCGGGATAAGACCGGTTTCACACTTAACTTCAAGCGCACGAGGAATGATTATTCCGAGGGGAAAAACTGCATTCATGAATCTCCATCCATTGTATTAGTATTTTTATTCAGTCTTCAGAGAGTACAAAACAGTTAGTTCTTTAGTTGTCATCCTCGTTTAAGCACTCAAAACTTAGTGGAAGATGTAGTTCATTTCATACTGCACACTTTACATCCTTCTCCCAAAAAACCGATTTTCCCCCATCTCGTTTGTGCAAGCCCAATAGATTGTATAGATCATTTTTTATTTTCCCCACAAAGAAGTGCATATTCCCCTTTCCCGCTTTCCTTAAATTCAGGCCTTAATTTCCCCACGATCTGTTGGCGAACGATCTTCAGATTTCAAGAGTGCCGGAGGGCTCAATTCTAGGTCCTTCACTATTCTGCCCTTTTTATGAACGGCCTCATTAAAGTTTTGATTGTGTAGACTTTCATGCAGTTGAAGGCAAATTTATTAATCTAGAAATTGAAAGGCTTGTCAAGAAGAATCAATGAAGATTTTTCCGAAATACGCGAAAAGGAAAGCGAAAAGGACTCCCTCAACAAACAGTGCAGTACTAAACGATAACCATCAATCGATGTAACAAAAGTAACATTCAGTTTCAGCTTATTGTTAGCGCCATAATTTTGGGTAGTAAGAATGTCGTTTGTTCCAATAAGATGATGCCACATGCTACAAAGCTGGTCAAACAATTGATCTATAGGGGGAGAAGGTCGGTTATTAAGTCCTGGGTTTATGCCAACAAGCCAAAACCGTTAAAGCTGATCAGAAAATTCGTTGTATGTAAAAGAGCGCTGGATAGTCGTATCTTTCAAATCACATTTTAGTCGTCGCCATAATGCTGGAGATTCACAAAATTGAATAAGAATCAATTTGCTTCATTAGTAGAGTATGTGGATGACCTTCCGTCGGATACAAGGTTCTGCTTGCGAGTGGAATCCAGTCCGGAAGGCACAAATACAGCGACTACAATAGTTCAGCTCAATACAGTGAATGCAGCTTATAGTCCAGGTTCACAAAGGATCAGGCAATCATGCATGCCAGGAAGCATCCATGGCAGCAACGTGCCCGCATCCGTGAAGGTTGAAAGCGTTGGCTCAATCTCGATGGCCTAAGTTACTAAGCCAAGCTTAAAGCGTTAAAGGTTTTAGTCATATAAAAAAGTGTTTGAATATCAGTGATACGACTTGAGAAAGATTTACAGTTATTGAAGAACATTTGTTCCCCTCTGCTGGTATTTTAAAAGGATGCCCGCAGATAATTCTCGAACTTTTATGTCTTTGAAATTGTTCCTAAGCCAATGTGCTTATTGTCAGTGCACAACGGGATACCTCGTCAAGTCCAAAGAATGCGGTTTTGTTGATCCCGTACACGAACCCGTAATGACCAAAAGGCATCCATCCGTTTAAAGGAATTTTTATGACAATCACTTAACGTCAAATGAGCAACAGTTGAAGCCACCAACTGTTTTCGGCTCAATAAACGCTGGTCAACGGCTACGTTTGAAGTTTTTATCACCCCATATACAACGGGATGGACATATTTTTATGACTACACTGCAACATTTTATGCACCAGCCATAATACCGTTGTAAAGAGAGAAACATGTTAAATAAAAAACAAAACGGATCAATCGATAAGCATCTAATCATCCGAAGTCTTTTTTAAATTTCTAGAAAAAACAACAGAAGAAGAATAATACCACCAAAATATATGCCCATGTGCCCTAAACGCACCCAAAAGCACTCGACTGTCAAAGTAATTCAATATGGCTGCCTTGTGTCACTGTGACACTGCTACAAATGGAATGGAAACCAATTACCGATGAGAAAAATAAGAGGAGAGAAAATGTTGCTCATTAATTCGAAAATCACGTTTATTTCTTTTTCTTGTTTTCATTAATTTTTGTAACATTTTCTTCAACATGATAATCCCCCGTTCAGGTGGCTGCTCTGTCCCAAAAGAGATCTCTTCGCCGTTCAGTGACTCAGTCGATAAACATGGGTGACAGGGAGTTTGAATTTCAACAACAATTATTCGAAAGGTGAAATGTCTGCCCATTTGTTTGGTAAGTTTGCCCTAAAGAAAGTCCAAGTATCTGGTATCTGATTTCCTTGTTAAGCGTGCACGCAATATGGGCCGAGCGCGAGATGCGGCATGTGTCAACACAGAGAGTGGGTTAGTAAAGTGGATTCCGGGCAAGCCAAGACTGTAACGACAGCAAATGTGCAATGACATAATGTACGCGCGTACATTCGACGTGATCCGTAAATATCGCGAGATCAAATTATTCCCACCGAGTTGCCTACGTCTGACGGAGCGGAGCATCCTTCTTATTGTTTTGTTTTGGGGGGCGTTCACATGTCACGTGCCCCTCTGACAGTTCAGTTGTGTCAGTAGAAGCCGCCGAATCAATTTAAATTTACATAAAACGTTTATCTTTTGTTTATTTATGCTAATGCGATGTTAATTTGTTGAAGAGAAAATTCTAGACCGACATATCTGGTTTATGATTAAGTGGACCCAATTTCATGTGTCAAATTTGATTGACGACATTTGAAAGGCTTGTGTGATGTCAACGTTGCGGGAAAAATGTTAAACAAGTGATTAGTGTTTTCATTTAAAGCTGTTTGAATTGGTAATTACGAGTGCATTGTTATGGGTGGCAGTTCGGGGTCTAACGGTGTGTGCAGTGATTGACACGATGACGATGAATTTATAACTTGTCAATTGGTGGTTTGCCAATAGGTTGGTCGTTTCGAGTTATTTTGATTTTAATTTTGAATTTGAAATTCTTTTGTTCAACTATGGACAGCTGTGTTAGCAAGCGTTCATGGGAATGAAAAGGTTTGGAGTGCGCGAGCATTGTGGGAATATTTGTTTGGGCCACCTGATGATGGTTTGAAGGTTTTCGTTTTATGTCTTGGACAGGTCATAAAGATTCATATGTGATTAAAGTGGTTTTTAATGTTTTATTTTTATTTCTGTTTTCTCTGGTCTTGCAGAAGACACTGCTGATAATAATAGGGGGTATAATGGTACAATGGGACTTTTCAAGAAATTGAAAAAAAAAACAAAACAACACGGCGGTTATTTATTTTGACAGCTGTTAAGTTACTCCACCATCTAAGTGGTTTTTGTGGAATTCTAAATGGAGTCTCGAGAGGTTTGAAGCGAATATTGTTGTGGTGCAATATCTTGACCTCGGCTGTCTTTTGCTGGGAATCTTAATTTGAGTGGCTCGTTTTTGGACATTGTTTCTTTTAAAGCTTTAAACGACGTTAAGTACAGATCCATAGTATCGCACTTAACTCTGTAAATGAAATTTTGGAAAAAAAGATATTTCTGAGCTTTGGATTATAATTCTATGCTTTAAGGGGCAAGTCTTTGGTTATGGAACCTTATAATTTAGGTCACAGCGACAGTCGTCTTTTTTTTAAAGCAATCAAGGCTTGTAAAATTTTATTCTGGACAAACTTAGTCCTACCAAGGTCGATTGCTTTTTTATGGCACTAAAAGCAAAAAATTCATAGTTTGGATTCGTGCCGCGACAGCTCTTTTGAAGGCCAATGGACCTTGATTCATTTTTTGTGTGTGTTGTATTTTTCGTAAAAATGACTGGGGTTAAACTTACGGTTTAGTGCTAACTATGAACGGCCTCAGAAGCTTTATCCTGACAGTTTTACTCATCGGAGAATTTTCAGTCACTCGCAAAAGCTAGAATTGTGAAATAATGCCAGATGTTCCTAACCAGATGTGAACCCGGAATGCACTTATCACTCAGTCACGGGCAAGCACCACCAACAGGCTCTAAAGAAAGCCAAATAGCCTGTCTGCAAGCAAAGCCATGGCATTTGAATGAAAAAAAACGACCCCTGTTTCATCTGTTAATGCAGTTAATGTACCAGTTCATACATTTTGAATGGCAAGTTTTCGCACATTGTTTCCAAACTGGAAAAAATGGCTCCGCAATCAAAGATTTGCCCACAAATACCAGAGGGAGTTCACGGTCGATGCCTTTCTTCCGGAGCTCCATAGACGGGCGTATCGAAGCTATTGAACATCGCAGTCAGTATTTTCATTGTTAGGTCGTGTCTTTTTGGAACTACCTTCATACTGGCGAATAAACAATGCTCAGCAAACAGATAACGAGTTCTTTTGCAAATATGTGCAAGGAAACATTTCAATAAGACTTCAAAAAATCATTTAAAATACACAATGCAATCGATATTTTGTTTTTTGTTTTTGTTTAACCCGCAGGGCGCAGCTCAAGCGCCGGTACTTTGCATATTAAGCTTTTTGGTTGAACATTGTTGAATCGCTAAGGGGTAATGAATTTTCGCAAGGCTTCATATCAGTCATGTAGATTGTATAAAATATTCTCTTCCTCATTTGAACATGCTGAAGTAATTTATGTGAAAAACGTCCAATATTTTTTTTCCAAGAGATTTACTTTATTCGTATGAGGTGTTAAAATAAACAGGAAATAAGAAAGATGAACAAATACAAACTAAGCTTTATTTGCGACCATGTTCAAATTGAAATTAATTTAAAGTTTGTAGTTTGTTACCTATGCCTAATTATGCTAACAAAACCGTCCTTATTTCGCTAATAACGCGCCGGATTTTGGTCCGCTGTAATTGATCTATAAGAATACATAAGTGACTTTGACTCATCCAAAAAAAGTGCCTATAGGAGTCAGATTATAAGACCTGGTTGGCCATTTAACTGATCCACTTTGTGAGATGATTCGCTCACCTGGGATAGGGACCTCCTGAAACTATTTGTATCTTAGACGATTTTAAGCATAAAATCAAAGAGGGAATCATTAGACAGGGATGCTGTCCTCATTTTGGGTTCAACTTTCAGTTGGTTCAGTTCACTCACTGACCGTTCGACGCACACAACATTTAATTAGCTTCAATTGATGCACCCGTTGGGTGTTTAACCGGTGAAGGACAAAATATTCCCCAGCAGGGTACAGGTTTGCTGAAAACGACTCCGAACGTTAAACTTGGTCAACCAGCCATACTCGTTCTTCCAGAGTCGACACAGAAAAACAGAAGATAACAGCTTAAGCTCAGATTAAGTTCACCCATGTATCAATGACTTAATAAGTAAGTAAACAGTTACTTAGACATAAAATAGTCCATGTTTAAATTGTGCATGTAATAAGTACGTAATTGGGAACGAATTCCAAACGTCGAGAAATTTATAACCCGAAGAAATTTCATAAGAAACCTTTATGATCATCAATTAAGAATGAGTGGAGTAGCTTTGTTAACTGATTCACGATTTGAAGTCATCAAAAAGTTGGACGGTGTTTCATCAATTTTGTCATCCACCTCAATAAGAACTGACTGAAAAGATGTGATTAGTTGGTGCTGACCACCAGATAATTACTTCAAAAAATATCAGATTTTAAAAATAATGGTTTTCGACTTCATAGTTTTCAGCAGTATTATTACATAAAATCAAATACCGATTTTATTCAGACGATTTTGTCCACTCAAAATACTATCGATTCGCTGAAACGCCCTTTGGTTAGCTCTTCATCATATCTGCTTTTATAATCATACCTCTCCTTGGAGCTGGCTGCAAAGACGTGATCCCGGAGCATTTTTTCAGTCGTTCGAACTGTAAGTAATCGAGTTTAGGTGCTTTTGGATTATTTTCCAACTGAGCTGGGTTAGAAACACACGAGAAAGGATTAAATTGTGCGACATTTTGTGGACTCTTAAACAAACGTCCGTTTTTGGTCAATATTTCTTCGACTTTATTGATGTTTTCATCGGATTTGGATGTCGACGGGGTTCCACTGTGTTTATGATCTTCGTCATACTCAATACCACTCGCGCAACACATAAACGGTTGCTTTTGAGAAATCATTGTAATCGAAGCTCTTAAAAATCAAAAACAAACACGGACGCAAATGTTCCCTCGAAAGCGTATATCTCAAGCTTTCATGCTGAAATTTGAAAATATTTCAAGGCAGGTAACATTATTTTCGAAAATCCCGCCGATACAGTCAGAATTATAAAAGAAAATGAAAAATGCAAAACTTAAAATGAAAATTAAAACTGTGGATCGAATAAGCTATAGATGGTCGGCTATCTGTTGGCTTCGTTAACGCTTCCTCTTCTTTTGAGCTATAGAGTGATGCAAAGTTGACGACAAAAATGTTCTTCAAAAAATCATGTTAACAGCGTCGCATTTGCCCCATTTTCCGTCCAAGAATACAATTGAAACAAAAAGAAGTTAAATCAAATGGGGAGTTCTTTCGAAATTGGATAACCGATTGAAAAGTTTTGTTAACACGACAGTACTCTACCAAACCAGTCTTTTGGATGAGGTCTTATTACAGAATCGTTAATGGGAAGGCTTATTCCTTTCAATTAAGCAACAATCGCTGCAACATTTTGAGCTGCGTTTTTGTAGACTTTTGTGGATTTGTCAGTGCAGAGCAAATTTCTAAACACGTTTAGTGAATAATTGAATCTGGTGTAATAAGTTTTAGGAAATCCGTAAATAGATACTGACTTACAGTAAATACAAATTACCTTCATTGAAGCTGCCGAAACCCTTACGGACCATGCAAAATATTTGAAGATTTTTTTCAACAGAACTCTAAACTGGAACTCGAACATACAGCAAATAATATATTAGGTATAAAACGCCCTTTTTATTTTTAAAAGATCAGTAGGAACAACTTAGGGGCTTTCACCAGTGATGCACTGGCTATACTTAATTGGACAAATCAATAGCAGTACAGAGAACGAATAGTGTTGCCACTAAATTGAAACTAAATTCTAACAGGCAACCTAAAGGGAATGCACGAAACAATTCCTGCATTACACTCCGATCCGCCCTAAAAGATAGAGTATCCTTGAAAAGATTAGAATACACTGATGGTTCTTAGAAAACGGAGGAAACGGATTCTGGAGTTTTTTCCACACGTATTGATCAAGGCGTGTCATTAATACAAAGGGATGCTTTTAGCCCATTCCAGACAAAGGTGCTAGATATTTTCAATATTGTACTACTGAACTACTAGAAATTAAATCGGTATCCGACCGAGATATAGCTTTTTACATCGATAGTCAAGCTGCTCTTAAAGCAATTGAAATAAAATCAATAATATTGAGAAACTGCCGCACAATGCTTAAGGCATTTTGAACGCAGAATTGGATGAAACTATGTTGGATGCCCAGTCACGCCGAAACTGAAAGAAACAAACTGGCAGACGCAATGGTCAGAAATGGGAGAAAAATCTATTGAAAAGTGTTCTTATTAAACCTCCTTAAAAAACTCCAAATGCATAAAATATGCGGACAACCTAGCAAACCTGGTTTAAGGAAAACGGAGTAATTTCTAATCCTAGCTAAACTATTTTGCTCCTCTTCACGAAAAAGTCCAAAATAAGTCACTTCCAAATCCATGAGATTGGAGATACTAAACTTGAAATTAGAGACAGTGTGAATAACTTGGGATTTAAAATCGACAAGAAACTCAACTGGAAGAACGTACTACTACATCAAAGAGGGCCTACTGGATATGCAGTACGGTCTTTTGGAAGTCCTGGGGACTGGATCCAAAAAAAAAGTCCACTGGATATACTATATATTAATTATAACTAAACCAACCCCTCTTTACGGCATTATAAGTATAAGCTGACCGCATACACTGATGCAATTCTAAACATTAAACCAGTACAACTCGAAGTGAAAAGACAAGTTGGACTCCCCGCCGTAAAATTCAAGGTCACTTAGATGACACGAAAAACAACAGCAGAGGAAAATTATCAACGCCGTAGGGGCGATGACACCACTTCTTGATCGCCAAAGCGATCTAGTAGAGAAAACGTTTAGCTAAAAAAAACACAATTTTTCCAACCAGAGCTTTTTGGGCGAGTGGAAACACGACAAGAGATCCCGGTGAAATCACGGCAGGGACCTACTGCCAAAACCCACCTTGAACCTTTCATCACTAATTGGAGTAGAAACCTCAACGACCTCAACATACGGGAGAAGCAAAAACAAACCTGGTCCGATAGTACTGCAGCATTCAAAGCTATTACAAACCCTTTACCAGTATCGACACTGGTAAGAGAGTTTAAACACGAACCAAATAAACTAGCAACACTTAATGACTTCAGTTTAACATGGGTACCGGGACACGGGTAGCGAAAAAGCTGACGAATCGGCTAGAAAAGTCGAAGGAAATAGACAACAAAACCCTGTACCGGATATAGACGTCCCGCTGACACCTATTAAAACAGCTATAAACGAGTGGGCAACCCAGGAATTCAAAAATCTTTGGATCAACCTAACAACGTACAGAACAGTAAAATTTTAAATAAAAAACCGACTAACAAGGAAACAATGATGACTGGTGGGTCTAGTAAGGGTGCACATTAACTTTAATCTAACGTTACATATATTAGCAGAAACCTTAACATGCAAAAGCTGAAAGTAGGAAGATGAAGATCTGGAGCACTTCCTCTGCCACATACTCGGGTCAACACTGATACCAGATCTTTCGCGTCTCGAAGGAATAGAAACCGGTGACATCATGGATTTCACAAGACGAACGAAAAGATTTCCCGACCATACAAATCAAGCCACTTCACAGAAATTTCTTGACGACACTTGGCAAGCTGGCCCAAATTACATACAAGAAGTTGGTTGCGGTGTCATTATTGTATTTTGTATAATTTTTTACTTTTCGTTCAGTTTAAACTGCATAGCTTTAAGCCTTTTTAAAAGAGAAGCCAGAAGATGGCCCACCCTTTTAAAACGAATAAAAGGGTCATAATTTTTGTAAAAAAAAAAGAAATTATTCATTCAGGAATTCATTTGGACCCTTCAAAAATAATGAAATTTAAAAACAACAAAATTTCTTCCACTCAAAAATACAAATTTTCTATCGGTTTCTTATGTAACTCCATCAAGGAAACTTTCTGGTCTAATAGCTACTTTATTTTTTTCCCTGCACCTCCATTTACGATATATTCTTGAGGGTGCCCCTGCTCATGTCAGTGTCAAGTTAGGCCCTGCCTAAACCACTATCCTTTTCTTGTATGAATAAAAATGGACTTAAGGAAATCTAAATCTTTCTTTATTCGCTTCTTTGTTGCGACATTAATTTGATTTTGAATTTTCCCCAAT
This sequence comes from Orthonevra nobilis, assembly GCA_963555765.1. Classification (NCBI taxonomy): domain Eukaryota; kingdom Metazoa; phylum Arthropoda; class Insecta; order Diptera; family Syrphidae; genus Orthonevra; species Orthonevra nobilis. Next base: position 125,916,359 of record OY743225.1, on the reverse strand, counting down.
GAATATTTAATAAATTTTTGAAAACTTTTTTTTTACGTAAATTCAAGTTTTATGTGAAAATTATGCCCACCAAGTGTCATCTAATTTTTGACATTTTCATTTCATTTTTTTCCAATTGACTCCACCTTCTTGCTGCATTATTATTGTTTCATTTTCCGCTTTTGTTTTCCAGTTTAGAGTCCAATTTATATAAAACACCATTAAAGTTCATCAAAAATCACCGCAGGGGCGTGTTCGCCAGGTGACTTCGCCTGTCATTTTGATAAACGATAATTATTTTCTAAATTCTTCTTTCTCGAGATTATTTTTTTCTCACATTTACAAGCTTTTATGTTTTTTTTTGTTTTTTCTTTTTGGCCTGCTTTTTGATTAGTTTAAGATCTTAATATACAAAAAAAAAAACATGTCATTATTCAAATTGTATTTTAATCTATTATCTGTGATAATGGAGATGGCCACCACCACAAGTCTATGCATTTAACCCTTTTATGTAAATTTTTGTTTGGAAAATCTCTTCACTATTAAGCGCAAAGTCACTTTTCACGTTTCATCCATATGTTAAAATGGACTTTTAATAGAGAGACGTTAAATGTGGAAGCTGTTTATAAATGAATCTTTTAGAAAATCCTCTACATTGTGTGGGGTCAAGATGTTAGAGTGTAACTCGGCGGTAATCCCTGGACAATGGGAACGTCATCTTCCCAATCTACATAACAATCAAAGTGTATGAGGGTCTTTCGAATAGATTCACGCTACAATGTGATACGGTTATGGCGTGTATCTAACACCATTCTAGAAACAGTTGAAAATCCACAGTCTCATTCCCAGCTCCTCCAGATCCATTCACACATTCTAAGCATTAACCTCAGATATTAAATTATTGAAAGAGCCTAACAAAATGTTTTTCCTCATGGATATGCCGCAGCACTCCCAGACGTGTCCATGTCAAGGCATTTGAATGCCACACAATAAAAAGTGGCAATAATCAGATTTGAATCCAAAGTAACAGATATGCACGTATAGAAGATGCGTTCGGGCTGGTTTGTCGGTTGGGTCGATGGCACGCATTTACTTAGCTAGAAGATGTCTTGGGACCATGTGTGTTTGTGTTTGTTTGCTGCGAGATGGGTGTTGGGTGCTGTGTACACATGAGGAGATGGGTTCAACTCGTGGTATTTATTTTGAATTTGCTTGCTGTTTTTTTTCTATTTTTTTTCGTGCAATAGATGCCACTAACCTCAGGTTTTCCGCATGCTTGCATTCATAATGATGTTGGCGGTTTATTTCTCTATTTTTAACCTTAGAACGAATTTTATTACCTAGAAGTAAGAAGCCTCTGTACGATACGATAAGTGATGGGAAGCAGCGGGGTATTGGACTACAAATGTTGCAGAAAGATGTTTCGTTTTAAAATAAACACGCTTGCTAGGTGCATTTGTATAACAACTTTGAGAATAAATATTTAGTATTCGATGCAAACGTGATGACAGACGGCGACGTTTGTATTGCTTAGACACTGACGTTCGGTGGGATGGGATGAAAAATCGAAAGACACTTGGACTGTTTTAGAAAATTATCATCAATTTTGGCACGCAGCAGTTGTTCATTCGGCTTTTGGAATTTTAACGTAAAATTTCGAAGAGAAGAGGTTTTGGATGGGAATAATGACTTTTGATTACCTACGATCTGAGCTTAGACTATTTCTGATTTTTATATTCCACTGTCTGATCGAGCTACCTACAGCACTGCGATTTCTTGAACCCGGGACGGTTTTCGGTCTGTTATTTTGTTCGAAAATTGGATGGTCGTTTATCGCACATGCTCTCAGTTGAGGCGTCACTGTCAATCTGCATGATGGGTTATCAAATTCGGGATTTTATTCCTAATTCTTCTTTCAAACTTTTAATCCGAAAAGGAAATTTAAAACTTAAAATAATAAGAATATCAAAACACCCAAAAATACGAAAAAAAAAATTCGAATAATTCACAGATTTTGCTCGATGGCAAGGTGCTGAATCATCTTGAAAAATTGGTTCTGATATTTCTGCTGTAATTATTTGGATTGGAATTGGAAGATTGGGTTGTTCTTTGAAACCCAGATGCGTGCATTTTAGTTTCGGTTGATCCATGGGTAGAGTCAAAGAATTTGATATCGCATTGATTGCATTAGTCCAAGATTCGAATTATTCAACTAAACTGTAATTAAAATGGGTCCTTAATACGTCAAGCGCGAATTCTTTGATATAAAAAAGTAGCCTTTGAAAAAGAACAAACGCAAGATTTTTTGGTCCGAATTGAAAAGTCTACCGGTTGTTTCCTCTCGTTTTGCCAGGATCGCGAATTATATTCGCTTTGCATACCTCAAGACGCTGAATGCCTCATTTTAAGGCGGTTAAAAGATGGTAGGTCTTGAGTTGAAATTCAGTTCATTTGAGCCGAGGTCTGTCTGGCAGTGACACTTCTATGACATCATACGTACGACATTAGGTACAGATAGATTTGCCTTGACAGTCGTTTAAAGTACATGGGCTATCCTATCTGGAATATGAGACGTAAAGACATACAAAGAGGTCTGCCCGAAAAGTATCCGACCCGGCCAGAACGTTCTAGCGACCTCTGTGGGACATTATCGTAACTATCACGAACTCCCAAGATGCCCTAGTTATAGCCGGGATGCCTTTTTCGCGCACAATGTTATTTACTTACGGAGTAAGTTCAATCAATTTGAATCTTTTTACGTTTCAAAAATGTTGAGGGACTTGGATGGCTCAATAGCATTCGCTGACGACGTCATTCTTTCAAGCTTATGGTTCAAAAAATTGCGAAATTAAGAACGAACTCCAACTGAATTTTGATACCCTCGAAAAATTCTGTGAGGATTGGAAACTAAATATAAACAATTCTGTTCCGCACCCCAGTAGGACAGGGCAATTCAGACTTGCGAAACAATTGGAGAAATTTTGTTATAACATCTTCAAATGGCTTCGAATCGAATCAAAAACTGTTGTAAGGTATTTAGGAATTTACTTGGATAAATTCCTGTATTATAATAGTCAAGTAAATATCCAATTAAAAATAACAAGGGCAGCATTTACTATATGTCGCTGAAGAAACTTTTTTATTCCAACTATTTGAGATCAGATGTGAAGGTCATTTGTTACCAGGCTAATGCGAGTCCAGTGTGGTGGAACATAAGCCCATCTTATATGGAGAAGTACAGAATTTTTGAGAGGAAATGCCGACGAGCATGCACGGGACTGTACAGAAGCGCTCATTCCGACTTTAAATTATTTCATTTCAATTTATTTAATTTACAGGTTTGTACATTAAGATAATTATCTTTTATAGTAATTAGCATGTTGGCTTCAGAAAATAACAATTTTTAAAACTAAAACTAACTTACAATTATGAATGAACATATCTTAACTCAATAGGAAACGCAGGGTTAGAGAGGTAGGATCAAAGAGATTTAAGTAAAATGGTGAGAAGAAGAAAAAGCAGTCGAAATACTTGGGATTAAGAGGTGATTTGTAGCTTGAGAAGTGTTTGAAATCGGATGAATTTGAAATATTTTTTATATTTAATGGTAAAGAATTCCAAAGTCTAACAGAATGGATGAAAAACAAACGTGAGGAATTAAGTTAATTATATCCGACAGGTATAATATTTTGCGTTCTTGAGGAGTGAGTGGAACTAAGTCTAAGTCTAAGATGGACATTTACTATAGATAATTTTGTATAAAAATATACAGTTCCTGGCATTAATGAAGTCAAATAGAGTGCAAGGAAGCAAGCCTCTGGCGTACATAGAGATATGATCATATCTTCGGATGGCGTACATGTATCTAACTGCATCATTGAACGCTATTTGCAATTTGCGTTGGGATAATGAGTCAGTAAACAACCACAGCATAAGTTATAAGAGGCAAGACTAGGGCTATCACCAGCTTGATATGACTGTAGCAAGATAGACTACGTTTGATTACATAGCCAATGCTTGTGACGGTTTCCACAATAGAGATTTTATTATTATTAGATGTAGATCTTGTCTTAGAAATAGGAATAACTTGCGTTTTAACCGGGTTTAGTAATAATCCATTTTACACTGACCAATTATAAATATTTGTCAGGGCCTCATTAATAAGTAGAGCTAGTTCATTTAAGTTACTGAAAGGCTTTGCTAAGTGAAATTAGACGTCATCTGCATATAAATGCACCGAAGAATATTTACAAACAGAAGGGAGGTCATTTATGAACATGCAAAAGAGTATCGGTCCTAGAATTGAGCCCTGGGGTACACCTTGTTTTACTTCCCTTAAGGATGAAAATCGTTCAGCCGAAAAAAACTCTTTGCGATCGACCAGATAAAAAGCTGCTTATTAACTTAACCGCCTTCTCACTGAGACCGAAGTTGTTCTTAAGTTTCCAGCATAACATTTCATGGTTAACCTTGTCGAAGGCCTTCGAGAAATCAAGCAAGCAGAGGACCGTAACATAACCCTTATAGTAATCTTGTAAATTAACCATAGTTGTGGAATAGCTGTGGTTAGCTCTGAAACCGTATTGCTGAGCAAATTATTGAACGATAAATGCTTTGTTATTTGCTTTGCAATGACTTTTTCGAGGACCTTCGACAGGCAAGGCAAAATGCTAATCATTCGTTCACGAACCTTCCAAGGAATAACAAGTGCTTTTGTTTTGATAGTGAAAGCATATCCACAGTATTTTTTCAAGTGTTCTCTTTGCTACTGCACTGATAATTAACCAGCCGGTGCAGTAGTTGTGTGTCGGACTCTTTGATCCGCACATTAGGGTTCAATTCCCAGCCAGGGCCAATAAATTTTAATTTTAATTTTAATTGATACCAATTAAATTAAATAAAGCAAAAACCAAAACGGAATGAGTGAGCGACAGCCGTCGCCTCACCAACCTGGGGGAGGAACGGGGAAGGCATTGCCGGACCCACAGCCACCACCACCAATGGATTCATCAGCTACCGGGAAGAGGAGGAGGAGGGTGCGACCGACTCCAAACCTCGTAAAGCGCCCGTCCCTGTCGGCTTCAGCTGAAAAGCTGCCGACTGGAGCCGGGGATCGGGCGCCATCAACAACAATAGCAGCAGTAACAACAACTACAACAGCAGCAGCAGCAATAGCAGCAGCAGAAATAAAAGTCGCAGCAGAAAAATCGACAACAACAACTGAAGATTTTCCGTATGTCTCCGACGGCGGCGAGGGCCGCTATACTGGAGACAGCAACTCCTTCATGTCGTTGGCGGCCTCAGAGACCGACGACGAAGACGACGAAATATGCCAACTAGAGGCATTGTTAAAGGCCGTGAAGGCAAAACAGTTGGCACGGCGCGCCAAAGAACGCCAACAACAACAGCAGCTGGCAAATATCGTTCAAAACACCGGACCAGCTCAGCAACAACAAGTACAGCTGCCTAAGCAGCAACAACAACAACCAAAGCTGCCAAAGCAGCAGCACCTACAAGTGTTGCCAAAGCAGCAGCAACAATCGGAGCTGCCGAAGCAGCAAAACCAGCAGCAGCAAAAACAACAGCAGCAGCAAAAACAGCAGCAGCAAAAACAACAGCAGCAGCAGAAACAACAGCAGCAGCAGAAACAACAACAGCAGCAGCAGAAACAACAGCAGCAGCAGAAGATAGCGAGGCCGAAGGTGCCCCCGATCAACACATTTAAGATGGAGCTAAAGGACACGATTAAAATATGTAAGTCGGCCATTGGCGAAAATTTTATTATTAAAAGATTAAGTAATGACAGGCATGCTATCCACTGCTTCACAGTGGAGCATCACAAAACAATTAAAAATCTATTAGAGAAAACGACTACGGAGTTCTTCTCATTCACCCCCAAAGGAGAGCGTTTGCAGACAATGCTCCTTCGAGGTTTAGATTCGTCCACCGATCCCGAGGAGCTCCTTCAGGAGCTTCAAGCGAAGGAATGTGACGATCTTAAGTTCGTCAGTGTTAAGCCTTTCACTACAGCAAAGGCCCGAAGGGAGAACCGGAAATTACCGTTCTTCCTGGTCCAGCTGACTCCCAACAGCAAAATAGATAGTCTGAGGAAAATTAAAGTCCTAGACTACCAATGCATTAGTTGGGAAAAATTAAATCGCAGCGATAACATTTTACAATGTGTTCGTTGTCAGAGGTTCGGGCACGCCGCTGCGAACTGTCAAATGCAGTTTCGGTGCGTTAAGTGTGCATTGGACCACAAGGCAGAGGAATGTCCGCTAGGGAAAGATAGGGTTGCTGATAGCACGACTCTGAAGTGTATTCTTTGTGGTAACTCGGGACACACCGCTAACTATCGGGGTTGTTCCAGTTACCAATATGTTAGGAAATTAAACCTGGCTCGTCAACAGAAGGTGGATGTGAAGCGCCCACCTGTTCCTAAAACTCCAGCCGTAACTCCCAATGTGACCTATGCCCAAATGGCGGCCGGTCAGAGGAGTACGGTACAACAAGCACCAAAGGTTGCTCCTCAGGCCTCACGACCTGGAGCACCTAGTGGTGATGCTGATCTGCTGGCTATTTTGCTTTCTATTCAGGGGCAAATTAGTCAGCTGCAACAGCAAATTCAGGAACAGGCGACACGCGTAGATCGAATCTACACTTTGTTGCCGAGTCTAACGCGCCTCCAGTCGTAATGTGTTCGCTGGTGGAGAAACCCTTAAAGATCCTTTCAGTGAATGTAAATTCGCTAATAAATATCGAACGAAGAGCTGTACTCTTCAAGTTGTTAGAAGACCGAAGTCCCGATGTTCTTCTGGTTAGCGAAACCAAGCTCTCTCAGAGGCACAAGTTGAGGCACAGTCAGTACCATATTGTAAGAAGAGACAGACCCAACTCCAATGGAGCTGGTGGCGTCGCTATCTTTGTTAGAAAAAATCTGCGTTTTAAGGTTGTGTACAGCGGTGAAGTGCGTAGATTCCAGGTGCTAGAGGCTTGCATCATATGCATCCCCCTCCGTAGTGGGAAGAGGCTGCATATGATCGCAGCCTATGCAACTGAAGCTACTCAACAGACCTGTTTTATCTCAGAGCTCGAGACACTTTTTCAATACTTACGTCTGGGTTCGGAGGAGAATTATTACCTCATGGCCGGAGATCTAAACGCCAAACATAGTAATTGGAGAAATCAATCACCAAACACTAGAGGGAACCTACTATTCAATTGGTGGGGTCAGAATAGTGTCGAGTATCGACTCGATTTAAAAGCGACGGATAGTCCGTCTTATCCCAGATCAGGCTCTTATATTGATCTTATGCTGTTTGACGAACGGATACAGCTCACTGACATGGACCGACAGACAATAAACTGTCTTCACACATTTGTGTATGACAGTGACCATTGCGGATTTAGTGCCGTAATAACGATTCCCAACGAAATTGCGGAGTTGGAGGAGTATGTTCAAACGCATTCTTACAATTATAGTAGGACGCGGTGGACACGCTTCTCCCGAACAATGACAAGAGCACTCTCTTCGGATTCGCTCAACCCACCATCCAACAGGAATTTGTCGAACGAAGAGATCGACACTTACCTTAAAAGGATGGACGACACAATAAAACAAACAATGGACAGAACAATTCCTAAGTACCAACTGACTGACAATGTCAATATATATCGCAATGCTACGATCGACGCTCTACACCGACAAAAGAGTAGGCTACTGACGAGACTTAAACTCCTGTACAGACGTTTCACCGACCCACAAAACTCGGAGGTTAGGACACTGAAATCAGAGCTTAAAAACCTACAGCAATTAATTCAGCAAAATTACCGTGCTGTAATTAATTCACATTGGAATAACAAAATCCGGGCTGTTAAAGCTAGCAATCCTAGTATGTTCCCGGAAATTAATAAAATCTTTCGAAGAAAAAATCAAAATGAGCTTCCGTGTCTTAAGCTCCCCCGAACTACAGACAACGAACAAGTACTTGTGACAGCAGGCATAGATCCAATAGAAGCGATCGAAGATGACAACTTTTTTGTGATCGAAGATCCTCAGGAGAAAGTTGAAGTAATAGGTGCGGCGTTTCAGGATGTGTATAAGGTGAATGTTAGCACTCGCCCGAACCATATCTTGGAAAATCGTGTCCTATTGCACAACTTCTACTTGCGATATGACATCGAGCACTGGCGATCGGAGAACACTGGTTTCACCAGGTTCAATGACGAGAATTTGGCAAATGATGTCATCGCCAATGAAGGGATTCACCCTCCATTCATATCAAAGGAAGATCTCCTGGTCATTTTCGGTTCACTGAGAAGTAAGAAATCTGTGGGAATCGACGAAATACCAAACATTGTTCTCAAACACCTTCCTCTAGAAGCGGTAAACATTTACACCACCCTGTTTAACAATTTGCTGAATAATGCACATTATCCAGCTCATTGGAAGACAGCGGTGGTGCAACCAATTCCTAAACGGAACAAAGACACATCCAATCCGGCAAATCTCCGGTCGATAAGTCTCCTTCCCAACATCAGCAAAGTGTTTGAAAAAGTAATCAATAGAGCCCTGACCGAGTGGGTTGAGGACAAAAATATTATTCCGGATAACCAATTCGGTTTCAGAGCGGGGCATGATTGTATACATGCCGCGTCTAAACTGGTATCGGATATCCAATGGAACAAAGGTAAGAAACAATGCACGGGTGCCTTGTTGATTGACTTGGAAAAGGCCTTTGACACTGTATGGTTGCAGGGGCTCTTTTTCAAGCTTGACCAGCTCGGCATAAGCAAACCGCTGCTGTACATAATCTTAGATATGCTCACCAGCAGACAGTTTATTGTGAAAAATGGCAGTGTGGTGTCTGCTGGGACTTTTGAAATCAAAAATGGTCTACAACAGGGTGTAGTTATTTCGCCGATATTATTTACGATCTTCACAAGTGATCTTGTAGGATCTCTCCGCCAATCCATAGCGTACGCAGATGACTTGATCGCGTACAGGTCAAGTCCGAAGATCGAGGTCATTGTAAGTCTTTTGCAACGTGACTTCGAAAAAGTTCAGGGATATTGCGATGATTGGAAGTTGAAAATCAATTTTCAAAAGTGCGAGACCATTCTGTTCAGGACTCCGTTGTCTGGGGCTTCTAGAAATACTAGAAAGAAGTGGCGAACGTTCTCAATTGTTGGACAAAACGGGCAGCCATTAGCGAATCGAAGTGTTGTCAGATACCTTGGGATCTGGCTAGATCAATATCTATATTTTAACAAACATATAGATGCTGCTCTGGCCAGAGCCAAAGCGGCCTTTGCCTTGACAAAGAGACTGTTTCACAGCAGTCAACTCGATGCCAAGGTGAAGGTGATCTGCTACACGGCCCTTATTCGGCCTGTCCTTGCCTATGGCTGTCCCGTTTGGTTTAACGTGGGAACAAGCTTAATGGAAAAGATACGGGTTTTCGAGAGACGATGCCTTAGGGCTTGTCTCCATTTATATAGAACTCCAGAGTCTGAGTACAAAAAATTCTATAGCAATGAGGTCCTGTACAACGGGGCCAACCTGATCAGAGTGGACAACTTTCTGATAAAACTTATTCGAGGTCACATTGCAAGAGCAATGACTTCGATCAACAACTTGATCTCCGGGGCTTTTTACCCCAATGACATGCATCATGAGACAGTGCGCCTTAACGGCCTTATTCCCCCTGAAGCTTTTCTCTATTTAGATAGAAAAGGTCTGGTCCAGAATAGATTAGCGGTGCCGTTAATCTTCCACGTTGGTCGAAAAGCTGTGGACGGGCGAGTCACTTACGAACAAGACGTCGCAAGTAGCTCACCGGAGACCCTCAGGTTCAGTAGGGCGGTATCAGACCGCGACAGAGCTGACGTCGTAAGTCAACATCGACACTTTTGGTGGCTGGGCGAAGAATGAACTTCGTCGTATGTGTGTATCTTGTGTGCCCTTAAGGCAAATCATAGCATGTCCTGTCAGCCCTGGCCGGCTTATATATATATATAAGGTAGTGTAAGTAGTTAGTAATTAGTCAGTAAGTAGATTTAATTTTATTTTAAGTTAGATTAAGATTTTATGATTAGGATTAGTCTTTTAGTTTAGTTTTAGGTTTAGTAAAAATAAAAGTCCTTATACTAAGTTTTTTCAAAATGTAAAATGTTTTCTTAGTTTTTTTCATAAGTTAGAATAATTTTAAATATAATTAATAGTATTAAGTCGAAAGACATATTCTTAGTTGTTTAGTTTAGCTTAGAGCGCCCGTATAGGGCCAGTAAGTTAGTTAATAATTAGTTAAGTTAATTAAGCTAGATTTAAGCATTTTTTTGTTTAGCACGTAAGGTCATGAATTTACTTAATAAAAATGCATAAAAATTGAAAAAAAAAAAAAAATTGCAAAATGCTAATCGGTCTAAAATCAGCAGGAGGTGAGGCCTTTTTTTTTGCTATAGGAAACACTCTTGCAGCTTTCCAGGACTGAGGATATGTTGATGTTATTATGCATGAGTTAACAACGTGTGTCAGATGGGAGACAATCTGTGGTAAAATAAGTTTAATAAAGCGTATTGGAATGCCATCCTCACCTGTATAATTGGACTTTATAGCCGTTACACATTCGATTATTTCACCTTCTGTTGTTACTTCAAAGTCTTCTTGTCTTGGAATAGAGCATTACGGCATTACGTCTCCATTAAAAGACTGTTGGATGCTTCCAGCGTGTCTAGAATTGACAATGTCATTCTTGACCTTGCGAGGAATCATTTTGCGCGGTCGAGTAATGTTATTGAGAATGAATTCATATCGGGTTTATTTTATCCTTACCCTGGGTTTTTTAGAAATTCATTGATAAGTGGACATATACCCCCTGAAGCGTTCCTTTATCTGGATGCATATGGCTAACACTTAGGCCAAGTTAGGTTAAGTCGTTTTATCTTAGTATGTAAGTACTGTTTTTTCATTTTTTGTAAAAAATATATTATAATGAGGAGTTTTTTAACCTCCACCTTTTCTTCTCGCAACGAAAATAATAAATTATCAAATATCTCAAAACAAAATATGTTCTAGTAATCTAGTCTAAGACTTGTGTTGAAATAATTGAAATGATGCAAAAGGGCTTTGTTGGCATTTAAAAAAGGGGTACATGCGATTATAAAATGGCTGCATATCTGTTGACCGTAACCCTCATTCTGACCGACTTAAAACGACTTGCGGTTGAACAAGATGTGCTTGTTATAAAAAGCGATCTTGGCATATCAAAATCTACTTTTATGAAATTTTACCCAAGACCCTGGAAATGACTCGTGTGTGTGTTAAATTCCAAAATCTCTTACGGCAGAGCAGACAAACCTTTGCTCATGTCATAGTCATCATATAATCATCGGGCGTGGCTTGATCCTTCCATACTTCAGAGCCAGGGACCTCTTTTTTCATTCTAATTCAAGATTGCGAGATTGCCAGATTGTGGTTGCAAAATTTCGTTCTACAAGTTCTTGAAATTACGAACTTAAATTATTTTTCGAAAATAATAAATTCCAATGCATTCAAATTAAAAAAATAATATAAATTCCGTCAATCGAACCCAACCCTCTTCTTCTATCACCGCACTGATCACCCTTGTTCCACGACTTGTTTCCGTTCTTTTCTTGTAAAACTTAAGCTGTTTAAACAAAAAACAAGTATTACAAGAAAAAAAAAGCGAAAAACCATCAAACTTCCACAGCCTCACTTATCTTCAAGAAATGACGAATGCCTTAACGTGTCAAATGTGTTACCAATAAACTTTTATCGCCAACATCAATGCACAGATTTTCTAACCTATTCGTTCCTGTTCACACATAAAACATCGACGCACTCGCTTATTTCCACGCCAACAACACGCTCATTTTTTTTTTCTTCAAAAAAATGTTCACAAATAGGATGTCCAACAAAACCTGACATCGTTGTCACAAGATCATGGAATTTAATGTCAGGTCAGCTGGCTGGTTCTGTTAATCAAGTCAACACTTGTGCGCCAAGTTGTCAACTTGTCAGTTGCTTTAGTTATCTCTACACTTTTGACAACTGCAACTACATATTTCGATAAGCGCTTACGTACCCTTTCGTTGACATAACCTGACTGATTATTCTGTTTGAGTGTCAAATTTAATTGACACTGACATCCTTTCACTTTTATGTCAGCTTTCCCCGAATGTCATTCCTTAGCAAAAGCTTGCAGCACGGAAGTACATTGTATGAGGTGTGTTTTTAACAACAAAGCAACTGTCAGTTTAGTATCATCCATTCTCAATAATATCCATTTCTGCAGTTCACTATTATGATCTGTCAGTGACACGTCAGCCACACCCGTCAACTGCAACAATCAAATGCAAATCATTCTAATTGCCAACAAAATAAACAAAACCCGTATCTCTTGTTTTGTTGTTCGTTTCTCAATGGTTTTGAGGAAAGCCAAACCAAAGCTGGCGATAAAATCCCAAAAACTCTGCCCTTTTATTACTTCACGTGAAATATGATATTTTCGAAATAACATTTGTATCTTGTCTAATCTGAGGTTGTATCTGCCGCGCCAGACTTAATGACGTAATAAATCTGCAGCTTCAGGCCTCACTTCACGAATCGCTTAATTCGAAGTTATTATTTGTCTTTTGTTGATGTTTTTTTGTGCTCGTGGAATGCAAGGATTAAATCAAACAAAGCGACATGACTGCTGCAAGTCACGTTCTAAGAACATAAACTTCTGAACTAGACCCGGTCATCATAAGCCACAGACGCAGTCGTCTCAGACGCGGTAACAGGCCATTCCTAGCCCTGAGAAGTTTTATGATTTCTAAGCGCTCATAAAAAGTTCGATCGTAAACCGTACGAAAGCTTATAAACGGCCGATGATGGGTGTTTGTTTTCATCCTGGCGGATGATGACTCGCAGACCACACGCGCACTAGGAACATTTTATCCCCAAATAATAGGGAAGAGTCTTGCGAAGAGATTAATCGATTGCAATGCGGACGCAGACAGCAAGACAGCGAGATCAGTGAAGTGGACAGAACCTAGTGCGAAGTGCCGATGAGATTTATCGACAACAAAGCGGAATTAAAGTCAGCGACATGTTCGTAGGTACACTGCGAATATGAGTTAAAGATTTTAAACAGTTTTTAACTGATGGGTACGTTTTTGGCTACGAATTTCTTGACGCTTCAAATTTGCACCCGAGCTTTTGAGTTTTTGAAAATATTGTGAATTGACAAGTGATGGAAATATTTTGCTGCTAAGAGGTAACCGATTGGATTACGTCAGTTATCCTCTTTAGTTTTTGAATCTGTGCTGAACCAAACAACCATCTATATCTTTAGTAATGCAACAGAGCATAAGACTGGTTTAATGAATTCAGTCATGGCCGATGCTCGCTCAAAGACGAATTCCGTGAAGGTCGTCCAAAAACGGCCGTTGTACCAAAGAACATTGATGCCGTGCGTGAACTGATAATGCAAGATCGTCATGTGACATACCGTGAAGTAGAGGCTTCCCTGGGCATTTCTCCCACCAGCACACATTCGATATTGCATGAGCACCTGGCTCATGGTTTGTTCTCGTTGGATCCCTCACAATTCGACAATCGCTCGGAAAAAGGCTCGTGTCGTTTGGTGTAAAGAAATGTTAAAAAAATACGATCGCGGTGTTTCAAAAGACGTTTATAAGATTGTCACAGGTGACGAATCATGGATCTTTGCATGAGAGCCCCAACAAAAGTTGATCGTGGAAGAAGAACTTCGAAGCAATTGGTCGCCTGTTTCTTCGGCAAAACTGGTCATGTGGCGACTGTTCCGCTTGAGCAACGTAGGACGATCAATTCTGAGTGGTACACCACATTTTGTTTTCCTGAAGTCTTCGGAGAAATTCGATAAACGAACAAGAGAACAGGAGATCATTGTTCACCATGACAATGCGAGCTTTCACACATCGGCTCAAACCAGCGCTTTTTTGACCGGCCAAAACGTCGAATTGATGAGTCATCCGCCGTACAGCACTGACTTGGCACCCAATGACTTCTTTTTATTCCCGCACATCAAGAAAGAAAAAAATGCGTGGTCAACGATTTTCGTCGCCAAAACATGCTGTTGAAGCGTTGAAAAACCATGTTTTGGAGGTGTCTCAATCGGAGTGGAAAAAGTGTTTCGACAATTGGTTTGAGCGCATGCAAAAGTGTATAAATCATGCTGGGGAATACTTGGAAAAACAATAAAAACACTTTTGATGATAAATATTTGCATTTTCATTATTAGGCCAGAAATATATCGAGCAGACTACGTAGAATGAGTATGCAGTCTGTATAAAGCTGGTTCTAAACTGGTAGATCCCAGGCGGCTTGAATCCTTTGTGTGAGAAACTGCAGAAAGGTCTTTCAGGTCGGAATCACAGTATCCTGCAAACTGCGCAAATTATCATGAAAGACAATATTAAAAGAAAAATATTTACCGCCGCTGTTGACAGGCGGCCATCATTGCTAAGATGTCAATTTGGAAGAAAACCTTACAAGATGAAGACAAAAAAACAAAATAAAGTTTTCATCTGAAGTCAATTTGGCGAATGAATCAAACGCTTTGAAAAATCCTTTCATCGCTTACAGTAATCTAGGTCGACACATTGAGCAACGATACTCTTTGGAAAGCAAGCGTTAATGTAGGAAGAACTCTTCAAAATTGATCGTGAGTGTGACAAGGTTGACGAACTCAGTAAATAAAATGAAATATCGGCCAAAACCACAAACTGACTATCAGGGAACTAGAAGAGGGCATTGCTGATGGATTAATTAAAAACACTATGGTCGAAAATTTGCGATAATTACCGGCCACTTTCCATTGGCATCCATGCAGAACGATGTTCGATTCATAAAAAACTCTTTAAGGGAGCTGTTGCAGAGATGAAGAGGAAATAAATTCTGTACGCAGTCATGCTCTAGCAGCAAAAAGAAAGAGTATTCTATTGGCAGAAGCTTCTTCCAGAATCTCGATAACGAAAATCCTGGGCAACTTCGTAACTGGATTGGGCCATTATAAGCCGTGAACTTACAGACATCTGCCGTAACTAAGACTGACGTAACACTGGTTACCAAAATTATGAATATAAACACTTCTGTTCGGAAATATGGACGCTGGTAAGTCCTTGAAGTGGTTCCATTTTACGAAATACTTAGAAACTTGTAAGGTAAGCTCCCTTAGAAGCTGGGTGTAATTTTTGAACTTCTTCCCCGCAAACATTTTATAGAAATATCGGTCATCATGTTATGGCATTTTAAAGCCATATATGACTTCAAGGTGTAAATAAAGTTGTAAGCAATGCCATCTCAAGAACAAAAGCGAAAAACTATTTTTAAAAGATTTTTAGTCAAGTACGATCAAACTTTTAAAATGGCAAAAAAAGTCCAAACAACCCTTTATACCAAAGAAATCACTTTCGATCTCAAATGTTTCCAAAAAGCCCCAACAAATTTCAAACATTCGCATAACAATCAGTCGATTTGTAAACGCCAGCTAGCCCAGTTGTACAGCTAACAATCATTGACCAAGGTCAACACTGACCGCATTACCCACCAATGCAGGATCAAAATACTCGAATCTCAAGTATAGCTTCAAGTGAACACCCACACAGTCCAGTGTGGCCACAGCTGGGCTCCATGATTCCCACGAACTCAATTAAAACTCCATTCATCAGCGCCACCACCACACTTTGTTGCCTCGTTTCGAAATTTTCCTTCTCGCTTTTTTTTTTTTTTTTTTGTTTTTTGCCCAATTAATAGCTCAAGTGGTACGCTCGGTCTGAGATCGGTGAGCGGAAAATACTGCAGACATTTCAATTTACCACGCCATCCATATGAGTCAAGATCAAGCGTAGAAGTGCCTTGCAGATATGCACGTACTAGTTCAACCGCCGAGTACGATATCTGACACGTTTCGAGGCGTCAAATTCATGTAATAGGCACGCACAAATCAATCGACATCGACATCGAAACTAGGAAACGCAATGTTGCATCGTCGATCGCTGTGTTGCTGGTTAATCATCACCCATTATGTCTGTCGAGGCAGGTCGTGAGCGTGATGATGTCTATCAATTTGCTGCCGGCGTTCAGTGTACACGCCATCAATCCAACACGATCTAATGATCAATGAAAGTAGCTGAGATCTGACGAACGATCATTATTGTTATTATTTTGCGCTGTCAATTTTCGCGCGTTTTTTTTTTGCGCGCCAACTCCATGCCTACTGATCATCATCAATGATCAATTGATCACTCCGGCGCGGCGATCGTTCATCATTTGAATAACGAAAGTAATTTTAATGTGCAGCTGAGGCGGTGGAGCCTCCGAGTACTGCTGATCGTTGCATAATAATCGACGATCAGTTGGGTGCGCTGCCGATAATGACGTTTGTCGATGGCTGTGCTGTTTTATTTTGCTATTTCGCAATGTGCTTTAGCCAGACTCTCCTATTTGTGCGTGTATGTTTATTGTTTCTGCAAGATTAAAAGAAAATGTTTTCCTCCTCGTTTAATAGCCGATCAAGTGATCCTCGAATTGGGTCATTTCTGACCACAACAAAACCTAATTGTGATGAAATGATTGTCAAGTGGACGTGCACAGCGCCTGGGTAGGTGTTTGTTTAATGTTAATTTGATATCGAGAAGCTTGTAGTGGGGCGTGAAGGTACTTGTATTTTAATAACATTTTACTTCAAGATCGCATGACAAAATCATGTCTCGTGTTAAATCGCACGATCGCTTTGCTGGCCGCAACAAATTGCCTGTCATCGATTCAAGGATAATTACTCGAGCATTAAACCACTTTTCTGAAAGCGATCACTGTGCTTATCGACGTTAAGTGATCTCGCTAGTTGCGCCCATTAGAGTCTGCAAAACCACGAGAATGTGCGCCCAAGGAGTGAACCCAATCCCCGTATCCTCGATTGCATTGCATTGACAAGAACCCTTTTTGTTTTTCGTTCCCATGAAACGGGGCCATAGAACAACAAATGAGTAACCTGAGACTTTGGCACGAAGGTAATTTAATGGATGCAGACAGACGATTGGTTATGTAAGCGCGGACTTATTGTTAGCCTCTGCCAGAGTGCTTGAATCTACGCACAAGGGCAAACCGCAACATCCAACGGGGACTTGTGGTGATGGCTTAGGACGAAGGATAGATGTTGCTGTGATGCTGGTCGTGATGCTGTTCGATTGTTGTTTCCGGGATGACTTTATGGTTACCTTGTTTTGGAGCTATCAAGATTCAATATGCGAATGGGATGTACTCGTAACATGACCAGGGACTAGTTTGTTCTTTGTGGCTGATGGCTGAATGAGTTGGAGTGGCATACTCGTAATTTGGATTGTTTTCGATGAATAATGAGGAGAGAATTGACTGTTGGAGAAAAGTCAGTAATTGCTTCAAGCTGAATTGTGGGTGGTTAGCTAGCATGCAATGCGGAATTCTTCTTGTCTTGTTTGTCTTTGCATAAAAAGCGAATATGTCCATTGGAATAGGTCTGTTTGGCAGTGGTTTTCTTTGAAAACATGAAAATACAAACAAACTGCTTTTTACTGAGACCTACGAGAGGTGATCCGATAGTTCTAGTATCCCTTAAATAACTAAAAAAAATTGTGATAGCTTAAACTACATTCACTGCATTCGAGCGCTCGAAAATGGAGAGAAAGAAAGTCATCAAGTAGATCTTCCTGACAAAAAGAAATATGCTAAAGAAGTACTCGCCGGCTTGAGAGAAACATTGGGTGACTGCTCCACATCCTATAGTTGCAAGTTGGTGCAATCAGTTAAAGCTTTGAAAATCTTGTGTAGCTTGGAAGAAGCCGAGCATCGAAGATCTTGTGTAAGTCAACGATTGACCAAATGACCATCAGACATTCTACTTCAAAAAGAACTTCACATGAAAAACGTGTCCGCGTGTTGTGTACCCAGAATGTTAACTGCTGAATAAAAGAAAAATCCGATTTGACCATGAACAAGACATAAATCCATAATTTAGATCGCAAAACAAAACTACAGTCTATTACCAGATCTTGGTCGACGCTACTGTGATGGCGCCGTAAATTTGATCGTAATCGAGTATGATGAATGGACCAGATTCGTAAAAGATGAACACTTACTTAAAGGCGGCTTACCTACTGCGGCAACCAGCCTAACTTGCATAGAAGGAATTTGTTTGGAAAGCTTTACTTTCAACGATTTCCAAGAAACCATTATACTTAGCCTTAGATACCTCATATAGCCTCATAGATACTTAACTCTGTTCATGAACGGAAGTCGTACCGAGTTTATAAAATTAGATAAAATGACAACTTTTAATTTATTTGAAAATACGTTGATTTGGTTGTCAATTAAAAAGATTGGCCAAATCTTTGTTCAGTTTCATATTCTGTTTAAATTTTTTTTTAACTTTTAAGCCCTACCTTTGGTGTAAATGTACAATACCAGGCAAAGGACACTTCCTTGTTGAACTCTTATACGGCAATAGGTTCAAATGAAATGTTATCTTTTCCGTATAAAGATAAGAGTAATTTTTTAAAAAAAGTATTTTACACAGCTGTGTCGAAAATACCTGAAGTAGCTTTTGCCTCAAGCTTTCATGCTACACCTTGTCACGACTTTGAGAGAAATGTCTAGAAAGGCAGTGAAGCATATATTTTTGTTTTCGCAGGCTTTTTGATTTGGCTGTATTCTTCAATACTGATCATTCGTATTGATGGTCACGTACGGAAATCGATAATCGCTTGAAAACACCTTGAAATCTATATCCCTGTTTCAAAACAATTATAACTTCTGCAACTTTTTATTTGCCAGGAATATATTTTAATATAAGAGCGTTTATTCAACAATAATCTTAGACTTTCTTTGTCAGTACCTTTAGGTTTAGCCCAGTAAAACTTTTACAGAAGCTTTAAGATTTCTTAAATTCACAAAGTTCTTTTAACATCACAGTTTTTATTCGAACGTTGTCAGGTTCTGTTTTGAAAACGAGAGTAGAATGATAACGCATTCAACAGAACTTGTAACTAAGGCAAATGATAGAGAAAAAATACTGCGAATTATAGTGAATTCAAATTCAGTCGATTGAAAATTGCCTTGTCATAGGAAGCCACATACAGAGCAAAAATCGATACCAAAAATACATCTGAGTCACTCATTTTTGTACATCATACTTTCGCGTTTTATGCGGTTAAATTTTATGAGTAGTTGAACTCACTTGACGTTTCAAATAAAAAAAACTTGTAATTGAAATATACAATACCAGACATTTGTTTAAATCACTATATTTTTACGTTAAATGTATAACTGTCCCTTTTCAATATGGTTTTTGTCTACAACTACTCTTTTACTTGAACTCACACAATTCGGCGTCGACTCATTTAAATTTAAAAAATCAAACGGATTGTATTCTTACTGGTTTTAGGAAAGCTTTTGAAAAGCTTTTCCACTCCATCCATTCCATTCCATTCAAACCATTCCATTCTTGACAAACAAATCTTCTTCTGCAAGTTATAAATTTTTGTTACTCGAGTTATTTTACTATAAATTCGGGGTACCACTAGGTTGCCTCTTGAGTCCATTCTTGTTCATTTTGTTTACAAATGATTTACCCTATATTTTAAAGAGCTCGCAATGCCATTTTTCTGCTGGTGATGTTACTAACCTTAAGAAGATACCTACATAACATTATAGACTGTCATCAATTATTGTTTGTTTTTAATTGAATTAAATTGAATTAAATTTTATAGGAAGAAGCTCACCAGTATCTCTCGAGCTCAATACTTGGTTTTCTAAACAATTTAATGACCATTTTGTTGCCAAACAACTGTTAAAAACATTTGTTCGTCCAATCCTCGAATATGCTTAACAAGTGTAGTCTCCTTCCTACAAATGTCACATCGACATGATTGAAAGAGTTCAAAAAAAAGATCTTTGAGATCTGAGAGGACGGATATGGCAAGAGCCGTAGAACCTCCAACCTTGTACAAGAATGAACAAAGAAATAGAAGAGGCATTAATTTTTTTTCTATTTAAGTTGGGGAGACTCTTCAACAAAAAAAAAAAAACAAATTAAATAAGTTATGTTGTCCGAAACTTTGAATTAACATAAATGAGACTGTACAAACAAATTGAAGTGCACGAATAAGGTTAATATTAAATTAATAAAAATGTTAAAGCTTACTTTAAAGGAAATTAAATTGTTCAATAAGAAGATCAGAATATCAGAAAGAATGGAATCAAGATGAGCATAGTCAAAGTTCAAAAGCAACTGTTTTACAGGTTGAATGGGCATTCCAGGCATTGATAGACTGTGAAAGCTTATTAAATAGACGATATGAAGACACTGAATAAAAAGTACGAAAAGCAGTGGTACGATAATATGGTAAAGATACTTTGTTCAATAAGTTTCCAGGCAAATTATTATTTGAGATAGTATTGATAACTAGATTTCATTATTTTTCTTTAATACTTCAAAACAGTATAACTAACTATAATAGGTTAAATTAAAGGAAATTTGGGATGCCAGCAGGCTTACGACATAATTTCCGAAGGTTCTGATAAACACCTCCCAAGCTTATAGATCCAAATTGCAATTTGGAGTGAAAAATGCCATAATAAATAATTTTAAAGACTTTTGAGGAGCAGATATTTCTCAAATTATAGAAATATCTTAGAGTACTTCGAAAACACTTCCTCCGAGTCTCATCATGATTCGAAAAACTCATTTTAGAATCTAATTTAAGCCTCAGGTATTTAAATTCATCAATTTTCTCTGTTAAAAATTATTTCTTCCTAAAGCTTGAGTTGTTACAAACAATTTGGGAAAGAAGGACTGGACGCACAAATGCATTTCACCATCGCAACAACCATGAACGGTTTTTACGTTTTAATAATATATAATTTATCTTCAATAAAAATTCACACCTCTTGAATTGCAAATATGTTAACATTTACACGTAATCTTTGAAAAAAACTTAGTTTTAAATGCAAAAAATAAATGATAACATGAACAGATGTCTCAACTTCAAGTACTTAACAAGTACTAAAAGTAGTTGAGCAATACTTCCAATACAAGTACTTTCTGCTATGATAAATCGTCAAGATTTTTCAAGAACTGCGAAAAATGATTGCATGTGTCTATCTTTCAAAAATGTTTTTCTATGATCCTCCAGATACAAAAAAAAAAAATTTCACAAAATTTCGGTCAGCTGAGGAAATGAAGTCATGAAGTATGTACTGGTGCATTGAATGAACGCAGTTGTGATCAAAGAAACAATTCTAACTTGTGAATATATAATTACGCTTTTCAAGTACTTGAAAGTTCTTGTCAATTACTTGCTTAAGTATTTTTGTACTTAACTACTTGGCTGTGTGCAATTACTTCGTAATAGTTGAAAAACTATCTGGTACTGAGGTACCCTGAATTACTTCAAAACTTTAAAAATCTGGTGGAAGCCGAGTGAATTCTCTTTTTTTTTAAAAAACAGGATATTTCCTTAAATTAGAAATCCGTCTGAAGTATTTTCACGAAGTAACTCGTTCGAAGAAGCCCCAAGCATAATAAACTGACGTGACAGTCAGTTTTCTGAGCCTGCAATATAACACCTTGTGCAAACCAAAAACCAAGTTTTTAAAAATATATGAACCCACACAACAAATCGTTTAACAAGCTTAAGGACAT
This sequence comes from Orthonevra nobilis, assembly GCA_963555765.1. Lineage (NCBI taxonomy): Eukaryota > Metazoa > Arthropoda > Insecta > Diptera > Syrphidae > Orthonevra > Orthonevra nobilis. The sequence continues at coordinate 125,894,652 of OY743225.1, read as the reverse complement.
CACTAACGCTTAGTTTCAAATTAATGAACGCCATTCTTACATATTAAAAATTATAGACAAACATTCATTAGACTTACCTTTCTAGGGTTTTAGGATCCATTCGTCCATCGAAACCACCTTTGCGTCCACCGAACCCAGTTCCGTATGGACTCTCGGTGGTTGAGCTCGTTGTTGTGGTTGTCGTTGTTGGTGTTGTCGATGGCGGCAATGTCACCATCTCTGGTTCCTCCCTAGGCATCCAGTCATTGTTGTTTAAGTCATCACTATTTATGTGCTCCACGTCACGCATTATCTCATCCTTTCCTACTGTTGTTGATGGCACCGTCACTGCATATCCATGTCCGTTACTCCTATAACTCCTCACATTATTGTTGTTGTTATGCCGTGACTGCCAGTCCGAATTAGATGGGAACAGTGAAGCGCCACCACCCCGTTTGCTCTCAAAGTTTCTGCCCGTCCGATGATAATTCCTGCGGTGAACATGCTCCTGCCGGTGCGGATGTTGCTGTCTGCTGTCGTCATAACTCAGACGTCTCAACCTCAGGGGCTGGCCACCAGTTGAACCGTCGCCTGCATCTATTCTCGGTGAACTATCATCACCACTCTCGACCATCTTCAGCGACGTTGTTGTCTTGTTCCTACTGTGTACCGCCATTTGTGATTTGCGATTATGATGGCCGGGATGCTGCTGCTGCTGCTGTTGCTGTTGCTGATAAAGGTTGTTGCTGCTGTTTCGAGATCGTGGCAAAGTCGATGGGGACTCCGATGATCGTGCGTCAAGGTGACTCGTCGATGCAATCACGATGCACATCGATAGTGTGACTACGGCTAATAACTTATTCATATTGTTGGCTGCTGTTGTTCCTGTTTCTACTGGAGAGGTGAACCTTCTGGGCTTATGTATAAAATTGTTCTAAATTGTGTTTGCTATTCGATCACGCGCTCTTCCGCATTATACTCTTGCTGCCTGGGTTAGTCAGACTGCTGTATCTGCTGGCCACTTATTCTTCAATTGACCATGCACTCTCCTGTTCCAAGTGCAAGCTCTAAAAATAAAAGAAAAGTATTTTTTTTAAATAAATGTAAATATTGTTGTTTTTGTGGGACGCTCCCTTTCTGAGTCTTGGACGACCTTCGTTCGGCGCTGGCGCCCACAATTCAAAAACAATTCGACGCGAGGGCATAAAATGGGATCAGCCCATCGCGTTAAGTCGAAAACCAACGATGGCTTGAGGTTTGCATTTGCTTTGTTTCGTTTTTGGTTCTTGTTTTGCCTTTCGAGGCTTCCAGGAATTGGAGTTTTTTTTTTATGGAAGCAAGAAGCGTTAACTAAATGATTTATGGCGAGTGAATTGGGATGGTCAACAACTGAGAAGACTTGCCTTGAACTTAATAATTAATTACCAAGGTCGGCGATGGTGGTATCGTTCATGGTTTCCGTTCTGGTTTCGTCGACGCTAAGGTCGCGATTGAGGTCGCATTCTTGACGACGTTTGCGAAAAAGGCTTAAAAGACATCCTCAAGATACTCTTCGGGGAAAGAAGTTTTTGCGTTTTGATGCACATAAGTGAGGGATTGTCTGAGTAATGAATGTGTTGAAGGAAGTTTGTATGCAATCGGAAAAGTCACAGTCGCAAATCTGAAGCTGCTGAAGTTGAAGTGTTAAGATATATGGAGCATCAAATTTAAGACATGCCTGGTATTGGTGTCCACTAAGAACACAAAATAGTGTCGTAAAAATCGACAGATATCTATGCAGCAAGTTTATATGCTAACGGTAGGTTGACACAACTAGAGATCACCGCTGATGTAAAGGAAAAATTGAGGAAAAGGTAGAACGGATATGTCAGGATGTCAAATGAACACTATGAAGACTACCTTGAGTACCACGATACGGAACGAGGAGCACTACCAGTGAAAACTTCATATCTAAGCTATCGTGCTTGATACTATGTTCGTTATACAAACTTGGAACCTCTTCAATTGCAGCAGTGCCGAACTTGAGACCCAATTTAACAACCAGACTCTTAAAGTGATAGAGAAGGACCTTTTTCGAGAGCTCTCTTTTATGTGCAATTCTCTGCCACGATGGCGCACTATAAATTTTCGTTATTTCTTGCTGATGACGGAGCGCGAGGATAAAATTTTCCTTGCAACAAGCACCTGATGTTAATTAGACTAACTTTCTGTCCCTTCCCACATGCCCCTTCCCACATGCTCTCCGGTCTGTGTCTAAAAAACTCCCAAACAAAGATGCTGGAGCGATCAAATCGCGATCTTGTCGTCCTGTGGAATATGTAAAAACGATGCCTAAGGCGAGCAAGTATCGAAAAAAAGTGGACGCAGTGGCTCAGTGGCCTGGAAACGCATCCTTCAAAGTAACTATTTGTTTACAAACTATGTGAGCTGGAACTCGTTGATCAAGGTTATGTTTTGCTCACCAGTCACGGTTTCCGTGTTATCCATGGTATCCTCAAAAAAGTTAAGGCCGATGACACCTCGGGTTATGCACATAATAATATAATAGATAACGATATTTGCGATTTCGCAAAAAAAAGGGCATTTTGAAATCATGGGCTATAGTCCAGCAGAATTTTGCAAAAAAGCCTCGGAACCCATGTCTCAATATTTTTGTCATTAAAATGTTCTCAGAGCCAATTTTTGGAACCTGTGCTCCGTTTGAGATTCTCGTGGTTATCAGCAACTCAGATAACGATATTTGCGATTTCGAAAAAAAAAGTGCATTTTGAAATCATGGGCTATAGTCCAGCGGAATTTTGCAAAAAAGCCTCGGAACCCATGTCTCAATATTTTTGTCATTAAAAAGTTCTCAGAGCTAAATTTTGGAATTTGTGTTCAGTTTCAGATGACGATATTTGCGATTTCGCGAAAAAAGTGCATTTTGAAATCATGGGCTATAGTCCAGCAGAATTTTGCAAAAAAACCTCGGAACCCATGTCTCAATATTTTTGTCATTAAAATGTGCTCAGAGCTAAATTTTCGAATTTGTGTTCAGTTTGAGATTCTCGTGGTTATCAGCAACTCAGATAACGATATTTGCGATTTCGAAAAAAAGTGCATTTTGAAATCATGGGCTATAGTCCAGCAGAATTTTGCAAAAAAACCTCGAAACCCATGTCTCAATATTTTTGTCATTAAAATGTTCTCAGAGCTAAATTTTGGAATTTGTGTTCAGTTTGAGATTTTCGTGGTTATCAGCAACTCAGAAAACCATATTTGCGATTTCGCAAAAAAAGTGCATTTAGAAATCATGGGCTATAGTCCAGCAGAATTTTGCAAAAAGGCCTCGGAACCCATGTCTCAATATTTTTGTCATTAAAATGTTCTCAGAGCTAAATTTTGGAATTTGTGTTCAGTTTGAGATTTTCGTGGTTATCAGCAACTCAGAAAACCATATTTGCGATTTCGCAAAAAAAGTGCATTTAGAAATCATGGGCTATAGTCCAGCAGAAATTTGCAAAAAAGCCTCGGAACCCATGTCTCAATATTTTTGTCATTAAAATGTTCTCAGAGCTAAATTTTGGAATTTGTGTTCAGTTTGAGATTCTCGTGGTTATCAGCAACTCAGATTACGAAATTTGCGATTTCGCAAAAAAAAGTGCATTTTGAAATCATGGGCTATAGTCCAGCAGAATTTCGCAAAAAAGACTCGGAACCCATGTCTCAATATTTTTGTCATTAAAATGTTCTCAGAGCTAAATTTTGGAATTTGTGTTCAGTTTGAGATTCTCGTGGTTTTCAGTCATTTAGGTTCAAGAGGGCGTGAACGTTGTTAAGCATTGATTGATGGTCTGCAGATAGAAGCTAATGGACTGTCCGAACTTACAAAGACAAAAATATCTTCGTATCATCCCTGAGCAGCTAAAGGATTCTAACCTTCTATGGTTATTCAATGAATAAACTGCACCTGATTGTTTCATAAAACCAATTTTTACAATTACCGCCATCTGCAAAAGTTAAAAAATCGTCCGAAAACGCCATAGATTTAGAGCCTCCTTGTCTAAATGGGTCTTGATAGTTTTCAGATTATTATAATTTCTATCCCCTAGAAGTGTTTGATATTCTAAATGCCATTGGTTCACAAAAATCTGTTCAACTTAAGCTGCAACCACCTTGTATTCCCACACTTTAAAAACAAGCATTCCTTTAGCACTCATCACACTTCTTTGATCTTTCTTTTCCGAGCTTCAGAAAAACAGCTTACACAAAAATTTATTGAAAAAAAACTTTCGAAAACTGCCATAAATTTCAACGCAAAAATTCTAAACCAAAAATCCATTAAACTTCTTTTCGCTGCACATTAACAGCAAAACAAATGACTCTTGCTGCCTTTCCCGGAAAACAAATCTTTCAATCGATTGCAAAACAATTAAATCGAACAACAAAAAAGAGCAACAAGAAAAACAAGAAAAAGAAAATCCAGCTGGGAAATATCCCATCAGTGCGCACATTAGTCATTCCGGTTGCATGACTGTTAAACGATTTTCCGCTGCGCCAACATAGCTGCCCCCCTCGGCGCCGGCCGTGTGCAATTAATTGCACTCGAGATCGACAGCGAATTTGATCGTTAAAATGAAAAATTCATAAGTTTTCAGGAAAAATTATATGCGGTACGATGTCTTGTCGCATTACTAATTATTTCGTTAAAAACAATTATTTTTTTTCTACATTTGCTTCCAGTGTACGATTCAGAGACGCCCTAAATTAGGCGACGAGCTCACGGCCGGCCGTTGTAATATGCCCTTTCGAATTGTTTAACTCTAAATGAATCCGTGTTGGATTCTGTTGAAGTTCGTTGTCAATTTTGACGTTTCGTGAAATAAATGAGTGCAACTTGAACGGATGGTGACTGTAGATCCTTGATACTCGTGTCCACTTGCCACTTGTTTGCAGTTGACAGATGCTTGATTAGCGACACACGATTTTCATGAAAGCGTGAACCGTGCTGACTGCAGTGCACCTTAACCCCAGCTCTGATGTTGACCATACGATCGAGGTTTTTCCAGGGTATTGAGAATTCCGCAATTGTCGATTGATTAAGATTTTATTAATCGCAAAGATAAATTGATTGGAAACCGCAATTGCGTTTGGTGTTTTGAATGCACTTTTGTCTGATCCTCGATCTAGTTGCGAATGGTACAAAGAGTCGGAGATCAATTGAGTAGTGGTCGTAGCTTTGAATTGGTTTCGACATCCAGCGATTGCATTCGATAAAGACGATGGTGATAATTGATGGTGAATTATTTTCAGATTTTTTATCTTTTAATAGCGTCGGAAAAGTGCAATGAACGAACGCGGACTGAAGACAAGACGGGAATGCAATGTGAGTTATCTTACAAATCATTTGAATATCCGAGGCGATTGCGCAATTTGACAAGTCAAATTCGATTATCATTCAGGTGCCACGATTTATCTTAACGCTCAAATGAAAAACAAAATCTGACAACGAAATAAACTAGCTAGCTGGTTGCCAATTTTTGAGGGCCTGTTTAAGTTGTTAATAAACTCCAGGCTAAACCCAGTCTATTTGTGCATAAAATTTTAAACTATTAAAAAATGTTGTCAACAATTTTACAATTTTAGGGGTTATGGATAACTTTAAGATATCAACCGATGGGCCAAAACTGGAACAAAAAGTGGAAGTTTATCTATTCGAGTAATCTTAGTCTTTCCACGAGATACCACGACCGCATAGTGGTTAGTGCATAGTTGCATTTCTACAAAAAAAATATTCATTTCCACCGACAGTCAAGCTGCCAAAAAATCTCTCCTTAGGCTTAACACCATATCTAAGCTTGTCAAGAAACGCCGGGTATCCCTTTGGGAGATAGCGAGAACAAAGGGATGTCCACGAAAACTGAAGAACAGATAAGCTTGCCGTGCAGGTTCAATGCACCCTCGCAGATGCGCCTCACAATTTATTGACATCCCTTTAGCTACGGCCAAACTAAGAATTAAAAATAAATACTCGTCTATCAGCCTGGCAAATAACTTATGGGTTAATGAACCACCTTGCAACATCAACAGACAAACTTTGAACCTCTTTAACAAACAGAAAACCAGAAAGTTTCTAAACTTGAGTCGCAATTCCTAACGTGTTCTCATATCTGTTCTCATGTGACACTGTGTTATTGACAGACATATGGAGAGGCTAGGCGCACAGTCAAATAATTTTTGCAGAAATTGTCTAATAAGACCGTCGCCCATCTCCTCTCTGAATGCCCGGCCATAACAATATCAAGATTTAAAAATCGATGTTCCCATTTCTTCACAGTTTTGCCCCAACTTGCTAAGGCAACCCAAAAGACCACGCCCGGTTCATTAGAGAAACAAACTAGTTCTCCCCACTTTCTCGTTCTTCACTACCCAGAAGGAAGCCCTCTCAAAACCGTCTTTCTACCCAATATAGGTAGATACGTTTATTCATGTAAACCTCGTGGTATCACAATAGGCCGAAACGCTGTGTGCCTTGTGGAAGTCACTGTTACTTAACCTAACCTAACTTTTAGCCGAACGACGCGCTACTGTAGCCGAAACCGAAACTGTGACCGAAACTATTTTTTTGGCCCAAACCGAATCTTCCGTCAGTCACTAATTTTAAGTGTCCTGTTTGGTTTAATGTGGCAGCAAGTAAGATAGAAAAAAATCGGGTTTTTTAAATATCTGAGGGCACAAGTTCGTTTTGAAAAGTCGGAAAACAAAAATTCTAACACTTCATCTGAAACCGAGAGTCTGCATCGATTCATAATCATGGATGCGAGATGGGCCCATCACTGCAGACCTTGGACGAAAGAACAGTCAAAAATTGGACCAAAAGTTGACAATCGGCTCCTAAAATGACAGTTTTTGGGGTGGCCATGGAATAATTTACGTATTATGGAGTATAATGGAAATTCATAGCATAATTCGAATTTACGAAAATAACAAACGCATTAGGTTCAGAAGGTTTTGTGTCATCAATATTATGCACCACTTCACACATCCCGCATTTCTACCAATGTTACACGATTTAGTTTCAAAAAAAGGTTTGAAAAGCTTTCCTATTCGTATTCGCTTGACTTAGCCGCCTCGGATTATTTTCTATTTCCATACTTTAAAAAATCATTGCGTGTTAGCAGATACTGCGGAGCAGACATTGAGTACTTTCGAGAACAAATTCTTCGTCCAATATTCGCTGAATATTTATACGCTTGTTCGATTTCATTGAGCGCATGTACAACAATGCTGCAGGCAAGAGAACAAGGAGGATCGAATCTTCGTTTTAGGATAAATTACAAATGCCAGAGCACCAGGGGAGGACAACTGATGTGCTCGCGATCGAAGAGAACGGAAGGTTTTGGCAGAGAGGGATGTTCATTATATGAGTTAGTATAAGATTTGAAAACAATGAAAAAGTGAAACCTGCGACTGACGCTTTTAAGGAGCTCCATGACTCTCACTTAAAATGTACCGTCGAATTTATTGAGCATGAGAAAAGTGGCCAGGTGCAAGTTTGACTCTCTCGCGAAGGGTCCCGCATCACCGTGCAATATGCATAGCACGCGAGTAAAGCAATTAGTAATTTTTTTTTTTATTTTTAACGTTCCGTACCTGAAAAGGAAAATCGGAACCCTTTAGAAGCTCTTCGTTGTTCGTCTGCCAATTTGTCACTCTCTGTTTTCTCAGGAACGCGTGACGCATCAAGTTGAAATTAATACTAAATGCATATGGTACCTTAAAACTTAAAAAATATCAAGCTTCTATATAGACGCACTCAAAAGATACGGCTGCTAATGGCGCTTATTTTGACACTGCCAAGGGAATTAAAATTTATAGGGTACTACAAACAAAAACGGGGAAAATCTTTGAAACTCGATTCCCGTGATGGTCGTGATAATTTTTACGGAACCCTCGTTGCTCGTGTTCAACTAGCAATTGACCGATTTTTCTTTTTTATAATTCAGTCGCCCTCAAGATGTTATAACTTCTCACGAGTGAGCAAAAGAATCAGGGGATGAAGGGAAAAATTGTGCTGTTTTTGAAACTCAGATGTATTTGCTTTCAAGTGTTTCATGAAACGGGTTCATTGCCTTTTTTTGGTTTAAAATTGAGTTTTAATTTATAAAAAAAAAAATTTTTTTTTTGAAACCACTTTTTTAACTTTATAGTTAATAGGCCATTGTGAAATATATTCTGTCAAAATTGTAAGTGTATAGAGTGAGAAGATTAAGGCCTAGGACAGGCGGATAGTAAAAGAATTTCGTTTGCACCCTTTGGGTACGGAACCCTTAAAAGAGAATCAAGCCAATGAAAGACTATGTAGACAATTTAGAGACTCATTTTTAAATTTTTTTGTGATCGCTGTCGAAGGCCGGGTTCTTTTGGAAATACTGACATAATAATTAATGCTTTAGAAACAGGACAACGCAGAGTTTTTTGGGTTCATTGAACTCCACTTTGTTGTTAATGTGCAATTTTCAATCATTACGGTGCCATATCTCACAACAAGTCTTCCCAAATAATTGTCATTGGCATTTAATAAAATCTGAAAATTGTCAAAAGATGGGCAAAAAGAGTTCAACCCCATCTTAAAATGACGAAACTGGTTCCCAAGTTGCAGATGCTTTTCAAACGACCAACCATTCGTCATCATTCTTCTAAAACAACCGATGCACGTCTTTGATAACTTAGCCATAAACTAGCCTATAAAATCCCACTTTATCCATCGTTATGACATCGCCTTGCCTCACTCCATTAGTTGCTGCTTTATTACTTCACGTAATTGTAGAAAAAAACAACACACACACACACAAGTTCGTTGTGAGTAGTAAAAGTTGCGCACTCATACAAAAGATATCAATTACTGTGTCCAACAGAAACATTGATGAGAACTTGATGACGGGAATCTCAAACAGACAGACCTCAATTCGAAATTGAATTCATTACCACAATCTCACTTCGAAAAGAAAAACCGATCAGCTTTCTTTTTGAGTTAACAAAAAAAAGAAGAAGAAGAAGAAAATCACACCCCACTGGACTGATGTCCGATGTCCATTGTCACTTGTGCAAGTGTAAAAGGTCCACTTTTTTGCCCATGAAAAACGATCATGATGCGATCGCGATACCCCATTCTGAACATCATGAATTATTAATAAAGCCCCCATCATGTCCAGATGTAAAGAGTTTAAATGATGCCAGCATCCATCTGCCAACATGGTATCTCCATTCGAATAAATATTTGCTGGACAAATATTTAGCTTCTTGTGCTTGTAAACGATTACAATTTTTTTTTCCGTCTCGTCGGTGATCTGCCGCGCCGTGTCGCTCATCAACGCTTCGGATGTGAATGTTTTATATGATCCCAGGTATGCGGTGTTTTTTTTTCTGACGAATCCATAATTCATCTCTCCCGCAGACTTAAGCGCCACCATTGTGCTCTCATTGTTTATCCCCAGCGGACTTTGACTCTAGATTCAAAGGAACTTTGATAAGCTTTTAGGCTTTGTCTATAGACGCTCTGACAATCAACAAGATCATAAAAGCATGAGTATATTTCGCGACGATGGCGTTGCTATTCCAGCAGCTTCTTGAAAAGATCAGTAAGTTTGTTCGACTGATCAGTCTCGAACAACTTTAACTTAAGGGCCGGGGATCATCGCCATGATCCTCCGATAGCGTCCACACCCAACAGCGGAAACCGATCACGATCATTTTCTCAGATTTTATGTAATGTTGATTTCAAAACGCATCACATCATCGATCGCCATGTAGGTACTTGAATTTTTTTTCGAATCGAAGGGGACGATCTTGGACTTGGACAGATCAGCATAATTTCGTGTGACGTTTGGGCCCAGTGATCGTATGTCTTTTTCCACTTACATACTTAAAATCCGATTATTTTTTTTTTGCTTTTTCTAAATGTGACTGATCGGGGCGGGTAAGAATACCCGAAAAGGGCATATAACTGGGGAAAGTGCAATCAGGTGGCGATCGATCTTCAAAACAACAAAAAAAAAAAAAACAGATGCTTGATTTCAACACGCCACGCAGAGATGCAACAAACAATGATGCGGTGTTTGGAATTGTGGCTTACGCTTACGATGGAAATGTTAATTTCGGTGCTCGTTGGCATTCGATGCGGCGCATTATGAACTTCAAACAAAATAAACACATTATGGCAGCTAAAGAGATGCTAACGATGATCGTATCTTAAGGTGTTATCCACCTACGGTTGATGGTAGATTTGATTGGGCCTCATGTCGGTAGCTGGACGCGTGGTCTAAAAAGAAGTGTTGAGGCACCTACACGTTTGGTGGAAAATTGGTTGAATTGTTGGGAAACAAAATGAAAATTGATTCGGGGTTCCAATTTCCGAGGATTATTAGCCTTTATTGTGTTCGTAATGAAGAACGAAGCAGCACGGTAATGAGGAAACCTATTTGGGTTTAATGTGAAAAGCCCTCAATAAATTGGAATTAAAGTTTATGTGTTTTCAGTTCGAAGAAGTAATTTCCATTTGTTGTTGGCTCTTGGGAATTGTGAGAGTTTTCATTTAGAAAGGCTTTCTTGGAAACTTTTTTTAGAATGCTTGTAAAATTTTTCCGTTTTGTCGAAAAAGAGATTGTTCAGTAATTGCCATGCAAAAGAACTTGCAAGTGGCCCAAAAGGAATATACCATAACTATTGCAAATGACGGCAACTGTTAGTTTTGTTTATAAATACAAGGTGGTGAAAAAGAAACGTTTAGATTCAAGTATTAAAAATTATTTTTGCTTACGTTTTTTTTTTTTCAGAAATAACTTTTAAAAACTTGGGAAATTTATGATGGCAAGATTCAGTATGGAACCAAGAACCAAAGTGGTTCAATTTTTTTTTAAAGTCGACGATCAAGTATGCAGACACAAAGATTATATAGAATTTTTTCATGTTCGAAATGCACTCAGTGCTTCAACAATAATCCGTTTTCAGCAACAAGGGGCTGTTTGTGATCTTCTGCGTGCTGGAAGGCCACTCGTACGTTTCGAAATGATGTGAATGCTCCCACTTAGGTGTACAGTATGGTTTGGAATAACCTCAGACAGAATCATTGGACCATATTTTTTCAAAAACGACGAACAAGTTGCGGTTAAAGTGGACGGCATTCAATTCCGGGCAATGAGTGAACATTTTTTTAGCCCAGAGGTAGATGACAGTTTCTAAGTTGTGGTTCCAACACAGCTCGTCCAGGTATGGCTCTCTTGGGGGAAATTTTTGGAAATTGGATGATATCACTTTTTTTATTTTAACTGGCCATAGCGTTCGCCCTAAAAAAGAAAGGTATATGCCTATAAGCCAAGAACCGTACAACAGTTTAAGGCCAATATCCCGGAAGAAGTGAGGGCACATAATTTGCATAATTTGCACATATTTCCAAACTGTAATCTAAATTTTAAAAAATGCCAAGGTTAAAGAAAGAAAAATGTTATTCATCAAATAAATCTTAACGTTTCTTACGCGACACCCTGTAGTTAAGTAAACAGATGTAGAAACAATTTAGTCACCATTTTTTTTATAAATAATTCAATCTTTCCGACGCAAATTTCGTAGCGTTCAACGCTAATTAGACAATACTTAGATGATTCGCCACTCGCACCGAAGAGACTGAAACAACATGTGACAGTAGAGGGACAAGAAGGCCTCGTAGTGTTCGATACCACTAGAATCTCCGCTGTGATGTTGTGGATGAACCATCAACATCAATCAGATAACGTGCCACGTTATCCAATCGCCCGGTAGCCGTTCGTCTGTGCAGTGCATTCTAGTGAAAAAGCTGTTCTCCAAAATACAGACAGTTCAGCGGTTACTGGCTGATGGCAGTCAGTCAAAAAAGAACCAACGAGAAAAAAGTTCCAAAGATACCAGATGCTTCGCGACTGAAAGAGATGTGCCTCAAAAAGACGGTGCAAATGCCTTATGTTTCGTTTTTCTCACTGACCGTCAAAATCGCCCGATCTAACTAGTCTGAAAGCTCTTAAAGTGAATATCTCGAAGATTTCGCATAAAAATTGAAACTGCAGTAAAATGTGCAGAAATGGTCATCAACTGTGGCAGCGCCCCGTCGACCGATATAATCTTCAAAACGGAATGCATAAAAAATTTAAAGAACCGTTACCCTCTGACTTATTAGACCAGCGATCCTGAGCTTCACGACTTCACGAGACCACACAAGCTGATTCCAGTTAGTTAGACCAAATTTCATGGCATCCGTGATTACTTGATCTGTTAACCGGAGTTAAGGTTCCGTTTACCTTTTTTCGTGAACTTGGAGAACGCGATTTGAAGATACTCTTAGCTCGAACGAGCCCTATAGTCGACATATTTTCGGTGTCTTGACTACATCCACATCATTGAAGAGTTTGTGATTGTACCTTTTTCTATATTCGGCCTCCTTGTAGACAAGACGTTTTGGCTTTAAAGTCCCTTAAATTTGTTTTTGCTCTCTTGATTATCATTTAATATTCAGGTCCGTGTAGAAGAACGAACAAGGTCATCCCTTTGATTGTTCCTTGAGAACCTAGTTGTTTAGATCAACGGAAGTAGCATCGATTGCCGTCGATAGAAGCTCTCGATCTTTACAGATCAACAGATAATCACTGATTTGAAGACCAGTTCTCCTGGACGACATGTTGGATGGTATATGTCTGCATTTCTAAACAACTGGAGGAACACCTTTGCCTCGTAAAGGTGGTTCAAGAATCAGGTTGAAAATCTGGATCCGGTGCAAGTCTAGAATAGTTCAGAGATTCTTATCCAAACTAAATCGGATCGGTTTTCCTGAGGTCCAAAATTCGAATATAGTTTTGCATAATTCAGTGCGATGAATTTTGTGATATGTGACTAGAAATTCTTTGGCGTTTTTGATTGGTTGATGTTCGAATTTTGATTTACCGGCCCAGAAACCACATTGGTAATGGTCGATCTGTGTTTTACAAAGAGGTTTCAGACGTTCAAAGAATTCACTAGATACTTCCTTGTAAGCGACTTTAATTTAGGATGGAGCTAATATTCTTGTCATCGGATTGGTGCATGTTTCTCATTTCTTCATGATCTGAATCCGCAGCTTTTCTGTTCTTTAGTCTTTTGATGGTTTAACAAACTTCGTCTGCCGTTGGTGGGAGAGCTTCTTCATCGGTTGGAGTTGGAATATCTTTAAAAGCTATCACTCTACTGCTGCTTGAATTAATCCCCCAACTGTCGCAGATCGATGACAACATTCATTCAAAATAACAGGGAGACTTCTGGCTTCTTGTAGAAATGACGTTTTATATTTCTATTCTTATGCTCATCGATTTCCTTAAAGTGGGAAACTATACACGCTCGTTCCGTTTATAGAAGCCATGTTTTTTGTGCGTGTATCTTTGTTTTTCTCTCTTGCAGCGTCTTTTAAGTGCGTACGCTTCATCACAACATGCATTTCCTTATTTATAGTGCGGCTTTAAGGCCACAAAGTGTTTAAATTTTGCTAAGCTCATGACTCTGTAGACTCGGGCTAAGGCGTCCAATTGTGAATCTTGTTAATGTTGTCAGGTGCAGCTTTCTCGTTTGGACAATGGGGTTCTAAATGAATGGTCAGAGTTGACATTTGTCCCTCTGAACGCTCGCACATCTAGAGTCCGTTTGGGAATAGCCAGGTCACTGTGTGGATTTTTTTGTGAGGTAATCTTGTTTCATCACCGAATACTATCTGCCAAAACCTCTGTGACTCGGAGTCCCTTTTCTGCTGTGATTTCGTGAATTATTGTACATTCCAATCACTCCCCCGAGATCGGCCAGTTTAAGAATCGATTTTGACAACGTACTTCGGAGGGGTTCTTTAGAATCCAAAACGTCATGAACCAAGCTAAGACACATGGTCATCGAACTGTTTTGACACATTAGTGATTTTGTTTTGGCGGCATATTCTTTTGGTTGCGTGAAAATGTTTGGTTTTTGTGTTAAATAATCGTCAAAGGAAGTGTTGATATTCTCCTTTCATTCGAAGAAAACAGCGGCTGAAGCGCATCGAGAGCTCCACAGAGGAGATGCTGCTCTTTGTGAAACAACATGACGTGATTGGTTCTGTCGTTTAAAGGACGGTGAATGGAGGCATTACTCGAAGAGTTATTTCCAAGCGATTACATGCGTTGGGAACGATTCAGAAACAAGGAACTTGGGTTCCTTATGATTTGAAGCCAAGGGACATTTACTATAGCTTCATTTTAATTCGCCTGTACACAACTGATCCAGCGGCATAAAAGGAAGGATTTACTTAATCGCATCGTGACGTTTAATGAAAAATGGATTCATTACAGCAACTCAAAGAAAAACAAGTCATGGGGACTGCCCGGTCATGGTTCTAGCTCGTCGGCTCATCCGAATATTCACTCTGCGTAAGTTATGCTGTATACTTGGTGGGCCAAGGTCGGCGTCAATCATTATTAACTATTGAAACTCAACGAAATCATCGCTAAACAACGTGATCGACTTCTACAGCATGACAACACTCGGCCTCACACTGTCGAACCCGTTAAAATCTATCTAGAAACGTTTAAATGGGAATTCCTACCACACCCGACATTTTCCCCAGATATTGCGCCATCCAAATATTACTTGTTCTGTTTGATGGCTCATGGTCTGTATAATCAGCAATTCCGATCAAATGCTGACATCAAAAAAGACTTGATTCGTGGATAACCTCAAAAGATGAACACTTTTTCTGTACTGCTGTAGCTGTAAAGCTATACTTTGAATGATTCATTTGTAACCATTTTGTCACAAGAAAATTGCAAGTTGCGCATTTAATAATTTAGAATATTTTCTCTTGATGAATACTACAGTCAGGTGATCGGTAATCGGCTTGAAATCGATGATCTTCGCTTTCAGCCGTTTTCTGCGGCTATTCGGATTTGCTAGTAAACGCTCTGCCAATTGTGAAACTAGGCTTTGTTGTAGCAAAATGTCAAGAATTTGTTTTCATTCTTTTAACAAAAGAAACAAGTCTTGTAAAAAGTATTGAAATAATTAATCGTTCCATGGAATTAAATTTTTTAAGATCCAAATCACTGCATTCCTGAGAATGAATAATTCCGTAAAAATGTAAAAAAATGAGAACAAACTGCGACTTTTTCGAAATGTCTTATCGCAAAATCTTAGTCTTTCATAAATAACAAAATTTTAACATATTTGGGTTAAACTATCAAACGAAGAGTAAAATCTGATCACCACACTCCGGTGACGTCATTCGGATCGAATTCGTAGAAATTGATGATCACGCATTTCAAGTTCAAGACTTTTGGAATAAAATTTCTATTTTAAAAGTTTTCGAATGCAAAAGATAGCGCCTGACTATTTGGAAGCAGTAGTCATCGGCGCATGTTAAGAATTCCAAATGAGTGAACACAAGAGTCCATGACCAATGATTTTATTTATAAAATAAGCGCAAAGTCTGTCGAAACTATTGACACCCAAGTGGTTGGCTTTAGAACCTTGCAGTGTTAGTTAGGCCAGTCACCGTGTCAAACTGGTTGCAAATGGAAAGGAAAAGGTCAACCGTGAGGTTCTAGTTTTTGTTGTTTAAGATAATGCTTTGCAGTTGAGGCTGAAAAGCTTGAAAGTATCAGCGAACCGAGAAAAATTACACACAGCAATCACGATCACGTAGAATTGAGGTTTTTGTTTTGATTTCATGGACTTTTTGTGCTTCATTCAAATTCTGGACTGAGCAGTTCATGTACGTTTTTGGATTGTTGAATTCAGTTGAACAAATAGATACATCTGTACGACAGTCAAGTGACATCATTTATAAAAATTTTAACGTTAAACTGCTGTCAGGCTTGGCATATGAAGAATTTTTGAAGTCATTTGCCTTTGAATAGAAAAAAATTGAGAAATATTTCAAAATTATGGGAACGATACACAATCGAGAAGAATTCTGTGTAAGATGACAAGAATCTATTGGAACAACTGTCATGAATTTGAATCTAAACGAAGCATGCTTAAAAAGCTAAAAAGATAGTTCTTATAAGTTGTGGCATGGTTGCCATGTTTGACTTCCAAGTCTTCAGTCGATTCAGAGTTAAAAGAGAGACTGCAAAATACAAACAGCGACAAGAAATTAGAATCAAGTTTACTTAATGCCGCGAATATATCAGGGGACACTTAGAAACTCACTCTCCCCGGAACCCCAACCAATATGCATACAGGAAGGGAAATTCATCTGAGGGGGCACTTCACCATCTGGTCACCAATCTAAGGAATTTGCTTTCTGCGCCTTCCTGAATAATGAGGGTGCTTTTGACAATACCAGTTACAACTCCATTACAAACGCAATTAGGAGTAAAGGTTTTGAAGACTCGACTAGCAGATGGATAAGATCCATGCTGTAAAATCGAGTTATGCAGTCACTGCAACAAGAGCCTGTCCCCAGGGAGGTGTTCTGTCGCCTCTACTCTGGTAATTAGTCATAAACAGCATCCTGGTCCACCTCAATGAGATTGGCTATGTCACAATAGGTTGTGCTTATGACCTGGCTTTTGTCATAAGAGGAAAATATAATACTTAAATCACCAGCGTTATGCATTCAGCATAAATACATGTCTCAGAATAGATGTAAGTGTGAATCCTAGCAAAACCGTTCTGGTCCCCTTCACAATGAGGAGTCAACTGGCTCTTTCTCGAATTGTTATTGAGGGAACCTCTCTGGTATACTCCAGTGAAGTCAAGTATCTCGGTGTTATCTTGGATAAGAAAATGAACTTGACTTCACATATCAAGTCCATAAAAAACGCGCAACCATGGCCATGTGAGCCTGAAAGCGGTTCTACGGTAGGACTTGGGGTTTCAAACCTAAGATGCCTTACTAGTTGTACATCATGATGGTCAGGACTATACTACCTACGCAGCCATTATTTGGTGGCCTAAATTAAGAAGTAACAAATTCTAAGGAGCTGGAAAAAGTCCAGCGTTTAGCTTGTTGGGGCATCACTGAGCCCTACGGCAGCACTGGAAGCTGTCATTGGACCTTCTCCTCTTCACATTTTCATTAAGAAAACAGCCACCAGAAATGGCCTTAAGATGCAACTGGCAATGAAATACAAACCAGGTGACTAAACGGGATACTTGAAAATAATAAAATAATTTCATCACGGACAAAGATCTGTTCTACTCGATCCCAGATTGTATGAAGGCATCATACTCCTCTGAGGTAGACATTCCTAGCCGTGATCAATAGTCGTGCAAGTGTTTTCCAGGCTGAACTACAAGCCATCGAATATTGTGCCACAGTTAACCTTAAAAAAGGCCATAAAGGGGCCAGAATTCTACTATATTCAGACCACCAAGCAGCACTCAAGGCACTGTCATCCAATCTAATGGAACAAAAATAGGTAAAAAGCTGCTACGACGCCTAACAATCCCTAGCCCGACGTAACAAAGTTAGGTTAGGATGGAGTCCAGGTCATCATCGAATCGCATACAATGAAATTGCGGACGAACTAACCAGGGCTGGTTCTAAAACCGCGTTCACTGGTCCAGAAACATTCTGTGGCGTAAGTTGCACTACGGCCACAGGTCTGACCAATAACTGGGAAAACAAGTTACGAATTGCCCACGAAAGAAATATTCTTGAACGCAGACAATCTAAACTACAAATAAATTCTTCCTCTTACAGAGAAATCCTTAAACTCAGAAAGGAGAATAGCTCCTTGAAAGCTCGTGAGCTGCCTCTCAGGCCACTGTCGTTTGAGATCACATCTAAGCAAACTAGGGCTCAGCACAATCACCGAATGCCTACTTTGTTCGGAAGACGACGAAACAGCTGTACACATTCTTTGTGAATGTCCAGCTTTAACTTGGTTAAGAAGACCTATCTTCCTCAAAGAGATATGCTCCCCATTGGAAGTATGGAATGTCTGTTAGCCGAAACAAACTTCCCATGATACAAAAGGACTACTCTTTCAGACCGCAGTGTCCGCCATCTGGGCAGCGACTGATATTGAAAAAAAAATGCTGCAAATTGAAACAAAATATTAAGTTTATAAAATTCTTTAAAGGCTGGAGTTAAAAAATTACTCACAATTTTTATGCTGATGTCAGAAAATCAGATGTTGAGGGTTTTTTTCTCTTTTTTTCAAAGACGATAGAAAAAGCTGGAAAAACTTCCCAAAAAGATGGCAGCTGTTTGACAGAGCCTACTTACTATATACATAAATGTGTTCAGCATTATTACGAATCAATTTCTTGTACTCCAAATGAATTCCAAAGAACTGTAAGTCTGCAACTAGTTTTCGATGAGACTAGTCTAATTAAGTGACTTAAAGCTGAACACCGAATATGCGTGCTTTTTTCAAGTTCCATTCAAACTTTATAAAGAAGAAACAATTTCGTTTGTGAGATTATTTTTTTTTGACTGAAAACAGAGCTCAAGACTTTATCCTTTTACTTCCAAAATGTGTTAAGGATTTTATTCTTTCACTTTCGCCACAGTCTTCTTGGACGAAGCTATGATGTCAAAATCATAATCGGGTACTGCAATGATTCGGCGGATTAGTCTGAAAGCCAAGCCCGTAAGACACGACCCGTTTAATCGATTTTGAGGCAGCCTCTTTTACGATTTTCTTTTTTACCGAGGTTGTTAGACTACGAGTCTTCTCAGCTAGCTACCTAGGGCTCTCCAGATAGCAGAAAAAGTATATTGATCCTTTTAACTGAAGTATAAAAGGAACTACATTGTCTCCAAGCTAAAGGATTCTGAAGACCTCCACAATAGAAAAACATCCAGCATCTTCAGGACCGCAAGCTCTTCGAAACAGTAAAGGAAACCGAGTCGAAGAAGCTCAGATTTTAAGAAATCTTCAAATATTTAATGCGAGTAATAAGGAGCGATTGTTAGAGTTAACAAACAAAATGTTTATGGTATTTTTTTTCACGAATTAATAGGATAGGATGGCGCCACAATCAATCCTCAAAGGAAACTTCAAGATTTCTTGTGGGTTGCTTTCATCGTTGGTCGTAGGTGCTGCTCATCCAAAAATAGGCACCACTGATAAAAATGAGTATTTGACTCAAAATGATCCAAAATAAATTTTCTACGAGGTTTACTATTGCCGACTTTTTTCAAAATTTCGACTGCTGGCTACAACGTTGATCCTTACATTTATGACTCGTTGATCAGGTATTGCTCCGTCCTAAGCTTTTTCAAAGGCAACCACGCCGGTACAGCCAAATTAAATTCAAAAATTTAATGTTGATAACCCAAGCCTAACCGATCTTCAAAATAAAGCTCTGCATATTTGACATTAGTCAAAACATGATTTGAATGGCTGTATAAACACACAGTCACTCACCCATAGAAGGTTGAATGACTTGCAATTTTATCTGAATAGATAAAGGCGAAAAAAACCTTCCAGACAAGAATCTAAATAAACAAATATAAAGTTACGAATTCACTGCCTTTATATCCCGACAAATTAGACCACAATTCACTAGGCCATCTTCAAACGATACAACGCCTTCGGCAAAAATAGCTGACAACAAATTTACCCGATCATGCTGTGAAGAGATTCAATCTTTAACACCCTCAATAGATAAATAAATAAAATTGCACGCACTTTTTGTTCTTCTCAGACACCGCAGACCATAGCCCCAGAGTCATAAAAAATCAGTACAATAATCCATTCATAACCTCCCAATCCACTGGACACCTTCTTCACAACCATTAAACATTTTCTGCCTGTCTGCCTGCCTGGGCGGCATGCGTCCACACAAGGTGATCTTCACTTCCATCCATGTATAACTACCGATAAAAAAAACTATCTTCTCAAAGAATAAACCAAATCGTAAAAGATTTGCTCAAAAAAAAAATAAATAAAACAAAAACAAGGCGATCGCTAACTGATCTTAAACACACAATGATCGTGCTCCTCTTTGTTTACAACAATCTCGATTGTTCAACAATATGAAAATAAAAAGAAAAACAGCAACAACAACAAATCATATATAACTCACATCAAAATTAAAACTGCAATATCCGTCTAATTGATCGCGCCAATTAATTAATTCACAAAATCACACTGAAAGATCGTTTTGTTTTTTAATGAACGACAATTTTTTTTATCTTTTTTTCGAGTTGGCCCACACAAATAATCTTTTTCTTTCTCACGAAAATTATTAATTCAAAATGCAATCAATAAGTTGTATTTTCAGATTCAATTCAACTTGTAGTTGTATCTTTTTCGAAAGATCGCTCTGGCAAAGATATCAACATTAAGAAACGCGTACCGACGACAACCGCTCGCACGCTTTGTCCCGAATCAACTGAATCAATTGATGAAACTGAAAGTCAATTAAGCAAAAGAACTGCAACCAGCAGCAGCGACAGTCCGTTCAAGTAACAGTCTTACAGCATACAACATCAGTGCAGTGTCTCTTTGTGGTGCGAGATACATCGTCTCACCGCATACAGATACTTTTTGTTGCAACAAGATCAGAAACAAAGTGATCATGTTTGCTTTGCCTCGATCGGTCTTTTACCGGTTTTTGTCTGCGATCGGAACAGGTTGGATTGCATTGCATCGAACTAACTTATCTCTGTGCTTTCGGAAGAGACTCGCACAAGTTTTTGAAGATCGCTCTCTTAAAATTCGAAGATCATTAACGCAGATCACTAAGTTCGAAGATGAGAGCAAGAATTCTTTCGTTCGATTTGTACAGTCAACGGCCTCTTACTTTATGGTATGATCGCTTGGGTGACTTCATGATGGGTTCAGGATAGAATTGTCACACGCAAAATGACATTCTTGCGATCATGAATGATAAATAGATTTTGGAGTTGGGTTCTACTGATTGCGCGACGATGAGACAAGGTTTGATTGCTGAGCTAAGTTGGAGTTTTTAAGGTTAAGAAAGTTAGAAACGACCTTTGAGTGCGGCAAAGATGGGAGCTTCATATTGAACGACCAAGTTAACTTTATACAAAACCATTCACATCCCAGTCGGGCCTGATCTAAGGTGAATGAAAATGCCCTTGGTGTCATTCAGAGAAAAATTGTTTGGGTGATTTTTCATGCATCCCCGACTCAGACAACAACTACACCAGAGGGTTAGCTTGAAAATGGAAGGTCTTATCTTCATCAGCACACCCAAGTAAGTGTTAAAAAGTGGAGGAAGCTTAATTTGGATCGAGCTGGCAGGAGAGATCCCGGCCTATAGTACCATAAATTAATACTAGGTCAAATCTTTGACCGAAACTTTTTCCTCCTAATCGTCTAGCAATTCGCTTCATACAGGAGAACTTTGTTTAAAGAGCCTGTTCATCGTCTTTCGAGCAGAGAGTCTCGAAAGCTGTTTGTTTCTGGAGTCTGCAAAGGTGTTTTTCGTGGGTTTGATGATTTGTCGGAATAGACATAGACTCTACCACTGTTGCCAATCATGACGTTTTGTCCAAGATGAAAGTATTAACAAAGTTGTCTAACTTAACAATTACTTCATAATTTATTTCACATCCCACATCAATTGCATGGTAGTCAACCAAGACCCTTACTTATTATGGAGTGCTGTTTAAAGGCAGAATTTATAAACTTCAATTAAATAAATGGACCAACGAATGATCCCTGAGGTATACCATGATCTATGTCTCTACAACAACAGTATGATATGTCTTTTAGTTAATAAACAAATAATGTTGCGCGTGTTTTTTTTGTGTCTATTTTTTGGTAAATTCGAAGAGAAATACAAAAGAAAATTTAAGGAAGCTTTAAACTGACCGTAAATATTCTGAAATGTGCTTCTTTTTTGAGAAAAAAAAACAACGAAATTGGTTGGAAATACAAATGACTCATTAATAGTCGAATTTTTACGGGAACTCGAAATTTTTTCGAGTATGAGGGATTATTGGAAGTTAGAGGAAGAGATTATTATTATTTTTATTTTTTGTTGGCAACTAAGATATTGCCGCTTTTTTTTTTAAATAAAGGCCAATTTTTTCATGGAATGAAATAACTTTATTCTGTAATGTATTGCCATCTTTCAGGCAGCGTCATAATTCCACGTTCATAAAAATCCGGGTTTTTATCAACAAAAAACTGATTAAGGTACGATTTGAAACATCATTATTATTGAAATTGTTACCATTCAAGGAGTTTTGCAAAGATCGAAATAAAAAGTAATCAGCAAGGTTAGGACTATTTTGGTGGATGCGGCAAAACATCCCAACCAAGCTCCAATAATTTTTGCCGAGTTACCAAAGATGTATGTGGCCTTGCATTGTCAAGACGGGAGGTGTTGTAACCTTTTCGATTTGTCAATTCGGGCCGCTTTTCTTCAACTGCCTTGTTCAATTTTGTAAGCTGTTCAATGTAGACATCTGAATTGATCGTTCGATTTGAGTGGTAAAAGTTCAAAGTAGACCCACCAAACTGATAACATAACTTTCATTTGATGAATATCAGCTTTTGGAGTTCTTTGAGCTGGTTCACCTGGCTTGCTTTACGATCTTTTCCGATTGGCATTGTTGTTAATAACCCATTTTTCATCACCAGTTATCAATCGTTTTAAAAATGGATCATTTTCATTACGCTTCTTTAACAAATCGGTGATTTTTATGCGTTGTGTTAAATGCTTTTCTTTCAGTTCATGAGGAACCCATAGATAGAGTTTTCGTACATAGCAAAGTTGCTTTAAGCATGTTTTTCAATGCATGTTTGTGATACATGAAGCTTCCCTGCAATCGCACGTGTTGTAGCGATTATTGTTTTGATTTGGCCTTCATCAACTTCAACTGGACGACAAGAGCGTTTTTCATCTTTGAGTAAAAAATCACCAGAACGAAATTTGGCAAACCAATTTTGACACTGCCGTTCTTTTAAAGCTTCGTCACCATAAACAGCACATAACTTTTTGTGAGCGTAAATGTTCGTTTTGATTTTCCATTTTTCAACAGACGCCAAACAAAAACTACACAACCGATCAAAAACATTTTTTTACTGATTGACAGTTGAAGTACCAACCATCAAATAACAAAATGTGTTGATATTTCGAATGCGTCAGCAAACCTAAAAATTCAAATAAAGCCATCTTTGAGTGAAATCCTCAGTTACTTAGTTGCCAACCCAATATTTATTGAGCGTTTAAAGAAAGTAACAAAAAACGGTTTAGTTTTTTTTAGTTTGAAATGAATTTTTTATTGACTTATTAGAACTTCTTATACACAAGACAAAAACGCTTAAACTAGTTTATACAAATTGATTTGCTTAACTAACTTACTGGCCCTATGCGGGCGCTCTAAGCTATTACTAGTATTTAATTATATGTCTTTCGACTTAATCTAACTATTTTAATATTAATTTAACGTTAACAAATTTTGAACTAAGAAACATTTTTTTGCTAAGCAAAACTTAGGGTCTGGACGTATTTTATTCTATATCAAAGGTTTAAATCTACATTAAATTAACTAAAATACATACTTATATCGACTTAAAACTATGTATATATATTAATACATATATATCTTAAAATCTATGCAAATATATATAACATTAGTATATATATGTATACCCTAGTATATATATAAACTTAGTCTATGCAAGCCGGCCACGGCCTTGTAATAAAGAAAAAGAGGCCGACTTTGCCCCAAAGGGTGACTTAACCAATAAGGGTATGGACGACAGAGCCCCCTACAAGTTTTCTGACAGCCACCAAAATTGACGGTGTTGCTTTTGTGTATCTGCTATATCGTGGGTTGATACCGCCCTGCTGAAGCGGAAGCAGTCCTTGGAACTGTGTATGATGTCTCGATTGTAGTCGAGTCGCCTGATGTCGAAGATTAGCGGACAAGCCATCCTATTCTGTATCAAACCTTTTGAGTCGAAGTAGAGGAGGGACAAAGCCACTAAGGCGAACACTCTCGTGGTATAAATGCTTGGGGTAGAAGGCCCCGGAGATCAGGTTGTTGATCGAAGTCATTGCCCTTGCAATGTGTCTTCGGATAAGCTTAATAAGGAAATTATCAACTCTGATCAGATTGTAAAGGACCTCATTGCGATAGAATTTTTTGTATTGGAACTCTGGAGTTCTATATAAACGAAGACAAGCCCTGAGACATTGTCTTTCAAAAACCCGAATCTTTTCCATCGAATTTGCTGTCACGTTGAACCACACGGGACATCCATAAGTAATCATTGGCCTGACAAGAGCCATGTAGCAGATGACTTTTACCCTGGCATCGAGTTGGCTGCTATAAAACAGTCTCTTTGTCCTGGCAAAAGTCGCTTTGGCTCTGACTAGAGCTACATCTATGTATATGTTTATTAAAATATAGATATTGATCGAGCCAGAGCCCTAGATATCTGACTACACTTCGATTTGCTAATGGTTGCCCGTGTTGTCCCACGATCAAGAATTTTCGCCAATTCTTTCTTATATCCCAAGAGGCCCTTGACAGCGGAGTCCTGAAAAGAATAGTCTCCGATTTCTGGTAGTTAATCTTCAACTTCCAGTCATCACAATAACGCTGGATTTTATAAAAGTCACATTGCAAGTTCAATATGATGTCTTCAATCTTCGGTCCTGATCTGTACGCAATCAAATCGTCCGCGTACGCTATAGCATGAGGAAGAGAACCTACAAGATCAGTCGTAAAAATGCTGAAATGTATCGGAGAATTAACCGCACCTTGTTGTAGAACTCGTATTAATTTGAAAATACGAATAGAGGTAACATTGCCATTTTTTACAACGAACCGTCTATTGGTAAGGATGTTATAAAGCATGTACAGGTAACAAAAAAACGGTTGAAAATAAAACTCCTCGCTTTGAAAACTCATTTATACTTTCAAACACTCGAATTGTTTTGTACAGAATCAATTAAAAAAAAAAAATGTGTAACTTTTGACTGCGGCATGACAGTAGTCGAAGTGTTCAACTGTTTCGGAAATGAATCAGAAGACCCACGTCGGGTAAAATGCTGAGATCGAATGATCTATGGGCCAATGGAATAACCTTTGATTTGTCAGAATTGATCAGCAATCCATTCACATGAGTCCAGTGATGTATTTTAGCTAAAGCATCGTTTATTAGTGAAACACGTTCCTTGATCATTCCCATAGGTCGAGCTAAGTACAAATGGGCGTCATCTGCATAAAGATGGATGGAAAAGTTTGTGCATGTTGAAATTAAATCATTAATAAATATGCAGAAAAGGAGAGGTCCCAAAATAGATCCCTGTGGTACACCCTGCTTGATAAGCTTCAGTACAGAGACTTTATCACCAATCACGACTCTGCATTCTATTCGACAGATAATTCCTTATAAGTTTAAGTGCACTTCTACCAAAACCAAAATAGTGTTCGAGTTTCCAGCAAAGCACGTCATGCTTGACCTTGTCAAACGCCTTGAAAAAATCCAGCAAGCAGAGTAGTGTTTTGTATCCTTTGTCAAAATCCCGTCTTATGTCCTCAATGTTGTTTACCAAAGCTGTCGAGCAACTGTGGTTGGGCCTAAGACCCATAATTATATATATTAGTCTACCCCAGATCCTTTCGATTTTATTTGTATCTTCGGTTGCACATCCCATTAGACTAAGCGGAATTTCATCTTCATCATTCTATTTCTCAGTAGTAAAACCGGCTTTTACGAAACAATTTTTAATTGTCAATGGAGTTACATCCTGTATCCATGCTTTTGAAATTTCACATACACAGTCGAGCAGTGATATTTTCTGGTCATCTTTCTTGGTTTTCCAAACCTTTAAAGTCAATTTACGACGCTTATAGTGCTTTGTTTACATTTTGGATTATACCCATGTCCATCGGCTGAATTATTGAGGTGCTTGACTTTTAAAATGTCACAGTAGCAGTCGGCAAACATTTCAAAAAAAAAAAATCCTCTCTCATCGACATTGAAAATGTCGTCCGGTTTGAATCCTGCGACAGTCCCTGCGAGCTGTATTTTCCATTAATCGACTTTTGATTTATTGACAGAAGCACTTTTACCGGATAAAACTTTTCCAAGAATATTGTGTATGGTTTAAAATCTTCTCAACCAAGCGTCACTTGCCTAGAAATGAATTAAAACGAGGCCGTTTCTAAATTGAAGCGCTTTTTATCAATATTCAACCACTAGCTGGAAAATTATTTACTCGCGCTTCGTCAACATTCAGGCCTTACCAGGCTTTTAGACTATCTGAAACGATCTCAAGCAAGCCAAAATCTTTTAAAAAACAGCAAAATTAATGCTAAGCCATCACGGGAAACGATAATAGCACAACCTCAGCCGTCAGCTTTCTGCTGACGAAGATTCTAGTTGTTTAAGAGCTGCAGAACTGGTGGAAATGAATTCTGAGTGCTATAAAACCGCAAACATCGTCTAAACTAAAACCAGTCGCTGGTCTCGAGTTGCCACAATTTGCCCAAGCATTAAGCATTCAGAACCACCTCCGACAAGGTTGGGTGCCTTCTCACCTCGACATCGCAGTAAATGGTTAAGCTGTTAAGCTCGTAAAAAGACTGGAGCTAATGCATGAAACTCCGTGTTAGGTAAGGCGAACGATCACAGCTGATCGCTCGATCTCATATCCTAACCTATGATTCTCAATTTTTGACATTATATAGAAAGAGTGATGGTAAATTGATGCCATCTTCTGTGAAGCTCACAAAAAAACTGCAAAGCTACGAAAAGCCATCACGACAACAGTTCTGAAACAAAGCAAAGATTGCTTTGCTAAGTTACCCAGATAGGATGCCTTCAAAAACAGAGGTTAAATTATAAAAATAAAATGTTCATAAAAGGACCTCATCAAGCCGCGACAATTTTTGTTCGTTTGCAAAAATAAAACTGAAAGATTGACACTCAACTTTGACAAGTTATTCGCCACACGATTGATTTCACAGGAGATGATCAACTCTACGATCAATATTCGCATCGAACACGATCTCCGTTGAAGTGCATTCTAAATAAAATAATAACCTTTGCTTCAACTAGTCTATCTGATGCATACTTCCACCACGACGACAATGACAAACTTCTTGAACTTGTCCATAATCTATCTCCCCGGCAAGTTGCTTTTATTCCGTTTTGTCTTAACCACAATTTCAACCCACGTTGAAAGTGAACTTGATCCATGAAAAAAACTTGAACTGCACTCTCCTGCCACCACCAACAACAGCAGCAGCAGCAGCAATATTTGAAGACGTGCATACGCATAAATAAATATGTATGTAGGTGCTCGAGACCACACCAACAAACGAATGCACCTGAAGTAGGTGCCATTGCCGCACAAAGGGTATGCCACTCCGTCCGAAAGGATGATAGAAACAAACAAAACTACGACCTGACTTGGCCGCGCACAACAAGTGGACACGGATAAAGACGCGAATTTAGCCCGCGTCGTGTACGTGCCTCTGCATAGACACCCAACTAAAGATCTACAGAGCAATTGGACGCTGGCTGACTGTTAGCGAGCCCATTTGGATGAGGTTGATGCTGATGTTGACGCCGATGATCTGCGAAGGAGCACAACATCATGATCATCGAACAAAGTCAACATTATTTGTTGTACGCGTTTGTTTTGTAGATAAAAGCGAAGAGATATAGGAATCCGGGGAGGCTGTTGGTACCGCCAGTAAACTGTCCCTTTTACTAAGAAGAAGAACCTGGATGCTTGCAATGAAACCAGTTTGAAGAAACTGCGTGAAAAAATAGAGGCACCTTTCAGGTGCTAGGTTTCTGCTGCTGCTGCTGGTCGTTTAAGACTTAAGTCTACGTGCCTAACAATAAAGTACATTTTTGTGGCGTTTCTAGGGTCGTTGAAACATTGCGGCAGCCGGCACCGATGTGGGCGTGGAGCAAATCTCAATCTATGACACTTACTTTCATTTTGAAACTTAAGAGACTCTTAAGAAGTTCTAAATAATTCCCTTCCGCCACTCAGACTCGCACTTGAACATTCCCTGAACTTTTATCAATCTCAGTGGCACCACTTGTGACAGTTCTGTTCCAAACATGCAGACGCATATCCCACCTATAATTTCTTGCGACATGAAGTGACCCAAAAATAATTCAGTCTTCGCACTTATCTTGGATCTTGTGGCGACTCTAAGATCTGCCTAAACATAGATTCTGTCACCATTAACGAGTACAAGTAACCTGCATATCCTTCTGGCGGTGGAGTCGATGGATATCTCGAACTTTTGGTTTGTCATGCAATGCCCTCGACAGGCACAGCACATATGCATTACATGAGCAAGTCATGTAACTCAAATGGATGTGGCCCAGAGCTTGGCCCCCTTTCGCTTGTTCTTTGTATGGCTCTGGTCCAGTTGCTCACTATCGACATTTTCATATTCTGTCAATTCAAGATCCGTATTCACTTGGAATGTCTTGGGCTGAGCTGCGAAACACTCCATGGCACCATGGCACCATGGATATGTAAGCGCAGTTCGAAGCTTGCCGCCGATCGCTGGCCAAGCCCATTTGTCGTAATAAGGTCGTGTACTGCCACTGACGTGTAGAATAGTATTCAAAGTTGTTTTTTTTTGTTGTCTGTTTGTGCGTCCAATAAATCGGTTGGAACCGAACAAATGGTTAAGCCACTGGGTATGCGGAGGAGGACTCGTAACATGTGGCGCTCTGGACGGGAAATTGGAAATGAGTTGCTTTTCAGATTGAATTTAGGCAAATTTGATACCCAGACAAGGGTATGACTATGAACTCATGACAAATTGTTAAAAGCTAAGCGCTAGGTGCAACTTGTTCAGGCTTCTAGGCGAGCCTATTGATGAATGGGAGGTTTGAAATTTTTGCAATGTAGCGTGGGTAGACTATAGACTTTTGGAATTAGAATAAGGAGAGGAATCGAACAGAATAATTCTAGTTTTGCTAAGAATTTTTCTCGGAAAAAGATCTGCATAAAACTCGGGAACATTCCATTAAGTCGAAGAGAAGTTTAGGAAGCTCTCCACACTTCACAATATTACGGCTTTTTGTAAAAGGCTCGAAAGCTGTTGCATTCTTCTAAACCGACTTGTTCGATAAACAAAATTCGTACTCGTCTTAATACGTAGGCTGCTAGATATATTTCTTGCCTAATAATTTATCATCAAAAGTGTTTTTATTGTTTCTCAAAGTATTCTCCAGCATGATTTATACACTTTTGAATGTCGAAACACTTTTTTCACTCCGATTGAGGGCACCTCCAAAACATGGTTTTTGAACGCTTCAACAGCATGTTTTGGCGACGAAAATCATTGTCCACGCATTTTTTTTCTTGATGTGCGGGAATAAAAAGAAGTCATTGGGTGCTAAGTCAGGGCTGTACGGCGGAAGACTCATCAATTCGACGTTTTGGCCGGTCAAAAAGGTGCTGGTTTGAGCCGATGTGTGAGAGATCGCATTGGTATGGTGAACAAAGATTCGTCTTCTCTTGTTCGTTTTTCGAATTTCTCCTAAGACTTCAGGCAATCAAATTGTGGTGTACCACTCAGAATTGACCGTCCTACGTTGCTCAACCGGAACAGTCGCCACATGACCAGTTTTGCCGAAGAAACAGGCGACCATTTGCTTCGAAGTGCTTCTTCCACGAACAACTTTTGTTGGATTCGGCTCCTCTTCGAAGACCCACTCGATCGATTGTTGTTTTGTTTCGGGCTCATACGCAAAGATCCATGATTCGTCACCTGTGACAATCTTATAAACGTCTTTTGAAGCACCGCGATCGTATTTTTTTAACATTTCTTTGCACCTTTTTGCCTTTTTTTTGAGCGATTGTCAAATTGTGAGGATCCAACGAGAACAAACATTTTTTACGGCCAGGTGCTCATGCAATATCGAATGTTTGATGGTGGGAGAAATGCTTCGGGATGCCTCTATCTCACGGTATGTCACAAGGCGATCTTGCATTATCAGTTCACGCACGGCATCAATGTTCTCTGGCACAATGCGCGTTTTGTGACGACCTTCACGGAATTCGTCTTTGAGCGAGCGTCGGCCATGACTGAATTCATTAAACCAGTTTTTCACAGTGCAATAGAATGGTGCTTCATCGCCATACAAAGATTTAAGTTCATCAATGCACTCTTGTCGTGATAATCCACGTCGAAAGTTGTGAAAAATGATCGCACGAAAGTGTTCACGAGTTAATTCCATTTTTTTGCCGAGATGAATTTTTCAAGTCTCTGTAAATAAAACAATTCACGATTAAATGGCAACACGTTCTGAATGATGTTATGCTAAAAATGTCAAACTTTCGAATGGAAACGTCAGATTGCGTCTAGGCCAGAAATATATCTAGCAGCCAACGTAAGCTTTCGAAAACTCTCATGTTTCGACCCACTTCTAAATATAAATATCTTGAAGAAAGCGGGTTTCATAGTACCCCTAACCATTTGACGAATGGAAGACTGAAGTTTCGAGAATATTCATCCTCAGAGAATCGTTTTCTAACCAAATTATGTATTTCGTCCCTGTATTGGTCCTGGTCCTGGTTAAAACCATTTTTCTAAAACTTTTCCGCAGAATCTTGATGGACTGATTTTAAAAATTGGCGGAAAAATGGGCAAACAGTTCTACGTCATCTCTCACCTCCATTAGACAATTTATTATCTCGTACGTTTAGAAGGACGCAGAAATAATCACTGTCTACAATAAAGATCGAAATAACTCTTGCCCTCTCCTCAAGCTTTTAAAAAATATTGTCCATGACTATTTTTTCTTTCCTCAAAGCAGCGCGGATTTCTAAAAAGTAACTTTTACATACGAGTATGTAGTTTCTTATGAGGTTGAAAGGACGTCCGTGCCGTCTGTTGCTTTCTTTATAAAAAGATTTGTTAAATATTTTTTAAGGATTCTTTTCTAATGGGAAACCGATTCATTAGAAATTATTCAAAACCAAACTAGTCATTTAACTGGGCAGGAGGCGACTCATTCACAGCATTGATCTTTAATTGCATACTACCAAAGAGAGTCCAACGACGTCATATCGCGGCTCTAAGAACCGTCACCAGAATGAGCTTAGTGTGCAGAAATAGACTGCTGGATGGCACCTTCAAATCCAGATCCTCAATTTCAGGCCATAAAAAACGACTGTCAAACCTCGGTAGCGCTATCCATTGACTGTAACGTGATTTCCACTGTCGTCTTGAATGAAAAACCACACTGACCAGTCCAACGTTAAAAAAAGGCTTCTCCATGACTAGTCGGCGTAAAGGAAATGCGATGTATACAGGGTTTTCCAAAGAGGACTTGACAACTTTTTTAAACAAAAAAAAATAAATCGATTGTGCTCTTCGGATTGTGGCACAATCCTGTTGAAACCACATGTCGTCCAAGTCCATAGCTTCCAATTCGGGCCAAAAAAAAAAACAGATATCATGGCGCGATAACGCTGGCCATTCACAGTAACGTAACGATCGTTAACGTCGACGAAAAAATATGGCCCAATAACGCCGCCGACATGCAGACCGCACCAAACAGTTTTTTGTGGATGAAGTGGTGATTCATGAAGCAAACGTGGATTTTCACCCGACCAATAACGCATATTTTGCTTATTGACGAACGCATTGAGCCAAAAATGAGCGATGATTTTTCGATGGAATTCATCATTTTGGCGGATCTTCTCCAGAGCCCAATCGGAGAACGTACGTAACTTCAAATGGTCCCTCGGCTTTAATTCTTGAGTCAGCATGATCTTGTATGTACACCAAGATCCTTATGCAAAATACGCCATAATGTGGTTTGAGCGATGCCCAATTCTTGAGAACGCCGTGGCATAAACTGATTTAGATCGTTTGCTACGGACGCCTGAATGGCAACGATATTTTTAGACACTTCGACCAACCCGATTTCTCACTGACACGGCAACAACCCACAACTAATATGTTGACTTAAATTTTTGCACTAAACTTTTTATTGCCTATCTACTAGGGCGAGAATTGCGACCGAAAATTGGAGTTAACGTTCTTAAAGTTGCGGTCACCAACTCCGAATTTCGGTAGACAATTTTTCAGACGTTGCTCATTCGTGTACTTTACCATCATGAAAATGTTGAGTTTACTAAATCAATTGACAATGACAGTTCGTTGATTAGTGAAAGGGTGCGTTCACAAATTGAATTCAAAGTTGCCAAGTCCCCATTTGAAAACCCTTGGCTTAAACCAGTGCATTATCAGATCTTTGAATTAACAATCATTTGTCTGTCTCTTTCTTAAGCATGCACAGGCTAAGCAAAAACAAAAGTCAGGTCATTTAACAATGCGCAACCAAATGAATTTTGAGGATCTAAACACACGTTAACTACATGGAATAGGGTCTATAATGAAAATGATCCCTCTTTAGATATTCATTCATTTTGAAAGATTTTAGATGACCAGGTTGAGTACAGTTCAGTAGCATCAGTTAAAGGGAGAAGTACATGGATGACTCTTAAAAGGAATGGGGAATTATTCATGAACTGTTTGTCTGGAAAGTATAGTAAAATACAAAATACAAAGTCCATATTCCAAAGTTTTTCTTAATGTAAATTTTTTCTTAGTTTTCTTATAAGTTAGAATAATTTTAAATATAATAAATAGTATTAAGGCGAAAGACATATTTTAAGTTGTAAAGTTTATCTTAGAGCGCCCGCAGAGGGCCAGTAAGTTATTTAAGACATAGTTAAGTTAATTAAGCTAGATTTAAGCATTTTTTGTCTAGCACGTAAGGTCATGAATTAATCAAATAAAAATGCATTTAAATTGAAAAAAAAATTCGAAAGTATCTTCTGATGTACCACCATGCATTGTTAAGCACTTTAAAAGAAATGGCTAATGTTTTTAAGGAGTTTCTTACTAGCATTTTACATCAACTCTTCGACTCATAGATCTTGTACCGAACTTTTGAATTGCTTAAGTAAATCACGTGGCTAATAAAAATCTTATTCATTAATCGAAAAGTGCTATTCGAATGGTTTTCTTAAACGTATTTTTTTTAATGTTGAAGACGTTTGAGCACATTTTCTCTGGTTGACTGCAATTAAATAACTATAGACCGATAATTCTTCTTTCGGTCTTTTCGAAACTATTTGAAAAAGTGATAAATCGGATAATTGTTGATTTTCTAGAGGGACAATTTTTCTTCATTTAAACAATTTTTCTTAAGAGCTGGTAGATCTACGGAAGATACACTATTTAGTTGTTGCTGTGATACTTATATAAGTCCTGATCTGAAAAAGTTTTCTGCGGCGCTATACATTGGTATTCCTAAGGCCTTTGACACCGTCGACCATGAAATTAGAAAAAGCTGGCTTCAGAGGGTTTGTGCTTAAATGATTTGCCTCATACCTGAAAAAGCAAAGAGTGAAGCTAGAGGGCATGTTAAGTGAATTTCTAGATACTCGGGTAGGTGTCTCACAGGGTTCAGTACTTGATATCATTTTATTCATTATTTTTATGAATTCTATATTGGATGGTACTACCCCAGTCATTCTGCACTGAACCTGTTAGCAGATATCAATCATGACCTCGAAATTTTTAGGCATTGGTTTGCTTTGCATAGCAAAACTTAAGCAGTGATAAAACTTAACACATATTCTCAACCTTCCTTGTTTTGAAACCCAGCCACTCACTTGAATCTTTCACTCTTCGGACTTCAAAAATATGTGTGTTAATTTTAATACTTGCAACGTTACTAAAAAATACTATAACACATGATACCAGCTTAGGATGCTTCTCGAAGAATTGGTTTCTTATTGACAATGCGAGGGTATATAAATACCTTGGTTTAAATATTTAAAATAAACTGAATTAGAGCACACAAACGTCCTCTTTAAGACAATATCTTCTTCTTTCAAAATATATACAGTACTATATCGTCTGAGGCAGTTCTGTTCTCGTCGACTTATTGTGACAGTTTATCATGGCCTGGTGCAATCTAAGCTGCAATATGGAATTTTTTATTGGGGTGGGACTTACATCAATGTCTGAAAACCTTAAATTTGTTGTTAAAAAATGTATTTTAAGAACTATTTAGAAAAAAGGTCGAAGCGTCTTTAATTCAAATATTTTGTTATGGTTTTGAAAATGTTTTATATAAGAAGTGGAAACTTACAAAATCAAAACTCAACCGCTTATGAACTTCAGAGGAATGGCCAATTCCTGCCTACTATCCAACATTACCGCTTTTTCAACTGGCCTTTTAAAAGAATACCTCTCTAGCTTCATAGTTTACGTACATTAAATGAATTCAATAGAAAATTAATAAAATTGCTTTTAAATTTTAATGAAGTTATTAACTTATGTAGTATAAAAGTTTAATATAATAGGACCGGCTGAAAATGTCGGAAAAATAGATATAAATTCAATATTCAAAGTCTTGCCCATGCTAGCCACACATTTTTTCCATTTTTCTGGCAATTCATGGATACCCGTTCTGAAAAATTCGACCGGTTTGGCCGCAATCCACGAATCGATCCATTTTTTGACAACATCGAAATGACGGAAGTGCTGGTCAGCCAGGCCATATTGCATCGATCGGAAGAGATAGTAATCGGATGGCGCAAGGTCTGGACTAAACGGTGGGTGGGGTAGGACATCCCATTTGAACGTTTCAAGGTAAGTTTTGACGACATTTGCAAATGCAAAATCGGCGTTCGACGTCTCATGGCTTCAATTCATTCGGCACCCAATGTCCTACCTTCCGGATCATTCCCATTGCTTTCAAACGATCGGAAATGGTTTGCTGAGCGACGCCAAGTGATTTTGCAAGTTCTTCTTGCGTTTGTGACGGATCTTGATGGAGCAATGCCTCCAATTCATGGTCTTCAAACTTTTTTACCTGGCCGGGGCGTTCTTTGTCTTCGGTGTCGAAATCACTATCTTTGAACCGCTTAAACCATCGCTGACACATTCTAACGTCTATAGTATAGCCCGGGTAAGCTTCGGTAAGCAATTGATGCGCTTTGGTTGCTTTTTTCTTTAAATGAAAAGAGCATATTAAAACTTCTCGCAAATGTTGTTTTGATGGCACGAATGTAGACATTTTATGGCTTTACAAACACTTGTGTGTTTTCACTAATGACCAAAAACCTAGACTGAAATAATTAGACAATGACATGAAGTTTCTGATGTGACAGCTGTCATGGTCACCTGAAAGTAATAGATATGAAGTTGCCCGCAATAACGACATTTTCAACCGGTAGTCCTTATAGTTAATAAATTTATAGCTTCCTTAGACCTTTTATTATTACAGTAATATAATTAGTATCTTGAAAGTTAGAAACTTTATTATTCATAATTTATAATATGAATTAAGTATGCATTCGACATTAGTTTTTCACATCTCAAGAATGCATTACAATTACTTTTCAATGTTATTTTAGTTAGAGGATATAAAAATAAAATTGAATTGAATTGAATATGAACTATTATGGCCAATATAAAATATACCGAATACAAAAAAACTAGGTTTTTAAAATCGCAACTCAAACCAACATCAAGAAGTAAACTATGAACGGTGCTACGGAACCCTTCGTGTGCGTGTTCGTCCCGCACTTGTTCGTTTTCGAGGAGCTCTTAAGGTCAAACAAAGAAGTGATCACGTTCGGCCATTTTGCTTCAAAGCTGAGACGTTTTTGTAAAATGTTCCTCAGGATTGTACTACTGATGTTGAGTCGCTGAAATCTTTTGCTCGTTCAGGTTCACCGATTAAAACGCACACTTTCGCTTACATTTGAAATAATAGACAAACCAGTCATAATTCCGACGGAAACTTCTTTTCGAAGTTCACACTCCTTCGACTCGATTCATGCTGAACTGTCAAGGTTTTTATGACCTGTCAGTATAGAGATGCCCGCCAAAAATATTTGATCGTCCGCCACATGGCGGATCATTACTTGTCATGATGATCTAGCCTACTTGGTGTCTTAAACAAATATCACTCTATTAAGCATTCCATTGATTTAAGACCTTGTCGACAGTCCGGCATTTATAATAAAGAAAAGAACTGAATCACCCGTAGAGAATTTTCTCCACTTTGCATATCGTTGCACGATCATGATAACAAATCGATCGCCATAAATCACCCAAAGTGTCGATATGATCGAGAGTGAAATTCATTGGTGATCGAGCGATAAATTCCAAAAAGCCCACGAAAAGTTCCATTGTGTCACCAGAAACGCCTTAGTGGCAAGATGTCAAGTCGCTAACAGATAAGAAGGCGAATGATGATTTACCGAAATGCAGCTTGCTTTCAAAATTATCAGATCGTTAAAGCGTTAATGATCGACAGTCGGAGTTGATCTTAAGCAGCTGATTGTGGCAAAAGAAGTACCACCTGAGATTTTGGGTCAACGAAATCGCGCCTACTTTGGACAAGCTTTTGTTTTTTGTTTTTTTTTTTGTGTCTCCCTAATTTTTGAATACGCAGATGACGCGGCACATGTCCGATGCACATTGTTTTTTTCATTTTTGGTAATCAGATTGAATGCATCTGGGAATTGATGTAATTTTTCAAATTAATCGTTTTATGTTCTGCGGAGAGCTGACTTTATACAAATTTTTGGACTTTTATGTGGATTTTATTACGGACCGTTTCTATGGGTGTTGTTTATTGTGATTTTGAGGGAATTTTATGTGAGTTTAATGCAGATGGAATATGGTAAAATATTAATCAGCGAGTAATTAATAATTGTTTTATGGGAAAATACTCCACGGGAATATTCGATATGATGATGAGGAGAAAATTCATTCGTGCTATTTATAACAAGGGGCTTTCATATTATTTTGGATGAAAAGATGAGGGTTTTTTTTATATTTATCCAGTGTATTTTGAACACCTGATATTTGAGTAGTCAACATTGTTAACAGACTTAAATCGAATGCTTTTGGAGAAGACGAAGGTTTGTTAAATGTATTTTCGTTAATATCTTGAGACAACTTACGAGCATCATTAATCACTGCATTTAACTTAACAATAATAATCTTCATCATCGACGCGACAACCGTGACAACTCTCATGAACAACTCTCTCCACCTATCCCGATCGCGAATCGATGTCATCCAGCAGTTGACGTTGTCGTACCATAAAAAGAGCTACAAAGGGCTTCCCAAGCTGGCTCCTGGAATTTTGCCCACCGGAGCCTACCGAGCCTACCTGAAACGTCCATCTTCACATAAGTGGCCAAAAATTCAACGTAAGACTTTTCTCTTGAACGCAGTTAAGAGATCGGAGTGTCTTTTACTCAGCACCCACGTTTCGGCTCCTTTTGTGAGTACCGGAAGATTATGGTCCTATACAGTATCAGTTTAGAGGTTATGGTTAAATTTCTGGATTCGAAGAGCCTTGACAGACATTAATAGGCTCTTTTGGTACTGAGCAGCGTGTTTCTTCTTCTATATAATTATCGCGTGCTTCTATGGACCTAGGGTATTGGATAAATTGGTATTACGAATTCACGCTCCGCTACCCTGATCGTTTGACCAACTTTTCTTCTTGCAGACAACGTCACCATGTTCTTTATCTTTCCTTCATTGAAGCTACAGATTTTGCTCCGCCCGCTCGATCAGGGTGAAGGATCCTTGTACAGCCTGTTCGGTTCTTCCGATGATGTCGATGTCGACTGCGTAAGCCAATATCAGGTTGGACGTACGGAAGATGGTCCCCCCTTGTTGGCGTACCAAAGGAATGGATTGTTTTCTCCAACATCAGGTCGAAGAGGAGGCAGGCCAAACAATCCACATGTCGGAATCCATGAAAGATGTTGACTGGTCTGAAAAGCAGTTCGGCTATTTTAACTCGGCTTGTTGTATTGGTTATTGTCAACCTTTATAGTCGTGTCTACTTATTCGGGATACCGAATTCTTACATGGCTTTTTATAGTTCTACCATGGCTTTACTTTCGTAGGTTGGTTTAAAGTCTACAAATAGATGGTAAAAGGGAATATTAAATTCTAGACTTTTCTATCAATAGAGTAAAAATCTGGTCAGTTCTTGATTTACCTTGGATGAAACCACACTGAAAATTTTCAATTATAACTTAGTGTATGCAGCTATATAACTTCTTTATCAAGCTTGTTAAAAGTTTTCGAGCAGGCAATCAGGCCTGGTCAATATCATTTTGCCATTTTTTAAGATATTTGTGACTTTGCTTCGATTGTATGTCTTCTTAACTTAACTACGCCAAGGTTTTAGACAAAGGTTATCATTCCAACCTTAAACGAAAACTGATAAACTACTTCGGCTCCCGTAAAGCCCGTAAAGCGCTACATAAAAATAGTCGCATGCACATGCGCAACTGACGGACGTCATGCAAAAATGCCGCAATAGGGTTAAATGTTGGTTTCACGCAACTCTTGATTGTATGAAGTGATTGCATGTAAAAAATGTTCATAGTTCACATGTAGAGTATTTCCATAAAACAGTATGTTTTTATGAAAATATATTGTGTATTGAAGTGAATTTTCTGTGCATTGTAATTTTAGTCAAATTTTCAAGAAGAAGGTGGTGCCCAATTGCTATTTTGACATTTAGTCAAATAGAAAACACAGACAAAGGCGATTATGACGACCAGCATTTTTGCCGATTTTTTATTCCTGTAGTATGTCAAATTCACTTTGAAAGGACTCGAAGAGACGACGCTTTACTTTTATTTCTTTGCAAATTGATTTGGATGCCAAGTTCGTATCAAAATTCATGCCAGGCGTCTGATTTGGAGATTTTATATGCTTCTGAACTGATGTCAGAGACGCCAAGCGGCTTTTCACTGCCCCGATCAATGAAAGGGTTTAATCTGGTGTCCATGAATGCAAGTTTAGAACTAATTTGTTCTGCCATTATTTCTTTACAAAAATTAAAAAAAAAAGAAAAGCGAAACAATTAATAGAAATGATGAAAATGAAACAATCTACATTTTCATCAAGAATGTTTGATGAACCGTAATCGAAGAGCTTCATTAATATTTGTTGCATGTACTACTGTGTCCAAAAAATAAGGTGACATTTTATTTATTTTGAAAATTCTTTATTTATTCTTCCAAATCAATTTCATCTCCTTCAAAGTAGTCCCCTCCCGATGCAATGCACTTATGCCAACGGATTTTCCAATCCTCGAAACACTGGTTGTAGTCACTTTCCGGGATGGCCTTCAGGTCTTCGCTGCGGCTTGAATCTCCTCTATCGTATCAAAACGGTGTCCCCGGAGCGGTCTTTTGAGCTTGTTGAACAGCCAGAAGTCGCACGGCGCCAGATCAGGTGAATACGGTGCTTGCGGAACGATATGGGTTGAGTTTTTGGCGAAATGATCACGAATTACGAGTGCGGTATGGGATGGTGCATTATCGTGGTGTAAAAACCAAGAATTGTCTTTCCACAATTCCGGCCTTTTTAGGCGGATAGCGTTACGCAAACGACGCATAACGTTCAAATAATATTCGTTGTTGACTGTTTGGCCGGTTGGAAGGAATTCATAAAGCACAACACCACGATAATCGAAGAAAACAGTCAACATGACCTTGATTTTTGAGCGACTTTGACGCGGTTTTTTTGGTCTCGGCTCTCCTCTGGCACGATATTCGCTCGATTGATCGGTTGTTTTGGGGTCGCAAGCATAGATCCAAGTCTCATCGCCAGTTATAATGCGTTTCATGACATCCTGAGAGTCGGAAAGCATTGTTTCAAAAAATTCAATGTTTTCGGTACCAGTCGAGATTTGACGCGCTTGAGGCCCAAAGCATCCTTCAAAATGGTATTAACTGAGCCTTTCGATGAGCCAACTTCATCAGCAAGGTCTCTAATCGTTAATCGATGGTTTTTCAACACCAAATCTTTGATTTGTTGGACGTGAGCTTCATCGGTTGAGGTTGATGGTCGCCCAGAATGCTCTTCGTCTTCAACACGTTCACGGCCGGCTTGGAAATCACTATACCACTTGTAAACATTTTTTTTAGACATAGCCTCATCATCGAAGGCTTTCTGCACCATCCTCAACGTATCCGCAGCAGAAAATTGATTCCGCAATCAAAATTTAATGCAAATTCTTTGCTCAATAAATTTCGACATCGCAATAAACGAAAAACTCACTTTTAGCAGCTCACAAAACGACGCTTATCTCAAACACTATGAATATATTTTGACATGAAATTTCACATAGATTTCACTGACAGTACTACCAACCTAAAAAGAAAGAAAAATTTCCAAATCCTTCGACGCGCGCAGTTTAAATTCATATGTCACCTTATTTTTTGGACACAGTAGTATGACGTAGAGCCATCGAAAATAACGTTGTCAGACTTGAGCCTTTCAAGAGCCTTTGCTTGCAAATTTGTCTTCACTTTCGAGCTTCTCCAAAGGCTAAACAGAAAAGCCAATACGAAGTTTCTTAAATCTTATTAACGAACAATCCAAGATCTTGAATTGTTTCCAGCTTACTCTCGCAACCGGAAACATAAAAGCCGCCTTATTCAAAATCAATCATATTTCACAGACATCGGCAGCTCACTGTTTACTCACTTTTAATCAGATGATGATGCAAATGATTCTCGTTGAAGAATATGTCTTCATAGTGGAGGAACAATCATTCTTCATTGCAGCTTGGTAACATCAATTGCACCACCAAGTTCCCAGAACAGTTCAATGCTCTGCACACAGGTAGCCGCTGTCGAATGTTTACAAATGATTCACCCAGGCCAAGATACCGCTGCAACGAATGCACCTTCAACATGGACAACGTTAATCTTCCGTAAGGAAGTCCAAACTCAAGAACGTTCCACTCATCCATGGGATAACTAAAGCATCTGACAGCTACTCTGTAGGTCGTGATCGTGGTTATCTGCTTGAGGTCCACTCCACTTCCTGGGAGCACAAAACAACCATCACACATACGGTTAGTGGCCTCAAAAATTCAGGCTATCCTCCCCGACACATGCACACAGAGACCCACCCACACTGGAAAACTTCAAACTCACGTCAGCTCATATCTCAAATAATCAATCTCCTGAGCCCGTTTCACGCTTATTACTCTATTAATAAACCAGGAAGATAAATAGATTCAGATACGTGCCTCGTAGTGTGATGGAAGTGGGCCTTGAGTATTATGAGGCTCGCGAAACAATTTGTTTCCAATTCGGTTGATGTTCCCGATGATGGACCCCCGTCTGACTAATTGTACAGATTATTTGAAGTTTAATGGTGGAGATGAAGCGTGATGGCACGCTGCTGCAGATGAGGTTGCATTCGAGTTAGTGAGTGAAGAAAGGCGGATACCAGTTAACAAAGGTGAATGGGTTTTTTTTTTCCTCGGATTCACTTGATGCCTAGCATTTGTGTTTTATGATTACAAGAATCTGTGAAATGATGTTGAATTTGTTGATGGATTGCACTCCGATAGGACTACGATGCCACTTTAAAGCTTAAGTGGAAAATTTTGTTTCAAAAGATTAAGTCTTAGATTGGGTTACGTAACAAATAGGATTGAATGTGGGCTCAAACATGGGTTGATGACACTGTTGAAACTATTGCTGCGACTGCATATGTAGTTATTTGAAGTACCAGAGCCTTTAAGAGTGAAGATTTCTGAAAAGTGAATAAGTTTTGATAATTTTGTGTCGCACGTCCGCTATCCGAAAGTCAATTTTAAATCTGTGAAGTTAATGGAAGCGTTTGATTCCCAAGTCAGCTATTTGGTGGGTTGGTTGATTCAACTTCTCCAACAGAGTGGAAGAATTCAGGCGGCAATCAGTCACGATCCATGTAAGCTGTAGAAAAAGGACGAGCGTGTTTTTGGGAACTTGCCAACAGGGGCAGACCTAAGCAAGAAGTCTTGAGCTTGGGAAGTTCCTGACGCAGCTGTGATCATGACACCTTAGATGATGGACTAAGAAATATAGATTTCGTTGCAGGATCAAATTTCACGTGCCCTTAAAATCAACTGGGTGGTCTTCGGATGCAGAAACTATCAACCAAATTGAGGCGCCTATCGTCCTGATTGTGTCTTGCAGTGTGAACATTTACCTTTTGAAGGTTCATGGGATTTAAAATGGTCGACTTGAAAGAAAAATCGGTGAGTTTTTTTTCACTCCCCTTTCCAGGTTCATTGAACTGCACAGGCTATACACTGAAGTGAACGAAGCCAGAAGGCTTCCGTGTTGATATGTAAAGTGCAGGAACACAAAGTGTTCGATCCTAAGAGTTTCTGAATCAGAACCGAGGACATCCTGCTAAAGGAACCTGCGGCGCACTGAAAAACAAAGGGTTGTCAACCAACTTTGTTTGAATTGGAAGCAGCTGCCGTGGATTGAGCTGGGTGCAGAGCTTGGTGGTTTAAATGTACGTTTGGACCCTTTCCTAGTCCTCGAGCGAACCTTCAAGTAGCTGTGACAAAAGCCTTTGAAACATAAATTCGTCCATCCGTACGTCCGTTCGTCCATTCGTCTGTTTGTCCGTTCGTCCGTTGATCCGTTCGTCTGTTCGTCCGTTCGTCCGTTCGTCCGTTCGTCCGTTCGTCCGTTCGTCCGTTCGTCCGTTCGTCCGTTCGTCCGTTCGTCCGTTCGTCCGTTCGTCCGTTCGTCCGTTCGTCCGTTCGTCCGTTCGTCCGTTCGTCCGTTCGTCCGTTCGTCCGTTCGTCCGTTCGTCCGTTCGTCCGTTCGTCCGTTCGTCCGTTCGTCCGTTCGTCCGTTCGTCCGTTCGTCTGTTCGTCCGTTCGTCCGTTCGTCCGTTCGTCCATTCGTCCATTCGCCCGTTCGTCCATTCGTTCGTTCGTTTGTTCGTTTGTTCGTTCGTTTGTTCGTTCGTTCGTCCGTTCGTCTGTTCGTCCGTTCGTCCGTTCGTCCGTTCGTCCGTTCGTCCGTTCGTCCGTTCGTCCGTTCGTCCGTTCGTCCATTCGTCCATTCGCCCGTTCGTCCGTTCGTCCGTTCGTCCGTTCGTCTGTTCGTCCGTTCGTCCGTTCGTCCGTTCGTCCGTTCGTCCGTTCGTCCGTTCGTCCGTTCGTCCATTCGTCCATTCGCCCGTTCGTCCATTCGTTCGTTCGTTTGTTCGTTTGTTCGTTTGTTCGTTCGTTTGTTCGTCATTCGACGTTGAAATTTGATAATTTTACTCTCACTGTAAGTTTCCTTCAATCGAACTTTTACGTAAAAGCTCCGCCGTCTTGCCAAAGGCATGTTAAATCGCATTTAACATGAGCTTCCTCGTCATCGCTGCTTGTAATGTTCTCTGCACAAGTGCTCGTTTTTGGGTCACTGCCTGACATTGACCCATTTCACATCGTCCTTTTCGGTATTGTGTACTCTATCAACGTTTATCCTTCCTTCCTAGTACCATCGCGTCCAATTTCCACCCAAAATTTTGCTTGCTCACACCAACCCATAAATTACTCGTGTTTACAATAAATGCGAACGAATATATTTCGTCCTGTTTTATGGCCAAATGAAATGCCGGGAAAATGCCATTTGTCACACTGTATGCTTGGCTCATGTGTGTTGAACAGAATTTCGCAGCATTGGAAGCCTGCTTAACTCTTCTTGGGGGCATTGGAAGTACTCCCCCATCGCTCGTCACTTTGCTTTTAATAGAAACATAATAAATTACTTGGTTCTGTGACGTCATAATAATGCGGTAGCAATTCAGCGAGGCTGTTCCGGATATCGATTGGAGATTTATATTGTCCCTCCAATTGTACGTGGCGTAGCGGCGTTTCTGCGTTTCTTGATTTGATCACGTAGCAGACATTCCGGAGCCATTTGGTAAATATTGATAATTTCATAGTAATTCAGCGAGATAGTGAAGGAGCGAGGAAAGGACCCTCGGGTAGAGAAATCGATTAATCCGAATGACTAATGAGTAAATAGGAAATGTATCCATTTGCGGAAGATGGATAATTGTTTTTACTCGTAGTTCGTTGTGAGGAGGAAGATGGACTGATAAGTAGGGAGATTGTGATGCGACAATTTGTCGCTTGAAATGATGATTTTTTTGGGCTGGGAATAGGCTGTTGTTGCTTAAGATAAAATAACTGCAATTCAATTACAATTGTCTTCGACGAAGGAGAAACTACTTATCGAAAAATTCAATGCAAGCGTATTGAAGTCTTCACCCTACAATATAAATAAAGGTGTACCACAAGGCTCCGTTTTGTCAACGACTCACTTTTTAATTTTTATCAATAATTTCTTGGCTGGTTCTTCTATTCCCAGGCCATTTTCCATGAGCGGCAGTTCTATCACTGAAACCGAAAAATTTTCAAAGCTCGTTACAAGTTGGACTGGATGAGTGTCTGTGGCTCAATGGTGAGTGCGTCGGTTTTAAGAGGACAAGCTACACAGCCATTTGGAAAAAATAAACGCGATTACACAAATAGTGAGGCGCAAAGTAGACCTGTTAAAAATATGTATTTTAAAATTAATTTTTGCTGAAAACATTTCGAAATGCTAAGGCTCTCTGAGTCAGTGCCAGAAATAGCTTACGCCTTCTATTCAAGCTTCATTGCCGTTCGAGTACAACGTCTGGGTAGGAGGACCAAATACCATAGAGATCAGAAGCGGGTGGTACATTTGATGGGCGATGCCCGGTATAGCTTGTCACTCTTATTACTATAAAAAATATTTGTTCTTACTGCAATCCG
Organism: Orthonevra nobilis; assembly: GCA_963555765.1. Lineage (NCBI taxonomy): Eukaryota > Metazoa > Arthropoda > Insecta > Diptera > Syrphidae > Orthonevra > Orthonevra nobilis. Next base: position 125,850,064 of record OY743225.1, on the reverse strand, counting down.
GCCCTTTAACAGTTCTATCGCAACGCGCGCTCATCATCGAATGGCCATCAGATCGACCTTAAGCCCGCTCACGTTGCTCCAGTCTGGTTTTCCCTCTCACTCAAACATAGAACAATTCCAAACCAATGTGGAACCGTACCTCCAAAGTCTAATTAAATGAAATAATAAAATATTATCAAAACAATTTGTCCTGAGCAAAAGTGGGATCCGAAGACACTTTTAACTTGAGCATTAATGTCTGTTCCCTCAATGATGCCGAACCATTGTAGGGGGCCCGGCTTTTCCTTCCGAACAGGAAGAGTTCGGAGTTGCAGCATGTCCTCCATTTGCCCTTCTCGCAGACAGTTTCGAACATAAAGCTGGCCATACACTTTGTATCGGTATATTTAATGTGTGTTGTGTATCCATGGTTAAACTGATGTGTACGAATTGCAGTTTCGTGTATGGCGGAATGGATTTTTGGTAACTGAACACCGGTGTCAGACAATTGTGTCATATGTATGGTCAGCTTAAGGAGCATCTTAAATATTCTACGTGGAAGGTACTTAATAAAAGGTTTATTCAGGCATCGAAGTGTATAAAAAAATCGACCAAGTGCGAGACAGATTGGCACAACGAAGGTTTCGAACAAAATTATAGCTATGTTAATAGTTCGGCTATCACGGTAATCGAGTCTCGAAGAGCTTTCCCTCTTTTGTTTGTGTATACTACCCTTGAGGCTTTAATCCCCTAGCGAGTATCAAAATATAGGGCGTACCACAGCAAAGAGATCCTTTAATGGTTCCGTTTGTCCTTTTGACGAATGGAACCTTGGGCAACTATAAAAAAGGAGAAAATAAATGTAAAAATAAATAATAAATAAATTAATAAATAGATAAATAAATAAATATATAAATAAATAAATAATAAATAGTTAAATACAAAAAAAAGAAGGAAAAAAAATATTAACAATTCATAAATAAATAAGTTGCATAATAAATAAAAATAACCAACAAAAAGAAATTAAAAAAAACAGAGATATATAAATAAATAAGTATTTAATATAAATAAGTTCTTTTAAGAAAAATAAATAAAATAAAGTTAGTAATAAATAAATAACTTAAAATTTAAACAGCAATAGCAAATTCTGATATCAAGTTATTGTCCAATTGTATTTCTCGAATAGTTTAAGTATTCTTGTAGACACTTTGTCAACATTTGCTAACCGATGTAGTTCGTTCGCAGATAAATGCCAAGGTAAATTGTAAATCATTTTTAAAATTTTATTTTGTATGGTTTGCAGTCTACGAATGTGGCTATAAGCGCAGGTTCGCCATACTGCTGAACCGTAAAATATGATTGCTTGAAAAATCTTAAATGTTATATTAAATGTATTATCTTAAATATTATCATTAAATATTATTATTTAAATATCAAATATTATTATTTTTTTTCGACCTTCGATAAGTAAATACTTAGGTAGAGTATTTTGATTGTGACTTTTACCTTTTTTAATGATTTCGTTAATAAGAGGAGAAAGGGTAAGTGTTTTTTGTCGAGGTGTACCCCAAGATTTTTTGTTTATTCGACCAATTTTCCTCGTCGTCCTGCACCTGAATACATCGGAGAGAGTCCACAATGTTAACTTTTCTTCGCTGCAAAGAACTTGGAATCAGCTGATATTCGTTGCATCGAATTTCTGCTGACCTTCAAGTGAGGTTATCTAACTCCCATGTTATGTTAAGCCCTGTTGAAGAAGAGGATGATTTCGTGTCCAAAATAATGTTAATAATAAAGAAGTGGCAAGTTGCTGAATTGGGTAGCCGCTAACACAGCTAAAGCAAAAATGCAAAATTTTGAGTTGCCATTTTCTGAGCCATGTAATCTTCATTTTTGGCGATTTTAACTGGCTAGCTAGATCTGACGGCGCTAGACTTCTTCTTTTGGGGATTTTTGAAATCTATCCTTAACCACAACAAGCCACAACTCTTGCAAGATTTAATAGCCAACATTGATGAAGAAATGGCCGATTTGGACATTTAGTTCTCCGTTCAAGGAACACAAATATTGATCTCCTTAGGAGGTTGTCATTTGAACGATTCCACTTTGTTAGGTTATTAAACATTTCGTACAAATTCATATGCATTTGCCGTCAATGTCAGCTGAGGAAACCCCATGCATAAAATCCAAGAAATATTGGAAATACTCAGCGTCAGCTGCTGAGATCTTAAATGTCATGCTTACATCTTTACACCAATAATCGACAAGCTTGTGAATCTCAGCCTTGGAAAAGCTGAAGTTCCGAAATCATTAAAAACTTCTACGGTTCGACTTATTTTTATGAAAGGAATTAAAATGGATTTTTATAGCTAAAGTTATATTTTAATTCCTGTATGCAAGCCCTTTAATACTCCTGAATACGCAAAGATTGAAGGGGCACTATCGAGAGCTGGAATAAGAGGATCACTCTTAAAGTGGGTCAAAAACAACCTACATGATGGAAAATCAGTTGATTATGGAATATCTTAAGGATCAAAGCTAGACCCAGTCTCCACTCCATCAGCAAACATGGACCGCGACAGATTATATAAAAATAGAGCTGTCTAAAGAAATCCGTGGCGTCGTAAAGCGAAAATATTCTTCGGAAGTTCCTAAAAATCTGTCTTTTTGCCTGTATCATGTGCTGACAATTGCATGACTTCTATCTTTCAATCAAGAGATTTGATTTTATTGGTTTGGACGAACCAAAGTAGTCTTCTTTGGTGTCGTTCCTAACCTCGATGCTATGTTTTGTCCAAAATGGTGTTGACAGATCGATTTCTTGTATATTTTTGCTCGCGTCCTCTTTAATCGCCTCAAAAACTTGCAGAAAACTGGACAAGTTGAAAGAGATATTTGAGTTGGAAGTTCGATGTACATTTGAGCCGTATAGTACGCATGGTTCTTTTGAGCGTTGTACAGCAAAATCGGATCAATTTTCCCGGCATCTCAAACTTAAGCCATAGCTTTGCTGAAAGCTGGAAATTCGTGGGTGGTTTTCAGAATTTTGCGAGGAATGAATTTCGTTCGATTTGCTGAATCAAAAGCCACACTGTTCATTTTAGAGGAAGCGTTTCCATGTCACTTAATTATCTCGCTTTGTCGATTTGCGCTGCGCAGGGAGATTACCTAATAAACCGCTCCAGATAATCCTTTTTTTGGAGTTTAGTTGATGTTACATGTCTACGAGAACAAGTAATATACTTTGAAAGCTTTCGAAGTGATTATAAAAAACTTCTCGCCCACCAGTAATCGGCTTTAAAATGTATTGAAAAGAAATCAAGGTCCATGTAGCCATTTTAAAAAACCACAACAGAGAAGTATTTCCGGGTCACCCTGTATAAATAGGAAAGTGCAATGATACAAAGGACAATATACCGACAGCTTGCAGCTAGACTTAATTTTACTGACAATGACGTGCCATTTATCAAGCATGTATGAAAAGTAGGTTTGAGAGAATCTGTTTTTAGAACTTTCTATGAAGCCTCTTTAGCCTTTTGTATTGATGCTTCCTTTATCGGTCGAAAAGTTTCCAACATTTTTCAAAATGCATCCAAATCGACTATTTTCGAAACGCAGTCGAACCAAAGAAGATCATATTTCGAACAGGAACACGAATGGCAATAAATTTCAAAGAAAAGACCAAAATAAGGATCAACCTTTCACTGGTCTGAGTTGTGGAAAACAAGAGTGCATCGCCGCTATCCTGTTGACCTGAAATTATAGCCTACCATAGTAGGCTGTCATAAAAAGAAAAGTCAGTTATATCTTTAAAATCTGTATGCAATGAAAACAAAATAAGAATGAAATGAAATTTTAAAGGCCGATTGCCCTATTTGCCTTGAACTGAAAATTGGATGCACTGTTTCGTTTTATAACGCTTTTGTTTACTTTCGGTCCTTGTCATCTAGAAATTGCCCATAAATGGTGCCACTCCTTGTCTGACGAACTACACACATTTTCTTGTTGTTTTTCGGATAAATGTACGAATGAGCTGTTTTCAAAACGTTCCGAAAGACTTCGCGCTCGCGTGCCACCGCGCCTGGACGTCTTCTTGGAGGTGGTCTTTAAAAAAAAAAAAAAAAAACACAAAAACTTATCCAACTTTATCCAAACTTGGGTAAATGGAAAATTAAATTACCTTTCTATGAGGTGTTGGATTTCTCGTACACGCTCAGTGTGAGCTCGTCTATCTTTCCGCTCGAAATAATAATAATATAGGCAGGATGCAATCAGGAGTACAGCTGTGACATAAAGAAACCAGCTGGCGCCCGATAATGCGCTAAAAAAAATTAAGCTTTTCGACAAAACACAAACGCCATATCGAGTGACACATACCTTTTGAATGTCTCATTGGCCAGGCGATAGAATTCCTTGTCGTAGGTCGGCTTCTTTTCAGCTTTTTTAAATTGGTAAAAGTACTCTAGTACTCCACTTGTAAACATGGCGAGTTTTGAAAAAAAAAGTTCCGAAAAAAATGTACCCAAAGTAAAAACAAAAATTTGCTCTAAACTGAACTGATTTTGATTCCAAAGTGACGGCTAATGATTTATTTCATTTTGTGTTTTTTGGTATATGAATTCAAGGCAAAGTGGATTGGGTTTGGTCAAATTAAAAACACTTAACTTTGGATTAATTGAATGATGCTATATTTTAAGTACTTAAGTTCAAGCAAAGCAAATGTTCCTGGCATGAATTGTTATACAGACCTTGACATAATGAATGTAAAATCGTTTTTGCTACCCAGACATGTTTCGAACGACAACAACTTCAGCGCGCGGTTCAAATTTAACGCCCGTGCCAAAAAAGTCAAGAATTGAAGCAACGTGTGACAGTCAATGATACCGGATAAGAGTTGGTGAATGAAAAGAATGTCGGCAATGTCACGGCGTTGCTTCAGGGACTGGAGATTGATGAGTTGCAAACGATGTGTATAAGACGGTAGATTAAAGCTGTCTGTCCAGTGGAGACCACGCAGTGCGAAGCGTAGAAAACGGCGCTGAACAGCCCCTATTCGCCGGATGTGGGTTTCATAGTAAGGGAACCATAATCTAACTAACAAACAGTAATCTAGTCTAACAAAAGTGATGTAAAGGGCTTTGGTGACATAGGGGTTTGAGAATTCTTTGGACCATCGCTTAACGTAGCCAAGGGCGGAGTTAGCTCGACTAATGATTGAGTCCATGTGTGTGCGAAAATTGAGTTCTTTATCGCAGATAGTACCCAAATCGCGGAGAGAAGAGACTAGCGGAACATGTTGATTAAAGATGAAGTAGGTCCTGGAGGACTGTGGAAGACGCTTACGTGTGTATGTTATGGCTTGGCATTTGCTGATGTTGAGATCTAGAAATTTTTTTTGGCACCAAATGGAAAACTTGCTCAGATCATCTTGAAGAAGGAGGTTGTCGGCGGCAGACGAAATGGGCGAATATTATTTTATGTCGTCGGCATAAATAGATATGAACGAGTTGCGGATAATAAGGTCGACATCATTTATAGTTAGGATGAAAATAATAGGACCAACGTGGCTCCCTTGAGCGACAGCTGAGGTGGCCATAAATGGATTAGCTTTGGAGGATCTGAAAATAAAAACGTATTGACGGCTTTCAAGGTAGGACTTAATCCATTCAATAAAAGTAACTGGGAAACCAAGAGCATTGAGCTTGAGCAGAATTATCTTGTGCGATATTTTGTCGAAGGCTTCACTGAAGTCGGTAGCGATAACATCAACTTCTTTGCCTTCCTCCAAGGCACATAAAGTTCGAGAGACAAATTCTACTAGGTTGGTGGTTGTCGATCTTCCTCTGAGAAATCCGTGTTGGTTAGGGGATATGATGGATTTACAGTGGAAAAGCATAGCGCCGTAGGTTATGCTCTCAAAAAGTTTAGGAATAGACGAAAGTTTCGCGATTGGTCTGTAGTTTGCAATATCATTTTTTGGACCTTTCTTGTGAATGGGGATTATGTAAGAGTTTTTCCAGATAATAGGGAAGATGCCTTGTGAGATGGAGAGTTGGAACAGTGAAGTAAGGGGCTGAACGAGGAGATTGGTACATTTTTTGAGCACTATAGCGGGCAAACCGTCAGGGCCCGGGAAAAATCATCTTTAGGCTTTGAGATCTTCTCTGCTACCAGTTCCGGTGTAATTTCGACAGACACCATGGTTGTATGGGTACTATTAGGTATTGGAAATAATTCTGGTCGAGATCTTCTTCATGCACCGCGAATGATTGGCTGAAGAAATTACTAATACTAACGATCACGAAGAAGAAGAAATTAGTTACACTACTGATTTGGAAAAGACCAGTGTTCGAGAGAGAGAGTCAGTAAACAGGATCTCCTTCTCTAATGTTGCATTAGATGCGTTGAAGTTAGTATCATCATCGGATTTGTTCCATTGAAGATGTGGTAGATTGAAGTCTCCCATTACTATTACTTCATCGCAGGGATCTGTGATCTTAAAGACAGAGTCAATTGCGTCTACCGCTAGTTGGTATCCCTCGATTGGTTTAGATGGGCGAATATAGCAGCAAAGAATGTAGATGTTGTGCTTAGGGAGGATACATCGCTCATGTACAGAACGCAACACGAAGATGCTTGCATGACGCCAATGGATGTATACATGCTACAGAGTTCCGGGATTATAGTTAAAAGACCGTCGAAGCCAGCAGACCCCAGAGCTAGTACTCGGAAACCTTAGCCAACCAGCAATCATAGACGAGAGATTCGAGGACACCGAGGCTAAGACACTGTAATTATTTTAAATATTTAAACTTTTTAAAAAATTCGTCAAAAAAATTTTTAAAATGTTTGGAAAATAAGTATTGAGTCAGATATGCGACTATAGCGCCATTGTTATCTATTGTTGAGCCGACAAAACCTTGCCTTAGTTATAAGTCTTTTTTTGAATGTGTATTACTTTGGCCTATTAAAGAAGAGTATTGAACAGCTCTACGGAACCCTTCGTGAGCGCTTTCATCTAGCATTTGGCAGCTCTTTTTTGTTATTTCTGAAACATAATAGTAGGGTGTTTTTTTATACGTTAATGTGCCGCAGGCATAAAATCTAGCTTCAATTAAGGTTTACTTGTTTTCAAATCGTTTACCGTCTTGATAAGCTTTCCGAAACAGAAGAGCCCAAACGCTTTCAATGTTATTTAAGTCCGGTTTAAAGGACGAATAGTTTAAAATTATAACAGCGTGACAGGGAAATTGTCTTCTTGGAAAAGAAAACGCAGAGGTACAAAAATATTTTGAATCTTTGGAAGTGAACGTTCAAACAAGCATTTGTAGCTGCTTGCGTTAATTCAAGAAGTGGAAATAAGGAAATAAACTCCAATTCGATTGTGCTGCTGTAGGTCTTGTCAAATTAACCTTCACTTCAACGTCAAGCAACATATTTTTTTAGTAATTATCGAAGCTCCTCTTACACTTGTTCAGAACAGGTTCCTTTGCCTGCTTTTGACCATTGTTATCCTGAAGCAAGATACTCGTAGCTGTTAACTATTTTGTGTCTTTTTTCTACACAACCTCCTTGCCAAATCCTTGAAAGCGTATATTTTCCCTTTTTCTGTCTTTGAGATGAGCAGTTTGCGCATCCTGAATAAAATCGAGACGCGGTAGAAGGAGAACCGTCTGTGCTTTCCAAATACTATTGGCGAAATATCATCCATCAGAAAGCGATTCGGAATACTTTGCGTTATCTGACAAGTATCCTGCTCCTTCTTTTAATCCCGTCAAAAACATAAAAAGGCTTATTTGGAAACCCAAACAAACAAAAATTTGGTTGAAAGTCAAAAAAATCCTTAAGGGGGTATTTTAGTCTAGAAATTTACAAAATCGATTTTTTTTTATATTTTCAAAGTTTAACTATTCAAGATTATATCTACAAGAGGATATATATACAAGAGGAGAGGCTTTAGGGATTCTCCGTCTACCTGAATTTCACATTAAAACCTTTTGTCCTTTGTAAATATTGTAATACAAGATGTTTAGGTTCAGAAACTCAAAATAATAATTAGTTTCTAAAATCTTTCATTTGGACTTTCGATCCAAAACATATTCATTCTGAACCTAAGATGATTGAGATAGCGACATTTATTGCTGTTTGTATTTTTAATGAAAGTTTCATTCCTATTTTAAATATGAAAGAGCTTATGGGAATGAAAATTGGCCCGGAAGCTCATTCATTTGCTGTGAAACGAGACAACGCCCGGGTTGACCGCTCCAAGATACGAGCATCCAAGGCAACAAAGGAGGCCAGAGCTGCTCGATATGAAGAGAGAAACGTGGAAGTCGAAGTCGAGGAAGGTCCGATGTATGAAGCAGGAATGGCAGATTGAATAAATGTAAGTCTACAATAAAATTTCATGACTTAGACGGCGAAAAACTTTACGCGAAACTTTAAACGCGTTTGTCTCGAAACTGTCTTTTTCAAAACAATACCCACGATTTCTCAGGTTCTACTTTATAGACTTGTCTATGTCCGGAACTATCTCTAGCCTACAATTTTTATTACTTTTTTTTTTAAATTCGAAACAGTCAAAAAAAGTGTTACAAAAATTGCTTTGTTTTTTTCGGGCAGTTGCCATTTTGTGAAAAAAAATCTTTCCAATTTTTCCGTAGATCCAGACATTGCGACATTATTCTAGATTAATAATCTTTTGTTTTTTTTTTATTTCAGATTGCTAGGAAGGTTGAAATCGTGGGTATGGTTACGCGCTAATTTTTTGAGACCCGCACTTCATCAACTGCTAATTTTTGAAATTTTCAATTTTTTTTTTATTTTTTTCTGTATTTTTGTTATGTTAATAAAAAACTAATAAAAAAAATGGGAATGGAAAAATATAAATTGCCTTTTTTTATGACACTTCAAGATTACACGAAATTCATGCCTCTAGACTAGAATACCCCCTTAACACCACGAGTGAGTTTTTCCAAGCAGAACGCCATATTTTCCGGTGGCACGAATACGAAGAAAAAGAAGGGATGTATCCAAAATTATTGCTTGTTTTGTTGTAAGAAATCGCAGGTTAATGGTGGCCATTCGTTAGTTTTCAGATAGAATATAATTTATCGGAGTGATTGTCGGTCACTTGCGAGAGGTGGGGCCGTGAATGCCAGACGTTCTTGCCCAGATTTGAACCCTATTCCTAACACTCAGCAACAGGCCACTAAGCCACGGGCACCGTCTGTTATTACATGTGGATTTTCCAAACCCCAAAAACGGAAGTTTTTCTTGTTAACGTAGCCACCTAAACATCTGAAAACATGATTTTTTGAACAAAACTGTCGTCAATTTTTAGCCTCTTTAAAGTCCAAACAGAGCAGAAATATCGAAGCCAAATTGCTTTACTTCCCGAGTCAATTGGACCTCCTCTCCTCACTCCTCGATCTAGTATGACTGGTGTTCAGTTGCTTGGATATTTGGCACCAGCGCTGCCGAAAGTACTACTAAGGGAGTATTTGTACTACCCTTGCATTCATCGAATTCCCATACTACCCTCTCTCCAATTTTACTCCCCTGGAATTTGTAAATACTTACAAATTTATAAATTTATTTATTTTAATGCAGTGATTATGGTGCGAAACAAAAACGAGATGAAAGCGTTTTTTACACAATTTTTTAAAAACTTCCCTTATCGATAACTCAGATCTCAATTAGGTTAACATTGACTTCTTAAGTGCAGAGATCAACCTTGATAAACCTTAAGGCAATTCTTTTGTTAACAGAAAGGCATCTTTCACCTGATTATATAATGGAATATTGTGTGGAATTATATAAGGAAATAAGCTCAAGGATAGATTTTAATGACGGAGCCCAAAAAGCATTTAACATTTTAGACTAAAAAACCAAACATTTTTTTCTAGTCCCCGTTATAAATTTTTTTCCAAATCTTTTAACGAAGGATAATGTTGAGGAGCTGCATGAAGAATTTAGCGTTTCGATCAATAATGAATCGATAAGCAGAAAATGTGGTTTTTAAGAGTTCTAATGTCCAATGTTTGAAACAAAAAATTAAGTTGGTTGGTGATTTCTTTGCCTCACTGTAGTGCGAATGGTGAGCTCATTTTTCACAGTTGCTTTTGTAGTAACAAAAACTGGAAATTCCCTAGCTGTTCCGATAGTAAATGCCATTTTATTATAAACTTAACAAATGATAAATAATAAATAAATATTTATTTTTTTATTTTTTTTGGTTTTAAATGAATTAAGTTTTTAAGAGGTGTATTAAAAACCAACAATCAATGTGAAAAAAAATATATATTTTTTTTACTTGCTTCCATTTTTCAAATGTCATAAATGCCTTCTCTGACCATTCGATTACAGTGCGATCGTTTTTCTTGTTTCCTTTTATGAGGCTTTGAAGCAGCTCTGAGTTTCGACAGCTTTCGGAATAAATCTGCGATAAAAATTTTTGGTCGCAATAAAATGGCGCAGTTCGCAAGCTTGTTCGGGGCGTTTGTAATTTCGAATTAAGTCAAGTTTCTATACCCTTCTCGCTTACTGCATGGCCGAGAAAACGAACTTCTGACTTTTCAAACTGATATTTTTTGTCTACGTTGATAAGAATACCGTTTTGCTGCAAACCAACGAATACTTTGCGAAGATGATCTAGATGTTCTTCTTTGATATGTGATGCAATGAGAAAGTCATCGATGAAGGCATGTGACTCGTTGCGTTATCTAAACGTCATTTTGCAGAATTCCATGATTCCGAACGGAGTGATGGTGCCCGTCTTCGGTATGTCGCTTTCCTCTACAGGGATTTGGTGGTAGGCTCGAGTGCAGAAAGAATTTTCTAATCACTGAGGAAGAAGGTGAAATCCGAAATATATGGTACTAGGGTTTCAATCCACTACGGTTACTGCATATAGGCGACGGAAATCCGGACAAGGACGCCAGTCTCTATAGCCCTTGGGGACCATGTGCCAGTGGGCTGGCCCATGTACTCTTGGATGGCTGACACATTTTTTGGTCGAGCATTATTCATGCGAACTAAACTACCACAGGATATGATGGATGTTGTTGTGTCGCTCAGGCATTTCTTACAAAGATGCACAACAACTTGTAAGTAGTGGAGAAGGTCCGCTCCGATTATTGCTTGGTGCACGTCAGCGATTAAAACTGTACATCGAAAATAACGTCTTAATCCCAAACTCAGCACAATTGTTTTTTTTTCAAACCTTTTTTTTTATTTTGCATACACCTCACGAGCCTGAAATACTCCTCTCAAAGCAATTGATATACTCCTCAGCGAAAATTCGAAACGGCAGCCCTGTTTGGCACGTTGAAATTCCCGGGCTTAGCCTCACACTTTCGAGTCCAGCTGAATTATTCCTTGTTCAGTGTACAGGAAGAACATGGTAATAAGTCCGCTTATCAACAAGTAAAACAGTCTCACGAATCTTTTACAATAAGTTCATTATTGTGACAAGATACGCTTTCCAAAATTCGCACGGTTTTGGTAACACAGCATCCACTTCAGAAGTAGCTTTGTAATATTTGTCAAATGTTGTTCAAGCTCGATCTATTTCGTACCGCGGGAATTTAATACTTACTGAGCCTGTATCAGGAGTCGGTTCAAGTGTACTCTTCGGCTGCTGAACCAACCAATCCAGAACAGGGGGCAAAGACCATCTCCAAAAATCCCCTCTGAAAAAAGGAGAGGCTCAGAATGAAAATGAAGCTTTTAGCTGATGACAAGTGTCGACATTATTACAAATGACAAAGGACTTTCAAATGAACACCTTCAACAGTTAAATTTTCCAAGAGTCGAAGATGTTCCTCAAATGACAATCGAAGAAATTCGGAAGTTGGAAAAATGCTTCCTTAGACTGCCCATTTTGGACAATGCAGAAAAAGGATGAGAGCCAATTGAAATGAAGATGGGTAGCATGTCAAGGGATCGAATAATGGCTGAGTTTGATAGACTCAGTTGGAGCTGAAGTGGTCAAACTAGAGATCTTCCGATCTGCATAAATGCTCCACGAAAGTCGAAAAAATTGTGTCCTGTGTAGATCATATGATTGGCAGAAATGATAAAGTTTTCCGGTGCCAGCTTAGAGGCCTGTCACGGTAAACTTTATTCAGTTCATTAACTCGGCTTCAGTTCGACCTACGGCTTACTGCCATTTTAAGATGCCTCAGAGCCTAGCTCTGGATAATGGTACTCTCAAAATATTGCCAGTCAGTTTCGAAAGGTGAAAACGTGAAAGACTACAAGATGTTAATTCGCGAACTAAGGCTCGTGATGTCGAAAGTCCTTGACAACAGCCTTATAACATATTAGTGCGATTTTAAACCTGGTAAGTTTACATTTCTTAACGCTTTGGCATATTTTGAAAAAAGAAAAAACACAAACAAAGATATCGAATGTCTCAGACTTATGACCGAAAAAATTTTGTGAGCACCTTTTTACGAGACTGTCTTAAAATAAAGATCGCATAAAACTGTTCCCAAGCTAGAACAAAAAGCTCTTTACTGTTTGTTGGAAACTTGCAGGACACAATCCAACTTTTATTACTCATTTAATGCTGCAGTGACTCCGACTTACTATTGTACAATTCTAAGCGAACTCCAGTCACGCTATGCGTTGCCATTGAATTGATTCGATGCATGCAGTAAATGGCGGGCAATTCCCCAACTAAAAGTACATAAAATTAAAGAAAGAAACCACATTGACTGCCATTTCCAGTGCCATTTCCTTGCCATCTTCCGTTTAACCGGAAATTTGTCCCAAAGTTAAACCGCTTCGCGTGACACTTCCCTACTTGGTACCACAACCTCACAAGCCACAATCGCCTCGTCATTCGATTTAATTAGCTTGTTTAGCGAGCCACACACAGCAACAATAATTCAAAGGCAAATTCCATTACCAGTCAAGTTCAAGTTCGTCCGGTCTCATCCGAGAACACTCCCCAAAAATGGCGATGACAATACCCTCCAAAAACAAACAAAGCGAGCCAGGAAGTGTCATAGCCAAGGAATTCTCATATCATGCTGCTCGGCGCAAAGTATCGCCAGTCTGTAATTACAATGTCGCGGGAGTCAGGAGTCTAACTAAATTTATGTGCCACGATTTACAGTCAAGTGCTGCTGCCAGGTGTCGACCATCAGAATCCTTGTCAATTGAGGCAACACAACTTCGGCCCCTCCACAACTCGTATGAGCCAATTATAGCAATTTGTTTAATTAGTAGTTATGGCGAACGCCACCTGTAGCGTTTGAACGGTGTCATCATGATTCATGGGAGACGAGCATTCAAAGCTGTTCCCCTATTAAGTGACCATCACCATGAGCGTGACTTTATGGAGCACACGAGGGTAGGAACGAGACTCTACATGTTGTTTTATCGGAATTCGAATTTCATTTTTATGACTTTTTAATAGGCTCAGACAGCGATGTGAGAGGATGATAAAGGTGGATTCATTACAAACGCTCTCCGATGATGGAGGTCTGGCTGCTGTCTTGAGGAAGTCATCAAAGAACATTTTAATTGGATACGTAATGTGGTGGTGTAGCTGAGGGGAGCTGAACATTTTCTTGCGTTTACACATGTGGGCTTATGCGATAAAGATTGATTTTGATGCTTCTATAAAAATTAAAGCTTATATGAAAAACCATGGTGGATGAAGGAAGGCATAGAAATACTCATTCTAGCTCAATGTAAATCGCTGTAAAGCAGTCTTCGAGCCGGTTTAAACTCGTGGGGCAGACTTATTTACTTTCCAGGTCATCAATCCCTCGAGGATCTGAGTCGGAGCTTAAGCTGGTTAGACCAAGCCTCCTGGCGTCCGTATCGGAGGGTCGGTTTTGAAATTTTTTTCGTGAGCAATTGAAGACGACTGATTTTTTCCCTCCAGACTAGATGCACATCTTTGCATAGCTTGTAGAGTTCGTGGATTTATCGCCTTCTCTCCATTTCCTCTCTTCTAGGTGATGATGGATAAATTTGTTCCGCTGTCTTGATTACCTTCAAACTTTCGGTCCCATATCAAAGAGTTGATAAGATGATGTCCAAATTGCTTCGACGAACCAAAGAAGCCTAAGGTGTATCGTTTCCTATTAAGTCTGGGTATCCGAACAGCTGAATAGACTTGAAAAGGATATTGCCATACATGTTGACAAATCCCCGTCGTGTGAAGTTTACCTTGCCGGTATCGGGTGCAAGCCTGAAGTGATTCGGAGGTTCTTGGTTCAAACTAGATAGTATCGGGTTTTTCAATAAGAGCGCTACAAATTTTTTTTTAAATAAAACAAAAATGGTTTTGGATATCAATGAAATTCTTTATTCCTGTGAAAGTACGTTCGATGCCATAGAACTCGATTTCTTTTGCATGGCCACTACGGGCACGCTTGCAGAAGTCCAGACGGTTTTCAAGCATCAATCGACCGACACTGCTGCAATTTCACGTTCGATATTCGTACGAAGTTCATCAATCGTCGCTGGCTTGTTGTCATAGACCATAGACTTGACGTAGCCCCACAGGAAATAGTCTAACGGCGTTAAATCGCCAAGCGATGACGCGGCCAAGCGACTGGACCATTTCGTGAGATAACACATTCTCCAAACTTGGTTTCCAATAAATTGATTGTGACATTCGCTGTGTGGCTTGTGGCGACGTCCTGTTGGAACCACATGTCCCCCAAGTTCATATCATCCAATTGGGGCCAAAAAAAATTCGGTTATCATTGAACGGTAGCGATCCCCATTCACAGTAACGTGCTGGTCTTGATCATCACGGAAGAAGTACGGCCCATGACGCCGCCGCCGGCCCATAAATCACACCAACCCGTAATTTTATCGGGATGCAATGATGACGTGTGGATTGCTGCCTGACCAATACCGTATATTTTGTTTATTGACGGAGCCATTCAGCCAGAAATGAGCCTCATCGCTGAAGATGATTTTTCGATGAAAATCCGAATCATTTTTAAGTTGTTGCTCAGCCCAATTCACGAACATACGACGCTTCTGATGGTCAAGCGGCTTCAGTTCTTGCGTCAATTTAATCTTGTAAGGTTGTAGGCCAAGATCTTTTCGCAAAATTCGCCACAACGACGTCACAGAGATGCCCAACGATTGAGAACGACGTGTGAGAGACACATTTGGGCTTTCAGCAACCAAAGCCTCAGCGGCAGCAATATTCTCGACACTAAGGGCACTTCTTTGCCTCAATGGCTCGGGAACATTTTGTACTGTGCCTGTGGATTCAAATTTTTCCACTAGAGGGTCAATTGTTGATCTGCTAGGACAATTATGACGACCATAAATTGGACTCTTACCGTTGAGGCCACTGACAAGAAATATGGCGTCGTTTGCTGGCCCTGTCGCTCTACTCTTGTAGCGTCCCTGTTGAAAAACCCTTTACATCGCGGGTTTTCGAGTGTTGTGCGACATAACACCAAAGCATTTTTCCCAGAACTACGATCGATCGCCGTGTCTTTGAAGTTTATTAGTATTAAGCACCGATTTGAAGTTCGCTGGTTTGTTTTCGATTTGCCGGGCCGTTGGCGAGACTGGTAATCACCGATTTGTGTGGTGCAACAATGCAACATTGAGTAGGGTCTTTAAGAAGAATTTAACCAGGGGAATGCCACAATTGTTGTTACGATCGCCTTTTTGTACATGAGATGGATAGAGCTGATATTAAATTACAGTGGCCGGGCATGTTTAAGTTCTCTCAAACCTGCTAAAAGTTGGTCTAGTATATGCCCCTAAAAAAGCATCTCCACCACATTTTAATATCCAATATTAATATTAAATGTTTGATGGAGTAACTTAATAATTTTTAATGTAAACATTGAATGACGTTGTATGTGTTGCTTACGCATTTAAGGCACACAGGAATGTTCAAGGTTTTGATACATTTTTTCTAATTTTTCAACATGTTTCAATCTCTTCTTTAGACCAATTTCTTGTATGCGTTGACATGTATTTCTTCATTATTTATTTTCAAGAAAATACCATTATAATCAATATCTTTGGTCGCGTTAGCAAAACACGTGCACGGATATGCTGCGCGTTAAGTTAGGAAAGTGAAGTTTGAACTAACCACCACAATTTGACGCTCATAAACGGATTCCGAACGAATTTGAACTCGGCTTGAGATGAATTTCTTACATGAATTTGAAAAAAACTATGTCCGAATCATAGATTCACACATTCCTACAATAAGTCTGCATCGAATAACAATTTAATCTTGTGATCGTTTTAAATCCTTATTTGTTTAAACTTGTTAATTTCCCATCTGTTCGTATTGGAATTCCAAGTAAAACGATGTCGAGCTTTTACTTTGTCTCTTTTACATATATATTTTTGTCTCGCTTACATATACTATATACTATATATTTGCGAGAAAGAAATAAAGTGTTCCATACCTTTAGGAGGCACGGATCCAGACAGATTTGAACCTAGAACCTGCAATCTTACCCCAAAAAAATATTGAATCTTCCCGATGAACAAACGCAAAAACTTGCCATTTTTTGCTTGCTAAGAGAAAGAATTAAGAGAAAGGACTTGCACATCAACATGACAAAAAGGCTTTGACTGACCTGTGTGGTTATAGCGGTAAGGTCTGACCGGCAAAGACTTTCTGTCGTCTGAGTTGGGAAAGAGTACTGCCAAGAGCAAAGTATCAATCAGAAGTGCATTCAGAGCAGAAGTGTGTGAACCTAGCTGAGTCAAGTAACTTACATTAGAGACGCTTCTGGAAGTGTGGGACTCGACAGTTGTACAACGACGGCAGAAGTAAACAGAAATAGACCCGAATAACTCTAGACTATATGGGCGAGCTTGCAGTGAGACTATACGAAACTCGAGACAGCAAAGACTCGTCCTTGTCGCAATGGAGGAGGGAGCCGCTCTAAAGATTCTAAATTCTGTGTGTCTTTTTACAGGCTTCGTCGGATGGATGTTTATGGATGTCCAAAGATGTTTCCGTGCCTTGGATAAGGCTGCCTTGGCACGCGCTGCTTTACAGTAGAAAGTCTTGCTACCACTGTGAAAGGGGCGGCCTGCAAATCTGAACCGAGTTCAAATAAGCTGCTGCTCTACAGTCTTGAACCAAGTCAAACGTAAACGTTTCAAGGAAAAGACTCGAACGTATATTTTATGTTTGATTTTTTTTTAATTATATTTTAACAAACAAACTCGCAGAATCTACAAACTTATTGTCAACGAAGTTGCTTTGGTCAAACCAATGTTCCTTACCAGGCAGATTGAGCAGAGTAAAGGTTGGCGCTACCGTAAGCGCCCGAGTATCCATTGGAGTAGAGTCCACCGGAGACCAAAGGAGCGGCATATGAACGGGCCAATGGAGCTGAGATGTATTGTTGGGCAATTGGAGCAGCGTAGCTACGGTAAGCTGGAGCAGCGGCGACCAAAGTTTGAGCAGCGATTGGAGCAGCGTAGCTACGGATAGCTGGAGCAGCGGCAACCAAAGTTTGAGAAGCAATTGGAGCAGCGTAGCTACGGTAAGCTGGAGCAGCGGCGACCAAAGTTTGAGCAGCGATTGGAGCAGCGTAGCTACGGATAGCTGGAGCAGCGGCGACCAAAGTTTGGGTGGCAATTGGGGCGGCATAAGAACGGGCCAATGGAGCTGAGGCAATCAATGAAGCGGCTGGTGCAGCATAACCGGATGAGATGACCGAAGAGCGCAGAGCTGGAACAGCATATCCAGAGGAGACAATTGAAGCAGCTGGAGCGGCATATCCACTTGAGATGACCGATGGAGCAGCATATGCAGCACCGGAAAGAAGACCAGCAAAGGCGGACTGAGAGCAGACCAGCAGAGTGATGAGTGCAGAAGCCTAGAAGTTAAAAAAAAAAAACTGTTAGAATTCTTCCTTTTGATCCTGTTCATAAGAAAATCCTTACGAAACGGAACATGGTTGGTTGGTTTGTTTGTTTGTTTGTTGACCTGTTGACTACAAGAAGTATCTCAAACGAGTATGATTCAATGGCTCTACAGTCCCCATTTTTATACAAAAAAACAGTATCAACCTGGCCGGATACTTTCAAAAATGATCGCTTAATCAATTGCGACAGTTTAATGGACACCAAATTGCGTCACACACCCTCAGATACACATACAATTCCATCCTTGGCTTATGGTTTTAGTATCACTTAGTTTCAGGCTAATTAATGCAAAGCGATTTGGATCAGTTTAAGGTCAACTCATATTGGCCAAAAATGACTACAATCTGTTTTTTTCTTGGATTCGAAAGTGATTACACTTGGAATTGTAGCCACAACAGGTTTTTTTTTCTGCGTCTGCCTTTAGTTTTTTTTTTTTCTTCGTTTCGAAGCTGCTGCCAGGTGGAATGATTCTTTTACTGGCTCAATGTGACCCGGTCACTTGGTCGGCCATTGAAGGTCTTGTTTCTAGATTCTTACCGCATGATTTCTGGTTTTATCATAGGTGTAGGTCAAGAAGGTTTTTTTTTATTGCTGTCATTTCGTGGTCTTCTGATGTGTTAACGAGCTTCTTTCACTTTTAGAACGATCAGTTGTGGGCTTGTCAATTCCGGCTCTTAACGGATGAATGAAAACAACATGATTTATTGCTGAAATAACTCTCGTCTCGACATTTTTGTTATAGCAAAAATGAACCGCATGTGGATGGTAATTAATTGAACGTCTCTAAAGTAAGACGTCTCATTACGAAAACTATAAAAATGGTTCTTGAATTTTTGGGAGATGAGCTTCTTGCGATATGAAATTGTTATCACCTTGAAAGGTGGATGCCCCTTTTGTAGCTTATCTCTTTTTTTTTAACAAAATTACACAGAAGAAACAGAAGTCTAAGGGGAAGAACAAGAAGATTGTATCCTGCCAAAAAAAAAAGAAATCGTTAATGTCGCTAGAAAAATGTCAGGTGGTCTAATTCAGTCAGGGACCGTAGTTGATATGACCTTTTTTACGAAAAGGTCAACTAATAAGCAATTGAAGTTTGCTCAATCAAAACATAAACTCCCTTAAAGCCTTTGTTTTGGACACTGTAAGTCCACCCTGGTGTCATATCATCCTGGTGGGAGCCAAATGGATTCAACGTTGACAAAAATCAAACGGAACTCAGGATTTAAACCAGCAGATACAGGATCCCCCTTCCAATCCCCAGAAGATCAAAATATAAGTTAAATATCTTAACTTGAGGCTGTTTACAAAGCTGTCCTTGAAAATAAACTTCACCGAAAGGGTATGGAAAGCCTATTGCACGCGTTACTTCTGCAAAATTGCGTTAACCAAAAATTGGATAGCAAACCGTTAAAATTGGCAGGAATGTCTGCTCTTCTCATCACAGGAGCTTATCATTCCACTTCGACAAAGCCCCTCTCCGGTATCCCACATTGGCTTCCCTCTGACATTCAAGGCACATTCTCATATTTATATTTATTTATTAATTCATTATCCTTGATTTCACAAACTTCATTAATCTAACATAATAATACTCGTATAGTAATAAGGATAGGAAGTGACATTTGTATTTATATAAAACCAAATAGTGATAATGTCACTTCATAAAAGAAAATAAATTTAGGGTGTGGGGTGAACTGTTTATTTAGTTTTGAAAAAGAAATGAAAAAAAATTATTCAAATAGAATTTAATAATAATTTCAATAAAATTTAAAGGAACATAATTAGATACAATATAATAGAACAGTATATGATGGACCTACATCCTTAGGCAACATAGGGCAGCAAACTTTTAATTTCTTCATGATAAAAATCAAGAAGCCACATTTTTACACATTTTAAGAAATAAGAAATAAGAAATAATTAAATATTTATGGGGGGAAATCACAGTAAAATTTTTAATTTTTCGAAACAAAAAAAATTTTATCGCTTAAAAGATGCTTTAGGGTCTTAAAAATAATATACCAAATGATGGAATACGGCAAAAGTGTCCGGGTGACCGAATTTTTCACTCTGCGGTAAAGCCTCTCCGGTATGCTCATATATTTTCATATGGTTTCTCAGTACTTAAAACTTTAAACGCGTTTTTCTCGAAACCACTTTTTTTGAGCTCGCCGAAGACATAACTCGAGTAAATCTTTACCGATCGACTTGAAATTTTGACAGTAGCTTCGAAATATCGTTCTCCAAGGAGCTACGTAGGAATTTTATATGGCTTAATTTTTTTTATCGACGGTTTTATGGCGTTTTTTTTTTGTTAAAAATTTAACTTTATTTCCAAACAAGCACCATTTTGTAAGAAAATCAATATATCGAAAAAATCCTACGTAGCTCGCTAGCTGTTGTTTTATGAAAACCAAAAAATTCCAGGTTAAAAATTAAGGAGCTTACGTCTTCAGCCTTCGACACGCTTTCAAAAATAGGCGCCTTGGGGCATATGCTGCGCAGCCGCCATTTTTGAATATTTTTTATTGAAAAAATTTCATTTTGTACTTTTTTAGTATTGCTATAAAACCTTCTTTACAGATTTTCGTTTGATACTTTTATTCAGCCAAAAATAATTCCCGAAAATGTGCCTGTTTTTTTGTGTGCTATACTGTGATTTCCCCCCTTAACGACGGATGAAAAGTTTTTGAATAGAGTTGTACGAAAAGGAGGAATAACTACAACTTTAATTGAATAGCTTCGCAAATTAAAAATAGGGCTTTTGTAAATAGCCAATTCTCATAAGAAATATTTTTGAAACTTTAAAGTAATACAAATGTTTCAGTGGCAGAATTTTCAAAGCTCTGAACAATATTATAGAAGACTCTAGACGATTGATCCCACATACTTTTCTACTAGCACATTTTTGTAAGTCATTCAATAGTTCAATCTTTCTACGGTATGCCCCACCCCAGCAACTTATTCCGCACTGTATTTTTGATTTGGCCTAACTCATATTTTGTTCAAAAGTAATGCCTTAGTATCTAAATTGATTTACTATTTCAATTTTAAAACAGCATTGGTCACAAGATGCCTGTTCAACCAGCATTGTCCTTGAGGCTACTTCACAAATACAATTGGAGACATTAGACTTTACGCAATTGTTTGCATGAAATAAAATTTCGGACCTGGTGGACTCTTGCATACTTAGACTAAAGTGCATTAATTTAGTTTTATTGTTAACATCATGATTTATATCCGCGCTTAAATTAAGGGAACTATCGGAGCGGTATGCAATGAAAAGATCATCTGCGAAAGCTGTTACTATCCCCATAAACGGTTGGTTAAGTAAGGAGTTAATGTAAATAAGAAACAGTATGGGACCAAGGACTGATCACTGAGGCACACCTAAGTTTATAGTTTTTGGTCTACTAACAAAGTTATAAGTGATAACTGACTTTTTGAGTTCTATCCTTCAAGTAGGACTCAAACCAGATGTGCATAAAACCACGAAATTTTTAAAAAAAAAACTCTGTGGTTGACCATGTCAAAAGCTTTGGTTATGTCTACGAAAAGCCCAGCGCAACATTTTTTTTTATCCTCCAGAGCTTTATAAATAAAGGAGCAAAACTCCAATGGCATCGTCTGTAGCAAACCCTTCCCTAAAGCCAAACTAAGCAGGATTAATGAATTAATTTTTGTCAGGTAACTCAGCATTCTCTTCTTGATGGGTTTTTCAAAAATTTTATAGAGTGATGACAATAAAGAAATTGGCCTATAATAGTTTTTGTCGCTTTTACTACCTTTTTTATGAAGAGGGATGACATCAGCAAATTTTAATTTATCTGGAAAAACCCCGGTCGAAATACTTAAGTTAAAAATATCAGCTGATATATCTACAATTCTGTCATAACCACATGATCTAGAGCTGTTTAGTGAACAGATAATATTATATAATTCTAAGCCTGTTATTTCTTCATAAAACAAGCTATTATTTATAACAACGTCATTGATTAAATGGGATCTAACGCAGTTATTACATTAGGAATCAGACTCACTAGAAAATGACACTAGACCAACCGAAGAAAAGATGTTTGAAACTGTTGTAGGATCTTCAAAAGGTAGACATATAGCCTTAGAAATATTGGGAGAGTTGCCGTCAATGAAACTATTAATAGCCATCCATTCCTTCCTTGGTTTACCAATTGCATCACGAACTTCACAATAGAAGTATGTATCTAAGAAGTAAGTAGAAGTATCTTCGCCTTAATGGCAGGCTCGCGGAAAGACAAGGCGAACAGTTATACCTTTTCTTCAAAAGTGGCCGCTCTGAGGAGGAAAAGGAGGCCATCACCCAAATCCCCTCAATGTCCGTACTTACCGAAATGGTTCCTTAAGCTTTACAGCCTTTTACGATTAAACCAATATTATTAAGCGAAGTTCTCCTTAAGCTAGTGCGACTCGAAACTTTGGCGCGGTGAACTTCTCAGGCTTAGACCAATTTGCAGTCTTCTCTAACGTTGTTCAAGCTTAAATCGTTTCATTTCGAACCACGAATATACGAGTTTAATATGTACCTATGTTCTGTCAGAAGAATAGCGTGAAAGAGCTGTCAATGTCAAAATAACAAAAGCTTCAAAAAGAATCCGGTGAGTTCATTCATCGTTCTGTCGACTTGAATGGAAAATAATGGAAGAAGTTAACTCATAACCAATAACCAGGATGTCCAAGGTGCCGAGGGTAGATCTCCATACTGACGGATTTGAAGCGAAAAGGTATTTTCAACTTCTCGCTTAAATGTCTAACAGAATGTGGAGTGGATCCGATTTGCTGGAGTTGTGTTCTATTGCACCTGGCTGCTGTTGCAGTACTTAAGGCCCATCGATCAATATAAGTCAGCAGGAATTGCTTCCCGCTTGTTGAAAAATGGGGACCAACTTTGTAGTAATGCCAACGTTTTTAATGACCCTCCCAAGGATTGCTCTGGCAATATGTTTCGACACCTTCATGCTGTTCGAATGTGTTGAGGAATCTTTTTCCCTAAGGCTACGCACACAGTACTGCGAGGAAGCGATGCGATGCTTTCTTTTTTAAAATAATTGTTTGTTTTTTTATACAATGCAAACTTCCTGACCAGTTAACGTTAACAATGAGTTCCTTGTTTCGCATAGATTTAGAGTCATCTGTTCTTACGTCGCAGCTTACTTCACACTTCATCAACGATTATTTACTACAAGCCAAACACTCAAACCTCTGGACACCCTCTGATTGATATAAGACCACTTTCTGAGGCATGAGCACATTCCATATTATCAGCATCTAGCACTCCTTTAGAATGAATCCCAACTAGACATCTTATATAAAAGAAGAAAAAATATGGGTCCGTTAATAGAGCCCTGAGGCCCACCAATTTTGATTTATTTCTGCATCAAATTATTTTATTCGACCAAATCGTAAGCAATTGTTGTATTCATAAATAGATAGAATGAATCTGGGAAGTGAACTCCAAGGGAGCAGCTTCTGTAGACTCTCCTTTTTGGAAATTAAACTTAGCCGAGGTCAAAAAATAATGCGATGTTCGATGAGCTGATTTACTTAGTACAGCAAATATTTTTTTTATGTATCTTCCCTTGGATGGTGAAGGCTGACAAGAATTTCACTAAAAGGATATAAATCTGACTAACTTTGTCGCCTAATAACACGGGTGTCTTTCTAGAAATCCCCTAAAAACCTTTACCTCCAACCGAGCACAGGAATCTCGAATTAAACAGAAAATGTTCCGAAGCAACTCTCTCAGAGTTTAATGTAGTCAAACGAACAAAGCAAAGAAGATCCTTCCAAGGAGGAATAGGGAAATCTCCACTTTAAACAAGTTTGCAATTAATTTCCTTTTTGACCATAAATGGCCTGTCACATGACACTTCAACATTTCCATTTTCCATTCCGTTCCTGCGCAAATATTCCACACCTTCGCTGATGAGCCTAAAAGCGACCTTGAACTCTATACCTTGGAGTGAGAAAATTAATTTATACCAATTCCTGTTTCAAAAAGGACAAAAATAAAGAGCCAATTAGATGGCAGGTTGTCCATAGTGCTGAGAATTGGGTCACGAGTTCGATGGCTAAGGACAACGTGGTTGATAGTTATGCTGGGTGTACTGACATTTTGTTGCCTATTTGTAGGCAAATAAAACTAGATGTTACTCCAAAACTAAAGGGACACAAACACATGTAGACGAAACCCAGTGAATATTATATTTCCATGTCCTGAAGCAAAGGTGACATGATTATTGACGCAATTACGTTCAAGTGGAGAAAAAGCCTGAAGGGCAGGCATTCTGTTACGATGAAAGGGATGGCTTTTTGGGGCAAAATACCAGGAGGATGAAGCGTACTGTGTATTGAGTGACGTATTTGCTGCCACCCCACTTAGGTCATCATCGTTGTGCAGCAGAGTTCATTTGGAATAACCTCTCCTCGTTGCCATGGATGCTTGTGAGTTAAGATTGGTGTGCCGTGCAGGATAATGGGTCAGCTGCAGGATGACGCTGGAAAAAAGTTCTACCTGTCGTGCTATTGTGCCACTTGATAGGTTTCTGCTTGTGTGTTATGCAAGGACCTTCTTGGGATGATTATAGGCCACATGTGCAGAAGAAGTTAAAAATAGAATTAGAGGAATCAAGCCGCTGAAGGTAAAAGAAAGTTTTCCATCGCATAATATTTTAATGAAGGGATATTTAGGAGTTTTTGAAAGCAACAATAACCGTTTTTTTTTTGCTTTCAAATTGAGAAAATTCAAAAATACAGTCTTGCCAGGTTTTTTTTAAATGAAGTTGTCCACCCATTTTGAAGTCACTTTTGAATTTTGAAAATGTAAAGTCGCATAAAAGACATAAAATAATTCCGAACAGGGACGTAGTTAGATGTTACAAAAGCACAAAATTTCAATAGTTTTTGGCTAAAGATACCTACTTATCCAAGGACAGATTCAAAACAAGTTTTTTACAGAATGATGCTATTCACCATTGCGAATGGACTCGGGTCAGCGGTATGCAGGGAAAATTGGATATTTTGCAGCAGACTCTAAACGATAAAACCAACTTCATGCGAAGCTTTTTCTAAATATAAAAATGATGAAGCTTTTTCTAAATATAAAAATTAAAAACCCTTTTTTTCAAATCCGTTTTTCAACTAAATTTGATATTTCCCTCAAAAGACCTACTGACGTTTACCAAAATAATATTGAACTAGTTTTATGTCGAAATATAAATAATCCAAACATTTAAAAATACAAAGTCAAAAATCATATTTTTTGTTGCAAAATTTCCGTCCATGATTTTCAGACCCGTTTTTTCCGAAAACCCGATTTTGTGACCTTGCATAGACAACAATACCTTATTTTTTCAAAATAGGGTGCACAATTTTTTTATTATTCAACATAAGGTTTTCTTCTCGTGATCGACTCGCACAGCAGAAGGTCCTTTTCGTGTCTAACCCAATTGCTGTAGTTGTGACGCGCTAGAAAAGGCATCTACCCATATTTTTTTCACGGCTTCCATGGAAAAACCCTCCCTCATCGTCTGGTGTGCATGGAGGCAGAATAAGATGAAATTTCGATGGCAGCCAACCAGGTGGAAGTTTCGCTATAACTTTTCTCTGGAAACAGTTCATGCGATTGAATGATGTCGAGTGTGTCCTCTGCTGTTACACTTTTGGAATCTGAATGACGAATGGGCGGCAGCATAGGAATGGGGAACAGTGTTTGCTGAAGTAGGACAAATGAAAGGGCTTAACATTCGATAATGAGCATGAAGAGATTTTACTTTAACAGATCATAGCTGAAGATATACTTGGAAGGAAGGTTGATATAAAGTATGTATGAATTATGAGAGCTTGCTTTGAAGTTTTTTGTTTTTTTTTTTGTTTTAGGGACTCATCTGGGATATTGATTGGATTGGATTTTACTGCATCAGAAGTGTGTCATTGAAAAGTCTCTTGTGAGAACAAAGCTATATTATTTGAGACATATTTATTAAATAGGTTTTACTTCCATAATCATTGGCGTAAAAAGACTGCAAAGGCAGGGAAATAAGATGTCAATGTACTATATAACTTCAACTATTATGTATAATTTACAAAATCTTAAGAAACATATTTTTTTGTTTTAATTAAAAAAGAGCCTTAAAACAAGAAAGTAATATTTTGTTGTAATAAATACGTGTAATGTCCTCTTTTTTGTCTCTTGCTGATAAAATGTAACATGCTTTTTGTATTAAGTAATAATTATTTTTTAGTTTACAGTTCGATTTTATAAAAAAACAAATAAAAACACATATACGGGCTTGCGTCGTATTCTTACAAAAATGAACCTTGCAGAACCTTTATAATGATGGTGACTCTTGGTACACATTTAACTAAGCCTTGTGGTACGCTTGTGGCAAAATATTCAGACTCACTTCTTTATTTTTAAAAAAATTGTTTAAAAAAAGGTTTAAATTAAGGGGTATTCTAGTCCAGAGGCATGATTTTCATGTAAATTTTGAAGTGTCATTAAAAAAAGGCAATTAATATTTTAAGTATCCATTTTTTATTGTTTATTTATTAACATAACAAAAATACAAAAAAAATAAAAAATAAAAAAAGTTGAAAATTTCAAAAATTAGCAGTTGATGAAGTGAGGGTCTCAAAAAATTGGCTCGTAACCGTACCCACGATTCCAACCCTCCTAACAATCTGGAACCCAAAAAAAAAAAATGAAGATAATTAATCTAGAATAATGTGGCAATGTCTGGATCTACGGAGAAGTTGGAAAGATTTTTTTTCACAAAATGGCAATTGCCCGAAAAAAAAAACAATTTTGTACAACTTTTTTTGACTGTTTTGAATTTTTAATAAGATAATAAATGAAATTTGGGGATGGGGATAGTTTCACACAAAGACAAGTCTCTAACAATTTCAGGTAAATCGGTGCAGTAGAACCCGAGAAATCGTGGGTATTGTTTTGAAAAAGACAGTTTCGAGAAAAAAACGTTTAAAAATTCGCGTAAAGTTTTTCGCCGTCTAAGTCATGAAATTATATTGTAGACTTGCATTTATTCAATCTGCCATTCCTGCTTCATACATCGGACCTTCCTCGACCTCGAAAAAACTATTTCCGTTTCTCTCTTCACATCGAGCAGTTCTGGCCTCCTTTGATGCGTTGGATGCTCGCGTATCTCGGAGCGGTCAACCCCGTAAGTTGTCTTGTTTCACAGCAAATGAATGAGCTTCCAGGCTAATTTTCATTCCCATAAGCTCCATCATTTTTAAAATAGGAATAAAGCCTTCATTAAAAATACAAACAGCAATAAATGTCGCTATCTCAATTATCTAAGGTCCGGAATGAATATGTTTTGGATCGAAAGTCCAAATCAAAGAGTTTAGAGACTCATTATCATTTTGAGTTTCCGAACCTAAACATCTTGTATTACAATATTTACAAAGGACAAAAGGTTTTACTGAGGCATATGGATTCAGGTAAAAGGAGAATCCCTTATGTCTTTCGTTCGATTAGTTCCGGCCGAACCAGTTTGGATGCCGGGTCAACAAGCAAAATACCGATATCTCCGAAAATAATTTGTATTTTGAAAAATCCTCTTGTAGATATATTCTTGTATAGTTAAACTTTGAAAATATAAAAAAAATCGATTTTTTTAAATTTATAGACTAGAATACCCCCTTAAAGAAAACATTAAAAATGTATGTGGAAAAACCTTTTCAAAATTGACTACCATATTCGAAAGCTTGATTCATTAGGTCTGATAAAACCGATTTAATTTAGAAATATATGACCCTATTTGGTATTGTTCCTTAAAAAATTGTGCTTATGGATGAAAAAGTGAAATAGGTCTGCAGGTCCCTTAACATTTTTGAATAAGAATGCCACATTGGCGAATTTCATACATCAACAATGAGACTTGCGATTTCTTAATCTGTTTCACAAGATTTGAAGTTAAATAACTAAGCTTCGTCCAAATAACTCAGTCAGATAGATTTGGTTCTTGCTTTCTTTCGCTCAGTGTTTTCACATGACTCTTCAAAATGAGATATTCAAAGCCCGCTGGTTTTGCAGCCGTTAAAGAGGATATAGTCACTCTGTAATTGAAACGACTTAGTAGGGTTTCCAAATGTTGCCAACAGGACCTGATTATTTAGGCTCCGCTGTCTGTCTGGATTATTGCTCCTGAACCGTAATATGCAAACAAACTTGCAATTTTACAATAAAGTTATATAAATTTTTTTGGCTTTTTGTTTACTAACGTGTTTTCAAAAAAAATATGTTGCACTAAATATTGCAAGGTGGTATTTTTTTTTTGTTTTGTTTATTTGTCCACCTTGGAATAACATTTTTTTTACAGTGTAAATAAATTTAAGACTACTTAATATCTATGATAGTTGCTTAAGTAAATGGCCAGATTGGCTCTCCTTACAGTCTTTATGATACAATTAGAATAATCAAACGATATAACATATTTCTTTTTATTTGAATTGTTCACGATTTATTTATTATTTTTGTTTAAAAGGAAAACGTGGTGAGAAAAACCTTAGAATAATAAGCCGAAATACTATTACACTAACGTAACCTAATTAAACCTAACTTATACTAGAACTAAATCCTGTAATGTAATTCACAGATCGTAGATATAAGAGCTTCACAAGATTTTATAATTATCTTATCCAGTTCATTATTCAAGAGTCTGAGATATTACATGTCAGTGTTCAGCCTGTCACTAACCGTTAGCCACAACCCAATCTAGCCACCAATATTTTACTTTATTAAGCCTCTCGTTATTTACCTTATCCTTTTCAGGCACACTTACGCAGTATCTGAGGCTTGCATGTCCATCCTTAGAGTTAAAAGGCTCATAGAGAATACGCTTGTCTATTGCCTTTCTAGAAAAATGATATATTATTGGTACGTTCGTGAGGTCCGATAAATAGCCATTAGCATTCAGGTACAAGAATACCTCCGGCGGAATATGTCCACTTACCATACAACTTCTGAAATACCCAGGTTTAGGATAAAACAAACCTGAAATATGTTCCTTTCCGATAACGTTTGCTGATCGCGCGTGATGGTTTCTCGGAAGATCAAGATAGGCCAGAGGTATCCAATACAATTTTGTTGGAAACATAGTGACGAAAATCTGAATGAGCGCTTCTATACATATGCAAGCAGGCTCGGAAACATTTTCTTTTAAATATTCGAAGCATTTCCATGTAGGACGGACCAATGAACTCGCGTCAGTCAAGATTGGATGAATAAATATTTGGTAGCATACGACTTTCACATCGGACCTCAAACTGCTGGAGTAGAAAAGAGCCTTAAGGGACATAAATGCACAACACTTTTTAATTCTATGTGAAGGCCGTTAGTACTCGTTATACTAAGTTTTTTACAGTTCCGACTTAAATCTGAGTTACCGCATCTTTTTGGAGTGCGGAGCAGTGTGATTTTGCAAGGTGGTACGGAACCCTTCGTGTGCGTGTTGAATTCGCACATGACCGTCTCAATAATTTTGTTTATACACATAAAATTTGTTTCGATGTCCCTTCTTGATAATGTGACAAACTTTTCATCCGATTAGTGCTTGTAAGACGCCCACAACCACTTAAATTAATTATACAAAATTAAATATATATAAATATTGTACAAAAAATTATCAAATATTTTACTACACAATGACAACACTCCCCTTCTTTTCATTTCTGACTTGTTGATAACACTCCCATAGGCAACACTTGCGGCCAAGGAGCGAAAACTCACCTGGCAAAGCTTTTACAAATTTCCAACGCTAAAATCTCTCAAATCCCTCTTCAGTTGACAAAAGTGTCAAATCAATGCTTTGACTCTCATTGATAAATAACACAACATTTTCCATGTGCGAAAAATCCCACCACTAATGAAATTTGTTGTCAGTTTTTCTTCCCACAATCACGCACACACTTGCACAACCCACACGAGAGAGCCGCACGAAAAAAAAAACCCATGCGCACCTTGGCGAGAGTAAAACACCGAAACGGGGTGTTTTCCTCAAAATTTTGCATAGTTTCCTCTCAGTTGCTATCAAACTTGCTCAATAGCCCTTCCTTGGTCGTTGTGCCTTTCCGCAACGCTCATCTGGGAGAGAGAAGAGCAAATCAAATTAAAGCTCTCGATCTGCGGAAAAACCCCAAAAGAACGAACACCGACCAGACTCTCAGTTGATGTCGAGATTTTAAACGGAATTGTTGTAAAAGAAACTTGAAAATACCCGAAACGGATGTGTCGACATTTTGCTTTTTCTACACAAAACAAAAAAAAAGGACATTTACCAGAGTGAAATAATCACATAAACGAAATCTCCGCCAACGAGAGTGTGCTAAAACAAAATGTAAAACAAAATTGAAAAAAAAGTGTGCGAAAAAAAATAAAATAAAATAAAAAGGCAAAAGGAAGAAAAAGGAAAAGAGAAATATCTCATCTTTAGTTTATGTGTGTATATCTTTAGTTTATCAGTTTTCATTGTGTGGTCGCTTTCTCAATTTTATTAAAAAAAAAGAAGAAACGAAAAAAAATCTACACCACTGTGCCACACATACTCAGACACACCAGCGCAAGGAGCCAGAACTCAAGAAACGACAAACACGAAAAGTAGGTGGAACAGCAAGAATTTGTTTTTCTCTTTTTGTTTTTCAATTTATTTTTAAATGTCAATCGATAGATGGGAGCTGCCTCCCATCTAGTAGGGGGGTGGTAAACAAAAATCAAATTTTGACAAGAATTCCTTCCACTCTCGGGGGAATGCCCATCAAATTCTCGCAATTTTCTCATCCATTCTCTCAAGTCTCAACTAGTCCTCGTCGAGTCCTTTGCTTTCCATTATCATCGCGTCCCGGATTTTGGTTCTATTCCTTTTTTTTTTTTGTTGGTGGTGGGGTTCGAAGACGAAATGAAAACACACAACAGTTGTGAAAAAAAAATACAGGACGAGTATCCTGGAAACCAAAAAAAAAAAAAACCTGTACTCGTACTCGTTATTCGTGGGTCCAAATGATCCTTTCAAGTCTCTCTCTTTCTCTCTGTCGCTGTCGTTATCCTTAATCGTTCAGATTCAATTTGCAAGGATTTCCATTTTATTTAGAAAAACTTTGGAAATAACTACTCATACTGGGCTTCTAATTGAAATCCTTTAATTGTCGAAACGTGACGTACAGACAAGGAGACGCTGGCACTGCCCAGCACTATACTCGAGAGTGTATTTGTGTATGTATATGTCTGTATGTATAGAAGGGAGGACATTCTCTGAAATAGTTATACAAAGCACAGCAACGAGGGATACCAATAGTGGGAACGCGTAAAATTTTAATAGAATAAGGATCCCCAACATTGCGGGAGGACTATAATTACAACTACACTTTGGTTGTTTGTTCTTTCGGTGATCGATTCAAGGATATACACCTTTGAAATAAGTAAGGACATGCATCAGCTTACGCCAGCCATCATTTATCTTTCAAATTATAGTTTAGTCGTAAGTCGATGGATGGATAGTGGGGGAAATCAATTTGCCTTGACGAATGTTGGGGGGGAAATTCGAAACGCTATCAGTGTTTACATATCAACATGTAGAGTGTTCTGTCTATCAAGAGCTTCTTCGAAAAGTGACTCTCAATGAATCCGACATGATTGGGCCAGACATGAAATGAAATGAGTGCTTTCACGCCAACGGAAAATGTTTATTTATCAATCGTCGTTTTTGGGGACAACAAAAACAAAACAAAAAACGAATTCATTTAAAAAGAATTAAAAATAGAATTAAAAAATTATTTCGAAAAATCGTTTTGTTTTTAATTCGTCGTATAATATTTTTTTTATTATTGTCATGCTTTTTTTTTAGCTCTCGTATAAGTTCTTTTTTTCAAAAAGAAAAACACTCGCATCTCGGCGGGAATAAGCTTTGTTCATAAAATTTTTAAGATTATATTTTTAATTACTTCAATTTAAATGCAAGAAGATTAAGGATACGATTCGAAGGGGGATCTTACAGCCGACAAATGTGATATTTTTTATGTTCAAATTTCAAAGAAAATCTGATTGGTGGGGGAAATTCATTTATTCGGGGCGTTATTTTAAAATAAAAAAAAACAGTTGGTTACTTTTCCAAAATACTAAAAGCTGCTCAGCTGCTTTGTTGAAAAGAGCCCAGCCTTTAATTAACCATGCATCGGCTGGCTTGGCCTTAGGCCATTATGTCAACCCAATTTCTCAAAACATTTATGATGGTCTTGGCCCCAATTTTCAAAAATAGCGCTCCAAATATTGAGCTTGAGTTCTTGAACTTATTTTATGATAAATCGGTTTTTGGATTGTTGCCTCATCTTTCTTAATCCATAACTCGCCCAAGTTCAAAACCTTAATTTATGGTAAAAAAAAAAATCGGTTAACATGCCTCGGAAGGGCTCTCCCGTTGAATGTTACATTTCTTCTAAGAGTATTGTCGTCCCCGAAACCTCTGCAATCACAAGTCTAGAAAAGAAAAACTTTCCTTCGCGACAAAGCAAATTTCGATGAGTTTCCGGCACATACCGGACAAACACTCGGCCAAAACTTGACGAATGTTCATTTAAAAAACGTCGAGATTTGGGGACTCTGTTCAAAAAATTGTGCCAAAGTTTGTGTTTGTGTCATTTTCATAGCTACAGTAAAAGAAGTTCAATGATGACGAGTCCGAGATTTTGGGAGCCAGTTCACATCAGATAAAATTTTCCTTGGAATAAAGTCAAAACGGGACGAAAGATGCGACTTTTGTTGAAACGACATGTCTTCTAATTTTATATCTTCATTTAGGGGCAAAGATGAAAAAAGCGGCCAAGTGCGAACTCGACTCTCACTTAAAAGGTTCCGCACCGCCGTGCAATAAGCAAAACTTTTCATTTCTTTAATATTCGATTGCTCATAGCATCGCGAGTGAACCAATTTCTAATTTTTCTTATTTTTAAGGTTTCGTACCTGAAAATGAAAAAACATTACCTTTCGTTGTCCGTTTGGTTGTCTTTCACGAACCTTTTTATCAAGTAGCAAGTTCAAATTAATACCAAAAATATTTGAATGTGGTCCCTTAAAAGTGTAAAATCAAGCTTCTAAATCGATGCACTCTAAAGATGCGGCTGTTTATGTCACAGTTTTTGATTTTCCGAAAGGAATTAAACCTATA
Source organism: Orthonevra nobilis (assembly GCA_963555765.1). Taxonomy (NCBI): domain Eukaryota; kingdom Metazoa; phylum Arthropoda; class Insecta; order Diptera; family Syrphidae; genus Orthonevra; species Orthonevra nobilis. The sequence continues at coordinate 125,816,969 of OY743225.1, read as the reverse complement.
GAGAACGTAAAGAACTGTAAAGAACGTAATAATAACGTTAGTAATATGGTTTCGTTGGCATCCTTTGAGCACGGAACCCTAAAAACGGCAAAAATTGACGTTGATGGCTCCGCCTTCTAAGAAAAACTGCTCAAAGACACCAGTTAACAACTACATAACTGTTTTTTTCTGATTAAATGGTGTTTCGACAGTCACATATGGAAAAGAAAGAAAAATTAGCTCATGATAATGTTTTGTGAAAATTGGTCCTCCAAACACTGATTTTTAAGCATTCAAATCGGTGAATTTCAACAGACTTCAATTCTTGAGTCAGTTGAGAGTGAGGATGTAGATTCAAATTTGAATGCATAATGCGCCATAATCGTCCAGATGCCCGCTCGCTCCTGGTGTCACTGAATTGTGATTGAAGACGCTGATTTTCACTGTTCCTCGTCTTCCTCCCTTCCTCCCTATGTTTCCGATTGTTATAAGTGCTGTTGACTAAAATAAGGAATCGAAATATTCACTAATTGTAAGACTTGACTTTTCTGTATGAATGAAACCAAAAGATCGCCCACCCTTTATAAAGTTAAATTATGTTTGAACAACTTGGCTTGTTATCGTTAGAGGGGCGGTACAATCGAATCGAATTGTGTCCCGTGACGAGCGAGCTTATTGTTGAGATTGCCTACGGAAGATCTTGTCCCATCCATGTCTGAGTATGAATTTTAGGAGTTGTCTCAGGTTAGAATTCTTAAGCATTCTATAACCAGGAAAAAGCTTCGTTTTGAAGTGTTCTTTCTACTTGAGATTACTGCAGGACATTCGCATAGCAGATGATGGACAGGCTCATCTTCATCTTAACCCGTCTGCAGCAGTCATTTTATGGTATTCCAGATAATTGCGCATCGGTGCCAACAGAAACGTGGCCGGTTGTGACTTAAATAAGCGAGATCAATTGATCTTTTTCCATCAACCATCTAACCATCTGTAAGTAGTGCACCCGTGACCGTTAAGTATGGAAAGCAGCTTCAACTCGGGCTAAGATCTTACGAGGATCAAAAGCTAGTTGCCTCCAACAGAATTTACCCTGTCAGGTGAGATCCATTCCTCCTTTATGATGGTACCAGATGCATTGCCCAGACTGTAGAGCTTGTCGTTAAACCTACTACTACTACACTCAATCAGGGCAGAGGATACCCGAATTAAATTCGGATCCGAAGAAGTTGAAGTCACTGACTGCCCCGAAATTATATTTGTCTACTGAGACGATTCACTTGGTTGCAATACTTGGAAACACAACATTAACTGCTCATTGTATTCGTTAACATGGCGCTTGAAAGTCTTCATATGCGTCTAATTCTTGTAGGAAACTGCAGCTGTGAGATTTTGCCCAATCAGTCGGTAGCACCTTCAACTAACAAGCTAATGGGCGAACTCGAGAGCTAAAATTTTGTATATAACTAAAATTGACATTCTTAATTTCGAACATGGATGTTCATCTGGCAAATCAACAATTGGATATGTAAGTTGAGGTTGATTGCAAAGAACAAATGGTACAAGTTGTAAAGTTGTTGTTGTTTGAGCCCATAGTTCGGACTATTCGTAATCGACGTGTCTTGTTAAAGTTGCCGACTTTTGAGGGGTGTAGATGTTAATTGAGGACATTTGAAACTGGAAGGATTTCATTCTTTTGAAAAGGAAAATGTTTGTTTCAACATGAAAAAGAAAAGTTTCCGAAATTGACGCCGATCTAATGACCTAGAAATAAACATAAAAACTATTCTGTAATGGCACACAGCCGAATTTTGTATGAAATTATTTTGACTTATATTCCTGATGACAACTCGCTTCTAGGGTGCACAAAAATTTAACATTAAGTGTAATTTTGAAAAAGATAATAAATGCCTTCGCTGCATATCGCTGCAGTGTCATCTGAAGCTAATTCAGTCCGAACCCTTGAATAAGTGCGCCCAACACTTGTATATTATTATTGAGTTTGGAGCCCAAAAACCGACAAAAACAACATCAGAATTGTAAGGATCTAAAAAAAATACACAGTGCGAGTTGCTCACAAAGGATTCTGGACCACCAATTAATATTGAATATTTACATTTATTTTTTCAATTCAAAATTTTTCATAGCCTACGTCTTGGCGGATGGTTGAGTTGCGCTTAAAAAATAAAACTTTTTATATTGGGACCCCCTGTTATTTTTAACAGTATATACATTTTATTAGTTGCTGTTAAAACGGCCAGCGTGGGACACATTCAACGGAAATTGTTAGTGTCTACCTATGACGTTTCTGGGGAAACAGCCCTCAAGCAGACGGACGGTCGGACGCAGGGACAGAGGAGTCTTATGTTCGTAATAGCATTCCGTTGGCAACCTTTGGGTACGAAGTACATACTGAAATAAATCTTCATTAGGTTGGTACTCCTTCTTCGTCAGATTTGTTAATGTTAAAACACATCCAAAAGTTGCTGCCATTTGTTTTTAAACCAAGTTTTATACCACTTTTTTTTTACTCCTGGACATGGAAAGACTCTGGGTGGATCATTTAATCTTTAGGCCCTTGCCTTGTAAGAAGACCGGTATGTAACATAACTCTGAACAGTAAAACGCAATTTCCGCTGCGTATGTTGACAAATTGTCCTAGGCTTTCCAAGAGTATCCCAGAAAAGATCCCATGGGCTTCATTGGGAAGACTTATCCTGGTTAAGTTGGTTCAATGAAGGGGTTATCCTTACTGAGATTCCAATCATGGCATTATGTTTTTTTTATATACTTATCTTTCGTTGCTTGACTAGCTCGATCTAAGCAACCTTTTTGGTTTTCAATTCAGCGATTCTTTTTTTATAGTCCGGACCATTGCATTGTTGATAACCACGAATGTATGAGGTTGAATTGCGATTGACTGCGGTAGATTGTTTGTGATCGCCGCTTAAAGAGAACCGGGGTCAAAATGGAGCCCTGAGGTACACCGGCATACATGAACTTAACAGCCTTAAATGTAATTTATAATCCATTGAAGCTGCGATTCGATGATTCAAGATACGCATTTTCGACAAAAGAGCCAAATGTCACACTCTGTCAAATGACCTTGGGAATACAAAATGCGATAAACAGATTTCAACTGAAAGAAGAGATAATTTTCACTTTGGATATTTTGCTTCAAAAACCATACTGTCGGTCGTTAAGAAGTTTTCGTGATTCAAGGAATTCCTGAGTTTCCACGACGACCTTGGAAAGAAGTCATGTTAGTGTAATGGATCGATTAAGGACGGGCTTGCAAAATTTTGTTTTACGACTATTCGGGAACCCGTACACGTCAGTAACAGTGCGGAAGTGAATCTGTATCTTGGAATATTTGATGCACCCAAGTACAGGTTTGTGGCTCTCAAAAAATGTGCTGCGAGCAGATAAACTCTGTCGAAAAAACTGATGATTGTAATGTTGGCATTAAAGAGAGTCAGAATAGAATAGACGTCGTTTGCGAAAGCCATAAGCAATTTCATTGCGAGCATTATAAAGTATTGAATGTTAAGACGCGCTGCGGATTTTAAGCTGCAACTCCTATGAGCTGAGACGTGTTTCCCAAGATTTAGCCTCGACCCTCTCACCACATGATTCTGTTTCCTGGGTAGCGTTGCAAATGCTCAAAGCGTGACAAATATGCTTAAAGTTAAAACAAAAAGAAAACATTGACGTTGCCGTGGCAAGTTCTTGACATTTGAAACCTGCTGATTATTTGTTTTGTCCCAGTTTCTGAAGCGACACCATCACCACCCCATGCTGCACCAGTTCTCCAAGCAGAAGGTCATCTCATAATCTCCAAACATAGACAAATCGGTGACAAAATGGAAACGACTACGACGTCGTCGTGCAATGACCTTACTGTGAGGCCCTCATTACGCTTGACATTTATCGATTGCTTTTTGGCTTCCCCATCAAGCTGTCACACTCGTTCCCTTCGAATTCTATTTTCTTAAAATTCAACTCAACTAAAAGTGTTATAATCATTTCAATCGATTTCAATTACCTACTTATGGGATGGCGGACAACCCTCCAACAGACCTACAAGGATAGTTTCACATGGAGCCTCATCTCCACCCCGAAACCCCGAAAGACTATCGTCATTGTCGTCTGTTGTCTTCTTGCGAAGCTTATAATGCAATTTGTTAGGAAGGCATGCTTAACGTCGTCACAATTTGTTCCAGTTCGGGGTATCGCTGTTATTTACGCTTTGCAGACAACGACAAATCAATACTCGAACATCGAACATAGCCATCAATTTCGCCCATTAAAAACGGTCATCCAGCTCAAACGCACTAACTCAAGCAATTGGCCTGCACCTACCCCAATGGAGAAATAGTCAAACAGGCATCTATCCTTGAAAAGGATTTTCCACAGTTAAAGCCAACAAAAAACAAAAAAAAAGGACAACACAGCCTGCCAAGCACTCGGTAACGGTATGACGCGTTGACACGGTGAAAGTGCTGAGTTGAAAGCTCATGCAAAGCTCAGGAGCTCATTGCTCCGTTTACCCATATTTTGTTGTCTGCCCTAGTGGGGGATTCTCTTTTGGTTCTCTCGTGATTTTCCTGTTTTCCTGTACATGCCCATTTTCATTTATTTTTTGTCTTCCAGTGTCACTTTTATCCACTTTGTTTTTGTTTCGTTTTCATTTTTTTTTCTTGCCACTGTATGCCCACATTCGTCGTCGGGTTGCGCATCCTTTTTCTGTATTTAAATTTCACTCTCTCTGCCGTGATGGAGGCTGGAGAGAGTATTGATCCTATTTGTTTTCTATTTTTTTTTTGTTGGTAATAGTAGTAGTAGAAGTAGTAGTGGGGTATCCTTGCTGCCGAACCTACAAGCAGAGCCTACAATCAACCGAGCGCGTCTGCATGGTTACGTGTCCACATCTGCGTGGATAACAAAATGCTACATTCCCTTCGTTTTGGTTTTATTTTATTTATCGTACATTTTTTTCCTCCACTCAAAGAGTCCTTTTTCGGTCGTCATTGCAGCAATATTTTTTTTTATTGTTTTTGTCATTTTTTTTTTTTTGACAATTCTCAGATTGCTTTTTTTTTCTTTGCTTGTGTGGCCCCGAAAGTTGAGAGACTTCAAGGCGACGACGACGTCCAGATATCCTTTGGGGAGTCCTTATTCGTTTAGTGGTAGCAAGGCTGTTTTTGGTGTAAAATAAGTTTAAACTTTTTTTTTTACGCAGTTCAACGTACAAATGTGGAGGATTTTATTTTTTTGTTGTGGACGGAGTAGATTTGTGTTTATAGAATGGTCCAAGGACAAAGCGATGCTTTAATTGATCAAATTGTTGTGAAAGATATTCTTCTACTATTTTCTTTTTTCTTTCATTGGAATAACAAAGCTTGAAGGTTCGTGTTTTATTGTTCGATATACTCGTAGTTGGCCTATTGGGAAATAACATAAATCGCTTAAAACTTTTCTCATCCTGGCATCTAGTTGTAGATGGAAGCGTGTTTTAATGGGATATCTTAGAAAGATTGCTTTTATGGGTGGAATTTTTTTTATTTTTATTGCCGGCAAATATCCTTGGGAAATAGTTGCCAATCTGATTCCATTAGATAAGCCAAAAACAGCTAAAACATGTTTACGGCCTCTAGGATTTCAGTTTTATTATTTTTCTGCTTCTGAATGGGGGCTAGAGTGGGGATGTATCAAAACAAATCTAAATTTCAAGTTGCTCTATCTATCGATTGAGGTTGAAATCGGGAATTTATTTGCGGAAAGATAATGACAAGCTGAGATTTGGAAGTAAGCCGCAAACAAGCTGGGGGAATCTTGAAAATTCGTAGAGGAAATCGATGTGATGATTGCTGTTTCTATGACTCATAAGGACATAAAATTTACTCATAAGTACCACTAGAGACCTGAGAACCTTAATGGAGACCGGATTTATTTATTGAAGCCCAAATATTGTCACTTTAAGTTGATTTTCTAAACAAGTGGAAAACAAGCCGAGATTCAGATCATCGTCTTCCTTTCTTATGTGCGCTCATAAGCACGAAGGACGAAGGATTTTTCTTTTGAAGGACAGTCGTAAACATTCGGCTACGTATTGAAGAACAGGAAAGCCCATGCCCATCACAAAATCTATTGCTGAATAAGTTTGAAGAATTCACCTCCCTCAGGTCTAGAATAAGTCAGAGTTTCTTGCCTGAAAAAGGCCATCGCTTTGCATAGTTCACTGAATTTGCGACTTAAAAGTCAATAAATTGGTGATGAGTTTCGACTTGAAATTCTTTGGGCGGGATAAGGTGGATTCTGAAATTTGTTCTTCTGTCGATGTGCTTAGCCAGAAGCCATACTGGTATAGGCTGATTTTTATGTGATAAGTAACTCGAGGCATTCAAAAAATGCACTGGATTGTATCTGCATGCTTTCGTCCTCCCAAAGATGAGAGAAGATCTGGATGCATGCTTCACACTCAAACAATCTTCGCTCTAGTTATGTTAACATTATATTTAGACTTTATTTTTTTCTTTCTTATTTAAAAATACATTTTATTTTTAATTTATATTTTTATTTAATTCAAAATTTATTTAAAATTTTATTTTTTTTAAACAATTTACTTAATTTTTTCTTTTAACTATTGAGTTGGCAACTAAGTAATTGCGGATTTCACTCAAAGATGGCTTTAGTTGAACTTTAAGGTTTGCTGACGTAATCGAAACGTCAAAACCATTTTGTTATTTGATAGTTGGTACTTCAACTGTCAATCAGTTAAAATCGGTTGTCTAGTTTTTGTTTGGCGTCTGTTGTAAAATGGAAAATCAAAACGTCATATTTTTTCTTTTTTATTTCCGGAAAGGAAAAATGCATCGCAAGCTCACAACAAATTATGTGCTGTTTATGGTGACGAAGCTTCAAAAGAACGGCAGTGTCAAAATTTTGGTTTGCCAAATTTCGTACTGGTGATTTTTCACTTAAAGATGAAAAACGCTCTGGTCGTCCAGTTGAAGTTGATGACGACGAAATCAAAGCAATAATCGATTCGGATCTTCACAGTATAACACCATATACAGGCTTTGAAAATCGCTTAAAACAACTTTGCTATGCACCAATATTCGATCCATGGGTTCCTCATGAACTGAAACAGAATCATTTAACACAACGCATTAACATCTGCGATTTGTTAAAGAAATGTAATGAAAATGATCAATTTTTAAAACGATTGATAACTGATGATAAAAAATAGGTTGTTTACGACATTGTCAATCGGAAAGGATCGTGGAGCAAGCCAGGTGAACCAGCTCAAATAACATCAAAAGAACGATCAATTCAGATGTCTACATTGAACAACTAACAAAATTGAACAATGCAGTTGAAGAAAAGCGGCCCGAATTGACAAATCGAAAAGGTGTTGTATTCCAGTCCACACAAATCTTTGGTAACTCGGCAAAAATTATTGGAGCTTAGTTGGGATGTTTTGCCACATCCACCTTGTCTGTCCTGACCTTGCACCTGATCTGATTACTTTTTATTTCGATCTTTGCAAAACTCCTTGAATGGTAAAAAATGCAATAATAATGTAATGTCAAATCGTACCTGGTTCAGTTTTTTACTGATAAAAACCAGAAGTTTTATGAACGTGGAATTATGATGCTGCCTGAAAGATGGCAAAAGGTCATTGCTCAAAATTGGCAATACATTTATTCCATGAAAAAATGGGCGTTATTTCATTCCATGAAAAAATTGTATTTTATTTTCTAAAAAAATCCGCAATTGCTTAGTTGCCAGCCTGATACGTCGGCTGCGGGATTTGGTAAGATGTCCTTCTTGGTAATTATGCCATCGTAACCTCGACTGCATATCTTACATTTTAGTCATCACAGCTCGGCTATGATGCTACTTGTTTTCTGCAAACAATTGCAATGATCTTGGTTTGCTGTTGTTTTGGTCTTGTTACTTTGCGGAGACTTTATCCAAGTCAACCCAATTAGGTTACACAAAACAAGCGTGACGGAATGATCTAAGAACTGCTGCAGCAGACTCGTTGTTCTTCTGATCATTACACAGCATACCCATTGGACATTGTCTGCTAATAAATATGATGAATGTGGTTTGGATACAACCTATTGTTTCGATCTTGTTGCTTGGCGGAAAGTTAATCCAAGACAAGCCGAAAGGTTACGCAAAACAAGCGTGATGGTTTGATCCAAGAACTTGCTGCTGGGTGCCCGATGGACAGCATGTTTGTTTAAAGAGTTCCTTCTATTAACTATCTGAATCTGCAGCCCTTTTTTAAGATGCCTTATATTAAGCCTAACTTCCTTCATCGATAAGAGTTGGAATTTCTTTATACCTTTTCACTCTACTGCTGCTGGAATTTATCCACAAATTATCGCGGATCTTGCTGTTTCATCTCTTCTCTATTTTCCGCGGAGGATGTTGTTCAAGATCTTCTCTGTTTTCGCAATAATTCCATTGCTGCTTGAGTATTTCTTCAAATCGTCATCTGTGGCTGCAGCCTCAGCTTGGTCTAGGCTGTTTCCTGAATTGTGTTGGTAGGCAGTGGCTTATTTAAGTGTCTTTTGCTTAGAGGCTTACTGTATTGTTTGCCTATTTCTAGTCAAGTGTGCTGAGGCATCTACTGTTGAACCTCCTTTGTAGTTGCAGCTGGTGCAGCTTTCTAACACTCAGCAGTCGGACTTAAAATCAAGCTGCTACTTAAATGTGGTCAGCTTAGACACTAGTCCTTCAGAACGTTTGCAAATCTAGGCTGTTCTGCAAGTGTCTTGCATCATGCATCATGCAGCACGTGGTCGATGGTTGGTGTTTCGACAAACTAGGGTTGCCAATATTGTGTGAGAAAATCGGGTGTCCCTTGTTCTTGTCTTTGAGTCGGTTACCGATATCTACTGTCGTTTCGTGAAGGCTTTTCTTTCCGATCACTTCACAAAGAGTATGAATCTTTACCGATTTTACACGTGCTGTACCCAACCACAAATTTGAACACGTATCAAAGAATTACGCCTTCATAGAGTTTCAAGCAATCACACGTTAAAGAATTGAGGACATTCTGTGACAACTGTAATACGCATCCTGCTCAATCCTCTTCAATGCTCTCGATATGATCCTTTGTGTCTTAACCCCACGTGCAACTGCCAACTGGATCCATTGGTTTGCCGCATACATTAATTCACCATTCAGCGGTTACAAAGTCGAGGGGCGCCGCGTGGAGGCTGTTTGTCAGTTTGAATTGTCAAGGGTTGGATATCGTCTGGTTGATATGGTTCAGAATTTTTCCGTGCTATTGAAGGACTTCCAACCCACCCTAAAATGGTGAAAACACTTCAAGCATTGGAAGATGAAAATATTAGTTTGAACATTTGTTGAGGTTGTCAACGGCCCAAAGTTAGTTTTTCGATTTTCTTTATCGCTTGGATTAGAAAATTGAAAATTGGCCCTGTGACAAAAGTGAAGACCTAATTTTACCTCAGTTACTTTGATTAACTCTCGTGGGTCCTCGCGAATGATGCGGGAATTATTTCGCCCAAGAAACTCAAATTTTGTTCTTTCGCTTCATCCTTTCACATAAAAATGGGCCATGTCCAAAAATGTTGGGTGTGGACCAAAATTTGTCGGTTGTGCTGTTGAGGGTCGGTCTGCAGGTAGAAGCTGTTCGACTATCCATACTCTATCAGGGAATATATACAAACTTTTCACTTAAATACTCTGCAGAGGCAAAGATATTATCGCCATTTGAGTGGCATAACGACTCGTCAATATTGATGGCAGCGAGCAGTAAAAAACCTTCCATTACTTCTTGGGTCACGTGTTGTTTCAATCCCTTGAGAACTTGTCCCCCGATTTTGAGGACTATAGCGTTCCATGGCTTTTTCTAGTGTATTCAGCATCTGAAGAAGGGCAGTTGTTGCCATTTGCAAAAGTGATGCATTTTGGTTATCAGTATAGACGGATTTCGTACTATGGCTATGATTTTGAAGTCAGACAAAAAATTGACAAAACCAAATCTTTCTCTATCTTTATTTTTCAAAAGGAATGGAACTCTCCCCCTTGACTCACTTCTTCATGTTAATAGACTTTGAACAAATTTTACTTGACCGCGATCCGGGAAGTAATATCTGAAGGTTTTTCCATTCCCCACCCATCTAAAGTCCCAGTTGGCCAGGTTACTCTTGGTTGATGCCAAAAAAAAAAAAAACAAATGGATTCACGTGTGCATATGTATTTTATTTCCGTATACATGGACCCAAACAAAAATAAAGCGTGTTGCCCGAAACAAGATGAATCGATTTCATTAACAGTTTTACGATATCGCACAATAAACATTGAACACCGCTTCTGGCCGCACTGGTCGCATCCTCCCCCCAGAAGAGTAAATATCGAAATTAATTTGTGCGCCAGCCACCGATATCGAATTCGAAATCCGACAACGCCAGCATCGGCTACGGCATCAATAAATCACGACCGTGATATTGAAAGTATTTTCAGCACAGTCACACAGCGCAAAATAGACCCATGCATTGCCCAACAAGACGGATTAGAGATGTCAAAAACGGGTCTGGCGCACAGCACCAGCTCTGCAAGCATCCGAAAATTGATGACCACCATTAAAGTGTAAAATTGCTAATTAAGTGTTTTATTCTAAAGTCTAAACCTCGGCAGGTTTCATTGTAAAATCTTCTAAAATTAAATTTTCAAAATACAGCAATTGCGTTCGAAAATAATATTTCGAAATCTCAAAAAAACTTTGTTAGTCGCCTAAAGTGCAACGAACAATAAATGTCAATCTGACAATCAGACGAAGCCGACAACTCTTTTGAGTTCCTTTTGAGATTTATGACTCGGGTGTTTGACCTCTTAAGACAGTACACGGTTGCAGTCGCTGCAGCAGCTGTGCTGCACTTCTGAATGACTGCTTCTAGCATGAGTTCGCGTGTGAGGTGTGATGTAAGACACGCGGCACCGAAGTGGAGTCAAATTTATAACGCATGCCATTGTGTGCCAGAGCAACAGGTTAGAACTCGTGATTGCCAAACAGCCTTCGGCAGCCATGTGGTCATGCGGGCAAGGCCATTTGATTTTTGAAAAAAAAAGAATTTTCCAAATTCATGCTTAAAGACCAAGTGGAATGCAATGCAGGGTCGGTTGTGTTTCTTTTTTTTTATTTTAGAATTTGAAATAAATCTTGTGCCGCGATCGGAACGCATGAATGGAGGATTGAGATAAATTTGCTGTGGATTGTGTGTCATTGAAATCAGGTGCCATTTGTTGACTCACATTAATGGGAGAAAGAATATAAATTTTCATTAGAGCCGTAAAAAGTGGTATTTTATTTATGAATCATGAGCTGTGGCTGGTGCAGGTGTTCCAGTTGGGACGAACAATAATAGGAATTGGAAGTTTCTAGGAGAAGAAAAAAGTTTGGCGGAGTTTTTGACTTTGAAAATAATACCAACAGTTCAAGTGTTTCAATTAAGAAGGGAAAGTTAATAGTTTTATTTTATTACAACAGCCATTTGATGATGATTTTTAAGGCTCCTTTATGAAAGGCGAAATCGTTTCGATTCATAATTTGATCGAAAGCTGTGTCTCTGTTGAATCCATAGAGTTAGACTCTGGTTATCATAATAATCTAACAATTTCGAATGTTTGCACTCCAGTTAACCTGGAATGTGCTCTTGTTAATGTCTTTTTTAGTTTCAATATCAGTTGCTTACCAAAGCTTACCAGGGCTATACTATAGACGTTAGAATGTGTCAGCGGTGGTTAAAGCGGTTCAAAGATGGTGATTTCGACACCGAAGACAAAGAACGCCCCGGCCAGGTGAAAAAGTTTGAAGACCATGAATTGGAGGCATTGCTCGATCAAGATCCGTCACAAACGCAAGAAGAACTTGCAATATCACTTGGCGTCACTCAGCAAACCATTTCCGATCGTTTGAAAGCAATCGGAATGATCCAAAAGGTAGGACATTGGGCGCCGTATGAATTGAAGCCACGAGACGTCGAATTTTTGCATGTCCGAAATGTTGCTTGAACGCCACAAAAAGAAGTCTTTTTTGTTTCGAATCGTCACTGGTGATGAAAAATGGGTACATTACGATAATCCAAAATATACGGGATACGCCGGACATGCCTCAACATCGACAGACGTTCAGAATATGCATGGCCAGAAGGTTATGCTGTGCATTTGGTGGGACCAGAAGGGTGTTGTGTATTATGAGCTGCTAAAACCGAATGAAACAATCACAGGCGAGGTCAACCGACGACAATTGATGCGTTTGAGCCGAGCACTGAAGGAAAAATGGCCGGAAACGATCGCAAGACACAATTTGCTCGGCCAAATGTTGCAAATGTCGTCAAAACTTACCTTGAAACGCTCAAATGGGATGTCCTACCCCATCCGTATAGTCCAGACCTTGCCGAATCCGTTTACTATCTCTTCCGATCGATGCAACATGGCCTGGCTGACCAGCACTTCCGTCATTTCGATGTTGTAAAAAAAATGGACCGATTCGTGGATTGCGGCCAAACCGGTCGAGTTTTTCAGAACGGGTATCCAGGAATTGCCAGAAAAATTAGATTTTTGAAAAAAAAAACTACATTTTCAACCGGTAGTCCTATAATAAGGTCTTTGGATACCTGAGTACAAGTGCAGTATTTTGTTCTCTTTGTAGCATTTTCTTTCACCAAAAAATATTTTTGACGGCTGACCAGTAATTTAAAATTGCCTTCATTATCTTTTTTGGCTCTTCGAGATTAGCAGCTTTTTGAAGAGTTCAAACCAACCTTTACTTACCGCAAAATCAGGTGCTTTTTTCTTAGATCTGAGTTTTTTTTTTTAAAGCCAAATGTTTGGTTCTATTTCCATTTTAACCGTGTTCGTTGGATGAAATATTTTAGCTACTGCTTTCCTCAATGACTTCTTCTTTCTTTGTCGGACAGAAAATTTGGCTTTCGAAAAGTGACAGTAAAACGTGTAACTCTTTCAGGCTGTCATGCGGAAGATCTGAGCTCGTGTCTTAGCATTAATGGACTGTCAAATCGACGTCATTGATTGGCTCTACTTTAGAGGCATAAAACCGATACAAGTTGTGCTACGAAAAACAAAAGGTGTTGGTATATAATGTCAAATAAAATACTGTGAATCGAGCGAACGCAAAAATGTGTTTCGATATTAAATACCTTGTCCCTATATGGACTCCCCCATGGACCAATCGCAACAAATGCTATATACTAATCCTAAAAAAAGTCTTTTATATCTTCTCCTAGTTCAACTGCTCGCTTGGTCCTTGTTGCCCCTTGAAGATGACATGGGAGTTGCTTTCGTCCTTCCAAATTTGATGGGTGATTTGATGCCCTAGCAATGCATAGTTAAATACATTCATTGTGAAATATCTGTTTTGAAAGCAAATGCCTTGCTTCATCACTTTTTTGCCGAAAGTATGACAAAACTCGGACACTGATGAGTCTCTGGAGTTTCACTGCAGTCTTAGGGGACTGTCAATCAATCGCGAGAAATATGTAAGTGAAGTAAAAAATATCTTAGATTGAAGTTGGGTGCTCAGACTTAGCGATAAAAACTGAACCACGACTACCTTCGATATCGCTTCTTTTTCTCAACTCTTGAATTCGGATTAATAATTTGTTTTTTTTTCTAAAGTGGATCGGAAGATGATCAGAGTCCTATATTTCTTATTTCTATTCTTCTTAGCCTAAATCCAATTTTTGGAGAGCCTATCTAAGACAGCTTTCTATGAATATGCATAAATATGCTACACCTCCTGCTATGCTTGAGATTTAAAGTTCGACACGCAAATAGTACATCAATGAAGCTTCAACTATAATGCAGCTTGATCTATAAGCTTCAGTCCGTTTGGATACGAAATTAAAAAGTTGAAAACCGTTTTTTCTTTCTTAGTTATTGTTTCTTTCAACATCATCAATGGGTAACCAATTTGCAATGGGTAGCCAAGGACCCTAAAAGCGCAAGTCTTATGATTTTTTTGCACCTGCTGAAATGTAACAAAATTTATCATTTTTTGGTGAATGCATTCAGAATAATGAACGAAAATGTAGGTCAATTCGAATATTATTATTATTATTATTATTTTTAGCACTTTCGATGTATCACGGGATCCAAGCAGTTCGGCTATCATTTTCATAAAAACTTTTGTCAAAATGTCTATTTTAAGACTCTTCTTCGTTCTTGCATTTGGAGACTGGAATTTCTATTTCACAGCAGAGACTCCTCTTGACTGATCCATGCTTAACTAATTTTTTTGTCGCATATTAATATATATTTTTTTCACTTAACGGGAATGGTTGACAGTCTGGACCATCTTGTCCCGTTTTCTTGTCTTATTGGTCTTCTTCTTATTTTCTTTCACTTACATCTTTTCATGAGCTGGTGCAGGCAAAATGTCCTAGAGCCCAGCGGAGCACTTGGAATACATGTTCAAACCCATCGACTGGCAACCATTGGCCGAAGATCTCATCCCGAATATGAAAACGGAAAAACCGTATCGCTCTCCGAACCTGTCAGCAGCTCAAAAACTCGGGGCAGCTTCCGTAAAATTTCACAACTTTTAATATCGTCAACCAGAGCTTTGTTATTTTTTAATTTCCTTGTCTAAGGTCTTCGAGAAACTGGTAAGAAACTGCTAGAATCAAAAAATCAAGCACGTTTTTACAAAATACAAATATGTTCCCCCCAATTCGTACATTCTGTCAAAAAACACGTTTGTTTTTATAAGGATGTGAAAGAAAAAATATCGTTTCAGTCTACAATGCCTTGTTTTAGACAGAAAACTTCCTTACACAGGCGGACACGTGGGAAAGAATATGTGTACATATGCATCTTGCCCATTGATTTCACTTCATACAAAAACAAACGCCCCGTAAGCCCCCATACACAAGCTTACACCAGTGTTAAATCAACACCAAACGTCACCTAATTGAAGACGAATTTCTCAAATGTAGCCTTCACTTGGATTAATAAAAAAATAAATTCCCAACTCACGCCCCCAAAACACGTGCACGAATCAAATAAAGTTCTTCTAAAAATATCTTACACTGTCACATATAAATCATACAACAACAAAAACAAAATTACAAGCATCGAAAATGAAAAGCGGTACAATCGACTTCAGAAACATTTTCCAACACGCACAATTGACAGGCACAATCTGGCGAGTAATTGGGCTCGCCGTCAACATGTTTTGACACCAACTGACAATCAAGATTAAGATATCCCATAAGCAATCAACAAAACTCAACTGACGCTTCGTTTAATTCTGTCACGCTGCATAAACACTTGCCCGTTGCGCTGAAACCTCATTTTCGAATAGAATAAACTTTTCTACGAGAAAATCTTTTTCGATTAAATTAGTCATTTGAATGGTGGCGTGACAATTCCCTCTGATGTGATCTCACCGATCGTGCACATGATCTTGATCTTCGATCGTCTACGCAAAATACCAAGGCACACAAAACACCTCAACGACGCCAAAAAGCAATTTTTTTCACTTAACAATTTTCACTGTTTTCTGAAATTTTGTGTCTCGTTTTCTTTAAACGATTCGCTGACCCGAAATACCAAATTGAATCAGGAAAGAAAAAGAGGAAAAATAGAAAACTTTTCTCTTGCGTCTAGCCTCGAACTCTAAAAGGTCAAAGCACGTAAAAAAAAAAAGGCAGCCACTCGTCTGTCGGCTCTCGGAAGCCAGTCACGAGTTGCACCCTCCAAAGGGAATCGCTCCTCTGCACTTAAGCTTTCGCTTTTATTCCACCCCCTTGAACCATTCCCTTGGAATGTATTTTCCCATTGCCATGAGAGGGAACAACCGGGTCATAGTATATACAAATACAAATCTAACCCAACGAACGCCACGCTGCGCCGTTCGCAGGACAAAAGGACTTAACTACCACTCTGCATACAAATTTAACGCGCCGTGCAATTGAAAAATCTCGGCCAGAAGTAATCGCGATTGTGCTGCATTGATAGTGGCGTGGCAGCGTGACACTCGTCTTGTTTCATATTGAGAGCGGGTTAATGGTCGGGCGCCATTTAAGGGTTGGTTGGTGAGGTGCGATGCTAGGTGCCCCTTAACAATACTAAACGATGGCGATTATGATGAAAGGAAAAGTCCTTACCTTGTCCGTCATGAAATGTGTTTTAAGAAAACGAAAAAACAAAGCACTCGTGATCTATTTTTAAAACACAAGTTGACGGGATAACGACGCACGGGTGGATGCAGAATTCGAAACATACTCGTACAGACAGCAAAATTTGTACGATTTTATTTTTTTGTCGTTTTTATGACAGCAAGGACTAGTTTTCCTTTTATTATTTTTGTTGCTGTATATGCTTCCAATTGACACTATGATTTATAGCCAAAGGATTTTTTGTTGTTGTTTGATTGCATTGAATCAGGCATCAGGATAAATATACGAGTAACATGTGCATTGACATTGAGCGGAAAAGTACCAAGCGCAAATGACGATGGGTCACGAACTTTGTCGATTGTTTGGCAGAAATTTATGAATTGTCATTTATCACAAATAGGGATGCGAAGCGAGTTATTGTTAATACTTTTGTCGTTAGCATGTTTTGTGGGAATAAGGACTGTTAGAAGGGTACACTTTTATAGATAGTTTATAAAGAGAGTTAACAAACAAAATAATATACGACTACGAACCCGTTTCAGCAGAAATTTGTTCCCATTTAAGATTTTAGGAGAAACGTTGTGGTTTTTTATTGTTTCGGCCTCGAAATGTTGTTTTTTAAAGTAAAAAATCGTTGAACTAAAATGATTGAACCATGCTATATACTACCTTGTTTGAGTAAAAGAGCCTTTCGTCGCGACCAATTATGTTACGAAAGTAAAAAAACAGTTGAGCGAATGTGTTTTTTAAAAACGCTTCCATAACGGTAAGAGATATTTAATTACTTCCCGCAGAAAAATTTTAGAACACGAAAAGTTCTATAAAAAAGTCCGCGATGACACATCTCCACATGTTAAGGTTAATCCACAATTTGCGACCAAAATCTTATTTTAAATTAAGAACAGAATAGAACCATTTTGATGTTAGAAACGTCAGAGAATCATTGATTTCGAAAAACCTATTTAATAAAAAGTTTGCGAGATGTGCCCTCTTTGAAATTGCCCATTCAATTCGAATCCAACTGATATCGATTAAAATAAAAGCCTTCCCAACAACACCCTTTGGACAAGTAGTTGGCTTTTTTGTGAATAGAGTCTTTTGGCGTTCTACAAGCGGGTGACAGCTAGTTATTCATAGAAAAGTCCTACGGTCAAGATGAATTTTAAGCTACAGAACAGCATGGTTTTCGTAGGACATTCTGCTTTAAGTTCAGTTGTGTAAGTATCTTCCCAACAGGCAATACCAAATTTTATCTTCGACTGACCAACCGTACTACAAAAATAGCCCCTCAAAGCTTCTACAAGATTCGAAAACTCAGTTTAGTGTCAAAAGTCGGTCCCAGGTCCCAGATATTTGACTATTTTCGGTCAGAAAACCGCTTAAGCTCTGAGCCATTTCTTGGCTAGAAAAAGCGAAAGACGTCAAGCAATCGCATCACGCATGGAAGACAGTCAAAAAAGGCTCAAGCAGTCGTTGAAAGAATACACCATGGAACCGAAATATTTTATACGAAAGCAGACTAAATAGAGCAATTCAGAAAGAACCGCCACAAGCTAAATGCGATCTTCCTCAAACAGCCGCATGGCAAAGACTTCACGACAGAATTGAACGGAGAGTAGAGGTGGGATCAGTACGACAAACCCAGCGGGGTGGGATAATTATGGAATGATGAGTAATCACTGTTGAAATAAAAAAGCTTTCACAATTGCTGTGAAATCAGCTATTCGAGATACTAGCAGGATCACAGAATAGACACCGCAAGGGGCTGAGACAGCTTTCAGCGCTGGCAGCGTTTTCGATTGCACAATTACTAGCCAACTCTTGAAACTGTATATTTTTTTCGCCTACTCGAGACAACAGCGGCTTACAGTTGAGAAACAAGCCGCCCTTAAATATTCTCGAGTCCACTCGATAGTCTTTGTCAAATACCGGATGATATGGAGGACAGAGATTTATAGCTGCTATCACTGCTGGCTCCGATGAGCTATGCAAGATTTGAGAGTGTCTAGCTACACTTTACCGCAATCGAAGTCAAAGCTGTTCGTAGATGCTTCAATTTTCGAGGATATAGAGTTTTAAAAACCCTTTGGGTAGAGATAAATCAAAAACGGGAAAAATTGTGTTAAGTCGGGAATTAAATTAAATATCTGTTCTGGGACTATCTGGAAAGTTAGCATGAAAGTGCTTTGGAGTGCCATATTTCACGTGTTTACATTTAATTTTTTTTAAAGTAGACGAGTAAAGCTTTTTGATTGCGGTTTTTTCGCACAGAACGAAACAGAACGATAAAATTAAAAAAAAAAATGGCGGCCGTTTTGGCTCCGCGAAAACAGGTCCTCAAATCGCGGGAGAAAACGGCTGACATCACTGCTCCCTCTTTGTTGATCTGAAACACAAATTCAAAGCATATTATCAATCTCTGACCATTTGGCCGGATGGGTTTTTCGTTTAGTACAAATTTCGGAAAATGGCGGCAATTAAAAAAATCGAATTTTCGCTTTTTTTTCGCATACAAAGATAAATAATAAATGCAAAAATGATCGAAAAAACGATCCGTCATTCCGTGAAGATAACTTTTCTGAGTGTGCTCTCAAAATTTCAGGTCGATATGTTATTTACAGCAGTCAGGTGAATGTCAGCCATTTTTCAAAACGCATTTTCGAGAAAAACTCGTTTAAAGTTTTGTAATGTGCTTACACAAATATGTTTATAATTACCGTTTATCGGCAATGCCTGGTCCATAGAGGCATCACTCCTCTTCTTCTAGCTGCTCATGTTGAGCCTCTAACATCTCCCGCTGCTCAATCCGGGCCTTTTTCGCGCGCTCGATCCTTGCTTTGTTCCGTGACTGGTCAGAACGCGCCGACGGTTTCAATGTCAAGCGCGTTTCAAATATCGTAAATGTTCGAAATCCATGAAACGCTTCGAGAGATTTATTTATACTTACATGTAGACTAAGAATCCGTAATAAAAAAAAGAGTTTTGTGAAAATTTCAAGGACAAAGTTTCCCTTAACACGGAAATTTATTGGTAGTAAATCGCAGAAGCTTGAATTGCTTCGGTGGCTTACAGTGTGCTTTAATATTTCGAATAGAAAGCTTGTTCTTTCCTCGAATCGATTTTTATTTTCGCCTCGAGTTTTTGCCTTAAATACTCCACTTCAGTGCTTGGAGTATCTCTTATAGTATACTCCTGCCCCCTTTCCACTTGATTGTTTCATTGTTCGTATTTAATAAAAGAACGTCCTGTCTTTTCTCTAAACATGTGTTAGCTATGCACTTGGTTGATTTGAAAATCACAGAGCAACAATCTGTGTCATCTCCATCCTCTGAATCTGTACCACGGACGACACCAGCACTTCTCAACAGACACGAGTACAATGCTTCCTGTAGGTAAGTACAGAAGGCAAACCGACACGTCACGGCAGAAAATGAAAAGAAAATAAAAAATAAATGAAAGTAAGGAAAATATTATTCCACAGTAGCTGACCTAGATTCATTGTTTTGCGCATACACACAAACTTTGCCGTATCCTGATTTCCTGCATGCCTTGCAGCACACAGATTCTGCCATAACCCTGGCGTCAAACTTCCTTCGGGTTGCTAAAAAAAAAAAATAATCAATGAATGAAAGGAAAAATAAAAAACGAAAATGAGGAAAAACTTACCAATCGCTTCAGCACGTTGAATACATCCTGCCATGGCCATACAACTTCAATTTCCATACTAAATTCCATTTTAAGGATCTGCTTCAATTCCAAAGTGAACAACGCCTCTTCTGCCACAGGATAACAGGGGATGGCTGTCGGAACCACGGACCATGAAAGGAAATGTATTCACAGTGTTTTTTCCATTTTTTTATATGCACATATGTCCTTTTACGTGGTAAGGACGACGCTTTAAATTTTCCATTTATATGCGTATACTTAAGGTTAGTGATGCTGCTGTTTCTTCTTCTGACGGTGCATGCAGGACCATCAGGCGACAACAGTGACAACTGCAGGACAAAATTTTAAAATCACCCTTTATATTTACTCGTATAGCTCAAACATATATGTATGGGTAATGTCCTCACGAGTTCTTTTAATCAATTTTAAAAAATAATCAAAATAAAGAATTCCGCTTTATTGTTTTGAAGAGAAAAATATCCTTCCAGCGAAGCATATTTGAACGACAGTGGCGCCTCATGGGCTGATTTAAAACAGGATTTTAAGTGTTTATCTGTGTTTGTGAGAAGGAACATCGTACTAGGGAGACGTTTGTCAGCAGCAAAGCCATTGGAAGCAGGTTAAAGGAAGAAGATGTCAAATACCACCTCGACAAAAATTTCGAAAAAGAAAATTAAGCGCAGTCCTTTCTCGGATAATAAGGATAATAATTTTCTCTTTTTTAAATGAATGAAAATTTCTCTGAATTTCTTTTTAATTTCAATTCGACACTGAAAGCTTATATGGCCTCAAAAAATTGACAAAACATTGGCGGGATCAAATGGATCGTTTTAAGTTTGATGGCGGGATCAAATGGATCGTTTTAAGTTTGAACAACGTTGGGAAATCTTGCCAAATATCTTCCACAGTAGATACCGTGTTGCTGAAACAAATTATATTTTTCAAAACAAATGTCAATCGAAAATATGCACTAACTGTTGATGCAAGTTTTGAAAGCAAATTCGTGGTTCGATAACCTAACAAGTTTTTGTCCTCTTAACCTCGGTGCCCAAATGATCTCAGTAGTCCACTAAGCCTGAATAAACATCCCGGATTATACCATATACAAGTTCCAATTCTGTCGGAAACTGAAGCAAAATGCCATTCCTCTCTTTTATTGCTTCCCTTGAAATTCCACGAATATTTGGATCCCAATGCATCCTGAACATGTGACTGTTCGGTGTGATTTTTGAATGTCGGTTTTATCGGCGCAGGACTACCTGCCAAACAAGCCCTCTACCATTTGATGTATTGCACACTAAGAAGTCGACGTGAGACTTTTTTTTTGTAGTTGCCATTAACGATCAATGCATTTCGCCCAATCCAGAGACGACTCAGACAATGAAGAGCATTATTGGCGGAGGTCGTGAAATAGGAACCAAGAAATTGAGCTGACAGGATGGGCTATTTCCGAATCATCCGAGGCATTTATTTGTATGAGTATGAGAACAGAGTTTATTCTTAAATGCCTTTTCAAAGACAGTCCAATGGGAAAGTACACTGTGATTACTTCAGTAAGCCTGTTAAATTTTTCCGTAGAAAGTATTGAAACCTTTTTTCAATAGAGTTAATTAAAAGCCTTAAATAATTAAGCTTTCAATAGTACTCAATTGTATATGCTCTTAATCGAGAGGTAGTTAGTCGTTTATCCGAGTTAAAGTTGGGTGCAGCATTAAATCTTATTTTGCGGAAGAAGAGTAGCTGTTTGATCTTGGAGGAGTTTACTCCCAACTCGTTTTTGATTTCAAAATTTGGCAGTTCTTTTCGGGCGGCTTCTAAAAGACTGAAGAAATTCGCATGTGATCAGATTAACTAATTCATCCGCTAGTGCGATTATACTTACATCCTTTTCGGTAAAGACCTCTAGGATGTGGTTCATGGCAAGAGGCAATAACTTTGGTAAAATTACCCAATGTTGGGCTTAACATTATAGAACCTTTTTTCTTTTTTTTTTTTTGATGCATTTTTTTAATCGAATTCATATAAACTTTCTTGCTAGACATAAAAATGCTTAAACTAGTCTAAATAACCATTAACATTATACTTAGTGGCCCTATGCGGACGCTCTAAAGTAAACCTCATGCTTAGCCTATGTCTTTCGATGACTTGAACTAAAATTAAATATTGTTTTAATATACTTCAATTAATATAACATTACGAACTAATTACCAAGAAAGTTTTCATACAAAAGAAAAACTTGATAAATGAACATTGTTTTTTTTTAGTCTATAACTTATTACAACTAACTTAAAATAACTAAACCGAGGTACAAAACAAATATGTACGATATTTTTTTGTGTTTTTGTGCTGTGCTGAAGTTTTATTATTTTTGTTCTTAAAACTTACCATGTTATTAACGTGTAAGAACAATGACCAAGACGACAACTACGAAGCATCCTCTCCCTCATTTAACCACCAAAATTGTTGGTGCTGTATTATAACATCCTCTTTGTCATGGACTGATACCGCCCTAATGAACCTGAGATTCTCCTTTGGCTGCGAGCGATATCTCCATTGTAGGCAAGTCGCCTGTTCACACTCTTTCGGGACACATGGGAGATTAATGGAACCGCATTTCTATCCTGAAGCAGGCCGTTAATATCAAAATAGAGGAAAGCCTCTGGTGGTTAAGGCGGACTGTCTCGTGATACATGAAGTTAGGGTAGTAAGCCCCGGAGATCAGGTTATTGCTCGAGTTCATTGCTCTTGCAACGTGTCTCCGAATGAGTTTAATAAGAAAGTTGTGGATTCTTGTATCCACATGTATCGCTCGTGAAAATAGTGAATAAAATCGGCGATTCAAAAAGTTGCAGACGTCATACTGCCATTTTTCACAATAAAATATCTGCTGGTGAGCATATCTTAGATTATGTACAGCAGCGTAAAAAAGAGCCCCTGCAACCATACAGTGTCAAAGGTCTTTTCCAAGTAAATCAGCAAAACAGCCGTGCATTGTTTCTTACCCTTCTTCCATTGGATATCCGATACCAGTTTAGACGCGGCATGTATGCAATCATGCCCCGCTCTGAAACTGAACTGATTATCCGGAATATTTTTGTCCTCAACCCACTCGGTCAGGGCTCTATTCATAATTTTTTCAAAAACCTTGCTAATGTTCGGCAGGAGACTTATCGACCGGAGATTTGCCGGATGTGTTTTTATTCAAGTGACGCCAATTACTTCAACTTCGTCCTGGAGATCTTCGATCAATGACAAAAAAGTTGTCATCTTCAATCGCTTCTACTGGATCAATGCCTGCTATAAGAAGTGTTTGTTCGTTGTTGGCAGTTCGAGGGAGCTTAAGACACGGAAGTTCATTCTGATTTTTCCTTTGAAAAAATTTATTGATTTTCGGGAACATACTAGGGTTGCTACCTTTAACAGCCCAAACCTTTCTTCTTCCTCGTTCTCTAATGATCTTTCGAGTACATGAGGGACTCGTGATCCGTGCTTTCAATAAATTCAGCCTCCAGTATGCTTGTTGGCAGTGCCTGTGCACTCTTATTGGTCGTTTCTCTAAATTGTTAGTCTGTAAATCTTTCTACTGATTTAAGGCAATATTCTGCAAGGCATGTGAACGTTTTGGTGAAGCAGGACCCAACAGCTTGACATGCCTCGGTTAGCTCTTGTTATGTATGCAATCCATAGGCATGGTATAACGTCAGTAAGTAAACTAACTTGTCTCGTTTAACAAATCTGGTAAGCACCACGTTTATTTAAAAAAATACTATTAAATATTATTATTTATTTATTTATGAAATGGATTTTAAATTTTTTTAATCAGATAAGTGGTTTAATTTGCACTTTTTCTTGTTATTCACATAAAAAAATTCAAAATGTAAGCAAAATTTTGAAAGTTTAAAAGGTATTTAAGATAAATAATTAGCCACCACTGCTAGCGCTCTAAAAAAAATTGATTGATTGTATTTTACATATTTTTCATGTATTATAAAATGGAAGGACTTCATGTCATTGTTGAGAATCGTTTCAAAAACTCATTGCTATTTCTTTTGACTTTGGACACTTCGAAAAAGCGCATAGTCACAAACACTCTTGGATCGCGGTACCGAATAGAATGAGTGCTTGGCAATAAGCGTCGTTTCTGTCGCATTTAACATGCTTGTCCATGGCGTCCCGGTGAACGGAATGCTTTCTTTATTCTATAAGAAAACTCTTGTATCCAAGTAGATGGAAGCTTCGGGGTAACGCCCTAACAACGTTTCTTCGAAACAATTAAAAAACGATATTTTCAATTGAGTAAAATCAAACCAGTCCGGATTCGAAGTATTGGAGTTCCAATTCAAGCTTGGGGCCCATTTGCCCAAAATCATATTTTTCTGATCCTTAAGTTTAAAACCTGTGAATAAAAAAACCTTTAAAAAACATATCTAATTTTGGCAGCAAATGTTGTTTATTCATAATATTGCTTCTTCTTATTTGAATGTCATTTGTAGCGAAATAACAATAATATCCGAATTGATATTCTCAAAAATGTCAACCTTTAGGAACGAGTCATACAGCAAGACTCGGTCAATAGTTCCAACTGCCACAAAAGACAACATTATACAAAAACAGACCATCAAGACGATTTGGCTCCGCAAATCACACATCTAATCCATTCCAAGACACAATGCCGGCAACTTTTATCATCCTTGACAGTTGGTTGTTGATATTTCATATATTCTATTTAACCTTATAACAATAGTCTAGACTAGCCAGTCCAAAAGAAGCAGCGTCACTTAAGAAACAACAAAAAGCCAACCAAGCAACAAAAAACATGTAATTCGACTACACTATTCACGATTCTAGTCCTTGTTGATTGGAATATATGAATGTATGCCCGGCCCTAGATCCTTGACCAACACTAACAACCAACACGGGGTTATTCAAATTTTTCAATCAATCGAACATTGTTTGGAGTTCCGCGGTGTGCTGTGTGTGTAAACAGATATGAAATGCGATCCAGTTGTCTCAAGGATATCAATAATTGTAATTTATACTATTCTCGGTCATTCCAGCATATCATTCCCCCACTTGTGGTCAGGTGGTTGTTGCTGGTGAATATGAGAACTTTGACAGTTGCTGTTAGTTAAATGTGAAATTTTCTTTAAAGGAATATTTTTTTCCCATTGTTCTTTGTCGTCCTTGTGCGCATTTTTGTCCTTCAGAGTATGTCATAAGTTTCAAAGAAAAATATCTTCTCCTTGCATTTTTTCATTGTTTTAAAAAGGATTTATTTTAACATGTAATAAGATCTTTGGATCCTTTTATTGTTGTACAAGTTTAATTATTCAGAAAGGCTACGAAGGACGATTTATGTAAGTTAAACAGAAAGTAGTATTTTCAGCCGTAGAAGTGTAAGCCAAATCAATAAAAAGGATTTCAATTTGCAAGATTTTTACTTGGTTGCAAGTGCATCTCTAAATTCCGCTGAATGCTTGAATCCATTTTCAATTTCATACCACTTCAATGGGATTCAGAAGGCAAATCACCTGGAAAAGTAAAGCCAATTGAGCTGTGAGTTTGTGAGCGCAAGGACTTCACTGACACTTTCAAAAGAAAGCTGCAGCAGGTGCAGAAATAGTTTTCTGAGAGGGTTTTAGGTGTCATCACATTGAATTGCAACTGTCGAATTGACTTTAGTCAAGATATAATTGTGCCGCTCCGTAATATTTACATAAAGGATATGTTTAAGGGATGTTTACACAATTTTAGACGTGCTGTGACTGACAGTCATCTCGAATCTTAGCTTCAATTACATGCATTTAACTGGCAGTAGGACCTTTCCAATTCTGTGCATTAAATCTTCTCTAAATGTTCTAGAAACCAGAGTTACTACACCGGAACCTTTTCGCTTCTTGGTGTAAGACTTGTGCAGCTCTTCATTGAATCGTTTCGTTTAAAATTCACCAACTTACAAGCAAACGTAAACAAATTGCATTTTCTTCAATTGTAAGCTTCGAACTGAAGTGTCCTTTCGTGAATTTTTCTAGCACATCTTCTAAGAATTTCAATTCTTACCGCTCCGCCTTCTTCCTGAATATTCGCCTTTTGCTCTTAAATGATTCTATGCTTACAACAATACTTGCAATAGAAACATGCTCTGCTGCTGTGAATCGGAAAAACTATTCCATCGACAGTTTTGAAGAAAAGGCTTAAATCTTTACCCAAAGAGAGCCATCATTTGGCGGTCTGTTTGAACAATCAAAAATTGTGTAAGAAGATGTAGCAAATCTTCTTGAAACCACAATAATGGATTGTTCATCACCTCTTCAAGAAAAAAAAGATCAATACTTGCTTGGTATTGAGTGCCATCATTTTTAACTTCCCATCAGGGAGTTCTTGTAATCGGTCCGATTTTCGAAATTCAAAATTTTTACAAGTCTCCGCGCTTCGCAGTCCCAGTAAGTCGGATTCCATTGTTTTTAGAAAGACGTCTGTGTGTGTGTGCACGTACGTACATTTGTGCGGATTCTTTCGTACAGCCTAACTCGAGAACAAATCAAGCTATCGAAGCGAAAAAAGGTTTTGGTTAAATTCCATAGGGTGGTTTGAATTTCATGACGAAAAAACTGTCAAAAAAGGACAATTCCACTTCTTCAATTAAAATCAATTTAGATCCAATAAAAAAAAGTTCAAAATTAAATTAATTTATCAGATAAAAAATATGCAAAAGTGTATATAACACTGCCGTTTATAAGTTTCCGGACAAATTCATATAATTTTATTTTCTTCAAATTTAATGCCAAAAGTTTCATCAATATTAAGTTTTTTTAGCCAATTGACTAAACTAAAGAAGTGACAAACTGTAGAGACTTCCAAAAATACTTAAACAGTATTTAGTTGAGGCGATTTCATACATTGATGTGCCACTTTCTCTATTTCCCGATCCAAATTTCCACGGAAGTTCTTGGAAAATTGTTTCAGAAATGTGAATTCTGTAAGTCTTTCCCATTTTCATGACTTAAAATGACATCTGCAACACTGACACATGAAAACATCCTTAGAAAATTATGGAGCCACCATTTTTTTTTGTTCAAAACCTGCTCGGCTGTAGCTTGACGTTTCTTTAACGTTATAATATATTTAAGCCAAAAGAAGCTCATGGTGCGACTTACATGAGGCAATAGGATTCAGAGAAAAGCATCGAGAGAAAACTTAATGACAAAGTTAAACCACATGGTTTAAACTGCATTACTCGTATTTTTCCCCTGTTGTGGTTTCTTATCATGAACCCAATCCTAGAGGTCTTTCCAAAAAATGACACATGGATAAAAAATCACTCGAAATCGGCCTGGAAACATCTATCAAAATCTGTAAAGAAAACTGGACTGAATGTGATCCTCTTAAAGCCATATATTAACCAGAAGAAAAAGATCCTATGCTGAGCAGTTCCCAGCTCGGAAGGAAGAGGCGGTCGAAATCTCGGGAATGAAATAATGTACTTTTGAACCCTTTCAAAAAGGACATAAAGATAATTACGCTTTCATATTCCAAGCAATGGTTAATATCTTCCAAAGAAAAGCTATCTTACAAATTTGATTGATTAGAAATAATTCCGACAATATATGAAGTTGAGATAAGCGGGCTCTCACAATGTTTATATCGAAACAATTAAAATTCTGCACCCAAAAAAAACAAAGCCTGGTCACAAATTTCCCCTTTGCTCATTTCAAAACAACTTTTTTAAATTCTTTTCCCTATAATAGCATTAGTAATTGTAAAAATTTGTAAGTGATGTTTCAGTGATAACTCAGCATAAATTTTAATAAAAAGTTTTCTGAGGAAGGGAAAGTTTGCAAAGAAATTGCAGAGTTCAACCGAATCAGACAAATTTTAATTCCCAAAAAAAAAAAAACAGTTGGAAGCAAATTAAATAGCGCCTTAATGTTCATGAGATGGGAAGTTCATTGTATGGCCAGGTCTACTCGCACCGAATCCAATTTTTTTTTTAAAAGAATCTGGTCCAATGATCCTTTCCGATGATACTCCACACGATGCTCAACACCTTACTGGTTGCACTTGATGTTCAACCTTTTTTGTTTTAATTTGAGCTTCCCTTATTCTGCAGCTTTGTTTGCCTGTCTAATATTAATAACTTAGTTATCAACCCAACGATCTCTGGAGAACCCTAACTAATGTGAGGACACGATTCTGTGTCAAGCTTCCTGGCAATCGCGTTCGCTTAATATTTGAAATTAATTTCGGTGTTCTAATTTTTTGTGAACCTAAAAGCTGGAACTAGAAGTCAATAGCTGGTTCATTGTTGTCCTGTTCGAGTCATTTTGATCGAAGGATATAAATATGATCATTGACATCATTGACTGTACAAATCCATTGTCTTCACCGCAGTCGCAACGAAGCGGAGGAAGAAGCAAAAGCTTTTTGCTAGCCAAAATAAGCGGCTCTCCCTCTCAGCCAAAGCACGCGTTGAAGACAGCGGAAATTCCCCAAACGTCTCCGACAGTGAGGAAACAAACCATTCGGTGGGCAGCAACAGATTCGGCTCCCTGATGTCGTCTGAAACAGATGATGAGGACGAACAAATCCAGTGTCTTCACAGTGATATGAAAGACCTGGAAAAAAGAATGCTGGCCATTAAAGCTAAACAAATGGCAAGAAGAGAGAAGGAACGCTTGCAAGAACTAAAAGGCGCTCAGCAAGATATTGAGCAACAGCATGGAAAACTGCATCAACAACATCAGCAGCTGAAACAAAAACAACAGCAGCAGAATCATGTACAACAACCTCTGAAAGTTCAGAAAGTCCAAGGGCTGCATCCAAAACAGCAGCAACAACAAACGCAACCGAGACAGAAGCAGCAGGAAGTGTCGCAGCAGAAGCACCTTCAACAACAACAACAACAACAGTCGCAGACGAAAGTGAAGGTGAAGGTACCCCCTATCAATACATACAAGATGGAGCTAAAGGATACCATTGATCTATGTAAGTCAGCCACTACTGAATCATTTTTTGTCAAAAGATTAAGCGAATTTAGGCATGCTATTCATTGCTCCACTCTGGAGCAATATAAAATTATTAAACAGCTTTTGAAGGAATCGACGACAGAGTTCTTTTCCTTTACCCCGAAGGGGGAAAAATTGCAAAGTGTCCTCTTAAAGGGCCTAGAACCCTCGACTGATCCGGAGGAACTCCTGAAAGAGCTGAAGCGATTTGAAACCGACGATCTCAATTTCGTAGGGGTAAAGCTTTTTGTCACAGCAAGGGCCAAACGGGAGAAGCGAAAATTACCGATCTTCCTGGTCCAGCTATCACCCAAAAGTAAATTTGATAGTCTAAGGAACATTAATGTCTTAGATTACCAGGTTGTTCACTGGGAAAAAGTAAAGAGGAGTGGAGACATTTTACAATGTGGACGCTGCCAAAGGTTCGGCCACGCCGCACTGAACTGTGAAATGCAGTTTCGATGTGCGAAGTGTGGAAAGAACCACAAATCAGAGGAATGCAGTTTGGGTAAGGATAGGGTTTCAGATTTAAGCCTGCTCAAGTGTACGCTTTGTGGGAACTCTGGACATACCGCTTATTATAGGGGATGTCCCAAGTTCCAGGAAATTAAGAAATTAAAGCAGGTTCGCCAGCAGAAAGTAGATATGAAACGTCCTCCCGGTCGTATCCCATCCAAAGCCGTTACTGCCCAAGTGACCTACGCCCAAATGGTGGCAGGCCGGGAAAACACGGTACATCAAAAACCTAAGGCTGCAACACAGGCCCAAGTGCCTAAAGCACCTGAGGCTGACTTGCTGGCTATTTTGCTCTCTATCCAAGGGCAGATTAGTCAGCTCCAAAATCAAATACAAGAGCAAGCGACTCGGGTGGATAGGATCTACACGATGCTGCCGAACCTTACGCGCCTTCAGTTGTAATGAGTATGCTGGTGGGAAGTTCTTTAAAGATCATTGCGTTGAATGTTAATTCACTGGTGAGGACCGAACGTAGAGACGAACTCTTTAAGTTGCTAGAAGACCTAAGCCCCGATGTGCTTTTGGTTAGCGAAACTAAACTTAATCAGAAGCACAAGATAAGGCACAATAATTACAATATTGTTAGAAGAGACCGTCCCAATTCCCAACTAGGGGGAGGTGTTGCTATATTTATAAATAAAAAATTCAAGTATAGGGCTGTGTACAGCGGTGAAGTGCGGAGATTCCAGCTGCTGGAAGCGTGTATCGTGTGCATCCCTCTCCACAGTGGAAAGAAGATGTATATTGTCGCGCTCTATGCACCTGATACTTCTCAACCTAGTTTATTTATCCCAGAACTCGAATCACTTTTTCACTGCCTAAGGCTGGAGTTAGAAGAGAATTATTTCCTTATGGCCGGAGACTTAAACGCGAAACACCGAAATTGGGGAAATACTTCACCAAACTCCAGAGGGACCCAATTACTTAATTGGTGGGGTCTGCATCAAGTCGAATATAAACTCGAATTAAAAGCTACTGATAGTCCGTCGTTTCCTAGAAGCGGTTCCTATCTGGATCTCATGCTGTGCGACGTACGGTTAAAATTGACTGACGTGGACCGACAAACAATAAACTGTTTGCGCACAATTGTGTACGACAGTGACCATTACGGACTAAGTGCCGAAATACGAATTCCAAACGAAGGCGCGGAGTTGGAAGAGTTTGTCCAGATGTATCCCTACAATTATAGTAGGGTGCGTTGGCCACGGTTCACAAGAACTCTGATAAGGAAACTCTCTCTAAATGAGATACATCCACCGACCAACAGGAATCTGTCAAACGATGAGATTGACAGGTACCTGAAACACATGGACGTGACAATCAAACAAACAATGGACAGTACGATACCTCTGTACCAAGAAGCGGACAACTCCAACTTGTACCGAAACGCAACAATCGACGCACTGCGCCAACAGAAAAGTAGATTGTTGTCAAGACTTAAACTCCTGTACAGACGATTTACTGACACACAAAACGCCGAGATAAGGTCACTGAAGTCTTTGATTAAAAACCTCCAACAGCTAATCAAAGAAAATTACAGAGTTTCTATAAACTTGCATTGGAACAATAAAATTCGAGCTGTAAAAGCCAGCAACCCGAGTATGTTTCCGCAAATAAATAAAATATTTCGGAGGAAAAATCAAAACGATCTTCCGTGTCTTAAGATCCATCGAACGACGGTAAACGAACAAATACTTTTGACAGCGGGCATAGATCCAGTAAACGCAATAGCTGACAATGAATTCTTTGTGATCGAAGATCCTCAGGAGAAAGTTGAGGCTATAGGTGCTATTTTTCAGGAAGTGTATAAGGTAAATGAAACCATTTGCCCGAATCATGACCTGGAAAATCGCGTACTTGAGCACAATTTCAATCTTCGATATGAGATGGCACAATGGCGATCAGAGAACACCGGTTTTACCGAGTTCAATGACGATAACTTGGCAAATACTGTCAACGCCAGTGAAACGACAAATCCCATGTTTATATCAAAGGCTGATCTCGAAGGCATCTTCGAATCATTGAAGAAGAAAAAATCAATGGGAATCGACGGAATATCGAACATTGTGCTTCAACATCTTCCATCAGAAGCAATAAATATTTACACTATCCTCTTTAACAATGCGCTGAATAATGCATATTATCCAACACATTGGAAGACGGCGGTTGTGCAACCCATCCCTAAACGGGGCAAGGATATCTCCAATCCGGAAAATCTCCGGTCCATAAGTCTTCTCCCGAACATCAGTAAGGTTTTTGAGAAAGTGGTACATAGAGCCCTGCTTAATTTTGTTGAGGACAAAAATATTATTCCGGATAACCAATTCGGTTTCAAGGCGGGGCATGATTGCATACATGCCGCGTCTAAACTAGTATCTGATATCCAATGGAACAAAAGTAAGAAACAATGCACTGGTGCCTGCCTGGTCGACCTGGAAAAGGCTTTCGATACCGTATGGTTAGAAGGACTCTTTTACAAGTTGAGTAACCTTGGCATTAGCAAATCACTGTTGTACATGCTTGTAAATATGCTAGTCAATAGACAGTTCATTGTGAAAAATGGCAATGTAACTTCTAATGGGTTATTTAAATTAAAAAATGGTCTGCAACAGGGCGCTGTCATTTCGCCGATCCTCTTCAATATATTCACCAGTGACCTTGTAAGATCCCTTCCCCATGTCATAGCGTACGCAGACGACTTAATTGCGTACAGATCAGGTCCGAAGATCGAAGGCATTAGAAATCTCTTGCAGCGTGACTTCGATGAGATCCAGCGATTTTGCGACGACTGGAAATTAAAGATTAACTTTCGAAAATGCGAAACTATATTGTTTAGATCGCCGTTGTCTGGGGCCTCTAGGGATACCATCAAGAATTGGCGAAAGCTCTCAATTATGGGACCGCACGGGCAGCCATTGACGAGTCGAAGTGTAGTCCGATATCTTGGAATTTGGCTGGACCAGTATCTGTATTTCAACAAAAATATAGATGCAGCCCTTGCCAGAGCCAAAGTTGCATTTGCCCTAACAAAGAAACTGTTCTATAACCAGCAACTCGATGCTAGGGTAAAAATAATCTGCTACATGGCCCTCATCCGGCCTATGCTCGTCTATGGATGCCCCGTGTGGTTCAACGTGGGAGCAAGCTTAATGGAAAAGATTCGGTTGTTTGAAAGGCAATGTCTAAGGACTTGCTTACGCTTATACAGAACTCCAGAGTCTGAATACAGAAAATTCTATCCCAACGAGGTCCTATACAATAGGGCAGACATTATAAGAGTGGATAATTTTATTATAAAGCTGACACGAAATCACGTTGCAAGAGCAATGAACTCGGTCAACAATCTGATCTCCGGGGCTTTCTACCCAAATGACCTGTATCACGAAAGTGTGCGCCTTAACGGCTTTGTCCCCCCAGAGGCCTTCCTCTACCTAGACTCGATAGGTCTGATCCAGAATAGATTAGCGGTTCCGCTAATCTTCCACATTGCCCGAAGAGCTGTAGATAAGCGACTCAACTACGAACGAGACGTCGCCAACAGTTCCGCGGAGTGTCTTCGGTTCAGTAGGGCGGTTTCAGACCGCGATAGGATAGAAGTAGTCCGCCAGCACCGACAATTCTGGTGGATGACAGAGCGCAGGGAAGGAACTCTTTCGTCGCATCCTTCAATTGACGAGTAGCCCACAAGGGCAGAGTTGGCCGCCGTCTCTATGTTACATAAGTTTGTTTTTTTTTTGTTGTCGTAAGAGTAGTGGCTGACTCAATTAGGTTAAGGACCTTTACTTTAGTTAAGTTTAGTATAGTGTATGTGCAAGAAGGGGACATCCACATATACATATATTTTGTATATGTTGATATATGTGCGCATGTATTGCATGTACCGAGCATGACAATACAGGTGTGTGTGTTTCTGCCTGTCTTGCATATATACTTTAAGCTAGAAATAAGTTATTTAAGTATTTTAGGTAGATTTAAGTGATTATAGGTTATTTTAAGTTAATAATAATAGTTTTATATAAAAAAAAAACACATTTTTACTAAGTTTTTAAAACTTAATTTTCTTAGTCTATAGTTAGCATTGTTAAGGAACCAAAGAATATGTAAGTTTAAGTCGAAAGACATAGTCTAATAAGTAAGTTTAGCTTAGAGCGCCTGTAATTGGCCAGTAAGATAGATATAAACACCATATTATTTAAGCTAGTTTTAAGCTATTTTCCCTAGCAATTAAGTAATTCACATGTAATAGAGTTAATAAAATTTGCACTAAAAAAAAAAAAAAAAAAATCCATTGTCTCCTTATTTACTTAGAACGACGGAGATGCCTCATCTTCAATCGCAGTCGGCGAAAGCTTCAAAAAGACCACCTTGGGCGTATGTGATGATGTCAATAGTTAGTTTGTTAAGTAGTTTATCTTTTTATTTGGCACTGGTAGCCATTTTATCAATATATACAATTTTTTACAATATTTATAAATCTTACTCTTCACAAGAACATAAGTGGGCAATTATGATTGAATATCATCGCAATTATATAAAGCCTTTGATTAATATTTGGCCAGCATAGTGCATTTAACATAAGACTTGAAATCTGTGTTTTTGGTTTTGAGGTACAACGAATAAGACACTCCCACAATACTCGAAATAGGGTTTGATTATTACATTATACACTTTAACAGCACAGTTTAATGACAAGTTTTTTCTTATTCTACTTAACACACCGATTTTTTTTTGTAATCTTTTTACATATATAATCAATGTGTACATTAGCGTTTGTTTATTGTCCAGCACAATGCCAAGATATTTAACACTTTCAACTTGTTCAATTTCAACATTATCAACCACGACAGGTAGGAGTGTTTGAGACAAAGAATTAAGGAACATACATTTAGTCTTTTCGGTGTTTAATATAAGCTGATTCATTTTTAACCAATTACTTATTGATTTTAGGTCACTATTAATTTTAAAAACACAATATTGTACGTCTTTACCACGAATATACAAAAGTCCATCATCAGCAAAAAGAATTAATTTCGAGTACTGTACAATTTTTATGATATCATTCACATAGATATAAGAAATAGAATTACACCAAGTATATTCCCTTGCGGTAGTCCAATTTTTGTATCAATCGCGGATGACACGTTTTCATTAACTTTAGTCTGTTGTGTTCTTCCGGAAAGAAATGTCTTGAACCAATTTAATTCAGATAATTTGACACCATAATTAAACAATTTATTTAACAAAATGTCGTGAATTACCGTTTCAAACGCGCGTTTAAGGTCTAAAAAAACAGCAAAAATAACATTTTTACTGTCGATATTTTCTTTGCAGTCACCGAAAACATAGTTAATGCACGTTTCATAAGAATTGTTTGCTCTGAAACCTGATTGATGGGTTGTCAGAATATTTTGATTTTCAAGATGTTCTTGTAATTGGATTTGGACAATTTTTTCTAAGATTTTTTTCGTAAATCGGCATCATATTTATTGGATGGTATTCTTTACATGTTTTAGCAACACACACTTTTTTTACCGGGACAATAAGTGATTCTTTCCACGACTCTGGAAATATACCTGCGGACAACGAAACATTGATGATACGCACAAGAACAGGACCAATCACATCTATGGAGTCTTTTAACATACTGACATTAAGAAAGTTAAAATCGTTTTTCTTATTAAGAAGGTTTATTGCACTTACGATATCCTGGACATTGATAACACGAAACTGAAATTCTATATTACACTCTTCGATTATATTCAAGTATTCTGAAAATATCACAGATTGGTTTAGCTCTTGTATGCTTTGCACAAAGGATTTATTGAATTCTTCACATAATATTGCATATATCATTTGTATTGATTGTCTGCATATCGCAAAAGTTGGCCCGACTTGAAAAGGAAAGGAAGTTTGAGGTTACAGTTCCAATGAAATTTATTCAATATTGCCCAAGGAACAAAAAGGCCTTCCCAAATATATATATTACAAAAAAAAAGTTACTGGTTATCCCTTTTTAAATTCCAAATAAAATAAAAAACGTAAAAATATCCTTGCTAAACTGAACTCAACCTCTAACACTGTTTAGCTCATCTGCAATTCTACGACCTCCTCTTTCTTGGCTCAAACCCAACAACTCGTTCTCCACAAGTACAACTGTATGCATACATCCTTGAAAACTTAACACAAATTTGTCTCGTCCTCCGAATTTTAGTGTTTTTTTTTTCTTTTTTTCTCTCTTCTTGTCGAATCCTTGTCACGTAGGCATGTCGTATACTTTGGTACCAGCTGTACTGCCTACTGCCATCTGAAGTGCAAGGTGCAATTCATTGTTCCTCGACGAAACTTTATTGTCCCATTTTCATCCAATGCCAAAGGCAAGTATAAACGACTTAAAAATTTCATGAGTTTCACGAGGTCGAGGTTTGGAATTGAGGACGAAATACGAATACATGTCTTCCTTGCCCGTGAAAAAGAAAATAATTCATGGCATTGGGAAAAATAATAAGAAGTCCTGTCTTTTCAGTTTGGTCCTGCAAAGCTTAGGGATTTCACAAAAAGCCACTCTCTGATTGAGGATAAAGCCCGCTTCTCTCTTTTCAGTACGAGTATTTTTATTTTAAATGAAAGGATTACAAGTTTATAATTAGTAGGACTAAGTTGAAGGTCAAAAGCAACATCTGCCTGCCATTTGTGTTGTGCTTAGCATGTAAATAGACTTTTTATGCCTGAGTGCATGTTTTTTTTCTATTTTCCCTTTTCAAACTAAAAATAAGTTCCACCCTAGAAAGAATGGAAAATAACATTTTAGAGAAAACATTTAAGGGGGAAAAATGAAAATGAATTCCTTTTGAATGATTCCACTAGCATGCGTTCACAATGCACATTAATTTGCTCCTCTTGAAATGCAAGCAAGCAAACATTAAAAATGAAATATCCTTTGCAGGATATGTTGAAGAAGGAAAATGGATGTGGGACCGACCGCCTTGTATAGAGTCACATTCATCGTTAAAAGACCTCGTAAAACAAAATAAGGACATTTTTCATAGTGGAAAACTACCATTTTTGTTTTGTGTGTATCTAGGGATGTCCTTATCGAAATTGATTCCCATTTGAGGAACAAACGGCTTGGTCACACGCATCTCTAATAAAAAAAAACAAACACAGGTGTTGAATTGTTAAATATTCGACGCTGTTAAGTAAATAAGAGGATTGGTCGGGTCAAAGCTTTTATAATTATTTAGTTTTTGCCTCCGTCCCATCACATGACTAATGAGAAACACTTGTGTCCCATAATTGCTGGTGGCTTGATGCAATCCATTGCCTCATTTAGGAACCTCTCGTTTTTTGATTTGGTTTATAATTTATTGTGCGCAATTTATTTGGATGGAAGGACGACCATGTGGTTGAAAAATTACATGGCATTTCTGTGGTAATTAAAAATTGAAATTAATGTTAGGACACTTTTTGTGGTCACCGGGGAGGGGGGCGGGTGGTTTCAAGTTGGATCTTCTTCGTCCATCAGGATAATTGTGACCGTGGGCGAGTATTTAAGTGTTTTATGGGTTTGAAATGGAATTTCGTTAAGATACCAGCTGGGAAAAATGTTTGAAATTTTATTCCTTCCATGTGGGTTTTAGAAAAATAAATTTAGTTTGTTATTTATTACTTTTCTGGTTAATTAAAACAGATTTCTGTTTCTAGGATGCAGCTGACGACTGCTGACTAAACAATCACAAATTCGTAAGTTTGCTTTTGTTATTTTGTGCATTAATAAAATTTTGTTTTTTTTTCTTCAACGCGATAAGATCTTTTAAAGATTTTTGTTAAGGTATCAGCTGCGTGTTTTTAATAAAACAGCTCAAATAAAAGTTTGACGATTTTATTCAATGAGGCCGTTTTTGACATTTAACTAACTTAACTGGGTTTGGTTGGTTCCCCAAAATCATTTTTTTTTCAATTTTTCAATTCAAAGCATTTTTCTTTAATTCATTGATTTTCCTTACATGCTAGACAAAAACGCTTAAAGCTAGCTTAATAAACTTAACTATTAATGTATAAAATAACTTACTGGCCCTCTTCCGGCGCTCTAAGCTAAACCTAATAAATTAAAAATATGCCTTTCGACTTAATAACGGGTCCTCCAAATAACTTTTTTTTTTTCTTAAAATGCTATAAAAAAAACTGCTGAATATTTTCTCAAATTTCTTTTTTTATTTGAAAATACAATCCTTCCGGTTAATAATGATAAATAATTTCATTCAAATGGCTGCCTCGGCTGGCCATGCAGTAGCCTACACGATCGGTCCAATTTTTAAGCAATGGCTTCACGAGTATTGTCCTTTAAAGCGTCAATTGTCTCTGGCTTGTCGGCGTAACACTTATCTTTGAGGGCACCCCACAAATAATAGTCCAACGGTGTCAAATCGCAGCTCCGAGGTGGCCGAACGACATCAGCTCTGCGGCTGATAATGCGATCTTCAATAACAGGGTGCAAAACATCGAGTGTAGTTTCGGCTGTGTTTGCGCGTAGCGCCGTCCTGTTGAAACCAAATGTTGCCAATATCCTCCTCTTCAATTTTTGTGAAAAAAAAATTCGTTCGTCATGGCCCGATAACGATCGCCATTGACTGTAACGGCCACTCCTTGCTCATTTTCGAAGAAAAATTGCTCAATTATGCCTCTGGACCGAAATCCGCACCAAACAGTGACTCGTTTTTGGGTGCATCGGCTTTTCAATGTATGCGTGCGGGTGCCCCAAATGCGACAATTTTGCTTGTTTACATACCCACCAAGATCAAAATGAGCTTCATCTGAAACGATGATTTTTTTTGCCAAAATCGGCATCTTCTGTAAGTCGATCGCAGGCCCACTTAGCGAAGCGAAAATGCATTTGATGGTCAGTTGGCTTCAACTCCTGAACCAATTGGTTTATCGATGAGGATGCCAGTTTCTTTCACTTTTTTCACAAGATAACGAACATACGGAGCTGACGGTGCTTCTCTTCTTCCAAAATACGTACGCAATTTTCGCACACATTCTGCAACATTAGCATGATTTTCAAAGTAATGTCGCAATATTTCCCAGCGTATATACAACCATATTCGTTCAGCGGAAGGATAAAACTAATTATCTGTCAAATCAGACATGAGCTAAGTGTTACCATTCACGAAATAAGCACTAGTTGAAAAAAAAACGTTAGATGGCGGACCCTTTACTAATTTTGGATTTAATTTTTAACAATTAAATAATAAGAAAACTAAGAAAAAATATTAATTATTAACAAAAAATTAATAAATGGACTTTTTTTATGTTTTTTTAACACTAGACCTAAATACTATACTACCAACTGATCTTAAATATAAAATCTTAACCTACCTACTTAACTACTTACACTACTTTAAACATATGTAAGCCAGCCAAGGCTAACAGGACATGCTTTCCAATTTGCCTTAATGGCAATCAAGTTGAATGCAACAAAAACGACAGAGTTTTACTCACCGTTCAGCCACCAATAGTGTCGGTATTGCCTTTCGACATCCATTCTGTAGCGGTCTGATACCGCCATACTAAACCGAAGAGTCTCCGGTGAGCTACTTGCGACGTCTTGTTCGTA
Source organism: Orthonevra nobilis (assembly GCA_963555765.1). NCBI lineage: Eukaryota > Metazoa > Arthropoda > Insecta > Diptera > Syrphidae > Orthonevra > Orthonevra nobilis. The sequence goes on along the minus strand of OY743225.1, from coordinate 125,778,003 downwards.
GTTGACTCGCCCGTCCACAGATTTTCGACCCACTTGGAAGATTAGCGGCACCGCCAATCTATTCTGCACCAGACTTTTTCTATCTAAATAAAGAAACGCTTCAGGGGGAATAAGGCTGTTAAGGCGTACTGTATCGTGGTGCATATCATTGGGGTAAAAAGCCCCGGAGATCAAGTTGCTTTTTGAAGTCATTGCTCTTGTAATGTGACTTCGAATAAGTTTAATTAGGAAGCTATCCACTCTGATCAGACAAGCCCTAAGGCATCGTCTCTCGAAAACCCGAATCTTTTTCATTAAGCTTGTTACGACACCCATAGGCAAGAACAGGCCGAATGAGGGCCGTATTGAAGATCACCTTTACCTTGGCATCGAGTTGACTGCTGTGAAACAGTCTCTTTGTCAAGACAAAGGCCGCTTTGGCTCTGAAGAGAGCAGTATCTATATGTTTGTGAAAATATAGATACTGATCCAGCCAGATCCCAAGGTATCTAACAACACTTCGACTCGCCAGTGGCAGCCCGTTTTGTCTTACGATAGAGAACATTTTCCACTTCTTTTTAGTATTTCTAGAGGCTCTAGACAACGGAGTCCTGAACAGAATGGTCTCGCACTTTTGAAGATTGATCTTCAACTTTCAATCATTGCAATATCTCTGAATCTTTTCGAAGTCACGTTGCAAAAGACTTAAGATGACTTCGATCTTCGGATTTGACCTGTACGCGATGTTCCCAAAATCATTTGACTCTGTGTATGTATATCTAAGTTTCATGGTTAAGGTTTTAGAGTACTTAATTTCCCGCCATCCAGCTTAGTCAACTTCAAACTCAAAGACTCATCTCATATATTCAAAAATTGCCAAACAAAAAACATCTTTGCTGGATTTGTCGCCCAAGAACTCAGGATATCCTCACGAAAAGATTCATCCAGCAACCTGAACTGCCAACAAATTTGATCACGTGCTGATTTACGCAAGGCGCTCGTCATTCATTCTGGATGTGTTTATGTCAACCTTGATCAGTTTGTCGTTGCAGCTCGATTAAGAGTCTTCTGATCCAATGCTAAGAAGGTTTCAGCAAGACAACACTTAGCCGGAGGCACCTTACGCTAAGAGTACTTACAGAAGAGGTAGGTAGCAAATGAAGGGCAATGAGACGATGTAAAGAAATTCTCGGGCAGCTCTAAATACGAAAATAAGTTCTACAACACACAAAAAAAAACCCCGAAGCCTTTCTGCGACATCCTGTCTAACAATTATTTTGAATGAAATCTTGTCACCGATCCGCACGAAATTTTGGATTTCTTCGGGCAGCATTTCCAGCAGCTGCTTACAAAAAATGGACAGAAGGAAGCGATAAGGTATCAACTTCATAGACCTCTAAACCTCACCATTCATCCCACCCACTCAACTATACAAAGCGATGACTGAGTTCGGACTCTGGGGAAAACTGATCCGGTTTTGTTCCACAATTGTCGAAGATGTAGCTGGACTAAGTACCTCTGAATTAGTCCAAATTTACACCCGAATTCGGCAAGGAGATTCACCATCAAACGACTGCTTCAACCTCATTCCGCAACAGGTTTTGCTGGGGAGGAGATGACAACATGAAAGGTACATTTTTTTTTCAAGTCTGTCCAACTATTGAAGTACGAAGAAGAAACTGTCATCAATGCTGCCGCCCAAAGCTGCTGACAAGAAATCATGCCACGTGACAACATCTTCAACTTAATATCTCGATCAAGCAAAGGAGTTTATATTATATCAATTCAAAGGATAACATGATGTAGAACCAATTAAGATTCAGCTTGGGCAATCGATGCCACTTCAGTTTGTCCAAACAACTAGGATTGAAATTCTTAGCTCGAAGGACCAAAATCAGTTCATCTTTTAGAGCTGAATGTTGGACAATAAAAAAGACAGCAGAACAGGTTTTGGGGTTTTTCGAAAAAAGGTTCCTCATTCCAGATGATTGACAATCAATCGCTTGAGATGAGGACGTAAAAAATGACAAATGGCTTCAAGGATTCGAACTCGGGACTTAAAAGTCCGACACCCTAAGCGCTGAGCTCAAAAAGCATGTTCTCTTTATTTTATGTTATCACAATCAATTCTATTTTGGAGAAGATGGGACTGTGCTGTTATAATATGAATGTGAATGTGAATTTTTTGCAAATGCCGTCAAATGTCAATGAGCTTTGACATTTTTACTGCAGACAGTTGTTGACAATAAGCAATGCACCGAAACTCACCTAAAGAACGTAGAATTATTGTTTCTACTTATTTGTTCGATTTCCGTTCCCCTGTCATGACGCAGCGTTAAATAGTTTTAGGAAAACGAATCTTGTTAAATGATCCACTAGAGCTGTCAACAACATAGGAATATTTCTGATTCGGTGGAGAAATTTGCTGATGTGACCAATGATGTCAACGAAAGTCCACAAACACAAAATTTGGTACCAGCAAACGTTCTTTACATCAAATTTTGGTTAAAGCCATGATGATTTTCCATTATAAAGTGACCAAGTGAGACCTATTTGGCCGTCATGTGACTGGAATTCCAAGTTCACGTCATTGTCCCCTTGCAAAGGCAGAGGTTTGCATTTGTTTGTATATCAAATCATGACGAATAAAATACTGCGAATCGAGCGAATACAAATAAGTGAATAACAAATTCTCCATTTTTGTTTTTTACTCCACCCAAGACGCAATCGAAAACAAAATATATCAGAGCTTCAAACCACTTTCCAACCACAAAGCTTGAAAGTTATTAAAAGTCAATTTTGGAGAAGAAACCACCAATTTGGAGCCAGATTTGGAGAAAATGCATTTCAAAAGCACACATTTTCATCTCTTCAAGAGAGGGTAATTTTTTCAAGTCCAGAGAGAAGCCAATTTTTTTTAATATTTATGAGTTTCATAAACTTTAGTCATCTTCCAAAGCATGATCGCAATTTGTCTTCATCATCGGTTCTTCGACCCAAGTTTCTCCTTGAGAGAGTCCTTCAGACGCATCCCATGGTTGATAAATTCAAAAATAAAGGCCATGTTGCCAATGTCTCGTAAACACTATCCCAGATTAGTTCAACTTTTGTGGCCGACTTTACTTTTTCCCCATTTAGCTAATGTCCTTCAAGAGCAAACAAAAAAAGATCATCCAATCAAGTATTAAACTCAATTTGGCTAATGAGACTTTAATAACATACTCGTTCAGCATTTTAGGCACTCGGCTAGTTTTTGATTTAATCGACTCTGTTTGTGCCACCACAACGAGCGACACAATTATTCTCCCTACTCGTATATCGCCTCTCAGCGGGACTCCTATTCGCCCCGAAATGAGTTATGCTCCAGGAAGTTGTTAATTTGTGGCACACAAAAATTTTGCAGAAATGATCGCAATCGAACATTCCATCGAGGCGAGATAAGAGATTAAAAGAAAAGGATAACTTTTCTTTGCATGCAATTCCTAACATTGTTAAGGACATTTTCGTCGTGTGTAATATGAGGCGCCATTCAAGGTCTACTAGCTGCACATCAAGGAGTGCAAGTGATTTGCGTGTCCTCTTGGCATTTCTCTGTGATGTTGTACGATGTGAAAATTAAGTGCATGCATGCATGCATGGCGAAGGAAAGAAGGTCCTTTTTTTGCCTCAGTCCACCACCCCGTTTGATAGTTCAATCGCTTCTAAACGGTGGATAGAGTCAAGTCAATGGGAGAGGGTTTTGCAATTTGTGCAAACTTTATGAACTGTTGCTGTTGGGTGAATCCTGAATTTGAAAGGACTTCAATAATTAAATATTCTGCAAAAGGGACACGATGGTTGCAGTGTAAGCTCCATCCAAAGGGCGCTCTGATGGTGGCAATAAAAGCATTTACTGCAGATATTAAGGGGTGGGCATAGCTCATAGTCGACGCCAATTATCGCCACCCTTTAATGAGTTTACCTAGGGGCTTCCGCTTCGTACCCTAACCCTATTCATCTTCCTACAGAGGACACACCGCAAATCTAATTACGCTTATTTGATTAGCAGTTGTGACGGCTAATGCATTTGAAGCGGTCTTTATGACAAATGATGATGATGCCACTGGCAATGTATGGTGTCCTGTTTGTAAGTCGTAATTAGAGTTACGAACCGTTTCACAGGAGATAATTCAACAAATGCATGTGCAGGGCTTTCGTCAAGTGCACGGGGACGTGTGGTGTGTCGACTTGGTTATGAGGCAAGTATTTAGTTGCACACGGTTTTAGAAAATAATCCCTTCTAATTGGCATATTTGTGTGTGGCGTCTGAAGGCTTCGTAGCTGTCGACTCAAGGTTAACTTAAAACGCATGAATTCATATGACGGATTGGCTATTAGTTGGCATAAGGCTTATAAAATATTCATAACTTGCTTTATGGCTTTTCTAAAGGCAGTCATGCGATGCTAGACTGGGTAGAATTTTAATTATAAAACTTTAACGAGCTCTTGCAAGTGAATTGCATATTGCAATCGATCCTAAGAATGCCTTGGAATTGGAGCGGGTCGCTCACAAGAGAAAGGAAATTCAAAAGACTAGCTGCATGTTTTTTTGGCATGGAAAGTTTTTTGCTCTCATGGGCGAGTTTTACACTTAAAAAACTCTAGAAAAATAATAAATTCTTGAATATTTTTATCGTTTCCAAGACAAGGATGCATAAACCTTTACACAGTAAATTTTTAAGGTGAAAATCCTATTGATAAATCTCAGATGCAGGGTGTGTTTATAAGAGTACTACATTTGTGTTGGCCCGGACACTTAGTTCTGCAAGGTTCATTTTTATGCCACATAAACTTTAACGTAGTGATAAGACCGGAAGCCAGCTAAGGATGGTGTATTGGAGAAAAAACTGATTGCTTTCAGCCGGACAGAAGCCAGTCACAAACTTCCACGGGGAGTCCTCGAATAATTATCGTAGCAACTGCTTAATGATGACATGGCAGACTCTGAGGGATTCCATGAACTCTTGTGCGGAACCTTCGGTATCTGTCGGAAGTACAAAGTCAGAATCATTCTTGTGGACTTCAATGGTAAAATTGGTAAGAAAAATATCTTTGTTGGAGTGGTCGGAAATTCCAGGTCAAACAAAATTAGCTCATAAAATGGTCCACACAGCAGCATGCATTTCCGGACTTTCGAGAAGCCAAACAAATCCACTTAATAGTGAAACAGACTGATTATGCAAAGGCTCATAGGGTCTGAAATCTCTGACTCTGACGGCTCTTTAGTAGCAGATATACTAAGAGCCCATCTGATCAATGCTTAGAAGGTACCAGCAGGCTCAACGTACTGGAAATAGTCAAAGCCCTCAAAGAGCACCTCAATTGAGCCATTGTCCTCCACAGACGCCAAATAAGAGGAAGAAGAAGAAGAAAGGAAGAGATAAGTCGTAAAAGAACACGACCACGCACCAATCTGAGGGATATCGTAGGTTCAGGGAACGAAAATTAGCACGATTTTCTTATAGTATTTACCTTTCTGCAGACTACAAAACAGGCACCAAGGCTCTCTGCTATTGTGCAGTTTCCTGGCTCCGCAAAAAAAGCCAACTTAAGCCACTGTAGAAGACGTTTGGCCACGTGTCCTGTGTCTGTTTAAAAGGTTGACTGTTCTGTTTTTTTTTTATCTTGGCTAGATCTTTCTAGTTACTTTAGAACTGCTGAGGCTCTTCCATCAAGAATTGCCAATAAGCTCGAAAAAACGTTCCCGGCCAGTCAAGTGGCTTCAAGGTACTAAGCGAAAAATTTGCATCCAACTTGTCTGAAGAGGTCAAAATCAATCAGCTCGAGACTGTAGTCAAATTCGTCCAAATCAACTGTGAGCCATTTTTTGGTTCGATGTTAAAACTCTGCTCAATATTTTTCAACGATTGCTGCTTTATTTAAATGAGTAAGCCTTTCGATTATTCCTTCCTTAATCGATCACTGCTTAATCAAGGACTGTATCACATTATCTGTGCTGGCTTAAGGTGAATTGAGCATTCTGCTCTTGACGTCTCCATAGCTCCTTGGCGCTTGAAGAGATGTTTAAATAGGCCAAAGTCGTATTATAAAATGTTTAAAGGCTGCTGGGTTTCCTCCAATCAAACTTTTTTAATTTACATTAACCATTGCACCATTTTCGACTCCGTCCAATTCAGAAATTTAACATTACCCGTTTATTAGTTACTTTTAGTTTTTAATGTCTTCGAGAATAACATGATCTTTGCCTTAAGTCTATTTTGTGTTCATACAGTGCATTCTGTTGTTCTCTGCAATCCTTTTTCGATTAAATGTGTCAGCTTCTCTAACAGCACAAAGGACCTCCATCCAAACGTTCGTACATCAAACTGATTCAATAACAAAATTTTTCTTCTGTTTAACTTGAAAAAAGTCTTGAAATGAAACTTAGCCGTTGAGGTTGACTGTTCGCTGCTGCAGCGCTCTTATGTTGCTGCTTATTTCATCCACCTCTTCGTCCCATTTCTCGGATTGCGTGGCCGTCAAAGAAGCGAAGCCGTCTCTAGCCATCTTCGGGAAGGAATAAACAAAGCTGTGTCTTTATTTATTTTTTTGTCTCATTGACTGCTCTCACAACAATAAATCTTCGGTTTCCTCCTGGCAGTATCTCAGCTGAATCGGCCCGGATTTTGTCTTCGACAAATTTTGATTGGATAGATGGTCTGATCTTGCTAACGCAGCTGGTTCATTTACGCTCCGACCTTATTTTGTTTTTTTTTTTTTTAAATAGTGCTCAAGTGCTCAAGGGACTTGAAGTACCCTTAAAGTGTTTTTTTACACAGCACGAGCAGAACTGGAAGGGAGAGAAAGGAGGTACCAGTGCACATTGGTTTTAAATTGTTGTAGGTTGCAGTGCAAAGGAAAAATAGAGCGAGGTAACGCATTCCATATGCGCATTGTGCGGCCAATAAAAGAATCTCCAAATTTTACAGTGCGTCCGAAAGTGGGCTTAAGGATAACTGATGAGCATTCGACGATATGCGGGTGTTGCTTGTGAATTGCTGAATTGCTGAAGGGGAATGCAATTAGCTATTTCGATGGAACATTGGTAGTAGAAATAACAAGACACGTTTCGACGGTGTTCCAGCGAGTGAATTGCTTTCGATATGTTGTCAATGTCTATGAGTTTTATCGCTCGTTTTTGAATTCTATCTAGGAAATGCAAGGTGGTCACCTGCCCAGATGTGAGCGTTGTACTCCATTTTAGGCCGATTTAAAGCCTTACAAATTGTGGCTAAATCAAGAGGGGTGAAATACTTCTTGCACCAGCTTTGAAAACATCGAATATGTGGTCATTCCAGCATAGGTTAGATTTGACGCACATACCGCGCATTTAAAGTTTTTCGGTTTCTTCGACGCAAGTGCCATTCATGGACAATGGCTGGGTGTTAGGGTTTCGCTTTAATGACTTAAGACAGCATTGTGTTTGGAAGCATTAAATACTACTCTATTAGCTTGTCTCCATTTGATTATGCTATCAAAATAAGAATTTAATGAGTAAAGCATACGTTGACGCTCGACGTCCACGTCCGAAGAGCAGGGGTGTGAATTATAAAACGCATGTGTAAAACTGAGGGTACTGTCATCTGCGAAGGAATATATTGGATTAGATGTGATAGATAAGAGATCGTTAATGAAAATTAAAAAGAGAGTCGGACACAATACTGAGCCTTGGGGAACACCAGCATTTATATGGTGAATTTCGGACTTGAAACTGCCCAATACAACTTGTATTGAACGCCTCGAAAGGTAGTTTCTAATCCATAGAAGAAGAGACTTACCAATCCAATGGATGCCAATCTCTGTCAAATGCATTTGAAATATCAAGTACAACCATCTTTGACTGGCCGAAATTATGTAAAAATTCCACTTCCACTTTTCAGAAGACAGGTCATCAAATCACCTGTGGACCTGTCTCTACGAAAATTATATTGCCGGTCATTAAGAATTTTTCGTGATTCAAGATATTTCATAAGCTGACGGTTGACCTTGAAAAGAAGGGACGTAAGTGCTATGGGTCTGTAATAGGAGGGAGAAAAAGGTTAACCTTTTTATGGACAGGCTTGACAAATGCAGTTTTCCATCTACTCGGGAAGAAACCAGAAGAGTAGGACACATGAAAAAGCTTACGCAATGCTTTTGCCAGCGCGGAAGAACACCTCTTCAGAATTATTGGTGAAATACCATCTGGACCAGCGGATTTGTGTGTGTCTAGATCTTTCAGTACTCTTGCGACTGTGCGAGTGCGAAAATATATTTGTCCCATAGAATGTTCAATGCTCTCGAGCACAGATGGTGGTAAAGCGAAATCTGGAAGTCGAGAACTGGCCGTGAATTGTGCAAAAAGCAGATTGGCTTTGTCGAGATTATTAACAATAGGAAAGTCATTTGAAATGAATGTCGGAGTCGTTGACGAAGTAGAGTTCTAAATATTTTTGACGAAGGACCAAAATTGTTTATACCACTGGGACAACGTAGTATTCTTTGCCTTTATTAAAGTCTATGGGTTGAGCAGAGCCTTCATCCATGTCAATTCACTAACTGATTTACACTCACACGAAGCGCGACGCAGACTTCCAAATGGGAAGTTAAAACAAACGTTTTTGATAATACTGAATTCAGAGCAATCACTTTAATCAACTTTATTCAATTCTTCTTGCCTTTGATTAGATTTAATAAATCAATTTAACTCCTTCAACTTGAAATTGAAATTTTTTTAATTTCAAATTGATACAAATCCCATCCCACGACACCTACAGTGGCTCCCGCGACTAATCGGACAGTGAAACGACAAACATTCTATCTAGCAGGATTTTAACAATTTATGTATACCTATAATATGAAGAGGTAATATTTTTAAGTTGAAAATTCTTTCACCAAAAACTTACAATGGACCTTCAGAATGAACATCGGCTGTGAATTATCTCATTTAAATAAAATGTCTTTCATGGAGACCAATTATGTAACAAAAAAAAGGTCGGGTGAATGCGTATTTTCGAATGCTGCCTAAACCAAAATTTATATTTTACTGCCTTTTATTAAAATGTTTTAGAAATCAAAAAGTTCTACAAAAAAGCCCGCGACGACACATATTTATCTGTAAAGGTTTTCTCACAATTTTCTAAAGAGTAAAAGTTTGGAAGTTGGTTAATGTGTATCTAGGAGGTAAACTTCGAAATACTCATCCGATTTCAAAAGTACTTGCAATGGACCTTCGGAATAGGCTATAAATTGTCCCATTTTAATAAAAGGATCTTTCGTGGCGGTTAATTTGTGCGATCGCTGTCGGTACGGTAAGAGATCTTTACTTGCTTTCTTAAGAAAAGTTTTAGATCTGGAAGGCTTCTTTAAAAAATCAGCGATCTCTAAATGTTACGGTTAATACAGAAATTGTAAAAATGCTGCTAAAACAATTATTTTAAACTTAATTTCAATCTGTCAGGGTGATTATAAGAAGGCAGGAAATTTTGTAACATTTGTTGAGCATCAGTTCGCTTTGGCGATAAGTAAACATTTTTGAGTCCTAAAACATTTCAACGAACACGAAACTCACGCGGATGAAGTTACAGTTTTTTCATTGTAAAATACAAAAAAATATAATATAAAAATTCAAATTTAAACTATTCCTCCTCCCGCTTGGAATTTAATATCTTGTGGCGTATCCTGTCAACTGAAGTAACAAATTTTGAGCAAACTTCATTCGTTATTTTTTGTTATTCTTCTTGAAAGCCCTCTCTTAAGTGTTGGATGTTGTTTAAGCTGTGAGTTCAATGATCTTCAAATCTGGGGACTGCATACATTTTCAGAACCTTAAGGCATCCGACATTGTTGAAGTCCTTCTAAATTTCTTGTAGAAAATGGTTATCAAACATATTTCTCTTCAGTGTCCGATTATTTGCGGGAGCCACCGTACATATTTCACTTGCTTACGTTTCACCAAACAACCAGCGACACAAGCATTACTCGAGCACAAAAGCCCTCGAACAATGCGAAAACAATTCCAAGGACAAAAACTTCAATGGAATCCCGATTCCGATTAGATACTCGTATAATTGAGAAACCATATCTAATCGATTATCCTTTCAAAAGAGTACCTATTTACATCCACTCTCTCTCTCTGCCGTCAGGTTATGGTATGATACTTCGTCTCGCTGATTGCGTTCAACCAAGAATAAATCATTTCTGGTCCTTAAGGTACAACAGCTCATCTGCAGAGCTGGGACGGTCCTCAATTAATCATCTCGAATTGGGTCGATAGACAGTCTCTTAGCCTCGTATCTAATTAAACACTTGATCACATAATTCACAGAAAATTCAATTAAAACGACGGTAGACGCCAAAGTAATACCACCACCACGACGAGGACACACTTACACTCATACGAAAGCAAATAGGACAAAAATAAAAATAGTAAAAATTCTATTAACAAAGTATCTGTGGCGCTCACTGTACCATTATTGTTATTGTCAAGTTTATTCGAACGGAAAATTGCAATCTTCAACGTGAGAAAAGCAAACTCGAGGGGACACGCGATGGAAACATTGTTTACAACAAGGATAACATCCAACACACGTACACACACACAGTGCGGAACCATGTTTAATAATTAATTTATAGAAAACGATGATCGATGGCACACATCAACACACGTTTTGATTATGAGAACACCTCGCCATCAGTTATCATATTACCACCAGCCTGTCGGCTTTTGAACGCCCGTCGGCCCCTCGCACCTCAAAGGATACACACAGAAAAGTAACATGGGTGTGTTTGTTTGCCGAACTACTTTGGCTTTGTTTAGTTTAGTTGTTCCTGTTCACGTGCGCCAGGTGATAGCACCGCACAAACCGCAACGATGACGGTTGTGTCGCCATTGGTCCTCGCCGTGAACGGATGACCAAGATTAAGGACACTCGTTCGGTCCATTATTAGACGAACAGGTAGTTTGTTCGATTAGATGATAAATTCGTTATTTGCACCTACGTATGTACATGCGACTGTGGTATGGGGGAACGATGAATCCTTGAACCCTTATTGAGTTCCATCGAACAATGGCGAGCATTAGTTTTGAATTAAAAATAAAACAGGCGAAAAAAAAGGTGAGGATATCGGATATCTGTATCCTGGTCTATTAACATGTGTCAGTTTTGTGCAAACAAATACCGGAATCGGGATAGCATGGCTTATCCATTTGGGACATTTAATTTCCTGTCCCTTAAGTTTTATAATCGAAAGGTTTTCAAGCGTAGCTATTGTGTAAAATATTCAAGGAACTCCATTATCCCTAAACGAGTTCCTTGGAAGTGATTGCAGATTTAACTAGTTAATTGGATATCTTTAAAGTTTGGGTCACAGAACTGAAAAAAGTTTTACAGTCCTTTCGAATTTTAAAATAGGAAAAGTTTGCGAAAGAAACTCATCAATAAAAAGTGCGTCATTCATATAGCCATAGTATTAAGCTTAGGTGTCGCTTGCAGGGCATGTTCATGTGTACCTCTTGAAAATAAGGCGTTTCCTTTCAAGAAAGCTTCAAAATATTGTCGGAAACAGGTTTTCTTCTTCATAGAGCTGGACATACTTGATGAGCTACATCGATGGTGCCTCAATCAATTGTGCACCTTGTGTCTGGTCAATACTTTCCTATTGATTGCTTCGTCGGTACTTCACCGAACGAGAGGTGTTCACATGCCCGCGATGTCTGCCATCCTCATAATTTCGAAAACGAATGCTTGTGCATTCTTTCTTTTCTTTTTTCTTGCAAGTTTGGATCCTAAGCAAACGGTCTTTTCCACCCTTCACACTTCTGAACCTTAAGATTGGGTTTCGAAGGCATTCTTTGCTGTGTGCCAACATTGTGCAGTTTGAATAGTTTTGCATTCGTCCTCCTCACAGACAGGACCATATATCAGATGGAACATTTTTCTTTCTTAGGACCCTAGGACCGGCGTTGCAGTCTTTGTCGAGCCACCGCCAATGTTAAAGTTGACGATTCTGATGCTTTGCCCAAAATGTTAGACATATCGATTTTGGGCCGACAGAATGTGTTGGAAGAACCGTTCTGTACTCTTCTTCAATCCCCTTGAAAGCTTTAATGAAGGAACGTTGAGTACGAACAATGATGTCAATGTCGTCCTTGTATTCCGAAAGGCAGAAATATTTGTGCCGGCCGCAGTAGCAACTCAAGTCTAAGGTTGAAGATATCACATGACAGTGCATCTTGAGACGATGAATACTGTCATTTGCGGTTTTGAAGTTATTGAATCGTTGGTAAGTACGGATTTCAAATCCTTTGGCCTTTTTCAGGCCGGGGTGCATTGTGGACTTGTTTTTCTATTAAAGATTTACAGGGCCTGAGGCACGTGTGTTGCAAAAAGGCTTTAGACGTTAAAGCAATATACTGCATAGGATTTTGCAAGCGATGCTAAGCATAAATATGCCTCGACACTGTTTACAAGACAAAGGATCGGCTTCTTCGTTAGCTGAGTAGGCTGAATTGACTGAAGTTTGGTTCTTTACAGACCGGTTCACTCTGTCTTGGTCGTTATAGTTTATAAGTTGCTTGAAGTAGTAGTAGTAGAGTAAGACCTTTTTTTTGTTCCTGGACTCTTCCTAGACTACGTTGGCTCTTTTCTTTTTTGCCGGTAAATTTTTCGCTTCACCACGTCTAAGTCTTTACTCTTTCCTTGCTATTCGAGCGTCGCCTTTTGTGCTTTATCTGTTGCCTTCTTTTTCTTCATGTACTCATCATCACACCATTTACTTCTTACTACTTTTGTTATACCATTTACTTCTTACTCCTTTTGCCGTTTGTAGTAAGTAAGAGCCCCTTTCGGAGTTTTTCGCTCAGATGCTTCCTGAAGGCTCTTGTAGTTTCCTGTGTGCTGAGACGTTCAGCGTTGAACCTCCAGAGAGTTGCTTTCTAAAATTGGACACCCCGATTATAATTAAGCAGCTTCTAAAAAGTTGTCAGAGTTGAATCTACTGCACTTGGTCGATTTGGTTAACACTTCAACAGTCTGGGAATAGTTTGGTTTCTGTGCTGTCGCAAAGGCTAATATTTGGAAATTTTAAGCTGTTTCGAAATGTACTTTCCGAAAACACCGCTAAAGATATTCACTTTGCCGAACTTGGAAAACGGTCCGGCAAAGAGTTCTCATCCGTTTTGAGCTCTACCATGCCATTAGGGGAGTGGAATTCTCCAACCCACACGGAAGTGTTCATTTAAAAAAAACATTTCTTAAGCTTATTATGATATCATTATTTTGGTATTTTTTTTTTTAATTTCCAAATGTTCAAAAATGAAACTTTTTTCCACAGAGAATTTTTGACGAAGAAAACTTAAATTTTATTTTCTTTGTTTTGATTTTTCGACGCGTATTCTTGTTACCGCTTTGTTTGAATAGCTTGCTCATGCAGAGAGAATGGAAAGCAATTTTGCGCAATAGAAGACGCCCGCGACTCAGGTGGCGCACTAATGTTGAAGGCCCCGTCAACCAACCTGGCGTGCAAAGGGTTTAGACCTTGTCCCACCCAGGACTGTAGCGCCACTTTAATTAAAGATTGGTTTTAATTACTAAACCTATGAGAGTTTTTTTTTTTTTTAAAATGCCGTAGGTAACTGGTTGAGCAAAACTTTTTAGGCAGTTCATCTTGAAGTTATTAAACATTAGTTTACTCGTTCTAACCTAATACTGCATATGGTATTAAGGGATGAATTGAAAGCCTGTGTAGTGGCTCGAAAATCAGATGGTTTTTCGACTTCGATTCCTCAGTGGATGATGTTTGAAGAAAAACGAAGAATTCCCTATAGAATTTTTTTATTCGCTTAATTCGTAGTATTATTTTCGTTACATCAATTTTGTATGGTTTCGCAAGATTAAGCATCATAAAAATTTGCTGTCAGTGTTTTGCCTATACGGAAAATCGAAATTTTAGATCATCTACATGGACGATTATTTTTACGATGTGAACTTGGAACTCCAGTATGAGACTAATAAAATTTTTCTAGCCGCTCAAATAATTGTGCAAACTACAGCTATCGGTGGCTAATGAGGTGTTACTTTTTTTTACACAGAAGATTGCAAAGTATTCTGAAAAATCAACTCCAAAACAGGTTCAAGTTTTGCGGTTTAGTTACGATTCTTTTGAGTGTCTCTTGATGTAAAAGTTTTTAATTTCTTATCAAAATAAATAAATATAATTTTTTCTTCTTGTTTTCAGATGCAAACGACAATTCAATCAATCCAACAAAAGCGCAATGTGCAGGGGATAGCAAAACATATTGCTAAATTATTCTTAACACAAATCTGATTCCCTTTCCTTGTGTCACTCAAAAAAAAAAAAAAACACAACCTTCTTTCTATCAAAGCTTATACACTTCAAAATACAAAAAAAAAAAATCCTATCTAAATACTTGATTAGCAAACAGAAAAAATAATTTGAGGCCTTAGAAAAGATTGCAGTAGACGCACATAAAAATATAAATAAAAAACTAAACTTGTTGTTTAAGAATAAAATTTTTAAATTCAAAAAGATCATATAATATATAATCTCAAATCTTCCAGTAGAATTTAAAAAATAAAATACTTAAAAAATTTTGTTATTGTCAAACTTTTAAAGAAAAAAGGACGAACTTTTTGAATGCAAATTTCTTAGCAACAATTTCACTTCCTAATACTTATAGCATTTCCTTCGTTCTGTCTCTCTCTCTCTCTCTCACTCTATCAAATCGTGTTGTGAAATTTCTTGAGACAAACGAGTATTTTCAAAAAAAAAATATCGAGCTTTGAACAGACACATACAAAATTTTGAAAAAAAACAATCAATCACTCGGCTAAACCAAATTTGGACTTGAAAAATAAACACACACACACACATACATAACAACCAATTTGTATCCTCGACCTGCAATAAGGATAAATCAACGCGATTACGAAAAGTACGCGCCGAAGGACCTTATAATCTCAACCTTGCACCTTGAGAAAGCAATTCCCCCAAAACCCGCCCCCCGTCCACACCTAAAACACTCCAATTCGATATCAGTTTGTTTGTGTGTTCGATTTTGGCTTGAGTCCAGGTTGCGGCACAGACAGTTTGGCACTCGCGCGCATTGTCCTTCCTGTATTGTTGGCAAAGGATACATCCGTCTACGAATGTGCATGGCTATACAATGGTGGAGCTTCTCAATTAAGGACGGACGACGGAGTGCAAAAAAATAAATAACAAAAGCGTCATGACCGGATGTAAGGTGAGTGTTGGGACAGGACATGCCTGCCAGTCAGGTTCACCCAACGCATATCAGCATAACGATCTGATTTTGTGCTAATTTTTTTAAAATTCACCAAAACAAAAGGAGTTACGATGCAGGGTATGAGTTACCTGCAGGACGACTCAAAACTGGAGGCTTTAACGGAAGCGGCATTAATATGCATCCTAGGCATAGCAATAATATTTTCAAATTTACTAATTATAGCCACGTATATTAATTTTAAGGGTAAGTTCTCTCACAAACACCCTGTGTTGGGTTTGTTTGTTTTTTGTTTAATTATTAATTTTGATTGTGTTATTCATTTTAAGGTCCCACAGAAGTCATCAATTATTATCTACTGTCATTGGCCGTAGCGGATTTACTATGCGGCCTGATGATAGTGCCGTTCTCAGTGTATCCAGCACTGTTGGGCGAATGGATGTACGGCGACATTTTGTGCCGATTCACCGGATATCTAGAAGTGACCCTCTGGGCGGTGTCAGTATATACGTTTATGTGGATATCGGTCGATAGATATTTAGCTGTAAGAAAACCTCTCCGATATGAGACGGTGCAAACGAAAACAAGGTGAGTTGTTGCAGTCCTCCATTCGATGGAGTCGAGGATAAAGGTGATAACTAGGAAACAAGACAAATTGGCTTTAACTTGGTATGAATGATATAATAATTAATTCAAGGAAACAGACGCAGTTACGGTTTGCTTGTTTAAGAAATTTTTAATACGAAATTAAATAATAAATTGGGCCTTATGATGAGTCGTTTATTTTTACAGGAGATAATTTTTTCTCTTTTATGTTTTCATCCGTGTAAGGGTTCTGTACCCGAAGGGTTCCAACGCGTCTATTTGTTATAGGGCTTTTTCATCTGAGCGGTTATTGAAAATTACACTTCAAAAGAGTACAATGAATCGGTTGTTGGACGGCATGTATTTCAACTAGCCCATCTTGCTGGGACCATAGCTTGTCCAAGTCTAACTCGTTAACTTCGGGCCATAAACAATCGGCCATCATGCTCCATTTACTGAAATATTTCTTTTCTTGTCGTCTTGGCTGCAAAATGTGTCGAGAGTCCCACCAGTCCAAAAACCACACCAAACACTCACACGCTCAGGATGCAAAGGCTTGTTTTTGGATTTTTTGACTCCAAAATACGGCAATTTTGTTGGCCGCCCCAACTGAAGAAATGAGTTTTTGAACAAAATTGTCATCGATTTTGAAGTGCCCGAAAGACTTAAAAGAAAAGGGGAAACGAAACATTCCTGAGGCGGGGGGGGGGGGCTATGCGACTGATGTGCAGTTGCTGAGGGAATTTATCGGGTTAAGAGCTTTAGTGATCATTTTCATCATTGAGCAGAAAGGACAAGCTCAAGAGTATGATCGAAAAATCAATCTTCACTTTGTTCTTCGAAAATTCATTACTGACTTTCTGTCAGTATCGAAATAACATATGATTTCTAAAAATAAATCAACAGATCATCCACTCTACACAAATACTTTTGTCAGCCTTAAAACTGACGACTTTGAAATGATGGGACTTGAAATAAAGTTCTCTTAACTCTCAAACGTAAAGGTTTTAATAATAATTTGCCTAAGCTTTATTGAAATCATAGTTAAAAATTTGGAGCTTGTGTCGCCTTGAGACTATGAGTATCTCGTTGTTTTATGGCTCCGCAAGGATGTTTTATTTGAAAAGAAGTTTGAGGTTAAATGTTTTGAGTTTCAGCTGATTTTTGTTCTCATATCTAAGAGTAAGCACACCTTTCTGGAAACGGTTTTTATTATAATATTTTCTGTTTATTTGCCAACTCCCAACCTCGATATTTCTAATACAGAAATTGAAGAAGCCTGTCAATTCATAATGGATTCGTTTGAAATATGCTTCCCCAAGTATTTCTAAAATATTTTTAAAATAAACCTGCGTTTGGACTGAAAAAAGGATATCAATTTTGACCATTATGTTAAGCATCTTTTTCATAGAACCCCTGCCTTTCAATTGTTTCAATTGATAGGTCCCAGGTTCCAATCCTAAAGTCATTTGGTTTTTCGATTCTGATCCAGTCACCATTTGCCATTGGGATAAAATAAATGGCGGTATCACTGGTGAGGTCGATCAGTGATAGTAGTCAAGCTGATGGGTGGCGTTATTGCAGTGGTTGGTGTATCGGCTGCTGAAATTTTTTGTTCGTGCTGTTAAAATTAGTAGGTGGCTTAGATTATGTGAAGATGGCCCTGCAGGGTGTTGAGCTAAATTTTCCAAACTTTCGAAGTACTACTTTGTCCAAAGAATAAGGTGACATATGAATTTAAACTGCGCGCGTCGAAGGATTTGGAAATTTTTCTTTCTTTTTAGGTTGGTAGTACTATCAGTGACATCTATGTGAAATTTCATGTCAAAATATATTCATAGTGTTTGAGATACGCGTCGTTTTGTGAGCTGCTAAAAGTGAGTTTTTCGTTTTTTGCTATGTCGAAATTTATTGAGCAAAGAATTTGCATTAAATTTTGTTTGCGGAATCAATTTTCTGCTGCGGATACGTTGAGGATGGTGCAGAAAGCCTTTGATGATGAGGCTATGTCTAAAAAAAATGTTTACAAGTGGTATAGTGATTTCCAAGCCGGCCGTGAACGTGTCGAAGACGATGAGCGTTCTGGGCGACCATCAACCGCAACCGATGAAGCTCACGTCCAACAAATCAAAGATTTGGTGTTGAAAAACCATCGATTAGCGATTAGAGACCTTGCTGATGAAGTTGGCTTATCGAAAGGCTCAGTCAATACCATTTTGAAGGATGCTTTGGGCCTCAAGCGCGTCAAATCTCGACTGGTACCGAAAACATTGAATTTTTTGGAAAAAAGGCGTCGCGTTGAAGTGTGTGAAACAATGCTTTCCGACTACCAGGATGTCATGAAACGCATTATAACTGGCGATGAGACTTGGATCTATGCTTACGACCCCGAAACAACCGATCAATCGAGCGAATATCGTGCCAAAGGAGAGCCGGGACCAAAAAAACCGCGCCAAAGTCGCTCAAAAATCAAGGTCATGTTGACTGTTTTCTTCGATTATCGTGGTGTTGTGCTTTATGAATTCCTTCCAACCGGCCAAACAGTCAACAAGGAATATTATTTGAACGTTATGGGTCGTTTGCGTAACGCTATCCGCCTAAAAAGGCAGGAATTGTGGAAAGACAATTCTTGGTTTTTACACCACGATAATGCACCATCTCATACCGCACTCGTAATTCGTGATCATTTCGCCAAAAACTCAACCCATATCGTTCCGCAACCACCGTATTCACCTGATCTGGCGCCGTGCGACTTCTGGCTGTTCAACAAGCTCAAAAGACCGCTCCGGGGACACCGTTTTGATACGATAGAGGAGATTCAAGCCGCAGCGAAGACGGAACTGAAGGCCATACCGGAAAGTGACTACAACCAGTGTTTCAAAGATTGAAAAATCCGTTGGCATAAGTGCATTGCATCGGGAGGGGATTACTTTGAAGGGGATGAAATTGATTTGGAAGAATAAATTAAGAATTTTCAAAATAAATACAATGTCACCTTATTTTTTGGACACAGTAGTATATCAATCTAATGTAGAATAAAATCCTATGAACTTAGCGAAAGCTAATACGTCGATATCAATTTTTCGTCCCATTTCGGGCTCCATCCACGGCTTTCAATTGAAACAAAAAAAAAACATCAGAGTTTCAAAAACCACTTAAACACAATCTTTTATTCTTCTGCTCGCTTTGTGCACCTTGCATTATAAATAAAAAAAAAAGTACACGCCTCACTATAAATTTTTGGCTTAGTTTATTTATTGTTTTTCTATTAATATATTCTAAGCCTTGATTTTATTATAATTATTATTAATGCCTTTCGCATTCAGGCCGTCATAAATTTCCCCTGTTTTGTACCTTAGTCAGTCAAACCTTTTTAAAATATTGTTTCCTTTTTTAAACAAGTCGACCCCCATAAAAAATAAATGTCTGAAAATCCGTGTTGATCTAACTGCCGCAAAACTTCATAAATGCTCATATATTCGCTCCTCTACTTTTACAGGGTGGCCCAAAAACGCTCATTATATAATATGTTGTATGATATTATTGGGGTTCATTGTTCGCTTTGGGTCGTCATAAAATCACACAAAATTCAAAATTGATTTGCTGAAAGATGTTTGTAAAAACAAAACGAAAACAATTTTTAAAATTATTATTATTTTTTTATTTGCAAACATTTAAGAATAACTTTAAAACTGAATGAAATAAATTTGTTGTACTTTTGTGTTTGTTTATTGTTTAGATGTCAGTGCTGGATGGCATTCACATGGATATCAGCAGCATTGTTATGTTGTCCGCCAATACTTGGCTACAATACACCAATATTCCATCGCGAATCAAGCATTTGTATGCTAGATTGGGGCAATATGGCTGCCTATAGTGCCACACTCGCGATATTAATTTTAGGTCCTAGTGTTATATCAATTGTACACAATTATGGTTATATATTCGTTATGATGCGTAAATTACGTTCGGGTGAGCCGATACACGATAAAGAATATGCAACCGCTTTAGCTGAAAATTTATCGAATCCTAGTCATATGATGTCATTCGCATTAGTGTTTGCATTCTGGATATCATGGTTGCCGCTAATATCGGTTCGCATATACGAGGTGGTAACCGGTCAAGTTATCCAAAATACTCTCTTGAATTTCGGTCTCGTCTGGATTGGTGTATTGAATTCCTTTTGGAAGATCATCATCATGATGGGGATGTCACCGCAATTCCGTATCGCATTGAGAGTATTTTGCTTAACAATATGCTGTAAGACTAAGGGCCGTTTGCAAGCTGAACTAATCGGGTTGGACCCAGATGACTAGAGTCGCTAGATTTTCCCTTTTAATTACCCTAACTGAGAGCCCTTCCAAAATCATTCCTAAAAACATAAAAAACAAAAAAACACATTGGCTAAATAGAATCATGAATTCTAATTTGTTACACACAAGTCGTCACAAAACATTTTCGAAAAGTAACACAAAAAAGCTAAGTTGATACAAAGGTCGAGATAAAGTAGTTGCTAATTCTTTAACACAATACAAAAATGAAAAATGTTTCAAAAATAAATTTACTTAATTTTATTTGTCCATCGATTTTTAATTGTCCACATTTAGAAAAAAAAAAAGAAGTATCCCTTCAGTTTGTAAGAGATCGATGCCAAAAGTAATCTTTTAGACGTAAGTTTAATTAGTTTCGCTATAAACAAAACTAAAAAATATATATATATGTTTAAACTAAATCGAAGAGGTAAACTATATTTATTGTATATAAAAGAGCATTATAGTCGATTTTTTTATTAGAAGACAAATTAAATTAGAATTAACCCAATAATAAAAGTAACAAAAAAAAATAAACTGCTTTTAGACTTGCAAATAAAATTACAAAATTTGACTTAAAACTAAAATAACGAAAGCAAGGAAAAATGTTATTTCATATAATAAAAAAAAAATCAATCTCCAAATATATATATTTATAAACAATAAATTAATATTAATCTACTATTTGTTCAATTTCAATAAAAATGCAATTTAGAAAAAGAAAGAAAGAAATATAACCATAAAGAGGAGTAAAAAGTTTTTAGATAATATTAAACTGAAAAAAAAACTATTATAAAATTATATAGTGCATTTAATGTTCAAATTATAAACAGAAAAAAAAAAACAAAATTTCGAATCACATTTGTAGCTAAAAGAAATAATTAATTTTATTTTTCTGTTTATTTTATTTTTATTATTTAACTGAATAAGTGCAATATATTTGAATAGGATTTAAATTTAAGAATATAAAATCTGTAATATTGGTATTGTAAATTTTAATTCGATTTAAACCAAACACGACATAATTCATGTAAGAAACAAAATTAATATAAAGACTATTAGAGTTATAAATTGTTAAAAAAAAAAAAAAACAAATTATTTAAAAAAAAGGTTTTGTGATCTCGTACGATTTTTTCTCGATTTTCTTTTACTTTTTTCTTTGTTTGATTGTTATTGTTGCAAATTCAAATATAACACAAAAACTTTAAACAAAAAAAAAAATACTAATTAGTTTTTTTCTTTTATTTTCACTGGGCATGCGTTTTATTAAAAAAAAATTTTGAACTGCTTTGTGATGAGACTGAAAATCACAACATTTCGACACATTTTAGGTGCACTCTAATGGATTGATTTAGAAAGGTTTGCTGACTTTTCTGTTGTTTGCTTGGTTATTAAGTCACACATAGAATTAGTATATTGCCTGAGCGTAGCCAACACAACACAGCATGTCTTTAAAAAACAATCGTCAAAATAATTAGACTTGAAATAATTGCGCTAGATGTATTAACATTTGGGCCAAGGTGATATGAAATGCGGGGACAATCCTTTAAAGCAGACTTGTCAAAATCCATGCATTATACACTTTTTGAAAATTATTCAAAAAATTACAACTTTAAATATTCCTACAGTACCGTGTCCTTTTTACATAACAAAAAAAAAAAACCTTAACTTTTTTTGACTTAAAACGTTGTGAACAAAAAATTTATTTTACTCAAAAAATACTCCAAAATTCTAACAATTTTCCATTCATTCCTTGAAGTGACATAATTTTTGATCTGGCGTTTTATTGTTGTTCCGAACATTCAAATGTCAAAAGCCACAAGTTTGGATATAAATTGAAAAATAAATAAATAAATTTTCAAAGTCTGTGTTTTCAACATTCGAATACTTCTGTTTGACTTTTGAGTCGCTATGAAGTGCAAAAAAACTGCTCAGTTTTGAAATCTGAAAGCATTCGGGACAATGTGACAAAAGTTGGTTTGAATAATTTAGAATTTCGAAGTAAGTTATTTTTGTTTTTTCTTCCTGACGCTTTCGAATAAACTCAGTTCATGTAATTCATGTTGTCCACTATTCTAGACATTTTTAATTTCTTCACATTCAAGAAAGTCAAAGTCCCAAATTGCTAACTGAGCGATACTCCTTGATCTAATCGAAGTATGAAGTGTCGATGTTTTTGGATTCATTTGATCCTTTGTGTCATTATTATGGCGTTCAAAAACCCAACACTTCCTTTGTTAAACTTTCACGAAAAAATGCATGCATCAGGAACGCGAGACTTGAACAGTATGTCAGAGTACGGTACAGACTCAAATCCTACTCTTTATATATTCCCATAAAGTTAAGCAGCGATAATTTTGGGCAGCCATCAAATCTGTCGATCGGATCGAGCATTACAAAGAAAGCACCTGATTTTCTAATTGCAGTTAATAAAATTGAGTTTAGGAGACGGAGGAAATTGACTCTTCACTTGAATTTCTGAATGGAAAATCTTGAATTTATTTCTTATGAAAGCCAATCCTCCATGGATCGAACCCAATGATTGCATCATTTCCAGAATTTTTACTCATTTAAATGAAAATGATCAAGGAAACTTATTACGAATATTTAGGCTGAATTCGGCCAGTGGTACTTATGCTCTACTTCAAAATTGCAGTATGTATTTTGATGCATTTGATTTTAATGCTGAAATGCCCGTGAACATGAATCCGGGGTTCAGATCACGCAACATCTGCCATTTTACACGGCTCCATATCGAAGAACTGGCAAGATGAGTAATTTGTTGTACATGCATTTGGTCCTTCGAGTTCAGAATTTTGATCCTATTACTTCAACGAGCTTCGGTTGCCTTCGGTTGTTGACGTCTACCTATCTGTCCAAGAATTAGGTTGAAGAAATCATATGACAGCGCATTTCCTTATCGGAATCCAGTGCATGTATGGAAAAATCGAAGGACCTTTAGCCGCTCAGTTTATCGCGTGTTTCGATATAACCGGATCAATTTTCCCGGGATCCTGAATTCGATCATTATTGTGCGATGAAAGCTGTCAAATGCTGCTTTAATGTCAATGAATGGGTTCGGGATTTAGTGCGGTGTTAAAAGTTGGTCTACGGTTTACCTGGTTTACCTATGATGTACTAAAGCTGTTCCTACGACAAACCACACCGGATATACATGGGCGAGCATGATCCTAACGTCGGCCATAATAATAGCATCAAGATGGCTGCTATAAAAACTGTCTCCTTGTCATTGCAAAACCCGCTTTGGCTCCAGCAATAGGAACATCATATGATTGTAAAAATATAGATTTTGGTCAAACCTCTCTAGACTAATACAAGACGGTTTGCTTATGACCGACTTCCAGTAGTAAGTTTTCAACTCTCTTTGCCAACCCGGTTCAGTTTTCAAAACTGTGTTTCTATCCACACATCTGCGGCAAATTAGTGTCATAATGTATGCTATTTTGCCACCTGTTCTGAGCAATTTCTTGAATACGTTCCTTATGATCAGAAGGACCAAATATACTGACCGTAAATTTGTCGGATGTTATTGAAAATGCTCAGAGCTAAATATCGTAGCATAATGTTTGATCGATGCCTGCAGACCTTTTCTTCTATAATGTTGCGATATATTGAGGAATTCCTCTCTCATGAGATACTGCATTTTTTACCAAACATATCGTCACAAGACTCAGTAAAACTGAGATTGTCGAATATTATAATACAGATTAAAATTGTGGAAAAGGATGAATGCGGTCCTCGGCTTATATAGTCCATGAAAAATGTTACTGAGAAGTCACTCCTTAATCCCCAACCGTTTTCCTGATTCGAACACAAATAAGTTGTTATTATCGGTTGCATTTATCGGAGCCTTGCCTGCTGTTTGAAAAACGAGATCTGTATAACGTGGGATCTCAAGGAATGGAACAAAGCTCTGATTCATTTGTCCGAAATATTTTGTCTATATGAGAGTCTGCATCTTTAGCTGTTATCGTAGGACTTCAGATGTACTCGTATTATGCTTTCATTTTGTCCATCAGTAAACTGCCTGTACGAGTGTTTTAGTCTAAAGATGAGTCGACTCATTTGTTTGTGCATTGCACTTTGGTTTTGCTTGGATATGATCTAAAAAATAAAAAGTTTGTTTTTCGGTTTTGCGCATGCGTATACAAAAAAAAAACACCTTACAGCTGCATGATTTTGAACTCACATGGTTTCCACAAAACCACTTTTGTAATAAAATGTCTTTTAGTACAAGTCTCATATTCGACATTTATCCTTATCCTTAGAAGGATAAATAAAATTTCCAGACTTAAACTAAAGCGTTTTATTAAAATTAAAAATCAACTCTTTGGTGGAAAGTGTGTTTGTTGGCCCGAGCACGATTTTTGTTTTAACAAAATTTAACACTGCTTCTTTTCAAATATTTACAAAAATATTGATACCATTTTATTGTTTTTTTTTCTGAGTTGAAACAGACTTGAACGCTTCAAAATACGGACAACCCAAAGTAATTAAAGTTGGGTGTCCTTTTCGAATATGATTGAAATTTGTAAAACAAACACTGTTCACTGTCAAGTCGCAGCTCCATGGCGACCAAGTAATCAAAATGACAGATTAATATATTTTTGGACAGCTTGTTTCGCACGTACCACAATTTTTCTACAACTTTACATCGCCCAAGTCAAGATCCTTAATTTCTGGTCAGGAAAATCGGCTATCATACCTCCATTTACGGCTTCGTTTCTACCATTGTCGTCTCGGAAGAAAAATGGACCAATTTTACCAAAACTTCAAAAACCACACCAAATAGTCGGACGTTCAGGTGCATTGGCATCTCTCTGACAACGTGTAGATTTTCCGTGCTCCAAAACCGTAGCTGAGATTGTAATGCATCTTATCTGTAGATAGTTTTTTGTACAGAATGAGGAAGCACTCTTAAATATAGTTGGTAATCAACCAGCAAGCCAGTCTCACCAAATTTCATCAAAACCTTGCGGATAATCTTGAAGTAAACGTGTTGTTTCGGAAGCTCGACGTACAACCTGCACAGTGCTTCACATGTTCACAAGCGTTGTGAGACATCCAGCAATCAATGCGATGAATGATGTGATATGCAGCTTCGATGTCGATCTTTTCCAGCATCTGGCTACATTAAAATTTTTTGGTAAAAAAATAAATTGGTTCCCATTAAGTCAGTTGAAGCCTAAAAGGGTCAGGTGATGAATGTACATGTTCAGTGTCATTTGCACTTAGAGTGCCTTTGGTCCATTGTTTATCCCTTCAGCCGCACACTTTTGAAACCTAGTTCATGAACTGTTTATAAATTTGAGAGTATATATTCGCCTCTGGCTAGGCTATGCAGCTAAAAGGCTATCTGAGTCCCTGGCCAAAGTAACGTGGAGGGCAATGACAAGTCAGGCCATCTCACGAGTAAAGGAATAAACATAAGGACCTAAACATAAGGACCTAAACATAAGGACCTAAACATAAATATGATTAACCGCGCATGCCACTATGTGTAGTAAACAAGAGATTGTCAGAGCAAATTCAGAATACATAAAGTTACATGGGGTCCTGATTGGTCCAAGGGGACATCCATGGTTATGCCTCTAACGACTACTGTAGGAGGTGTCAGTATGAAGAAGTGCCTGAGATTATCATACAACTTTTTACTACCCACTGCCGAGAAACCATCTTTCACAACAGAGTCCTCGCGTAAGCCCACTTCCCAAAGATGTACATCCCCTCCAACAAAACCTTATCCTAGAAGGAAGATTAGCTTACTGGATTGGTCTGCTGCATTTTTTAATAGTCTAATAAGAACCGCATTTCTTAACGAAGGCCTTTTTAAAGTCAAAAAAAGTATTGAGTCCATTTTTTAAACATCTTGTTACAAGCCTTTTTCATGAGAGTCCGGAGAAAGTCGAGAGATTAAAAGTTTTAGTAAGCAGGGTGCACCTTCGGGATTTCGTTGTTTTCTGTTGAATAGCAGCAGATCGGTATTTGAGGTGTTCACTTCCAGTTCGCGACGAATTTGACTAAATGTGGTAGGCGTTTTGACGGTGGCCAGAGGTCACAGATTAAAATTCCTTAGAGTATCTGCGACTTTTTCAAGTCATCACCTCATAAGAATGTTTTCGTGATCCTCCAATGAGTACAAATGCCATGATGAAGCTCCGGAGACTATTAAGAGTTGGCAATTCGATGATAGGCTCTGGAAGCAAATACAGCAGCAGCATCATTAATTCGCTTTTGTTTTTGTGTTTAAAGTTTATGTCTCATACTGTGCTGCAAATTTCTTTGAAATTGGGCCAAGGGAATGTTGGAGTGGATAATGTCAAAAGTTTATATAATGAATTCGACTTCCACAGACTGTGGCTAAATCTTTTGACCACATGTCCAGAATGTCAGCGTTGAAAAATAAGAAATTTTAAAAAGGTTTTTTTGTATTTCCGAGAGTTAGATTTGAATGACGATTTCGAATGTCTTCAACGTCAAAAACGGATAGTAGAAAAAGCATTAATTTTAACCCGTATTCTTTATAAATCATGCGAAAGTAACTCAAAATAACACAAGAAAATAAATATACATAAAAAAACAAAACTGTAACGAAAAACGAATTTATTTATTCTATTATTTTAAATTTAAATATTTTGCATTGCTCACATAAAAACAAAAAAAAAATAAAATAAAACGAAAATATAATTGAATAAGCAAAAAATCAACAAAAATTAACAAAAAAAATATTAATGTTAATTTTTGTTTTATTATGAGTTCATTAAAAAAATCTATGAGTGAGAACTGTTAAATACAAAAAAAAAAAAAACAAAAAAATGTAAATCATACTCTAGAGCTTAAGATTTGGTGAGACTTCTCAGTTGCACCAGCCTCACATAGAGCATAAGTTCGAACTAAAATATTTAAAAAAAAAATTAATATATTTCAATTGAAATTCAATGTTTGTTAAAATTACAGACAATTTTAAAATAAATGAAAATAATTAATTTTTAGGATAAATCCTATTAACGAAATTAAAGGTTATTCAGTATAAAGCAAAAATTATAAAATGTAATTATATTAAAAATCGCTTTTTGAGAATATATAAAAAAAAAATTAACTTTAATAGACAAACAAAAGAAAAACTCAATTTTATTTATTATGTACTTCGAAGTTAATTATGAATAATAAAACACAAAAAAAATAGTAACTTTATTTGAATTTAAGTTTACATTTATTTCCAACAGAAACAGGAGGTTTTGGGAATCGCAGGATATCCTCAGCAAATAAAGTAGAAAAGCTCCTTGCATCTGAAGGTTTCCTTATAATGAGAATTTGATATAGACTTATTTGCATTCGTTCAATTCGCAGTATTTTATTTGTCGTTTATTGAACCGGCAATTGCAATTTTCAGTATTTGGGAAGTTGACTCGTCCCACTGGTATCAATATAATGGCATCACAATAGAGGTAGTCTATTTAAAAAAGTTATAATTTAATCGGAAAGGTAAATAAGTTTTGGGGTTACAAAGAAGGAACCAGCATTAGCCAAACTTGACAATGGGAAGTCCTTTTATGGTATGACTCGCTGTATTATTCCTAGGGTGCGATGGTGCTCCAGCAAAATTGACACTAACCTATGTAAGTATTTTAAGGTATCAAAGCGTCTTTTTTCAGAAGGTGCCTAACTGCGGAATTCAACATTTAATTTTTTGTGTCACCTGCTTTTAAAATCATGAAATTTCCATTTAGTTGCAAAAACCTCACAAGGTTCCTGAAATTTCAAGGCTTTATGCAAGCCTACCCTTGAAATGTTGAGTTTCGAAAGTGAATTGGTGGTTGCGACTTATGTGATGTAAAACTCCCAAAATGTTTTCTGTGGCAACGCAAAGAGAATTTGCATTGAGAGAACGTTGACCGCATAGCTTACACCATCTTTTTCTTTCCATTCAGTTCGATTTGAAAGTTTTGCATTGCAAGACCGTTTACTCGAAACGGATGAAAAGGAAGATAATGGAACTGATGAAACTTCTGATTAGTACGGATGACTTGAAATGAAGACGCTGCAAGACTCAGAGACCAAAAGTTAAAAATCGACAACGACTGTCCATTGGTACGAAGGGTTCACCAGGCAACAATATATAAGGAGGTTAAACATAACGCCTTTGCACACAGGAAAAAGGTAAGTGTACAGAGATCATGGACACGGACACGAAAGACTTTTAAATGTGTGAAAATAGTCTTTACATTCTAGCAGATCAAGGATGTTAAAAAGAAGTATTCAAGTGAGAGTGAACCCTCACACGAAGGGTTCCGCGCCTCCTAAGAGTATGCATGTAGTCTATATCGGTTTACTTATATTACCAATGAGAACAAGAATCTCCGGACGAGAAATAAGAAAATTTAAAAAAAAATAAAGACTTAAAACGATCACAATATTGTAAGATTTAGAAAATGAATTTGTAAATAATTTTTTCGCATTGAAAAAAATGCCGCCACGAAAGCAAAACACATTTACATAGATGTAACACTTCGTTTGGTTGGGTAGAAAACTATACAACTCCCTCTAATGGCTGAGGAGATACAGCTCTGTGACAGACGGACGGACGGACTTAGTAAAAGGGTTCCTTTGGGTACGGAACCCTAAAAAAACAAAAGAATTGCTGGAAAAAAGTGCTTTGAGACAAAAACCTGCGGGTTCAATTAATTTAAATGCTAAACTTAGCGGAGATGTTCTGGTAGGAAGCATGCAGATCTTCGCTCAGGTTTTAGACGACGAACTGGAATATAAGCTCTATCCGTAAAACTACCAAGGCATAACCCTGCTTATGCTGTTATGCTGTACAACGCGGGTTGAAAATTGTAGTTCCAGACTTGTACCGGAGACCGACAAGAAGATGCACTATAGCATGATATCTGCAAATCACTTCTGGAACAGCTATTATAAAGGGCAGGAGTCATCGAAGCTTTCAAGGCGGTTTAATAATAGGCCAAAAGATTTGGTATTCAAATGCAAGCTGTCGTCCAAAATTCGATTCGTCAAACATCAGAAGGAGCTTATCTATTTTGAAACATTTATAACACTTCAAACGACATCATCATCTGACCAAGACAACAAGTCAAGTCTTAGGGACCTTAAAAAACAAAAATCCCCATCGGATATATGGTCCTGTCTGTAATGAGGGCGAATAGAGGCGAACCGGAAACTAAACGAGCTGTTCAATGATCAAGTCGCCGACTGCAATGGCTTGGTTACATTGAGCGAATGTACAACAATGTTCCAACAAATAGCTTCTTCCCATCTACCAGGCTTAACAGAGTGAAAAATTAACATTCCGTTCAAAGATCAAGCAATCGGTCGTCCCACCTGTAAGAAGCTTTAACTCAGGCTCAGATCCTCCAAGGACGGCTGGCCATGCAAAAATAAAAAACAGCATGTGCTCTTATTAAAAAGGCTGATGACAGCCACATCGTTACGATAACTTATGCATACGTCAAAACAAAAAAATTTCCACGAGAATCTAGATTATAATATATTAGTTCTAAAACATTTAACTTGGCATCACTGCCAGCAAAGTACAAAATCTTACCACTAGGTGTCAGCAGTCGACAGTTGAAAGATTTACAACAAATCAAGAAAGCGCATCCAATGCGTTCGCAAAAGAAAAATGTAAACAACCAAGCGAGAGGACAACAGTTCGCTGGCAGACTTAGAAGATGGCGGCCACAGCTGTTCCACAAGTGAACTGAGTTCGGAGTGTTTTTATTTTTTGCAAATTACCCCCCCAAAAAAAAACAAGTAATTTCTTAAGTGATTTATTTTACCGCAAATGAAAAGTTTTTCCCTCTCAAGATAAACAAATAATCAAAAAGAACAACAAAAATTTTGAATCGTTTTTCTTTTTTTTTGTCTTTTCTGCTTCGTAACTTTCTCTTTGGTGGTGGCAAACAGAAAAGTCGCTTTTCGGGCATCCTCCTCTGCACACACACACACACACACACGTACAGTCGAAGAGGAGATAGAAAAAAAATGTGTACTTTGTGTGAGTGGCCGACACACAGATGCAACACTCACCGACACCAACACATTCATGGGTCGTCGTCAGGGCTTCTGGCTTCTGTTGCTTTGGCGTGATGGGGTATTCCTTTGGACCTTCCACGACTCTTCGCCTCATCTGTGTGTCGTCATAATCATCAAGACATTTTTTTCTGTTGTTGTTTCGTTTTTATCACACACTTTGCTTGGCTGTTTGTCTTGTGTGTTCGGTTTCAGTGTCAATCCGTTGTTGATGGCCGTCGGTTGCGCGTATATTTGTCCCGTGTAACGGTAACAAGAAAAAGTAATGTATTGATTTTTGCAGCCATATTCAATTCATTTAAAGAAATTAGGCGGTAACTTTGACACTTGCTTTGTTTTCCGTTATAATAATAAAACAAAAGAAACTGCTGGATGCACCCTTCCTTTCCAATTGGATAGGAAACGACCGGGGTTAGATCCCAAAATCCTGATGCGCAATTTGTTTTCACTCGTGCTTCTGTCGTGTTTTTCAGGGAATTTTTGTTTGTTGTGACTTGAAAAGTGAAGAAAAAAAAATATAAACACAGTTAAAAAAAAAGGAACTTTCTAGTTAACCAGGAAATTGAGATTGTTTGGTGGAAATTTTGGAGAAAAGGAAGCCATTGAGCGGCCATCATCTGTTTTTTTTTTTTTTTTTTTTTTTCTTCCTTTTGTCTGATTGTGTGTGTATCTGTGATTGTGTGGTCTGCAGTGTTGCCAGTTCGCTTGCATTGCAAAATAAAGGATCTTTTTTCAAAGAGCAATGGAAGGCGGTTGATAAGTTGAACCCTATGTCCTTTCAGTGTTAAAGCGATAAGGACTCGGCCTGAACAGTTTTGTTTTGGTGCCTTTAATAAGGCACTCAACTCAGTCGATTTAACTCAAATCAGTTATGAAGGGTGATTTGCCTGAGTCGAGCTACCTCTTAACCTTTTGTCATCTTTAGTTCAAAGTGCCTGTCTTTAGATTACAAACTTAGTCACAAGTGATTGTTCCATCTTTCATAGTCGCGGGTCCAGAGTGGTTCTATTTGGTTAGATCAATCTTCCTTGCATTCGTGTTTGCTTAATCCTTGAAACAGCGATTTGGTCTGCCCTATTTCTCATGAATAGCTGATCGACGGTTCTTTTGACTTCCGGAGTAGATGTGAAACTATTTTTTAAAGGTCGTAATACTCGCAGTTTTATCTTTTCTATCACTCGTCCTCTTCGCACACAGGATAGAATATCGGATGAAGAATTTTGCTAGCAAAGGACTTTTCAAAGCAGTTTTTTTTATAATTTTCTTCTCACAAGGGATTATAACTAGTCTTACAAAAAATTTGGCACAGAGTGAGAGAAGGATTGAAAGCTTATTAAGTGGTTTGTTAATCATTTTTTTTTTTTTTTTGGTTTCAACTGCTGCACGGGTGAAGTCCGAACCGGGACGGAGAATTCGATATATTTTTATAAATTTAATTTATTTTCTTCGCCATTAGTTGATTTGCCGGCAAATGCAGTGCGTCATCACAAAGCATTGTCTTGGAGACACAAACTTGCAGCTCGAGTATGACAAGTCGATAGAGTAAAGACTACAGCACGATCAGCCACTTAGTTAGACTACTTTCGCTTTACGACTACTGCAGTGATAGCGCCGTCAATTTGATCCCAATGGCAAATGATGATAAGACGAGATTCGAAGACTAGATTAAAGTTCAAGTCTTAATTCAAAGGATTCGAACCTGAAATCTATGAACTGATCCAATTGCTATTCCAGTAAGAATCGCCGGTTTCGTTGAGCACGATGTTTTTTTCTTCGATTTAGGAGTTTTTTTTATCGTTGAGTGGACAAATCGAAGTAGAATAAATTGTCAAGGTTGAGTCTTTTGCAATTTGCAATTATAGTCCATTGAGGGGCAGGAAGTCACTGAAATTGGCCGATTTGTGTGTTTTAAAGACGACGTTCACACACTAGGTTCAAGAATATACTGCGTTCGTTGATAGTGCTGACATACTTTGGTTTTCAAAAAGCAGCCTGATGATCTCCGGCATAAATGAAAAAAATTCTTGAAAATCTTCTGAATCTTTACCTTGAATACCACCACGACAGTTGCACGTTCAGTCTGTTGTGATGAACAAACATTCGCGATTCTATTTTGTTGATAATAGCTCTGATAATTCAAACTGTGTTAAATCACAATATGATGGGACAACAGACTCATCTTTTTGCTCTAATCGAGAACTAGAGACTAATGGTGTTAGCAGTATATGGGCTTGGGGCGTCAGGCACTAGATCTGTAGATGCGTATTTTTAAAGGGTTTGCCGATTTCTTTTGGTTCTGGCATTGGTTTGGATATTGACTCAGTTCCAATTCCAGTTCTGATTTTGAACCATGCGGGAAATTTGTTCAAACCCGCGCTGAACTTTTCATAGTTTTCTGCATCGCCAGAGCATACATCTTGTTAACCGTCAATCAACAATCGGCGACTGTTCCTTGATATATGTACGTGCACGATTTACTCTAGGAATCGAATCTGGAAGATAACAATTACATACTTCCATTTAAGGCGAGTCGCTTTACCAACTGCCTCTTGCAGCCTTTATGTTGCTTGAACATAATCGGTTCGAGTCTTCATACTTTTCATATGACCACTCCAGGCTCGCTTCCTGAATATAGTATATGAACCCTTCTCCAGGGAAACCATCACCAACTATAATGCTACCCATATTCTGCTCGTAATACGCGAAGATTTAACACGTTCAGCTTAAATTTTACCAAGACAGGCTTGGCTGACTGTTCAGTTTGACGTATGAATATGATTGAAACTGTGATTCCAAAGCGGGACCACAAATTGGATGACCTTGATCCTAATCATAAACACACATTTTGTCGGCCTTTGTTTAAACTTAGGCTCGTGTAACAGTTCCTGACAAAACCTTGACGCATTCTTAACAAAAATTACATTTAAAAGAAAATTGGCAACATTGCAACTGCCGAAAATTCACATAAAAAAAAATAGAAATGGAGAAAAGTCCGCCTGGATTGTGTTTGAACTTCCTGCTATCCTTTGCGGCTGTATAAGGTCTCTGTGTGCGTGTGTGTTTGTCATATTTGTGAAATCCCATCAGCAGGAGCCAGTACATTTCTATCCTGTCGCCTTTCACTTCACACTTAATCTATTCATCCACGTTTCTCTTGTTCCCAATTCAACCAGTTTTCCCATGAATGTGTGTATGCAATGCCCTCAAACAAAATATGTTCCTATTTGCCTACATTCCCTTTCCCACATCATTCCATCACCACCACCATCAAAGAGAAGGAAATTATACCAATTTTACCATCGATTAGCATGGATTTAGGATAACTCCACCAAAAATTTTATTATTAAAATTTGTCTTACCCTCTTTTTCATACAAAAAAAGATAGAGAATCTCCTCACCAAAACAGAACAAGCAACAATCCAATAAAACAAGAAACCAAAACGGATTTTTATACCAAAAGCAAAAAAAAAACACATACACACGCATACACCCGAAAAACCCGCAGGAATCATGGCGAATTTTGTTGTTCTTACAAAGGTTGTGCCTGTGTTTTGTTTCCCCTTCTACGTGTCAAAGGAAAATGAAAAGTAAAGAGTTACACAAAGCATAGCGAATATGAAAAGAAAGAAAGCCAAGAAGTGAAACAAGAAAAAAAATAATAATAATAAAAATAAATTATGTACATCTTCTTACACCAACCTCCCGACAAAACAAAAAAGTGCTAACAAAATTCTGAGAAAAAAAAAAAGTGTTTTTTCCGAAAAAAGTAAAAAAAAAAAAACTCAGGAAGAAAATCAGTTATCAGTTGATTGAGAGAAAGAAAGAGAGCCAAGGAAGAAGAGTGGTTAAATATAAAATAGAAAAAGAATAGAAGAAAATTCTTGGTCACCGAGAACAACTGTTTTCCCATTTTTTTTTCATCTTATTTTGTTTTGTGCGCGCGCGCGTGTGTATTGGTTGGTTGAGTGCGTGTATGTGTGTACGTACGGTGGTGGAGGTGATACAACGGACTCTTCGAACAAAATGTCAACGTTCTTGAATAACTTTTTCCCAGCAGGTGAGTGCTTCTGTTTTACTTTTTCCTTTCTTCGTTTTTTAATTTTTCTCATTCTTTTCGATTTTGTTTTCTTCTTTGATTTTGATGAAGGAAAAAGTGCAATTTTGTGTTCTGTTTTTGTTCTCTCTTATCAAAATGAAAATGAGACGAGGGGCGCTACAGTTTTCTTCTTCTTTATGGGGCATTGTTTGCTTAATGGTCATTGAGACATTTTTTTTTTTCGTTAAAAGTGTTTACGATTCTTGGGGGTTTTTGGGAGGCTGAAGCCACTTTGGAAACACCTGTAGACAAGTTCAAAAATTTATTTTTTTTTAAGCCTGATTGGAGGAGAGTTGAGGATTGCCAAATAGTCTAAACTATTAGGACAAACTTGTTGGTACTAATAATAAGATTGAATTGCGTTTTTTTTTCGTCTTAAAATCAGTTTCGATCGGCAAAGACTAAAGGGTCCGCCAAATAACTTTTTTTATAATGCTATACAAAAAAAACTGCTGAATATTTTCTCAAATTTCTTTTTTCATTTGAAAGTACACTCCTTCCGTTTAACAATAGAAAATAATTTGATTCAAATGGCTGCCTCGGCTGGCCATGCAGTAGCCTACACGATCGGTCCAATTTTAAAGCACATTATCGATTGTGTGCAGCTGTATTTCACCAATGGCTTCACGAATATTGTCCCTGGCTTGTCGTCGTAACACTTATCTTTGAGGGCACCCCACAAATAATAGTCCAACGGTGTCAAATCGCAGCTCCGAGGTGGCCAAATGACATCAGCTCTGCGGCTGATAATGCGATCTTCAAAAACAAGGCGC
Organism: Orthonevra nobilis; assembly: GCA_963555765.1. Classification (NCBI taxonomy): domain Eukaryota; kingdom Metazoa; phylum Arthropoda; class Insecta; order Diptera; family Syrphidae; genus Orthonevra; species Orthonevra nobilis. Next base: position 125,742,900 of record OY743225.1, on the reverse strand, counting down.
AGAACATCGAGTGTAGCTTCGGCTGTTTGGCACGTAGCGCCGTCCTGTTGAAACCAAATGTTGCCAATATCCTCCTCTTCAATTTTTGTGAACAAAAATTCGTTCAACATGGCCCGATAACGATCGCCATTGACTGTAACTTGCTCATTTTCAAAGAAAAATTGCCCAATTATGCCTGTGGACCAAAATCCGCACCAAACAGTGACTCGTTTTGGGTGCATCGGCTTTTCAATGTATGCGTGCGGGTTTTCTTTGCCCCAAACGGGACAATTTTGCTTGTTTACATACCCGCTAAGATCAAAATGGCAATATCGGCATCTTCTGTAAGCCGATCGCAGGCCCACTTAGCGAAGCGAAAACGCATTGGATGGTCAGTTGGCTTCAACTCCTGAACCAATTGGACTTTGTATGGCGTCATACCAAGGTCTTTATGCAAAATTCGTCTCAATGATGTCTCCGAAATGTTCAATTGTTGAGAACGACGGTGAATTGAAGAATAAAGTTAGATGCGGACCCTATATTCCATAGCAGCCATCTGTTGTAGGTACCCGGCCTTTTCCCGTATACTTCAAAGCAAAAGGGTTCTCTACAATTTAATCAGAGTTCAAACCTCAAATAATAACCCGAGTGAGTGATCTATTTGAAACTCCTCTGGTTGATCTGCCGTGACATTTCTTGCTCAGAAACGATATTTGAACTAATCAGGTTGTTGACACGTGTTTGAGGCGTTCAAACAGAATTAAATATAACACATTATACTTCTGTAGTTGGTTCAGTAAAGAGGGTTTCCGCACTTTATGATCGGGTTCTACTCATTTGGCCTACTTCCAACGGCTAATATTTAAGATAATTTGGTGTATGCCCCTATAAGGGCACATCCAGCCGCACGGAGGGCCTTATTGGGCTTGAATTCGCATTTCTTTTGTAATTCGTCAGCGCCGTCCAACAGTCTTCCTCAGTCAGTTCCTCATTTCTATATCTACGCACCCGGGCTTAAGACTGGCTCTGACCCTAAAAACTTTGCATGTTCTTTTCATTTTCCTTCAGAAAAGCCGATCATCATTAGCGCGTCTTTGCTCATTTAGATCGCAGGAAATCTCAGATGGAGGCCTGGCAGTGATGCCTAAATCTTCATGGCGGTTTTTGCGCTTCTTGGTATCGCAACTAGGTAGTGTTCCGACTCCATGGTGGCTTATTCGAAGGTATAGACATCCAGAATGCTTAAGAATGGCCAGAGCTCATCGCAATATTTTTGATTGACGAGTTGTTCGTTGATCTCTCGACCGCCAGATCTCCTTACGTATATTAAGGTGTGCGAAACGCATGCTTGTTGATATACTAAGACTTCGCGATGCCGTCAATCCTATCAACTTTCATGTTTTGACGGAAATGTTATGGAGGCTGTATTTTCCAAATACACTACCAAAATTATGAATAGGAAAACTATACTGTGTATGATGATAAGTCGGAGCGGAACATATGACTCAATTAAAAGCGTAGTAGTAGTAGAACCCGAATCATATTCCGATTTCCTGTAATCTGCAAACACTAACCGAAAACTTGAAAGAGCAAACGCCTTTTTCTAAGCTCAAATGGCGTGGCGGTTAGATAAAGGAATACAGAAATAAACGTGTCGAAATTTAAGCAGCACTCCCAGTGGGATGATGTCGGGCCTTTCATTAATCAAGCTTAGATAAAAAATAAAATATTTTTGTGAAACCCAACGATTGCTTTAATGTACAATATTTCAAAGCAAGCCATAAATGGTTGGCGGCTTAAGACTATTCATGGAATAGAAACGATCATTTGGAAACGAAAACATAGAAAATAATAGAGACCAGACCATTTGATATAGTCTATTTCTTAAACCTGAAGAGAAAGGAACAATAACCTTTCTCTTCAGGTTTTTAAGGAACTCATATACATATAAGTATGGTTCCATTGAATTGTGCGTTCAATTAGGGGTAACCCTTTCGGTACATGGGATTCCGCACACAATGACAGCTGTATGTAGAAACATAGACAATACCAAGTCCTTGATGTTCAGAAATGATACGTACCAGCTAGAGAACGACTTGAAGCACAATTTTGTAAAAATCTGGATCCAGAAAATGTCTAGTTAGTAAATGAATTGTCCGTCGGAATCACCACACAACATCCAATACATCTTTGTGGAGTCTTAAAAAAGAATGTTGAAAAATTAAAAACATAAAAATCGGGATCATTTATGGAAAAAAGATCGTGCGCAGTCTCAGAGCTGTAAGATCTCAAAGAGTCTTTGAACAGAAATTTTACACTTATTTTCTTCAAACAACCTTACTACTGGTTAGAAAAATGGGATCCAGGATTTTTTATGTATTAAAAAAGCATTTCCAGCAGCTGGTAGGAAATAATGAACAAAGGAAGAGTTGTAGATGGTGAGGAAACTACTTTAGTAGAACATGTTATATGGCCATAACTTAAAGAAGAGCTTAAAAAAGCAAAGCTGCAAGTTGAGATAGCTAACAAGCATGGTGATGGTCTATTCGGTGCTTGGGAGCCGAAAGCATCCCGAAGGACTGGAATACCAACTCAACTTCAGAAAAGGGAAAAGGGATTCTAATGCCTTGCAGCCACAATCTGAGCAATCGATGCTACTTAGGGTCGCCCAAACAACTACAGTCAAAACTCCTCACTCGAAGACCAAAATCATGCTCTACAAAACACAGATCATGCAAGTTAGACGAATAGACTTGAGAAACCTTCCTGCCTGTGAAGAGGGCGAATAACTATACAGAGAAAGTAAATCGGCGAACTTTACTTGCTGTACAATGATGTAGATCTAGTCGCAAAGACAAAATTCCGTCGTTTCTTCGATTAAAAATAAAAATGATCATTCCTTAAATAGTATATGGGAAGTCTAAAAGGTCCAATTGTCAATTTATGACAATTCCAATTTAAAAAAAATCTTAGAACCTTCTTAACATGTTCTTGTTAATCTACTTGTGAAGCGGTATTTACAACGACACACTTGTTCAATGAAAAAAAATTATGTCCTTCGAAGCTCGTCGTACAATAAGCTGTCCATCGGCATCCATCAAGACCATTTCACTTTGTAACCACGTCCATGGGAAGAAGGAAGTGCTAATTGCATGTTTCCTGTATGCGGCCATCCATCCTTGCTGTGCATCGATCCGAACGATTAAAACGCCTTTCTTGCAGGGACTTCATACTACACGAGTACAATACCCCACACACAATATCAGGTTTCTCCTTGGATCGGATTTAGGTTTGATGAATAATTCCTGAACACATAGTAGACTTTACGTAAGCCCAAGTGTATGTTGTCTCAACAACATTGTGTGTCCCTCTTGAAACTGCATAACGAAACTCCCAACTCCTTTCTGCTCCAACATTTGTTCTCTGTTGTTGGTTTTTCTTTTTTCTGTTTTTATCACGTTTTCCACGAAGAAGGAAGGAGCCAGCTAAATATTCTTGTTTTTCCAGTCCGTCAACCAACAACCAGTGGCAATTATGTTCTGGATTTTTCCTGCTGTCTGATCTTCATTCAGAGTTATTTGTTTGCGGTGTGTTTTTTTTTTATACGAGCCAAGTGCAGGGCGATTTGCTTTGTTCTCCGGTTGCTCTGGAGTTCATCTTCAATTATTTATACTGGCGAAGAATAATACAGCACACTGGAATTGGCTACATCAGGTATGCATTGCCTTGGTTAGCCCAAACCATTCAAAGGAGTCTCACTGGAGAAGGAATGGGGTCTGTTGGCTAAACAGAAGTGCTTCGATGCGAATAGCGTTTATATTTTATGGACTGAATTGTGGGCCTTTGTAAGAAGTGTATCGATGGAAACCAAAGCCGAGCAGGATTCCTTTTGTTTCATTGTTTTCAGAAGCCTTTTTACCCTTGGCCCTTGGTCGTTGGATTTACTTGTGTTCGTTCGGACTGTTTGAAATAAGCCTTTTGACAAGTGGTTCATCAATACGCTTAGATGTCTTTTGTCATGTTTTGCTAAAGTTTGATTTTCTTGCGAGTATCTTTTTTTACCAATGTAGGTCCAGACTTCGTTCATACATTGTCGTGCTTCCAATCTTTATATGTCCACACTAAGTTTTTCTACAGTAGCTTGGGAAACTGCTGGGTCTGGATCTTTCGTTATAATACTTTCTGAAGGCTTTAGTTTTTTCGGAAGTCCAAAAGAATCAATATTTTCATACTTAGAAATCATCGATCTGGCTACTCTTAAAGAAGCTACCTGGTCCTTTCTCTACTCGAGGGGCTACGGAATACAGAGTCAGCCATCCGGAGACAAGCTTTGAATTGGGTCTCTAGGTATTATTTTGGGGAATGTCTTATAATGTCCGATACTTTGTGTTGGCCACCTGAAGCACAGCAGTTCATTTTGTCGAGTATTCAATCCGGGATTGGCCGCTGATAGTTGTGCTCGAAGAACCGTCGTTGGCAAGCTCCCTTGCGTTAAAAAAACAAACTGCTTTCCTTTAATATGATGCTGAACGCGTTATGCTTTAAGTTTGGTGCAACACCTCATTAACAGTTCCGATTTAACTGTGCAAGATTCTTCTCTCCCTTGAGCCTAGCTTAAAAGAAAGATTCCAGAAAGGGCTTAAATAAAGAGGATTTTTTTAGGGTGTATCAGCTGTATTGTATATGCTTCGCTTACCTTAAAAGCTCCCCTTCGCTCTCCCCCTAGGACAGATTGACAAGTGGTTCGAAACTTAGAAGTGCTTCGTTCGATTTTTCCTTCGAATATCATAGGAGAACTCGTCCATCGACATATTTGCATTCACACAGTTCACAGTATTTTATTCGCCCTAAGTTGATAGAGTACGGCGCACAAACCACTTAGCCACGGACAACCATCATCGGCTTCAAGGTGGTTTTCTTATATTTCTCAACTGTATGAAGTAGTTGTTTTTATAGATCTTTGTTAACAAATTCACAAGAGTCTTCCTTTCCTAAATAAAAGCATAAGGATGGGGACGACTGTTTTACCCATTCATGACCACGGCATCGCTTTCATCCACTGTTGATTTATCAAGTTTTGAATTACTTATAAAACTTTAAGAATAAGACTAACAACAAAAGTCCAAAAAAACTTGGTCAGCGCCACTTTCAAAGGAAGACAAACATGAGAAGTAAATGAATAAATGCTTCTATGTAAGAAAAGAGCTCAGGGTCATTAGACCTTCGAATAAGAACAGACAAATTTTTTGTAGTGTATTTTTCTTCTTTATTCGAACTCTTTCTGTCATGCTTAGCTGGGCTGTTCATTGTGATTTTTCTTCAATTTTGATTTTCTTTTCCGTTTCGTCTTATGTAGATTTTGGCACTTCACCATTTTTCGCAAGAAACACAACAAAAAAACAAAATTGAAGACCATCGACTGCCGAAAACATCTGGTGTCGAAAAAAAAATTTACGTTTTTTTGTTTGAGATTTTGTTTCTTCCTCACACATGATGGCTTAGTGTTGGTTGTTTCTTAGAAGATATTCGCCAGCACGAAACCACTTATAGTCCTTGTTTGCCGCCACAAAAGAGGTGAACACCATGCAAACACATCCTGAATCCTGACTGCAAAACTAAATGATGCACCTTCAGGTGATTCTTGGAACCTTTCCATATTTTGAACCAATCCACTTGTGCAGTGTCTCGATGTAAGGAGGAGAGGTACAGACGGCTTTTGGATCGGGTTACTTTTGTGATTTGGTTGTGGTCCGGTTTCAGTTTTCATGTTCCTCACAAGTGGGTATGTTTTTTTGTTTTTCTGATGCCATGTCTGTAGGAGTTTTTAGACCTGTTGAACAGATTGTGGGGAGGTGGTATTTTAGCTCAATGTTTAGGGACCTGTTGGAAGAAAAAAATAAAGAGAACTACAAACATATGTTGTGGTTAAATTTGGGGCTACACATCTGTTGCGTTTGCAGCTGCTTGTACTTTTTCGGATGACCGGATGTAAGGTTAACTAAGAGATTTGGAGACTTTTCAATGAGAACTTTGGCGGGTCACTTACAGTACAAATAGAATGATTTGGATGATGATATTTTTTTTGTAATGTTGAGGCCATTGTTTTCAACAATTCAACATTATGTTACGATGCCACCATTTGTTTCGTCTTTCTTTCTTCGTAGGATTGGAAGAATATCTTAGCAAGGGCGTTGTAGTCCTTTCGCTAAATATGGCTAACAAAGCCAAATTGGTTGACGGTTTTGGCCTTCCGAACTTGATCCATATCTCTGTCCAGCTCGTAGAGTTTGCATGCTTGTACCTTCTTCTCCATTTGCTCGCAGGACTTTTTTATAAGGTTTCTAAAATCTGTTCTGTTATCTTGCTTATCGTCCAACAATCACCTCCGCATACCACCTCACTTTGCCTTGGGAGTTATGAACCTTCTTGTTTGAAGAAACCGAATGAGTATCGGCTGCAAAAGATAAGTCTTCATTGAATCTTCACAATGATTCGACATTTGTCCCGAGCTGGATGAAATTAAAGGGCCAACTTTTCTAGTCAGTTCTTAAGTCGATGTGAAAGCTTCAATGATGACAGTTTGGGTGCGAACTCTGATGTCAATACCTTCTGGACAGACTTGAACAAAATGCTGCCTTCCATAATCACATACAACCGTCATAATGTCCATTCAAAGGCAGTCAGATGAGACGGGTTCAAGAATTTCGTCCACCGTTTTTGGAAACCTCGAAATTTTGGAAAGTTTTAGGTGACATCGGGTATTTGGTTTCTCCAACTCAGGTTGGTGCCGATGTTCACTTTTTCAATTCAATTCAATTTTTTGATATCTGGAATGCAGAATTTCACTACTTTTCTAGATTCCCATTCCTTCCCCAATCGGACATTTGCTACGTTTCCCAAACTGCCGGTTTTTGGAAGTTTCCGTGATTCAAAATATTACGCTCACGATTTATCAGCATTTTTATGGAATCCTTCGTCGGCTTTTGACATGAAGTGTTCAGCAGCAATAACGAGGCCACCATCTAGAAATGGTACCGGACTGATTCTGGGATTGATATGTTTTCTGGATAAGTATTCCTGCTTAGATTGTCCATCCGCGATTCTATGATACTCGGACTCGGAAAAAAAATGGATATAAATTCAATATTCAAAGTATTGCCCTTCACTAGCCAAACATTTTCCCCATTTTTCTGGCAATTCATGGATACCCGTTCTGAAAAATTCGACCGGTTTGGCCGCAATCCACGAATCGATCCATTTTTTGACATCATCGAACTGACGGAAGTGCTGGTCAGCCAGGCCATGTTGAATCGATCGGAAGAGATAGTAATCGGATGCGGCAAGGTCTGGACTATACGGCGGGTAGGACATCCCATCCGACGACATTTGCAACATGTGGCCGAGAATTGTCATGTTGCAAAATAACTTTATTGTGTCTTGCGACCGTTTCCGGCCGTTTTTCTTCAGCGCTCGGCTCAAACGCATCAATTGTCGTCGGTAGACCTCGCCTGTGATTGTTTCATTCGGTTTTAGCAGCTCATAATACACTACACCCTTCTAGTCCCACCAAATGCACAGCATAACCTTCAGGCCATGAATATTCTGAACGGCCGTCGATGTTGAGGCATGTCCGGGGTATCCATACCTTGGCCAACGTTTTGGATTATCGTAATGTTCCCATTTTTCATCACCAGTGACGATTCGATGCAAAAAAGACTTCTTTTTATGGCGTTCAAGCAGCATTTCGGACATGCAAAATTGGCGTTCGACGTCTCGTGGCTTCAATTCATACGGCACCCAATGTCCTACCTTTCGGATCATTCCCAGTGCTTTCAAACGATCGGAAATGGTTTGTTGAGCGACGCCAAGTGATTTTGCAAGTTCTTCTTGCGTTTGTGACGGATTTTGATCGAGCAATGCCTCCAATTCATGGTCTTCAAACTTTTTCACCTGGCCGGGGCGTTCTTTGTCTTCGGTGTCGAAATCACCATCTTTGAACCACTGACACATTCTAACGTCTATAGTATAGCCCGGGTAAGCTTCGGTAAGGAATTGATGCGCTTTGGTTGCTCTTTTCTTTAAATGAAAGAAGCATATTAGAACTTCCCGCAAATGTTGTTTTGATGGCACGAATGTAGACATTTTACGGCCTTACAAAAACTTGTGTGTTTGCACTAATGACCAATAACCTAGATTAAAATAATTAGACAATGCCATGAAGTTTCTGATGTGACAGCTGTCATGGTCAAAATTCACCTCAGAGTTATAGATATGAAGTTGTCTGCAATAACGACATTTTCAACCGGTAGTCAATTTTATATTTGAAAATATTAAATGACATCCTTCTAACCACAAACAACTCATCTTGGTAAAGAATTAAAAGCAATTTAATAAATTAATATCGATCAACTTTATTTTTCAACTTACCAACTTTTTATTTATATAAACTTTTCTGAAACCTTTTTTTTCAAACGTGAAGACTGACACAAATTATCAAATTTAGAGTTTCGGAATTTCTTCTTTGAAACGCGTGCTCCTTTTGTTTTCCTTCTGCAACCTTTCGAAAATGTCAAGGGCCCCAATTTAGGGATTAAACTTTGCCCTAAACCAATATTGTCAACGAGATGTCAATCGCTAAATTGAAACATCCCCCGGGATGGGGAACTCAGCGAGTACGCAATTTTTTAGCTTTAAACCCAAGTGGCCAAAAGGTCACGAATAATTGATGAAGTAAATCTATTTTAATCTCCTCGATGCAGAGTTTACTTTAATAAATTGATTTCAACTTTTAAGAAAGCCTCCTAGAACCCTATTTCAATGTGCGTCGTTCTTTCTATAAACCAGCTTGCCGCCGTGGCCACCCCCATATTTACGAGTGTGTTAATCCATTTTATGCGTCAAAAAAGGTTTCCTATCAATCTCTGACAAACTCGGGGTTCCATCAACGGGCTAGGCTATTGAAAGGGCTAATCGCACCACTAATGGCTTGTATTAGGGCACCTTCATTTGTTTGTTTGTAAGATTGTTGGCAAAGCAGCAAGGCGTGGAACATGATACGCACAAGTTGGGGGAAACTTCATAGTGAAGGTGCAGTCTTCACCGGCTTAAGAAGGTTCAACTTACGCTTCGATTATATAATTTTAACGTGTGGCGTGGCGGAAGCTTAGTGATGCGTGAAAAGCTTATTAATTCGATTATCATCCCGTCCCCGTTTTCCGTTGGTGTACTTAGAGAGCTTTTTTTTTTACTTTTTCTTCGCTTTCCGGAATAGTCAAACGCGACCAATCATTGTTAAACTGTTGGACGACTCACGCTAATGAGCCAAAAGGAAAGCTAGATAAATATTGACGCGGAACAATATTTGAAATTTATTAGTTGGTTGAGTGAGTGGCGCGACTTGGGCGGGGGCGGCATTCACGCGTAACGCAAATTAAAAAGAAAGTGAAACCACCTTAATTAGGAATATACATTTTTTGTACGCCCTCCATACAGTCGAATGGCAGACAATGGAAGCGATTGTAATTTGCTTTATTGGCTGTGAGGTGGCGGCGGTTTCTTGAAATCCATTGTTTGAAGTAATATTTTCGGAAATAAAAATACGCGTAGGTAGGTGCTGTGTATGCTAGCTGGATTCAAGTGATTCGCCAGCTCACAGCGACCAGGTTAGGTCGATTAGATTTGGGGATCCTAGTTTAAGTCAACTGCATTTTTAGACGTAAGATTTTTTAAGAAGTGCAAAGTTAATCCCAAAAGAATCCGACTTAAAAAAGAAAACCTTAAAACAAAGAAAAACGGCCAAGTGCAAGTCGGACTGGCGCAACGAAGGTTCCATACAAATTTGCAGGAATGTTAAGAGTTTTTCCATCATAGAAATCGAGTCTCGAAGAGTTTTTTCCGCTTCTTTTTTAATGTTATAGCCTTAAGGCTTGGATTCCCTTCGAAAAACTAAATATGCTGCAAAAACAGCCATTTTATGTGACTGCGTCCATCTAAAGGCTTGATTATTTTAGCGCTTTTACAATTTGATATCTCCACGCATTCCTGAGAAAAAGAGTGCCGACGGACAAATGGGCAACGAAGTTCTGTTTTCCTTTTGAGTATCTTCATGTCTCGAACTAGCCTTCTTTGTGATCTGTACAGTTTTACTTGTGATGCTTAACAGTTACGAGCTTCTTAAAAAAGCCATCAACCAAAGAGTCCACCTCTTTATTGTTGGCCAACGTTTTATAACCGAGCCTCGGCCTCAAGCATACTAACAGGCCATTGCACCATTGACACTCATGCGGAGCCACTCGTTATACTAAATACATATCGACTTCTGCAGAAGCTGTAGAGACTTCGAAGAAATAGAATCTTTACGTCATCTGCTTCGCGAATGTCTCGCATTAGCCACAACTGGATTGTGAACTCTTGGCAGTTATTTCCTTAATAGTCTAGACTACCTGGGTAATCAGACTCCTTCACTCTTTTATCTGGATGGTTCAATGGTTAGCCGTAAATTTTCCTTCTTCCATAGATACATATATCTTGACCTTGGGCACAATGGACCTAACCTTACCTATCCAAATTTGGAAACAGATAATACTCCAAAGAGGCTTAATCTAGGGAATATGGTGTTTGGGGATCTAATTCAAAATATTCCATTACTAATTCGCTGCAATATCTTTTTTCCTTCTAAAGATGTTCCATGGCAAGTTCCAAAAAAACTAGACACCATAGTCTTGTCTACAAGTGGATCTGAATTATCACAGGTCTGATGCAGGAGCTGTAGGGATGAAGAAGAAGTAGAAAGCACACTACACTTCCTAAGCACCTGTCTAGCCCTTGCAAAAATGAGGAAAAGTACTCTAGAAAACTTCTCATTTGGAAACCTATAAGAAAAGTCAGACATCAAGACCCTAAAAATAGCAAAATGCTTTAAGAAAACAAACTGGTTATAAACCAGCAATAAAGTGGACAACCTCTGAAGAGACCACCTTGATACCAGAAGGTATCTCTTAGGTATCAGTTATAGTTACCCTGGCCAATGAGGAATCGGTGTATCAATCACCTGTAAGTGATTACATAATGGATCCAAACAGGATCTAAGTGAATCACAACTGATGAGCTGTGACGATCATTATCACCTTATTTTGAATAAAATACTGTGAATCAAATGAATGCAAATGATCCAACGTCAAGTTCTCCGTCCCAATTCAGAATCCATCCATTGAGAAATTTAAAGCCGAACTACGTCAATAAGTCCGGGTCTATAATGTTGGCCCTTTAGCTACTATTCGGTTAAGTTGAGGCTTTTGATTAAACTGACCTCTGGCCTGGGTTTTTGGTTTAATATGTCCCACATGGATAGAGTTTGCCTCTGCGCCATCGCCACCGTCAATCGCAGTGTAAGCGTTTTGTCGTCTCTTGTGGTTAGTCACGGAGTCGGCAGGAGTCAATATCAATTGATCCTGTTAGCGGGTATCAAAGTGGCCATGTAAGATCCTCCTTGTTGGGATCGAGTAAATTTTTGGCCAACCTTTTAACTGGGTTGATCAAGTGGTTTGCTTGTCTCTTATTTTTTTGAATTGGTCCGGTTGTTCTTAATTTTTCAGTGGAAATCCGTAAAAAGATTCCAGCCCGACGAACGAGAGACAAGCGCAGGTCAGTCCGCTTTTTCATTGTCTTGACATATTCATATCTCTTCCTGCTCAACGTTGCGTCCACTTAAACTTGCAACGTTTCAAATTGCAATTTTTACCCTTTCCATAACTTACCGGATTCTTTTGCTGTCCTAAGCAGCTTTGCTCGTAAAATTTCGCGGCTATTCCGATTATCGAGCTGTAATCGGACTTGTTTTCGAAATAATAATATTAGACCATAAACATGCACTTCAATCGCCATCGTCATCACTTACAACGGCAAGCTGATGGTGTTTTAATGGCGCCAACATAAACCTCTTTCTCGACAAGAATTATCGATGAATCCATGCCGTCTGGCCTGGTTCTGATGCGCCAGACTTGACGAGTTTCGAGGTCTCTCAGGAGACGAACATAAAGATACATATGCATGAATGCCAATCAACACAATCGAATCTGTGCTGACCCACTTTCAAACACATAAGTTAGCTGCTCTCCCGCCCATCTGCTTCCAATACTACTCGCTGTTGCCACTATTTCTCCTTGGATCAATGGATTGACAAGCTCCCCCAAGCCAACAGCTGATGGCATTCGCCAACGCGAACCATAGCAACAAGCAAACTTTGCACGGCGACGATGGTTGTGGTGTACAATCAAACGAAGAAATCAAATTAAAGACACGAAAAAGAGGATAGAGAGAATAATTTATACAGTTGCTTTTTAACGGCACTTTACATACAGCGCCTTCTATAAGTTTTCGGACTGTCAGAGAAATTCCTATAAACATTAAATTTTGTTTAGTTTAATTTTTGTTTTGAAAATGTTTTATGACCCAATTGAGTGAACCTCATAAAAAAAAAGATAGCAACTCGTTCTTGCATGACTTTAACCGTCAATCTAGGCATTCCCAACGTTATTGATCTCAAGGCTGCTTAAAGGATTTCCCAAATTTTGTGTTTCGATGATGAACACTGTTTTACTTTTGCAAAGGCTTTGGTGTTGCTACTTTATCGGGGAGGGTTGAACACCTTTTAGTCATTGTAAATCATACTCGACTTTCAACTTTGAGTGCGAACTTTACTACGATTTCTGGATAATCTGGCACATCTATTTTGGTGGAATTAGGGCCTTCCGTTTTTCTGTCGGGTCTTTAAAGCCAATGAATTCTTGAAGCGACGCGTGGTATCGTGCTTGTCGATCATGGAGTTTAAGCTTATCTGCAAGTTGCCACAACGCTCAACTTCAGTTTTTGGGGTTCCGTACAAAAAGAGTGACAACGGAACGCTATTCCTAAGGATTCGTGGTCTGTCCGTCACATGGTTGAGTCTTCTGAAGCGCGATAGTAAAATACTCTGGACGCTATGACAGAAAATAATAGAAACAATATTAAACTAAATATAAAGTGTTGTTCTCCATACGAAAATGTGTGTATTAAAATTGCAGCTAAATTTTACGCCAAGAACGACGCAATGAGAAACTCAAAATTTATTTAAGCGTTGCGACTCAAAGATATGTAGTATGTTGTACGAAACCCTTCGTGGGCGTGTCGCGGTTCGCCGCTTTTGTATTCTTCTTGCAAATCGTAAACCCGATGGTAATTTATATCCTTAGTTCATTTTGGAACCAAGTTCATGCTTTAGACAACTCAGCCAGAAATCAAATTGACACACTCTACTCGTTTGTCCAGAAACTTTTAATTTTGTATCATTAGTCCATAAGAGTTTCGGTTAGTCGGTTGAAATTGTCGGTAGTAGTGCTGGTCAGCCGGGCCATGTTGCATCGATCGAAAGTGATAGTAATCGGATGGCGCAAGGTCTGGACTATGCGGCGGGTGGGGTAGGACATCCAATTTGAGCGTTTCAAGGTACGTTTTGACGACATGCAAAATAACTTTATCGTGTCTTGCGACCGTTTCCGGCCGTTTTTCCTTCAGTGCTCGGCTCAAACGCATCAATTGTCGTCGGTAGACCTCGCCTGTGATTGTTTCATTCGGTTTTAGCAGCTCATAATACACAACACCCTTCTGGTCCCACCAAATGCACAGCATAACCTTCAGGCCATGAATATTCTGAACGGTCGTCGATGTTGAGGCATGATCCGGGTATCCCTACGTTGCCCGACGTTTTGGATTATCGTAATGTACCCATTTTTCATCACCAGTGACGATTCGATGCAAAAAGACTTCTTTTTGTGGCGTTCAAGCAGCATTTCGGACATGCAAAATCGGCGTTCAACGTGTCATGGTCTCCAAACCTTTTCACCTGGCCGGGGCGTTCTTTGTCTTTGTTGTCGAAATCACCATCTTTGAACCGCTTAAACCACCGCTGACACATTCTTACGTCTTTAGTATAGCCCGGGTAAGCTTCGGTAAGCAATTGATGTGCTTCGGTTGCTTTTTTCTTTAAATGAAAGAAGCATATTAAAACTTCCCGCAAATGTTGTTTTGATGGCACGAATGTAGACATTTTACGGCTTTACAAAAACTTGTGTGTTTTCACTAATGACCAATAACCTAGACTGAAATAATTAGACAATGACATGAAGTTTCTGATGGACAGCTGTCATGGTAAAAATTCACCTCAGAGTTATAGATATGAAGTTGTCTGCAATAACTACATTTTCTACAGGTAACCCTATAACTTGACAATACTATGTTTGTTATCGATTCTAACATGCCTTTCATGGTTTTTAATTTAAGCCATACATAAAATGAATAAAAATAATTCTTCCGAAAACTTTCGGACGACAGTGTACAGATATGAGTTTATATGATTTTTTTTGTCTTTTTTTTTATCACGATGCCGGTTGTTAGCTGTAAACTTATATCTTTGCTACACCAATATCAACATACATGCTCGTACTCTCAGCTCAATTTGTATTTAAGCCTCTTGTATGACATTTTGCTTTAAGGCACCTCCACATCGCCCCCGCAAAAATGTGTACTCCACACTCGTTCGTTTACACTACAAGACTTAAAAAAAACTAAATAGATACATATATAGAGTACCAAATTCATTTTTTTTTTATTTTGCTTCAAGTGTTTCATAACAAACAGAAAGAAGGCGAATATTATGAGTGTGTCTGGGTCTGGGGGGCTTGTGCCTTCGGCAGGCAACTGTCACCATCAGCTTCGAAAGTCGACTTTTCCATTCGAGTGTGTTTCCATTTGGAAACTCGTTACAAAAGTGCAATCAAAGGGAAACTTGAGAGCATTTGAACGCTTAAAATACGAGTACGCCCCAAAAATACTGTAGTATTTTTTTTATATTTGTAAATTTTGCACGCTTTCGATTGATTTGTAATTTAATGAACCTCGAAGGAAAGGAAAAAGGGCTTTTGAGCTTAAGAAACGTTGGAACATTACAAAAGAAACCAAAATCAAAAAAAAAATAAGTTTGCTTTTGCTACTTTTGTAAAGCGAAACGGAACGGAACGTGCGTATGGATGTGAGGCCGTGTTATGCGTGATTGTGATTGCGTACGTGCGTAAAATTGCCTTTTAGCGCGCGTATTAGAGTTACGAAAGTTATATTATTTTCCATTTGTTATTTTTGTCATAACTCCCCCTTCACGTTAGAGAAGGGAAAAGGAGGAGTAAGCGAGCGAAAAAAGGCTTACAAATAATTGTAGGTGTATTGAAATCGAAGGAATTGGAATGTGAAGGCAGATCTTCTGAGTGACAGTTTGAAATTGGGTTAAACGCACGAGTTAATTGTTTTGTTAATGACAAATAAAATAACGTTTATTTTTTTTTTCGTGTCAATGTTAGCGCTGTTTCTGATTTTGATAGACATTCGATTGAATTCAAAATGTGTCAGTTCAGATTCGAGTTGTTACTAGTTTAAGCTTAAAAATTTGCTTATTGCAGCATATTTCAAGTCGCGTAGTGAAGGATTAAGGTCGTATTAATTTTTAACGCAAGTGAAAGTGCGCCTTAATGGTTGGATGAATTGAAAATTATAGAGATGGATTGTAGTAAGCTTGTGTTATTTTATTAATTCCATGTTTTATTTCTCGTCTTTGAAGGAATTTTAAGTGAAGGTTTAGATATTTCAATAATGTAAACAAAGCAAGGACAGTGGGATGTTGGTTTGCTGCCACATGAGACCCATTCGGATTTACAGAAATGTTGGATATTATCTCACAGTATATTCCTTTATATTTCGCTGAATATCACGGTTTCGTAAAATAGGTAATAATGAACCGACCAAAAGTTTTTCGTTAACAATTTTTTTTAAGTAGTTATACGTTTACTTGTCTGTGGCGCATAAATAAATGATATATTAATAAACTTCACATCTTGTTACGTTTAACATTCCAAGGCAGGCAAAAACTTTTCGAATCCCATCCTCAGTCGAAAATCTAATTTTTTTTTCAAACAGCAGTCACGGCATTTTTCGAAAAACCTGGGCTTCCTCTAACTATAACAAGCTGCAAATTGCAGTCGACTTTAGGTCTCTTAAAAGAATCCTCATACCTTACATTGCGAAAGAGAAGCCGAAGGACCAAACTCCATCATCATCCAAGGACTAAACTGCTCCAGCAATCAGTGTTCAACAAACCGCAATCAAAGCAGAAAAATGATTTGGAACGATTAAAAGGTGTTAAGCAACCGCAAGCCTTCTCGGTTGAGTAGCAGTATGGAAACATTTCTTAGGATCAAAACAAGGTTAGGAGACTAGATTGGAATAGTGAACACCAGGCTTGTATATCGGTCGAAAATCTTCGAACGAACATGTCAAAATTAGATGTTTGAATGAACAAACGATCACTTTCCGGTTATGTTCATTTGAATACGAATGGTCAGATGGTTACACAAACATGGAGAAAAAACAACTCCTCATCAAGTGTCTCTGCGTGAAACTTGGAAGAACCATTGCGGAGACTATGATCCTCCATATTGAATAATTGCACACTGGTGCTTCGAGCTTAAGCAGTGCAGAACATTCAAGGAGCATAGTGAAGACGAAAATTTTGTGTTAGCTTACGAAAGAAATTTTGTTGATGTCACAGTGATCTGATATGAAACCCAACAGACGATCCTTCATAACGTGGGTACACAGAATGTTAACCGTTGAACAAAAGATTAAACAAGATGACGTATCAAGAAATATCGTGAGAGCTACCAAAACAGAGGCGTGAAAAGTTTCCGACCTAACAATGATATAAACATATTTTCCTATTTTTATTTTTTATTGTTCTACAAAGTCTCCTTGTAACTCTACATGCTACTCACAGCGATGCTCCGATCTCCGCAACCCGTCAAAATAGTACTCGGCGTTTTTCTCTGCAAAATAATTGTTCACTAATGTGATTGCTCCCTTATTTGACGAAAATCTGTCCGCCGAGCGCAGTTTTTGGATGAGGGAATAAAAAGAGGTCACTTGGGGCTAGATCTGGTGAGTAAGGCGGATGCTCAAGCAGTTCAAACCGTAATTCGTGGATTTTCCCGCATTTTTTTTCGGCCGTTTTTTTCGCAATTTATGCCTTGAGCTTGTAAAGTAATGATGCGTATTATGCTCCCGTAATGATTTTTCCTTTTTGAATATAATCGATTAAGATTACTCCGTGACTGTCCCAAGAAACAGTCACCATCACTTTTCCAACCGAAAAAACAATTTTCACTTTTCTTGGATCCGGTTCCCCCTTTGCAGTCCACTGTTTTGACTTTCTTTTTGTCTCTGGCGTAAAATAGTGTAGCAAAGTTTTATTTCTAGTAATTAATAGGCGCCAAAACGAATTTATTGCGCCTAAACTGCATCAACAGAGCGTTGGAAATGTTCATTCGAACACGTTTTTGGTCTAACGTGAGTTATCGTCAGTAGTTGCACATTTTGGACGTCCCGAACGTTGCCCGTCTTCCAAGCTCTTACGCCCCCCCCCCCCCCCCCCCATGCACATCTTTGATTTGCCGTAGACGTATTGCCTTTCAAAAACAAAAATTTAATTACAGCTCGATGCTCAATTTTCACAAAAACTCTCACATCGGCTCACTCAAACAACTGTCAAATTAAAATTGCGCGTCGAAAAAGGCTGAAACTTTGGTGAATAACTTTCAAGACGCACAACTAAAGGGTGATTGCTTAATAGCTATAGGAAAGTTTTTCAAAAAAAAAAAACACATAAAATTGAGAAAAATGAGAAAAATGCGAGAAATTTTTACTTGAATCGATAGTACGGTCCATATTATTTAATGTTTGAAGATTATTTCATGCAAATGTTGACCTTGACTGCGCCTCAAATGGTCCATCCGCTTAGTCCAATTTTGGCATACTCTTTCCAACATTTAGGCCGGTATCTCACGAATAAATCCTACAATGTTGTCTTCCAATGCGTCAATTGAAGCGGGCTTGTCTGTTTAAACATGAGCTTTTACATAGCCCCACAAAAAAATATTCTAAAGGCGTTAAATCGCACGATCTAGGCGGCCAATTGACCGGTCCCGAACGTGAAATAAAATGTTCACCGAACTCACCTCTCATTCAGTCCATTGTTGCGCGTGCTGTGCGGCATGTGGCACCGTCTTGTTGAAACCACATGTCATGCAAGTCAATCTCTTACATTTTAGGCAAAAAAAAGTTGGATATCATCTCACGGTAGCGCTCACCATTCACAGTTACGTTACAATTTGCATCATCTTTGAAGAAGTACGGTCCAATGATGCCACCAGCCCATAAACCGCACCAAACTGTGACTTTAGCTCTTGCAATGCTTCTGGCTGATATTCACTCCAAAATCGACAATTCTGCTTATTTACGTACCCATTGAGCCAAAAATGAGCTTCGTCGCTGAACAAAATTTTTCGGTAAAAAAGTAGATCTTCGGCCAACTTTCCAAGAGCCCATTCACCAAAAATTGTACGTTGCAGTGGGTCGGTCGGCTTCAATTCTTGCACCAGCTGCATACGTTGTTGAGTAACAGAAGCCCAATTGCTGCGAACGGCGACGAATCGATAATTGATGGTCATCATTAACCCTGGCCGATACAGCTGCGATATTTTCTTCAGTTCGCACTCTACGTAAGCGTGTTGGTGGTTTAATGTCCAACAATTTAAATTTGGTGCGAAATTTAGTCACAATAGCCCGAATAGCAGTTTCAGTGGGTCGATTAAACTGACCATAAAATGGAAGATGCGCGAGATGAACTTTCTTAACAGAGCACTCATTTTGTTAATAAAATTCAATAATTTGCAAGCGTTGTTCGTTTGTTAGACGATTCATGGTTAAATTATAGACCAACCTGAAGATGTTTGACAATGAAACAAAACACGAAACGTGCGTCAGCTGTTTCAACCAGTGTTGCCAAAAAGATAATAGCTAAAAAATCAAACTTTACATTCACTAGCTTTTATTGACGAGTGTTGCTATATTATTTTCACGTTGAGTTCGGAACCGTTTAAGACCACCTTTGTTTTTCTATGGACGAGTCTATGACTCGGAAAAGACCGACACCGAAATTGAAAGTTTGACAAACTATTTATTGGCGTCCGTATTTTGAAAAAGCCGTGTAAATTGTTTTTGAAAATTACTCGAAAATGATAGTCACTTTTTCATGCTCTTACGGCACAGAATAAATGAGAAGATGACGGGAAGCTATCTAGGTGAAGGCACGGGGAAAACTTCGAACTGCTGTGCTGTTCCGCGAAGACAAGGAAACACCACAGAGCATTTCTTTCCCCGGCTTATGAATAGCACAGGGGTTAGCAGTTATTCCTTTTGCATCGGGTCATCTTATCTTTCAAATCTTTTAAAGACTTCTTTCGATTTGCAAAACTAGTCATATGAAACAAAGGTGGTCAAAAGTTTTGAAGACGTGATTTGAACTGTTGGTTCAAAATTCACATGTCTGCTTTAAGAGATTTTCTGTATGACCCTCAATCTTCCCACGAAGGTCTCTTCAATGATTTCAGTAGCTTGTATTTTCTTTTTTATGTACTCTAAACGTATCCAAAAATTTACCCTAAAGTTATACGCGAAATAAAACCCCCTCCTCACTGACTATTGTAATAATTTTCTTTCCAAAAACTTTGGTTTCCATCGCTTTCAATGGAGCATTTAACCTGTTCACCTTGCTATCTCAATTGCCCGCCTCATTATCGAACCATGAAACCCAGGTGTTGCCTGCGCCTCACCATTGTAACACTCGCAAAATGTAAAACGTGAACTTTTGCGCGCTAAGTACGAGTATTTTACAAGCTTTCCAGCTGAGTAAGCACAAGCTCAGGGTTCCTTGAGTTCGTTTATAAGCAAACCTCCCGCTTCCATGCCACAACCACCCACAAGATAACCATAAATTAACTTCTATTTTATTATTTAATCCGCGTAATGAGGTACCAGCGAACGACTCTCATTTCCAATTCAATCAACTTATCAACGATTTGAAGTTTGTTTCTTTCCCCGGGCCTGTGTGCTGCCTGCTGCCCTCCTTTCAGGGCCGGATCAATTTTTTATCATAGTGTTTTACGCGCCCCAAAAAGAGCACAAGTTGACAGTTGACAGCCACGCACTTCTCCAAAATAGAGGTCAATTTAAGGACCACCCTAGATCTCACGTTTGATGGGAGTTGGTGGAAGATGATGACGGGGTGGCGCCAGACTTTTAATCACAAGTGATGTTGTCTCTCATTTAACTAGTGAACTGTGTATGCGAAGTGGGTGTGTTTGTGTGCGCCGCGCTGAGTGTTAATTCGATTGCAACTTTGAAAGTACGTGCTGCTGTGTGACGCGGGCCTGATAGCTTGTAGCTCACGCGATTGTGCAACAATATTCCGAGCGGAGGGTCATTGGTACCACCACGCGAACGTCTGTCTACATGATGTAGCATTATTATTCAAGCGCACTGTGCGCCTGTTTAAATAGTAAAAGTGCACACAATTGCATATTGTTGGTTGGTTGGCTTGGCTTGGCGTCGTGTGCGACGATGAAAATAAAAGTTTTGGCCTCCACTGTGCCGCGATGTTTGATTAAAGGTTCGGTTCGTCGTCGTCAACAGTCAACAATCAGCAGCAGCAACAGCGCGATGACGCTGATGATGATAGTGATGGTGTGGATGGTGACGCTTTTGAGTGACGTTTTGTCTATGGCTTTACGTGCCTGAAACGCGTTCAATGACGTAATTTTAATATTGTCTCACACAAACTATTGTCGACTATTACAAGAGGCAGGCGATGACAGACACAGTAGATTTCAGAGTCGCTACCAATGCTATAAGAGAAAAATACTCGTACAAGTTTTTTTATTTTATGAGGGACTGGATGGCGCATAACAAGCCCCTTGTCAGTGTATTTACGAGTAGTTTGTTTATTTATAGACTCTTGTGCTTGTAGTTGTTGTTATTGTTTAATTGATGGGCAAAGTGATGCTTACCGCCGCAACTCTCCTTCTCATCATCATCATCATCATCATCGTTACACCAACAAAAACGATGATGACAATCAGCTTCTTAGCGCAAAATGTCAAGTAAAAGGTGTGTAGTTGTACTTGGGCTGGTTTAAATGATGAGAACGTTCTTCACCCATAGACTTAATGCTAAAAAGCGTTCTTTATTTGTTTTTATGTAAGAAACAAAATAAAACAAAACATTGAATGTGAGAAGTTTATCGGAAATTAATGACTACAGTAGGACGGGTGTTTAACGTGTAGAACGTTGGACAGAGTAGTATTAATAGAACTTTGATATTGACCAGAAAAAAACTTATGTAACGATGAGATAATAAAGCTGACGTTTCTGTCATTTCGTTACAACATTCATGGTTTTTGCGAAGACAACGTTGTGAAGGTTGGAATTTTGTTTGAGAAACGATTGTAAACCTTCCGATTTACTATTTATGGAATATTATTTCATTCAAAAAATGACTACGCATTAGGCCACGCCTTGTCAACTTTATTATTGTAGTGTAAGAAGGTTAAGTAAGAGGTCCATTGAGCTTTAAAGGTTCATAGGAAGTTATTTTCGAAACGGAAACAGTTTCAAACAACTCTGAATTGGGAGTTCTTTCTTTCTTCTGAGCTAGGCTTAGTTTTGGAGTTACTTCCAGTCTTTTTCTGTATGTTTACCTGGGCTGCTTGTGTTTGGGCTTTGAATCTTTATCGGACAAATTTGTAATTGGCAGGTAAACTTTTTGGTCAGCTTCACCTGGTTTTTGAGTTTGTCGAGACTGGATATAAGAATCATGGACCATGTCTCCAAATTCGACTTGCCAGTGCAACCGCAGTGTCCTGTGCGCGAAAGTGAGAAAAATATTTTGGATTCGGCAGAAGATCGATTGTTGGTGACAAGTTTTCGATTTCAGAACTTATTGACATGGGTGCCACAGGGTTCCATTTAAGGTCCTATTTAATATAGCCTTTGTATAAATGCCCTTCTTTAAGTTTGTGTAAATTTTTGTCCAGACCAACCTTGTTAATCAAGCACCTTGTTTGGAGGACCAACGAATAAAACTAGTAGATGACTGGTCAAGGCGAAATGGGCTCTGCACATGGATGTTTGTAAATCTTCATAGACACATTGAACCGAAAATAGTTTAGCGAATGGCAGGAAATCGGGGGCATTCAATTTCAGCTAAGTCGAAGATATAAAGGTTCGATTGTTTATGTTTTTAGTAGACCTGACTACATAAAGGACGGCTCTCCAAGTTCATGTCAATTTGCATAACTTGTTCAAGGATTTTTATATCTCTTAAGTTCTTGACCATGCTACTATATAGTGGGATAGGTAAGGTTAGGCTAGAGGGGATGAACTTCCCATTACAAACTATTTCCTTATAAGGGCTATGTTATGGTTTCTCGTGAACCCATTTGGTTCTCCTGATGAAACTCATTATGTCCTTGAATGGTTCGTTAACGAGTGCTCCCAGTTCGATTTGCATTCTGTTCCCCGTGAACCGAAGTCGACTTGACTGTAGGTTGGGGGCATTTGTAAATGAGGTGCTTAATGGTCTCCATTTCCTCTTCAATCTAGCAGCTCCTACAAAAATCGTTGGAGATGACCCCATACTGACGGCCATTGAGCATATTGCGCATTGCCCGTCAGGATGCGTATAACATTTTGTTGAAAGCACGAAGGCCATTACTGCTCTTTGTGTTCAGTTCTGTCCATAGAGTACGAGATATGAAACAATCGACCCTATTGCTACGTTCTGGAGTCACTATGTCTATCACTCTATTAGTTTGCTTAGCTCACACAATGGTATATGTGGAAATCTTTCCATCGCTTCCAGCTCCAGCAATGACCCTTTCTTTGCAAGTTCATCTACCTTTTCATTATCGCCTATGTTACTGTGAACCCAGATGATGGTTACCTTCTGGCGCTCTCCCAGATCATTTAGAACTGTAATGCAGCTGCTTACTGCTTTCGATTTTATGGTACCTGCATGGCTGTCCACTAAGATATTCACTTTTGTATGAACGAGGTTCTCTATTTATACTGTCGAAGCAGCTCTTTTGAGGGCGAAGATCTCAATCTTAACACTACATTCAATTGGAAGCCTGTACGAGTTGTTGATGTGCAATTGATTACAGAAGACTCCAGCACCAGTCACTTCTTCCATCTTTGATCCAACGGTGAAGTAGTAGGGAAGCTTGATTCACAATTCTTTCTATTAGCGACAAAGGCAGAGAACTTTTTGGTAATGTTGTAAAGAGAGATCACGTAATCAGTCTTCAATGGTTCTTTTCCACGTAAGCTTTGAGTCTAGACACTCAGGTATTAAGCTTCTTGGGGAAGTTTCAATGCTGTTCCATTAATTTTTGGGAGAGCAAACTCTTCTATTTTCCTTTTTCTTGTGAAGAGAAGAAGTTCCATCTTGGATTGGCGCTTAGGACGCTTTAATCTGCCCAGAATTTAAGTTCTTTAAGTGTTGCCTCTATAAGACAACTGATACTTTTCTGACGCATGCTACTGCATTTATGGCCTTGGCTTTGAGGTTTGTCAGGACCTTGTTGATTACTAGAATCCAAAATAAGGGTGAAACTACACCACCTTGCGGTGTGCCACTGTTTGTCTTCTTTTAGGCATCGCTCTCTCCCAAATATGAATTTATTACTCTATATTTGAGAACGTTCGTAATCCATAGTCTGAAACTGTTATCTGTATTGACTTCCACAGGGCAGCGTTTATGGCTTCCGGTCTGCCATGGTGTATTCCTTATAGTAGAGGCTTTTTTCAATGAAGCTGAATGCTGAATGCAGCGCGGTCTCTACGGATCTATGCTTTTGGGAGGCATGCTGCGTGTTACTCAGGTTGTGCTCATCGAGCAGGCCCCTAACATGAATATCAATTAGTTTTTCCATTTTCTTTAATATAAACGAGGACAAGCAAACAGACGGTGTACGACATGTACAATACCGGACCAAGGATGTTTCGTTGAGGAACTCCGACGGGGCATCATCATAAGTAATCATTTTACTATTACTCATATTTTCTGGATAATATTCTGGAACCCACATAATGTTGTCCCTGTAGCTTATTTTCAAATTTTCATGTCACTCATTGTCAAAGGCTTGTCAGACGTCAAGTTAGGCACAACATTACTGTGCGTGTCCTTCGGTGACTTTCCTCTGCCGAACTTTATTGCAGCAGTTCTTTGGCATCTTCTTGTGGAATTCACAAGTTATGAAATCATAGATAAGAAAGTTCGGTCAGCGTTATAGTTTTTATTCGAAAGTTGTCATCTCAAACAATTTACAAAAGATCGTCCGTCAGATGGCTTAAATAAATATTTGCTCACTATAGTCAGTAAATCAGTTCGCTTTCTCTTTACTTTTTTGAGCCTATTCGCAAATGTCTTAAAGTATTTTTTAACAGCTTTTAATTCTGAGTACTTCAACTTTTTTTTCGCTTTTCAGATTTTCGAAGTATGTAGAAAATTTGCGTTTTTTGAAGCCGTTGAATAGGGTTTTTATTCTTAAGTTGATTGCTCAGAGCGGTCATTCTCATGGTGCGGGCTTTGAAAAACAGCCATCTTATCCGACTGAAGTAAATACCAAAGCATGTTTTATGTACTCGTATCGAACATGCATTTGGGGGGCTTTTTTGACACTTTTTAAAATGCATCTTCCAAAATATACTTTTCGACACATTTTATCATTGTTAACATGTTTTATTTTAATTCTCACAATCTAAACGTCACGTAATCACATAATCCACTTATTAGTTTCCCTTAAGAGCAAACGTTGGTTGCTTCCAAAATGTTCGGCACCTATCTCCGTAGATGCCGAAATTCGCAAGCCTACAACTTCAAGTACTTTTGCCACTGCATCTGTTTTTGAATAAAATAAAACTAATTGGGTTAATTTGTTCAGGAGCGAAAGTGCAATCCAACAGCGCGTAACAATGGCTTAAACTTGCACATAAGGCCAGAAAATTTACAGCACAAAAAAAAAAAAACAATAGCGATGAATTGAATTAGAAATCGGTTGAGTAAATACATTCGTTTGCCAAAAAAGAAATTAATAAAAAAAACCTCGGTTAGCAACACAACAAAGACCATGAGCTCTGCAGAGTTATTTTTCTTTAGCTTTTGGACACGCAACCTATGAAGCCTCCTCGTCATCGTCACGATCACCAGAAGCATATGGTAACGTTGATTTGGAAATCGGAATCACGACAGCTAACAGAGCGCGAGTGGGTCGATCTCTTTGTGTAAACAATTGTCTGACTGAGATACATTCAAGAGAAATTTGTTTTATCATCTTCGCGTCGTAATGTCTTTCACTTGGTTTTTTTTTTTATTCACCTGAACGCCTTGAGGGTGTCAAGCGGCGTTGTTTGGCTCAGATATCTTTTCGGCGATGCTTGAAAATTGCATTAATTAAGATTTAATATTTATCAAAGTGCCTGCGGGCAGTGGTTTTTATGAAAGGGGCTTGCTTACCTAACCTAACTAGTGTGTTTGAGATTAGTTTTGCTAACCTCGGTCCTTTTTTTCGTTAAGTGCTGCTACCAGTGTTGATGTTTGTACACAAAGAGTGCTTAGGTATTTGTTGAAGTTTAAAAGTACTCGTTAAGGGAAAATAAACACTTTGGATGGAATAAATTTTCTAATGTTATATGAACGATAGAAAGGTTTCGCTGAGAAGTTGCAAAAGTTTATATATTGAATCAAGCCGTTGAATATACAACTTCTACAATGGAAGAATAATTACCCGAAGGAGCAAGTTTTCAGTCATGTACGAAAGGGAAATGGCACCTTTTTGAATTTGACGTAAACACGAGAATAATTTTTCACAATGGAGTGCCACTATTCAAAGAATCGCTTCTTGTAACCACTGCCATCTAAAGGAATCTAAACATGTTTTTGAGTTACTTTGTGTTTTGGCGACTGGATGTTTTGAAAATTCATAAAATGCCCTTTTTTAGGAAATCCGATCCGAATCCGAAACTTGATGCATTACGTACATTAAGTTGGTTAAGTAAAGGTGTGTGACATCTTGGGCCGGACTGTTAATATCTATCCGGTTCTCATGTTCGAACTACCTTAGTCGTTGGAACCCGAAGATTTCGTAAAACTTTCACTTCAACACTCCATTTACGCAAAGGGGACTTAAAAATCAGCCGAAGGATTGTTTTCCAAATCGAACAGATGCCTTTAGTTAGGCCGTATTCGATCCTGGATCCTTGGTTGGCGAATCTTTATCTGCCTATTGCGGCGATTCCTTGTGTCCTTTCACATATGTGAACCTCCTTTTGTTTTCAATTACCTTAAAGCCAAACTTTTTCATTGACTAAGAAATCGCATGACAACCCATCGCCTTGATTAAAACCTTTTTTGCCATCAAAGGTAGCGTTGAGATTGGTAACAATCGTAAGTGATTCAAAACTGAGCCTCGCTCTTTACAGCTGGCTTCTATGAATGCTGACTGTCACACGATCCCTTAAAATCGATTAAACAAATGGTGAGAATCGGTTTGGAACTCCTGTGTTTTTCCCAAAATCTGAAGTTGTCTGAATTTTTGGTTAGCTACGGACGTGTGTGGTAAAAAGCTGCACCGTTTGCAACGGGCAACGAAGAAAGCCAAAAGTAATATTTTACCTTTTACAATAGACAAGCATGGTGTGTATCCGCTAATAAATTTTCACACTTTACTTTGGGACCTTAAAGAAAATAAATTTGTTGCAGCAAAATAAACTACTCATTAACCATTCAGCTGTAGAACAATCTTCAGGAGGATGGAAACATATAAGATTGAACCCCAAAGGGCACTAGGTAAAGGTAAAGCTGCTCGAGGCTTACGTTTTTATCATTAACTACTAAATTCCGCGTCAGTGGTCACAACTTTAAGAGCTGTCCGACCTGGTTAAAGTGAATGAAAGTCCCGAAAATTTTGCCCCGGTTTTAGTCCCAGTGCATGTTGATCTTAGCTTAACATGATCAAATTCATTAATCATTAATACATTTTTACAAAGTTTTTAAAACTTAATTTTCTTAGTCTATAGTTGGCATTGTTAAGGAACTAAAGAGTAAGTAAGTTTAAGTCGAGACATAGTTTAAGAAGTGAGTTTAGCTTAGAGCGCCTCTAATTGGCCAGTAAGAACAATTTAACATCATGTTATTTAAGCTAGTATTAAGCTATTTTCCCTAGCAATTAATTAATTCTCACAAAAAAAACTCTTGATCATTTAAAGTATCGCCAATTGGGCTCTACGAAATTCCTGAATTTTTTCAGGAATTGGGCTCTACGAAATTCCTGAATTTTTTTTTATTTTGAGCTTATACAGTGGTAGACATTTCTATGAACGCACTTAACATAAGCAAGAAAATCGTGTTAATAATTTAGAAATTTTGACTTTTTTCTAAATTTAGTATTTTGTGTGGCCTCCTTTATTTTTTATTACAGCGAAATCTCGACTCGGCATTGAATTCGATAAATTCTTGAGACATTCAAGCCTAATTTCGGACCAACATAAACGGATGGCTGTTTTCAGGTCATTTACATTGGCGTACAGTCGTCCATTCGCGTATACTTGGCCTGAAAGAATACCCCAGAGATTCTCTATAGGATTGCAGTCAGGACTGCAAGGTTGCTCGCGAACCAGGCTTTCGTCAGTGCCGATACAGATGCATTGTTCTGTTAAAATATGGTATCCTCTTCATCGTGGCTGTCAAGGTGGGTTAACAAAACTTCTTCCAAAAGATCTGTGTACACCTGTGAATTCATTCTTGTAGTCATAAAACAGATGGGAAGCTTTCCGTGGTGAGAGAATGCACCCCATACCATAACGCTACCGCCACCGAAATTGCAAAGGCCAGTCTTTTCTCTCTGTGGGCTGCAGTTAGAAGTGGTTTTCCCTTAAGTTTGGTTCTTTTTACGTCTGTGAAAGTGTTCAGAACACTTGAAATGTGACGAGGTGTAACAGGGAGATTTCGTTTATCTTTAATTTGTCGTGAAGATTGCCGATAGCGTTGCTTCATGGCGAATTTGACCTTTCTGCCGTAAAGATAACTTTTTGTTTCCCTTTGTTGGAGCTTTGACGCCATATGTTTCGCCTTTCTTAAAAGAATTTCGTACGACACTTTCAGACCGACCGATTCTACGTGCAATTTCCCTGTTGGAGTAGCCCTCATCTTTCAAAAGTTTTATCGATACCTGCTCTGTATCGCTTAACCGCTTACCAGAAGGCATTGCTGCAAAAATAACACTAACAATAATTTGTTTACAAAAGATTTGCACACAAACCTTTCAAAAGACAGTTTAATTCTACTTAAAGTCCAAAATTTGTACAAAAAGCTTCCAATTTCACATTCAAATCGCTACTTTTATCCGATGCGTTCATACGAATGTCACAGCTAATAATGCGTTCTCTCCATATATTTTTTCTATTTCTTTCAACATGGTACCGTTAGGTAAATAATTTTTCGTATCATACATTGCTCACAAGTAACAGTTGCAGCCATAAGTAAAAAAATGTCTACATTTAACCATACTCCAGCAGTGCGGACTGAGATTTATGTGAAAAGTTAAAGTGCGTTCATACGAATGTCTACCACTGTTGCTTTGCCTATGAGCAAAGTATGCAAATAACCACGCAACAAACAAACTCATGCTTCAAGTGACTCAAGGGAGACAGCTGGAGTACCTCAGGAATCAATCTTAGGTCCTATGTTTATATCTGTAGTGAAGCTGTGTGGATTTACAAAGCGGGACCGGTCGGTTTAATAGAGAATCTTATTCACTGCATATATGAGGATATATCTGATCACATATCACAGTACCAGAAAAAAACTCTTGACATGTAACTGCTCCGTACCATAGTTCTTCTGTGCTTAACGTTCCCTTCCAGAAATGTATTTGAATAGCTCCCGTCTGTTTCTAACAAAAACAACTCTAAAGTTGGATTTCAGTCTTACTTGAAACAAAAAAATTGAATTGAACCAAAAACACGGATTATTCTTCAAATAAATTAATCACAGTGTTACAAATGTGACTTGAATTAAATGGACTTCTTTGTTGTCGCTGCGAAATATAAACAAGAATGATTTAAATTTTTTTGTCTTTTCTTTATTACAGAAAACGCCTACTAAATCTTTATTTTTATTTATGAAAATTAAGGTCAAAAACTCACGCCCACTCTAGCGTCTTGTTTATTTTTTTGGCATTGCCATAAATTTGTCTGCCATTAAATATTTAGTTTAATATATTTATAGAATTTACAACACCTGTAACGCCGCAGCTTTTGCATCGTGGACATTGTTTTTGACAACCAATTTCAATTTCAAATGTCGATGCAGAGTACGTATCTTTTCAGCCATAAGGTCCCACTCGTACAACCTTCTAGCTAATTTGCGTTCCCATAAAAGGTGAAACCAAGTTTTAAGCGTTTTAAGCACACACCAAAATCAAACTGGTACCGCGCCGCAATAAACCGCCTGCTACAAAACTTTGGTTAAATTTTACTACATTTTGCATTTTTCAGTCACACTTTGTGTTTTAAAAGTGAAAATTGGTAAAAAAAACATATTTCTAGTATATTTCCAAAAATTGTGATACATTCAGCCAACATTTTCGGTCCAAATCCAATCTGCATAGCGTGAGTCGTTGTTTATTCGTTTTTCTGGTTTTTTTTTTGTTTGCCTCTGGTTTATTCTCGTAAACAAGTTAATTACATTGTCACACCGAGCCGAGCTTCATTCTGGCTGACGAGCTCAATCAAATTCAGTTAATAGAGGCACTCTCGTCTCCTTGCAAATGGAACAGCAACAAACGCCATTCCAAGGTTGGTTATTTGTGTGATAAAACAAATAATAATAATAATAATAAAAATTGATTAAAAAAACAAAACGACAATCGAAGGTCAGTCGAGTGATAATTAAAATAATGAATTTCAATGTAATATAGTTCATATTCTGTTCTGTTTTTCGAACGAGTTCCTAAATAAGAACAGAAACAACATGAGCGCGCAACCGAAAAACCAACTCCAACCACCAACACTAAATCATTTAATCGATTTGTTTTTGTATATTTTTTTTTTGCGTTGTGGTTGTGCGTCGCATTAACATGCCGTGGAGGGCCAAAAAAAATACACTGTGCGTAAAAAGTATTCACCTAGAAAAGCAAAATTTCATTATTCATTAGTTTTCAGAACTCGATTGTCAAATTCAATCACTTCGATTCAGTTGTAAAGAGTTTCAAACATCAAAGTTTTCAGTTAAAGTTTAAAAAAATATTGTTTTTGTAAAAATACTCAGGATTTTTTTCTTAAAATAAAATTTGCTTCCAGTCCAGTGCATGAGTCCTGAATGACACACTTAGGTTAATTGTTACACTCGGGGACTAGTGGAGATTTAACAAATGTTGGAGTTGATCTTGCTCTCCAGCAGTTACACATTATCCATTGGATTGAGTTCGATCGAAATAAATCTCGAGTGTTCGATTGAACCCAAGCCTGAGTTATCACATTTTCGTGACTGATTGCCGGGTGGGATTCGAAAATCCTGCAGATTTTTTTGTTTGATTTAAAATTCCTGCTCAGTGAATACCTTCTCATCAGTGAAACCGCATTTTTTTCAATTCTCCGTTTCATTGCCTTAGAATTTTGAAGATGCAGTGCTTTTGTAGGCAGGCTCAGGTCCAATAAGACTGATTGTACCGTCTCCCGATGAATAACTCGTCATCATTGTTTGACTAATCAAAGAAGTCTGCGCTAGCTACAGAGCGATAGACATCTTTAATGGCGACTGTAAGATCACTTCCGCCTCACAAAGTGAACGCATAAAACCCGGCATAAACAAGCCCTGCTCTTTAGACTGCGGTGAATCTAGAAAAACACACGTCTTTCAAATCAATGCTCGTCGCCTTTTCAAATTCGAATTTAAGGCTGCGCATGACAGAAGTTATGAAGACGAGCTTAAAATGGCTTTGTTAAGCTTTCGCTTCCCTGTCGAACTTGTCCGATTGTGCAGGGTTACAATGGAGAATGCTCACTACTGCGTCCAGGTCGGCAACGATCCCTTCCATGCCTCTGGTGCCAACAAAAAAAAAATTGAAAAGACGAATGGAAATGTGCAAAAACCCTTCAGCTAAATTTCAATCGACTCAGGTGTCTTCGATTGTACAGCAGAGGGACACCGCGCTAAACGAAAGGTGGAAGGGCACCTCAAAAAAACTTAGTGTATGTAATTAAAGGTAGTTAGTCAAGGATCGAGTCGGCAGGGGAGACTTATTGATTTACGTTCGGCTTTACCACGGAATGAGTCGGCATCGAAGGAATCTTATTTTACCTGTGACACCTCCAACGCCGGAATAAGAGAAAAGGCATCACAATTGATAAGGTTCTCCGAAATGACTAATGATGTTGGGTAAAAAGAATTGGTCATCCAACATCCTGCCTCATCAGTTCCAGGGAAGTCGTGTTGCACATCTTCAAACGTAACATTTTATGTTGCCCTTCCGTTGAGATGGAGATCACGACGGCATACTCTAGTTTTCTTTTATACGAGAGGCTCCTGGTTGCCAACCAAAATGATTAATGATTTTATTGGAAAACACTTGCAGTTTGAAAAACATGCCGGACAGCATTTTCCGTTCAAGACTATGGCGTATACGCACCTTTTCCTTACGATATTTTGAAATTTACTTTTGGTTTAGAACAGTCCTCGAGAATTTTATAAACCTGAAAGACTTTTTTCCGCCACTGTATTTGATAAATTTATACGACTACAGTGATAAATATTGAGTACAAGTCAATCGTATTGATGTGGTGGTTATTTATTTTACCTTTTTTTTTTAGTCTCTTGATCGAAACCACGCGGGGAGAGCAAAATAGATAATGGAATAAAAAAATGTGCGTTTAATGATTGAATCGATGAGCGTGAAAATAGATTTGATCGATAGAACGACCTTTCCCGCATCGAATAGTGCCTGATCATGTGATAAAAGAATTGAGACAATAAACATGTGTTTGACGTTCCCGAAGCAATGTTTTTCTAGTTGTTTGTTGTCGAACAACGCCCTCACCGGCATGTGGCTACTCTACGGTAGAGTTGTTTAATTGTAATTAGTTTAATGTGCTATTTGAAAAGCACAAATCGATTAGGAAACACTAATGGGCGACTAATTTGAGCTTTCTTTGCGATAAGTTTATTTGTTGTTAGACTTGAAACAAGTTGGGTGTCTCATGACGAGATTTTTTCACATGGATTTTTTTTTTTTTTTTTTGTGGCTTTGAATATTTTGTAAACAACTTTTTATGCATAACACACAGCGGACTGCTTAGACGGGTCAAAACGATTATACAGAATTGTGCCTTCTATAATTGTGCTTGTTTTTTTGAACCTGATACAATCAACGGAGACATCTTTCGACAATTGTCCACATTTTTTTGTTATCCACCAAATTTCATATTTAACATTTGTTTACTCACAATAAAAAATTTAAAAGTTCAAAATCACTGGTTTACTTACTTTATTTAATTCTAATGGATTCAGAAAAACACCTCTTTTAGGGAGAAAATACTTCTTTTGCATTTTGGACATAGTTGGGTACACAGGACGTGTTTTGAGTAGCTTTTCGTTGAAGCCTCATTAAATTCATGCTGAAAATGATCTTTGTTTGTTCAAGGCGATCTGTGAGTCAAAAGCGTGAAACACCAGTACCGGTTTTTGGGAAAAACAATTGACTTGACTATTTTTAAAGTAACCGAAAATATTTGCTTAACAAAATGATAGTAGGAATCATATTGGTAAAATAATGCAATCAAAGATAGTTAAGGATCATATCCAATCTCCTATCATACAAAAATTGCATTGATATAATTTCATAATTCAATTAAATGCAGTCCAGGAATTGCAATCACTTAAAACGAATTACTTAAACTCATTTGCATTCTTTGCACTCATCTAATGAATACGAATAATAATTAAATGGGTTACAAATGAACTGCTCTCATTTAAATTTGTTATCCCTTTTATTTAAAAAAAGATAAATAAAATTATAAATTTAAGGAAAAACGATGTATTCTTTAATAATTTCAATCGGTTGATTCATTTCAAATGAATGCAATCTTTCTATGAAAAGTTGATGGTGGTTGAACTTTTTTTTGAGTCTAAATTCCATTCATATATTTTTCTTTTAAATTGTTACAAAATAATTGGATTCTTTTAAATGACGTTAACGACGATTTGTATTCCCATTTGAAAAATTAGGTTTAATTACTGTATTGTTGTAATTATTGATAAACGCTGGTTGAAAGGCTTTCGATAATAATCGACAAAAAAACAGTAAATTCAGAATTTTTAAAAGATGGCATCTTGAAATGGGATAATGTGGTTCTTGACATAAAGCAAAAGGAAAGTGGAAGTTTCAAAACATCTGCAAAAAAAAAATTAAACAAAGATAATAAGTCCATCACACGTGCTCGCCAAACAGAGATAATAACAAAACTGAAACAAAAAAAGGCTCGAATGATGTTAAGGCTTGTACCTGACCACCCGATAATTTTTTAGGTGGCAATTGAATTGCTTTACTATTGACATTTGAAAGTAAAGGGTCCGCCAAATAACTTTTTTTTTGAAAATGCTATAAAAAAAAACTGCTGTGTGCAGCTGTATTTCACCAATGGCTTCACGAATATTGTCCTTTAAAGCGTCAATTGTCTCTGGCTTGTCGGATTTTTAGACCAACGGTGTCAAATCGCAGCTCCGAGGTGGCCAAACGACATCAGCTCTGCGGCTGATAATGCGATCTTCAAAAACAGGGCGCAAAATATCGAGAGTACCTTCGGCTGTGTGGCACGTAGCGTCATCCTGTTGAAATCAAATGTTGCCAATATCCTCCTCTTCAATTTTTGTGAACAAAAATTCGTTCAACATGGCCCGATAATGATCGCCATTGACTGTAACGGCCACTCCTTGCTCATTTTCGATGAAAAATGGCCCAATTATGGCCCTGGACCAAAATCCGCACCAAACAGTGACTCGTTTTTGGTGAATCGGCTTTTCAATGTATGCGTGTGGGTTTTCTGTGCCCCAATTTTGCTTGTTTACATACCCGCCAATATCAAAATGAGCTTCATCTGAAAAGATGATTTTTTTGGCAAAATCGGCATCTTCTGTAATTCGATCGCAGGCCCACTTAGCGAAGCGAAAACGCATTGGATGGTCAGTTGGCTTCAACTCCTGAACCAATTGGACTTTGTATAGCGTCATACCAAGGTCTTTACGCAAAATTCGTCTCAATGATGTCTCCGAAATGTTCAATTGTTGAAAACGACGGTGAATGTGAATGACGGTGATGTTGATGGCGCTTCACGCACACTTTCTGCCACAGCAGCAATATTCTCGGGTATACGCACTGTTTTTGACTTTTCACGCTTTGGTTTATCGATGAGGATGCCAGTTTCTTTCACTTTTTTCCCAAGATAACGAACATACGGAGCTGACGGTGCCTCTCTTCTTCCAAAATCCGTACGCAATTTTCGCACACATTCCGCAACATTACCATGATTTTCAAAGTAATGTCGCAATATTTCCCAGCGTTGTTCAAGCGTATACACAACCATATTCGTTCAGCGGAAGGATAAAACTAATTATCTGTCAAATCAGACATGAGCTTAGTGTTACCATTCACGAAATAAGCAGTAGTTGAAAATTAAAACACGTTAGATGATACGCGTCGTCAAAATTTTTAACATTCTCAAGATTTGACAAGTTTTCAAAACAATGAAAATTGAACCATTTTTGTGTCGACATTCAGCATTGCTTTCTTGTGTAAAAAATTCTTTCTACAAATCGTGGTTAAGTAGTTTGCTGATTTAAGATGCAGCTGATGACGACGAGAGGTCTAGTAACCCAGAATGGCGTTTTCCCCTCTAAGCCATGAGATTTTACTCTTCTTTAACTTCGTTTTGTGGGGGTTATACGAGCTAAACTTAACTTAAGGCCAGTTCTCCATTTTGGACCGTGAAAAATAGGTATTTTTCGTGAAATTTTTTTTAGACGAGATAAAACAATCGGATAATTTTCAAATTTTGACATTTTTAAGGGAAGTAAAGGTTCTTCCGGCGTCTGTTTTCTGCGACATCGAAATCTGCTGCAGTTGTTACTTGTTACTCATTAGCCTTTGATCTCAAATGATTTAACAACTGTCATTTAAACACTGACATAAAAAGGGGAAAAAAAATTATTTTTCCATACGCTACCTTTCAAACTTTAGCTATATCCTTCCGATAATGCAACTGCAAATAACCTCCCAATATTTCATCGAAATCGCTTGATCGGTTTTTGAGCTACAACACGACCAGTTTCTGAAAATATAGTTTCGAGATAATCACGTTTGAAGGTTCAACAGGGATAAACCATTAATTAAAGTGACTGTATATAATATGCCATTTCTCCGCTAATGTTCAATATTTCGGGCTTTCCTTTGGTACTTTCGAAATATGTAATATAAAAAAAAAAACAATTTTTTTAAAAATTTGAAAGGGATTTCTGGCCTTAAATGTTGGTCTTTTTTATATTTTCTGTGTTTAACAAAAAAGTAAAATGGTGTAGATCTATATTCCAAGTTAATACCTTTTGTACATGCGATTTAAGAATGAAAGGCTTTCTATGCTGGCTACAATTGGGCAATCCTTGACACTTAAATCGCAACCCAGCTCAAGGCAAAATTAAACAACAAACAAAAAAAAACAGACAATTTATTCTGACGGTAGACTTAGATTCATCATATAGAATAAAAATGTGAATGAGGGTTCGCAGTAGCGGTTGTGGCCGTTTTGCTTTTTGCCCATTGCGAATCCCATTTATTTTAAACTGATGCCACCCCAAAATATTCGTCTTAAAATCAGTCCCCCGTCAAAACGTATCTAAATGATATTAAAAGAACTTGCTTAGTAAATACTACAGAAAAGCTAAAAGATCTGACGGAATAAAAAGAAATCACAAACTTACTAAAAATGAGGACTTTTATTTTTAAAATCTATTTAATTTGAAATTATTGAAATTTTTAGCATTTCATTTAATGAGATAATTTTTACGATGGCGCTTTTTTATTACTTGACCACCCTCTGCACATTTTTCTATAATACGTCTTCCATATCAGTAATACCTTGACTTATTTTTTTGCAGCAATTCCTGACCACTTAACCAATCATTATAAATATTTATCAATTTATTTTGTTTACAAACAGTCCGATCAAAAAAAAAAAAACATGATAATCGTTTAAAAAATCGTTACTGCGACCTGCTTTTTGTAAACATCATCGCGTTCCTCACAGATAAAAGCATTTGCTCGAAATTTTTGGTGAATCAAGCTTCGATAATGGCAATCACCTAAATTCGCAATTGTGTTTACGTGTCAATCCTTCATACAATTACTGAAATGTTTATTTACTCGGCAATTTTTATTTTTTATTTTGAGTAACTTATTTCGTAGGATTTGGCCAAGCGCGAGCGGACGTCTGCGTTATTTTGTTGTTATTTTGCGTACCTCTTATCTATTTTTTTGTTTAGTC
Source organism: Orthonevra nobilis (assembly GCA_963555765.1). NCBI lineage: Eukaryota > Metazoa > Arthropoda > Insecta > Diptera > Syrphidae > Orthonevra > Orthonevra nobilis. The sequence goes on along the minus strand of OY743225.1, from coordinate 125,706,357 downwards.
AATAAAACAAAACAAAAAAAGAACGCAAAAACAAAAACCGAAACTTAACTCAAATCTTGCTTTCCTATTTTTAAAATGTCGAGTGTGACCTTTAAGGGGAGAAAAAAAATGCTTTTGGTTTTATCACGCTCGACTGACGCGTTCTTCACAATAAAGAACCGACCAAACCAGAATTATCTGTTTTCTTTTTTTTTTCTTTTCTTCAATTTAAAAACAAAAAACATTTTGTTTTGTTTCCAAAAAAACATAATAATAAATTAGTTCTTAAAATAATTAGTGTAAATGTTGTAAATCTCTTGTGATTGTGGAACACGTTTACGGATATGGTCTTTTTGTCGAATTCCTTTCGTATCATGGGGATCAATGAACCAGTCAAAGACTGGTATATGAGCTTTTACAAATTTGTTAAGTGATTCTACGAATTTATTTTACTAAAACTTAAGTGACAATACGCCTTGGAGATGTAATAATTTTTAATTTATTCATAAGTTGTAAAGTTACTGAATCCATCTACGGTCAGTGAATGATCCAACTCCTGATCTTGAAATACGGAGAATTCTTTATAACTCGTGGAAAGGATTTTGTGGCAAAAGCTCAACTAAAAATCTGATGGCATAACTCACCGAAAATTGGATCCATTCTCTGGCGTGTAAGTAAGCTTTTTTCTCTTGAAATGTCAATAGCATTTGACAAAGTTTGGTAACGCGTTCTTTAAAAAAAAAAAAAACGAACAGTTTAAAGGCTAAAATTCACCATAGAAGTACAAATATATGATTGAGGATCGCTTCTTTTCTGCGTCTAATGAAATCCAATGTTTCACTGAAGACTCGGATAGTACTTTTAGTTTTTCATAATCGTTCTCCGATTCATGTACCTCATCTTAAGCCGTGTGAATGGACACGACCATAAGTATTACACGACATTTTAATTTCCGATATTAACAACCTTTTTCTTTGGGCTACAGTGTAATTTTATGCCTCCAAAACTCCATGCTTCTGTCTCTAAAGCAAAATATTATCTGTCCACCATTATCCGTGAATGGTGCTTGCATCGCAGGAGACGAGCGACATTCCATTCTCCAAAAATATCAAAAATATGTGTCAATAACCACCTCGATGGGAAGGAGCCGACCATATAACCGATGACGCCAAAGCGTAAAAAAATACTCCATCTCTTCTGAATTGGTGTCCATATATCAAGTGCCGCAAGGTGGAATATAACTTCCAGATCTAAGCAAGCGTTTCAAATACCTTCTTACGCCTATTTGACGGAGCTCAAAATCGAGCGATAAGGCTAAAAGATAATTGTGAAGTACATTGAATTACTTTAACACCTGCATTTCCCCGCTTCCCACTTATTACAACCTAAAGGTATACAAGAACAATGTGTATCGTTACCTCCGTTTTTTCCTTCCACTTATACTTTCTTAGTTGAAAAAGTATTCGTCATCCCCCGAATGTGTGTATATGATAAAACCCAAAAACAATGGCATTGGTGTTATCAAAATTGTGAATTTTCTTACTCAAGTTCACGTACTTGAATAAATATTGTTTCAGGTGTTCCACATGCCAATGACAACCAATTTAGCTATTTAATTTTTCAACAATTTGCATTTGTTCAATTGATGGTTAAATAATAAGCGTCTATACCCTGTGGCCGTGGCCAAATTCGTGCTAGTTCAAGGACACAATTTGTGTTATTGCTAAGTGTTAAGCAAATAACTCACAGCTGCATGCTTATAAATACTTCAACGTCACAACCAGTATATAACTTCGCAGAAACATTAATTGAGAGACTCTTTATGTTCAGTAACAGAGGCTCTTATCATTCAAATGATTTTTTTTCTCAACGCTACGAAGCAATCTTTACTGCCTTTTAAAACCCGCTCACTGACCTCCTTATACGAGTGAATACCTTAAAAGATACAAAACATTGTAAATGGGGCTTTTAGTGCTACAAGACCACTGATTTCACAAAGAATCTTTAAAGTTTAATTTTAGTAATATAATTCGATGACGCTTCAGTCGAGGGTGAGCATGGGCCTTAACTAGCACGTCATTTGATCCGCCTGATCCTTGGATGTCTTTCTCTCATAAGTTGCACTAAGTTCTCTGACGTACCTTTCCCCGCAAAATATAATCTTACCATTCGATTTGAAGCTTCAAAAAATCGGTTTTCATTTACATTGTCAGCGATTTTCGAAGATCGGACTTGATTGCACACATCTTGTGGATATCAAGATCTTTCGGAAAAACCATGTGAATTTTCACTTCCCCGTGTACGAATTTTTTGCCAACTTATCTACTGACTGACAGCAAATTGAGCCTCTTCGCTGAAGGAAATTCTGTGTGAAAATTTGTGGTTATCTAATAGGCCTGTGGTCTATTCTTACTTATTTAACGGCCTCGCGACCCGTGAAGGGTCTCTGCCTGAGAGACGGCACCCTTCCACTCTTGTCGATCCCGGGCACGCTGCTTTCAGTTATCTTGACCAAACACTTTAGCATCCGCCACCGCTTGATTCTTAAAGCGGAGGTTCAGTCTTCCTTTCCGGCTTTGATTCGAAGATCCTCTTTGGTGGAGCATTTTTATTAAAACCGCTCGATAGGCCGAGCCAGTGTCGTTGTCGAATTTTGGTTTTTTGGACTACTTGATTCAGCGCTTCTCTTCCATTCGACCTTCTCGCGTACGGATCCAAATATTCGACGAAGAATTTTTCTCTCGAAAGTGCTCAAAATCTGCTTTGCCTGCTATAGAATCGGCAGGATCAGAGTTTTTTAGAACATACTTTTCGTTGTCCGGGTTAGTAGTTTTGAACCCGAAGTGTCAACGGTTTCGTAGGGTTAGTCTTCGCCGAATTTCCTGTAAGGTGTCATTCGTGGAGTTGATATTTATTCCGAGGTAGGTAAACTCCTTAACCACATCGAAATTACTGCTGCAAGCATTGACGTGTTGTCCTATGCAGTGGGCAGATGCTTCTTTTTTTGTTGTCAAAATGTTCTTGGCTTTGTCCTCGTTTACTTCAAGGCCAGCTCGTTTCGTCTGTTCTCCAAGTGCAGTTAAAGCCTCTATGAGGGCGCGCTGGGAGTGACCGATGATTATGTCTGTATCGTCTGCATATCTCTGCAGCTATTAGTTCCAGCACGAGTTGAACGTTACAAAGTTGTATATTTAAATTCAAGGTCCTAATGCGGCGTAAGACAAACTCAGCTTTGTGTCTTTGTGTCTTTTTCAACACGTCCATTAATGACAACTATATTTTAGAAAAATTTGTTTCTTTGCGTCTAAAAATATTAAGAGAGGACGAGAACCACGTACAAAACCATCCCATTTTCGGCACGAATTTTAACTTGTACCTTCTTAGCGGAACCTCCTGAAGAACAAGAACGATCTTCGCTTGTTTACGAAGAATCGCCACGGTGTCCGAAAAGATGTGATCGAGCAGTTTCCGACTTAGCAGTTTCCGACCTAGCTGGGCCCTTAAGTGTTTCTGAAACAATATTTTAGGGGACAAATTAAAGAACGCCCTAAGATACCCAATAAAACCGCCCTGCAAACTTTTCCCTGACCAAGCAACGGTTTTAGTATCCTATTTTAATAAAATGTAGATTTGGTATTGTGTTTAGTTAAAGAAGCTTTGGAGCATGTAAATCGTGTTTGGTCACAATCACTCATTCCTTGAAAGGATGTTCATAATCAATAACATAAAGATCACCGGTCACTGAAAAGGTGTGTTTTTTAATTATGAATGAGCCTCTCATATGACAGTTTAGTTTGGCGTTCTCATATATGATTTAAACAGGTACATCAAATCCGAACCACGAATTGGATGACCCTTTTTTTTCACAGTTTTCAGTGCGCCTCTCCGAGTGTGCTATTCTATTCACACAAACAGTTGCTGAAGTCAAAAATCTAAGTTATCTAGTAACTTTGAAAAATCTTAAAAAAACATTTCTTTTCACTATTTTGGTATCATCATAAATTCTTACATAGACTTATGAGAGCTTAAGCAGCTTATCGAGGTATCTATGTTTGATTGTTCTCCAAATATGATAATCATAACTATTTTATTTTCGAAAAACGTTATATATTTTTTTTCACAGTGAACACTTAAATTTGTTAAACATAAAGTAATAAAATTGAAGCCAAGCAGCAGACTAATTTTTTTGTTTCACTTTTTATTGTTTATTTGCAGATACGGCTGCTATGGATCCAATTTTCTATTCCCCAAGCAATGGAATCCCATCGGAAAGCAAACTGGCAACATACATGGTGAGAAAAACATTTTCTTTTTTTTTTAATTTTCCTGTACAGTACACAAAAACTACATTAAACATCAACTTCTTTACTCCTTATGTATGTCTAAATTTCTTTTTCTTACATTTTGTAAATATCCATCCCGCTTAGTAAAATTCGAAAAAGAATGCAATCTTTTTGAAAATCATTCGTAAAAAGAATTGAATTCATTGATTGCATTTTGAGGCTGAACAAAAAAATGTAATCTCCATTCGCTTACAATAGGAATGATTGAATTCATTTTGAATTCAGTTGAATGCAATTATTTTAACAGTCAAAAAATTCTTTTACATTCATTACTTTAAAGTACAGAAATGTAATTCAAATGGACCAGTTGGGTCTCCTGAAATGAGAGGAAAAAATTGGCACTAAAACAACGATCGGGGTACCCATTTGAGACCGGTCTCTAGCTGCAGAAATGCGGGAAATGTAACCGATATGAGTGCATTTGCTGTCAAAAATTTTGTTTCATCAGACCAAGAGATCATGCGGTCACGGCTTACGCCTTAAAGTTAGAAAATTCAGAATTTTGAGTACATGCCTCCCATCTAACGGCTAACAAACGACGCCATATTTCTTGCCGATCCTTTGACATTTCTCTTCAGTAAGATTTACTATTTCATGATGGAAAGATATACGAATCAAGAACGAGTCGAAATTATTAAAATTTACTACCGAAATTCGGAGTCAGTGGCCTCAACGTTAAGAGCTCTACGTCCAATTTATTGTCGTCATAATCGTCCTAGCAGATCAATAATTGAGCGTCTAGTGGAAAAATTTGAATCCAAAGGCACAGTACAAAATGTTCCCGTGCCAGTGAGACAAAGAAGTACCGAGAATATAACTGCCGCTGAGGCTTCAGTTGCAGAAAGCCCAAATGTGTTTCGTACACGTCGTTCTCAAGCGTTGGGCATCTCTGTGACGTCGTTGTGGCGAATTTTGCGAAAAGATTTTGGCCTACATTCGCCTCGGTCGTGCGATTTGACGCCGTTAGACTATTTCCTGTGGGGCTACGTCAAGCCTATGGTCTATGCCAACAAGCCAGCGACGATTTATGAACTTCGTACGAATATCGAACGTGAAATTGCACCATTATCGGCCGATTTATGCTTGAAAACCGCCGAAAATTGGGTTCAGCAACTGGACTTCTGCAAGCGTGCCCGTGGCCACCACCGCAAAAGAAATCGAGTTCTATGGCATCAAACGTACCTTCACAGGAATAAAGAATTTCATTGATATCCAAAAACTTTTGTAGCGCTTTTATTGAAAAACCCGATATAAGCATCCGATTGATTTGATTAGAGAATGGATAAGAAATTATTGATACCAAGTGCCACAATGTTGAAGTCCGCAAGGGAGAGGCAAATGATTTAACCCTTAATGAATGCAAAAGAATGAATGTTGAATGTATTCAATTGAATGGAGGGAAAACTAATGCAATCTTGTAAGTCTCAAAATGCAGTGTTTAAAATGAATTCGTTGAAAACTTTTTTAAAGAATGCATTTCAAAAAAATTTTGGATACTTTTTCAACTCTGCCGCTTAGAGTGCTTAAATTGTATCGTTACAAAATTGCTTTATTCAGTGAGGTTCTTTTCAAATAACTCTATGTACATAAATTCATTTATAACTATAAACATAAATTGTAATTTGGTGAAAGGGGAAGTTATTACCATAAATAAGTCAATTTAAGGACATAAAGGACTTGTTGATTACGGCTATTGTGTAAATAGAATAAGTACATCGATACAATGAATGAAACGAAAAGTTGCTCACACTACGGTGACGGTCTTAATATAAAATGGGGGTGTTATTCACAAATCAAGTATAGGGTTTGCTGTTGCTGTATGACGACCTAGCTAAAGAAAAAGCAGCTGTCAAAGGCGCACACATAAACCAATAAAGAAGTGATGACCAATCCTTTAAACATCAGCATAGATTTTTGACGATATTGCTGAAAGATATTCTCTAATGACCGTTTCCGGCTCTCATTTCATTATACGTGACGCAGTAGACTGTCCTCTATCCCGACAGAACCATTCGCCAACCTTTCTTCACACAAGACACTAGCTGCCGCCCGCATCGATTCCATCGCTAGAGTTCGGTACCTAATAGCAATCAATCTTTTAAATTTTCGTCCCTCCTTAGATGCTTCTCCCCAGACAATTCGATCGTCTTAAGATAAGGGAACCCCGCGTCTTCCAAACATCCTCTTGCTCAAATAGAAGCTAAACCAGATTTCTAAATGCATTCAATGATCTCTGTGGAAGCTCTTTCTGTATCTAGCAAGACAACCTGAATTCCAGATTATGATTGTTCCATCCGTCAATCATGCTGACTACTCAATGAAAAGCCGATCTACCCTTCAGATATGCATATGCATGTACCCACAAACAACCTAACTACCTACCTACCTATCAAGGTTTGCAGTATTGAAAAAAGTCAAACAAGTCTTATGAGGAATGAGTTTTTCAACTTCATCCCTCATTTCCGGAGAGACTACTCAAAGGATTCAAATCTTTCCTTCAACATGTTTCTATTACCTTTTTTACATCTTGGCTCTGAGATGCATCTGGTTACAAAAAAGAATCGTTTGTCTTGCTACATGACATCGATTGCTCCTTAATACACAGTTATGACACAATCAACCAATACTCAAGAAACAAAAACACCTTGTATAAGGCATATCAAATAATGACGAATAAAATACTGCGAATCGAGCGAATGCAAAAATTCGGGGGTGAAATTCTCCCTCCCTATGCTGACGCCACCTAGGAGAAGAAATTGGGCCTAATCTTTTTACCCGCTCTTGCAAATGAATTAAAAGGGTAGTCATAATCCCTTCTAGGTTTAATGAGGAAAGGATTGGAGTAAACAGGAAGGGTTTATTCATAAGCAAAAAATGACATAAGTAGGGAGCTTCAAATTATACGGGATCAGAACACTGTTTTTCATACCCTTATGGAGTATTTTCAACCGCCTGAAAAAAATAATTTCGAACTCATCGAGGGAATTCGACTGTACCAGCAGCTAACAATTTTGTTACCCGATATTGTTATGCGTTTATGAATACCCTAGAATAGACCTTCGCCTAATTTTCTTCAAAAAATATGTCTACTGAGTAGACTAACATATTGACGGCATCTTAAGAATAAACAAATTACGCCTGACTTCTTTTTTATAATCTGCGGCTGATTATTGTGCCATAATCCGGCATCCATCAAACCCATCTTATCTTGCTCACCCACGCAAACAAGCAAGATCTCTTGAGCTTCTATCGACAATATTTCGGTCTAAATTAATTCAAATCTCTCTAAGCTGCTTGGATATACAATTAAACTTATGCCCACGCTATTATTTATTTAAGTGCGTATAATTTATGGAAGCTTAACTTGCCTTATGCGTTCTATCTTTTTCGACGATCATTAAACAGATAAAGTCACAAACGGGTTAGAATTTGAATAAACCGTAACTTAATTTTCGATTAATGTTAGTAGGAACAAGACCATGGCATATTGACATGAACAGTGTCCACTCACACACCACTTGACCCACTTAGTCTTAGCTTTAGATTGTACCCTTTGGATTAACGAATGTCTTTAAGAAGATGCCCTTCTTAACATATCTTGGAAAATAGTTAAAACAGTCAGCAGTATTGTTTGGTTTTTTAATATCGTGTAATGCCGTCAATGAAATAACCTTTCCAAAGTTATCGATATAGCAACGGATTACCATTTGTGGGCCGATAACCCTAGCAAAGGCCATCGAAAATAGCTGTGTTCAATAAGCGGCTCTTACTTTTTAACCAAAGACCTTTTCATACTGCAACTTCAGCTGTTTCCTGGGTTCAACAACTGAAAACAATTTCAGCAAGACGGGAAGCTGAGGGTTATTTTTCGCAAAAAATTTATGAGCTAGAACGGTGGAGAGATACTTTGGGCACTTCGATAATTGGATGTTACATCGCAAAACTTACCTTTCAGGTTTTTAATTTTTTTTAAATAAGCAATCAACCGCGTAGAAAAGTTTCAGAACCAAAATGGTCCGTTCGCCATCTACTGACACAACGACGTAATATTGCCGAGCAATGTAAAAGGCAATTTTGATTTACAAACAAATCAATTTGAAAAGAATTTAAGATTTCAAAAACTCTTTCCCCAATAATTACAATGGTCGTTAATGATGATCAGGGTTGTGAATCGGATGTGTGGTTCGAAGATTATCTCCTACCAGCAAGCTTAACCTCTTCATAATATAAGGAAGATAAGCAGAGTAGATAAAATAGATAGAGAAGATTTTTACTTAAAAATCACATACATTTTTATGAGGTTTCAAAAATTCCCGTGGAAAGTGGACTGCCTCCTCAATGTCGGTGACTTTGCCAAGCGACTTATAGTTTTTGATTTGGCCGGTAACTTTTTGAATCATTAATTTGTTGATTTCATTGAAAGTGTCGTTCCTAGGCGGTAGTACCTTTGAACACAGCCAAAAAAACTGTTTTTGAAGCTTATTTTCGAGACCATGATACCCCATTTAGAACGAAGAAAAAAACTATGTCCGCAAGTTTGAGCAGATATCTGAATTCTTAGTCGTGTCTCCGCTTATATTCATAGGCTCTCATGTTTGTTCCCAAGTTCATGATTGGAACTGGCAGTGTCTGACGAAAATCATCAGCGTATACAAAAGTGGCTCCCCCCATAATAGTGCTCGAGTTTCTAAGGCTTTCGGTCAACACCTTCAACATGGGCTCTTAGATTCACGGTACATTCATTCATCCCACATTATTAGTGGCGCATCTTCTAGTCATTTTCCAAGAGGACCGGATAGCTGCTTCAGGAATACTGAGAATGGGAGTTTGAATGTGGAGTGTCCGTGTTCCACGGCACTTAATTAAGTACCAGCGATCTCTGGAGAAGCGACTGCCAAAGCTATTTTTCCAGAAATCCGATGGGTAATTTCGAGGATTACCTCATCCTACATGGTATTTTGTCAATATAAGACCTTTTTCATTGTAAAGCTTATCAATATGTGTTTTTGCAGCATTTGCGTTTGCCAGTTTTCTGCATCTTAGCCCTCAACTTAACTTCTTTGTATCGTATCTTGTTCACTTATATGTTGTTGCGGCTTCGAGGCAATTGTAACGTCATCTACCAATGCGTTTGTCGTATCATATTCAAATATGCCCAGAAGCTCGTTGGTAAACAGTATAAATAGCAATGGCCTTAGTGTTGAGTCCTGTGGTACCCTAAAGTAGTTGTTTCTCTCATCGCCACTAAACTTTTCAACAACGTTTATAGAGTTCCTCTCAATCTGATTTTCTGAAGGCCTTACAACTTCTTCCACAAATTTTTCTGCAGTTCTCTTCAACTCAACTCTTCTCTCAACTGGCATAAGATGGCCGGAATAATTTCGCCGAAATTAACTTTACCTCAATTAAATTTGTATTAATTATTTTATAAAAAATAGTCACGTCTAATGGCTGGTCAACGAGTATTTCGCATGTGTCTGCTTCACATATGTCAAAAATAAACTGATAGTTTATGCCACTTCCAAAAGTTTTTTCTTCTTCCGATAGGATGATACATTTTGGGCCACCTTATTATGCGGCAAGAGCGGATGAAAAAAATATTTTAAATTTACTTATTTTTTTTTATTTGTCTGTCAAGTTAATCACCCACTGCCTCAAAGTACACTTGTGATCATCTCGTTTCCATCTCTCTGCACTACGCTCATTTCTAGAGCAAACAAACCAACCTACTGCCCACGATTGCATGCTTGAATTTCAAATGTTTTCTTGACACTCTGAGTCCCTAAATTGGAACGTCGACCTCAAAAATTTAAACAAATTTACCGGGACTGCAACCACTCTGAAGAGACAACAAACTCCTCCGTTGAATAAGTTCATTCTACCCATCCACCCACTCAAAGAACCACAAGTTGTTAGCGTAGTCGTTTGCTTTCCTTGCATCCCTCAGTCTGACAGTTCTCTCAACTGTATTTATCATTTTCGTTATTGTAACACAAACTCGTGACAATTTTCGAATGACACGATTTCCACAATTTCTCTTTTTCCTCATATTTATTTTCCGGTTGAAAAGGTATTTTCGTCGTTCGTCGTGGATGTCGAAGTCGAATTGATTTTTTGTTATTTTTTTTTTTTCGTTATGGAAATGAATCCATTTGCATTCAGTGCATACGAAGAAGAGTACCATTTGTATCTGTGGATATAACGAGTGGGTGGTGAAAAGTGGAAATCATCGTCAATGTTGTAATCGCATTACGGATGGAATTGCATCAAAGATTTCAATTCGTGACCCATTGAAAAAAAAACAGCAAATATAGACTGGAATTTCCGATTCATGGCGATTAAGAATTTGATGCTCGTTCATGTTGCTGGATTCAATTCGGTATAATTTGATGACAAATAAAGCAAACGGTGTTTGCCTGGTTAACTATTTATTAAAATACCTTTTCTTTATAAAGCTTTATGGAAGAACAAACTTAAAACAGCTAAAAGCGAATTGAAGTTTCTTAGCGGGTAATTACTAACATATTTATTAGACCATTGATCCTTGGAGGATCTGAGCGATTCCAAACAGGTAGCCTTCAGTTGGTAAGACCAGGCTTTCTGACATTTTTTTCCACGACTGTGCTGACATTGGTGGAAAAATGTTGCTTATTCGCTCAATTTTATTGACGGATATTTGCCTTCCGAACTAAAGGGTGATTTTTTAGCTTTTATCTTTTTTGGCAACACTGGTTTAAACAGCCGACGCAGGTTTCTTGTTTTGTTTCACTGTCAAACATCTTCAGTTTGGTCTAAAATTTAACCATGAATCGTCTAACAAACGAACAACGCTTGCAAATTATTGAATTTTATTAACAAAATGAGTGCTCTGTTAAGAAAGTTCATTGCGCGCTTCTTCCATTTTATGGTCAGTTTAATCGACCCACTGAAGCGGCTATTCTGGCTATTGTGACTAAATTTCGCACCAAATTTACATTGTTGGACATTAAACCACCAACACGCTTGCGTAGAGTGCGAACTGAAGGAAATATCGCAGCTGTATCGGCCAGTGTTAATGATGACCATCAATTATCGATTCGTCGCCGTTCGCAGCAATTGGGCTTCTGTTACTCAACAACGTATACAGCTGGTGCAAGAATTGAAGCCGAACGACCCACTGCAACGTACAATTTTTGGTGAATGGGCTCTTGGAGATTGGCCGAAGATCCACTTTTTTACCGAAAAATTATGTTCAGCGACAAAGCTCATTTTTGGCTCAATGGGTACGTAAATAAACAGAATTGTCGATTTTGGAGTGAATATCAGCCAGAAGCATTGCAAGAGCTACCAATGCATCCAGAAAAAGTCACAGTTTGGTGCGGTTTATGGGCTGGTGGCATAATTGGACCGTACTTCTTCAAAGATGATGCGAATCGTAACGTTACTGTGAATGGTGAGCGCTACCGTGAGATGATATCCAACTTTTTTTTTGCCCAAAATGTAAGAGCTTGACTTGCATGACATGTGCTTTCAACAAGACGGTACCACATGCCACACAGCACGCGCAGCAATGGACTTATTGAGAGGCGAGTTCGGTGTTATTTCGGGACCGGTCAATTGGCTGCCTAGATCGTGCGATTTAACGCCTTTAGACTAGTTTTTGTGGGGCTATGTTAAAGCTCTTGTCTATACAGACAAGCCCGCTTCAATTGACGCATTGGAAGACAACATTGAAGCATTTTTTCGTGAGATACCGGCCGAAATGTTGGAAAGAGTATTCCAAAATTGGACTAAGCGGATGGACCATTTGAGGCGCATGTATGAAATAATCTTCAAACATTAAATCGTACTATCGATTCAAATAAAGATTTCATGCATTTTTCTGAATTTTATATGTTTTTTTTTAAAAAACTTTCCTATAGCTTTTAAAAAATCACCCTTTAGATGTATATCTTAACACAGTTAAAAATGATCTTGGCTATTTCGTTATAAAACCCCAAAAATCTTTTTTGCATACTTGCCTATCATCCATAGCAAGTCTTGATTTAGAGGGACGTTCAAGATGATGGTCTTGTTGAGCATAATTTTAATCCTTTAAATTAGAAGTTTTGATCTCTATAGTTTGAACAAACCAAAGCAACACCGATTGCCTCACGAAGACTCGATCGTTAGATTTCTATCAAGGAGTAATTTGTGGAGTCGAAATATCCCCTGATATTGACACATTCCTTTACTACAACGAGCGATGATTTCAACACCATCTGTGCATATCTCAACTGCTGGACAAATTTGAGTTTTTTTTTAGAAAATAAAAGCCAAAAATTTTGCAAAGATCGAAATAAAAAGTAATCAGCAAGGTTAGGACTATTTTGGTGGATGTGACAAAACATCCCAACCAAGCTCCAATAATTTTTGCCGAGTGACCAAAGATGTTTGTGGCCTTGCATTGTCATGATGGAATACAACAACTTTTCGATTGGTCAATTCGGGCCGGTTTTTCTCAACTGCATTGTTCAATTTTGTTTTGTTGTTCAATGTAGACATCTGAATTGATCGATCTTTTGGTGTTGTTTGAGTTGGTTCACCTGGCTTGCTCCACCATCTTTTCCGATTGATAATGTTGTTAACAACACATTTTTCATCACTAGTTATCAATCGTTATCAAAATGAATCATTTTCATTGCGTTTCTTTAACAAATCGCAGATTGTAATGCGTTGTGTTAACTGATTTTCTTTCAGTATATGAGGAACCCATATGTCGAGTTTTCGTACATAGCAAAGTTGTTTTACGCGATTTTCAATGCATGTATGTGGTGCATGAAGATTCTCTGCAATCTCACGTGTTGTACTGTGACGATCCGAATCGATTATTGCTTTGATTTGGTCGTCATCAACTTGAACTGGACGACCAGAGCGTTTTTCATCTTTGAGTGAAAAATCACCAGAACGAAATTCGGCAAACCAATTTTGACACTGCCGTTCTTTTAAAGCTTCGTAACCATTTTCCATTTTTCAACAGACGCCAAACAAAAACTACACAACCGATCAACACATTTTTTTTACTGATTGACAATTGAAGTACCAACTATAAAACAACAAAATGTGTTTGACATTTCAACTAAAGCCATCTATGAGTGAAATCCGCAATTTCTTAGTTGTCAACCCAATAGTTTGAAATTAGCAAAAGCGAACCCAACAATGATGTTACTCAAGTTCAGGGCAGTTCAAGCAAAATATTCTGTCAACGAAAAAGGGACAAATCATCACAATATACGGATTCAACTTCAAGTTGGCCAATGACTTTCTTCACCCTAAATCCGCATTAATTTTTTAGTAACGACACCAGCACGAAAATCAAACAATGAATTACACTCACCAATCGCTGTTTCTTGGAGCGCAGCGAAGAAGTCCAAGCCAATTGAGTACTTAAGCCTTATTCCCAACGACCAAAGTGACCATACCTCATAGAAGCATGAACATGTTCAAAAGCAGACGAAAGGATGAAAAAAAAAAAACCTTTGAGTGATTTTTGGTCGCCTAAGCGTAAAAGGATGGGAGTAGCCAGGAAGTTCTTTGTACGCCGACTTAGGTGCAAATACAAGGGACAGCGCTCTAAGAAAAGCTTAAACTTTGGTGACGCACACAAATGGATTTCAAACAATTTAGTATACGCAAATGGAGGCAGCTCTGAAGGACTAATTTGATGAGGCCCCTGCCGAGACTGTAGTACCATAGAAGTAGTACTATATGTTTGTCACAACAGACCAAAGTTCAAAGTTTTTAACTTTTCTCCAGATCGATTTTTACGCATAAAAAGGGTCTTTCATTAAGCGCTTAAAATTTAAATGAAACAAAGTGTTTGTGAGATATCATCGAAAGTTTTTATTCCCTTGAAAGACCTATCGATGCCATTATGTATGGAATATGGAATAACATCATTCAAATGTCCGCCACGGCTTCTCTGGGTGGCGCGTAACCGCAATGTCCAATTTACCCTGACTGGCACATAAATCAGGTTGAATTTGACCAATGATATGCGTTGTGTTGGCTTTGAGGGCCACTATGGTTAGTGGCTTATTTGCATAGACCTGCGACTTCAGAAAACCCCACAAGAAATAAGTCTAACGGGGTCAAATCGTACGCTCTCGGTGGCCAGTTAAGATCACCTCAACGTAAGATGACCATGCCCTCGAATCGCTCGTCGTTCTTAAAGAAATTTAAACTGCCAGCCTAAAGTCCACACCAAACAGTGACTTTTTCGGGATGCATTGGACGCCGTTGGATCTCGTCTGCATTGGTTTCGTGTCAAATTCTACAATTTTGTTTGTTGTTAATTTTTCGATGAAAATTAGGGTCAGGTTCCTACTGCTCCAGATCCCATTTATCGAGCACACGTCGTTGTCTATGCTCGTTTGCCTTCAGGTCCTCGGTCAGTTGAATTTTGTACGGGTGTAGGGCCAAAGTCACGACGCAAAGTTCGCCAAGTGGTGGTCTGCAAAAGGCCGAGTTCTTACGAGCGACGCAAAATTGACTGCCTCGGATTCTCCTACAGACTCTCACGAACAGCGGTGATGTTTTCGGCAGATCTTGCGTTTCGACTACGTACGCGTGTTGATTGACCGTTTACAGAACCAGTAAACTCAACTTTATCCATCACACTGCGAATAGTACTGTCGAAAAATGCTAGAAGCGTGCGCAACGTTGCCCGAACAGAAAATTTTAATAAAACAATTTTCTTATTTTCACGTGTTGATGAACGCTATTTTTTTTTTAATTGGCTCGCTCTTCAAGAGGATATGAAAACTCTTATAATGCGTAATGCAAACAGCAAGCGGAAGAATTAGGAGGAGAATAAAAGATAATGTAGTGGTTTAAGAAACTCAGATGTATTTGGTTTCAACTCACTTCTTCCGTGGCTGCCCGAAACGGGACGGAGGATTTTTTGTATCGACCTATTAGTTTTCACCTGATTCGCACGATTTTATTCGACACTTGTTTGATATATGTACTTTTTGAAAGTTTGGAAGATTTAGCTAAAGAACTCCGCTGTCAGTGTTTTGCCTTCACAGCAGAGCCATCCACACACAATCTACACGAACTAGGAAATTAAGCCAATACAACAACCACTACAACAACGCCACCCATTTAGTCAGACTACTATCGCTGGCCGACCAATCCAGTGATGGTGCCATTAACTTAATCCCAATGGCCAATGGTGACTGGATCAGATTCGAAAAACTAGACCATCCTAGGAATCGAACCTGGGACCTATCAATTAAATCAATTGAAAGGCAAGCGCTCTACCAACTCCGCCACCCAGCTGTGCTGGGTCAGGTGTTGCTTTGACAATTGGAATACCCTTTATTTACCGATTACACTTATTGTTGACCTGTTTTTTTGAAAGCCGTTTTGATAATTGCAGATTATCCTCTGTTAAACTTTTGCGGCAGTGCCAGTTTCTATTATGTATGGGGTAGTCGAAGATGAGTTTTATTAAAAGTCTTGATGATATACCATCTTTCAACATTATTCTAATGTGTACAATTAAAACGTGACACTGTTTGTTGACCTCATTTGTTATAATTCTCTTCTGAGTCTCCAAAAATTCTCAAGAATTCCTTAACCATAAATATTTCATGCGCCCGTATCCACCAAAAAAAAGTTACTCCGAAAAGTCCATAATATGTATATCCTGTGAAAATCGTAAAATAAAAATAAGAAAACAAATTTATTCTCAACTCCATCATCATCAGAAAAAAAAAAACGCCCAAATATTCACAAAAATCGAGTCCTCGTTCTAATTTAACCACGAGTGTGTTTCAGCTCTTTTGCAAAATCATTGAGTTACAACAAAAAAAAAAATGGACACACAACTCTACCGAAAGTATGCATCTAGGTCATTGCTCATTGGCCAGAACCAGAACCAGGCTGTACTACTCGTGTTTGTTAATAAATTTGTTGTTTAATAAAATTTGCCATAAATAATTAATTTTAAATGAAATTCAGCTGAGTCGTCGCTTCACGAATGGAATCACATGGTAAGGGGCTTCGTTAGCTTAGGAGCAACGTCAGCTTGCCACTGGCATTGTGGCACCAAAATGACACTTGCTCCACGGAAACCAAAAATCACCTGTTATATGTATTTTTTTTTTTCTTACGAAATCCTCTTTCGTTGGCACACATTCACGATGGGTTTTTTTTTTTTAATTTTGAGATACATTTTGATTGATTTGCCACCGTGAACATTAAGTGGGTTGCCAAAAAAATTTCGATTTGCCAGTCATTCTAAAATATGGATGAGAACGTTAAGCTGTGCAGAAAAGAGTAAACAAAGAATTTTCATGACGATGCTTTTTCACATTTTCATTTCCTGTGAAAATGACGCACGACTGTAGTCGTATCTAAGCGGCTTTTCCTGTGAGTGTGATAGATCCGTTTCGCTGGTATAAATTTAATTTTTGAATTGGAAAATCTGAAAGACTTGATCGCGAATCGTTAAACTCACTTCCGATTGTCCCTGGGCGTGTTTTTTTTTATTTGAAAATGAAAATAAAAAAAAAGTACAACTCGTGTTCTCTGACAGTGAATTGATTAGTGTAAGTTTTGTCGAGGTTATATTTTTTTTTTATTTATTTATAGAAGTGCATTTTCATTGGTGTTTTGTAAACTTTGCGTAAGACTTGTTGGAACAAGTGTTCAAACGTGTTATGAGTTTGGACGTGTCGATTTATTGCATTGGAAAATGTGTTTTCGAAAAAAAAAAAAAAATGTTTGTTGTTGTTAACGCTTTTTGTGAAGTAATTTTTGAAGTTACTGCTGGTTGTATGCTGCGGTGACTGTTTACTGTAACTCAGGTAAAGCATCAATTGTGGACATGAAATATACAACAAATTCATTGGTGTTAGCCATTTTTGGCGAGAACTTGTAACTTCTCGCACTCGTGTCGGATATTCTCTTGAAGAGCTTCCAGATTCTGGCTTGTTTTCATTCAAAACAAAAAAACAAACTCCCAAGAAAGAAGTCTGGATGTTGCAAATCTTCAAAACGTTGAATAGGACGACGCGGAAATGCATCCTTCCAAATATGCATTTTTGCGTAAGCTGTAAGTGCGTTGTTGAAATCACTCTGAATCGGCTATCTCGAAAAGCTTT
Organism: Orthonevra nobilis; assembly: GCA_963555765.1. Classification (NCBI taxonomy): domain Eukaryota; kingdom Metazoa; phylum Arthropoda; class Insecta; order Diptera; family Syrphidae; genus Orthonevra; species Orthonevra nobilis. Next base: position 125,688,905 of record OY743225.1, on the reverse strand, counting down.
GCTCCGATGACACTTCCATCGTAAATGGCTCTAGTGATCTTGGGCGAAAGTCATGGCTCTTCGTGAAGGATACGTCGATTTTCAGTGTGCCGAAAGTTCAAATTCATGATGACTTATGATCAAAAATCGTTTTTGAGGGTCAAGAGTGGGTGAGTGTGGTTAAGACACGATTGATAGTCTGCTTTAGTAGCTGATGAGCTGTCCGCACTTAAAGAAAGCGCATCTTTAACTCTCACCACTTAAATACACTTCAAAAACGAATCAACCATCTATACTGGTGCCTTTTATCTTCTTTGGCCCAGCGGCGGCAGCTAGCTACAGGTTCAGCACAATGAACACTGCTAAAAAAGAATCTTTTTATAATTATTAAAACGGTTAATCCCACAAATATTTCCATTATTCTGAACGCCTTTACAACCTATCGGATAGAGCTTACCTCGTATAAACTGCCTCATGATTTAAAAGAATCAGCTGTTCCTTAATGCTGATTTCCGATCGTCTCCCTCAGCTGCAACGTTGGCTTCCAATCCTTTTTGCAAATAGACCTTATTTCGCTTAATAAATCACTTGCGTTGCAGTCCGGAGTGACTTGATTTTCATCGTTCAACCTTCAAGCAGGTTCTTTTATTAGAATGAGGGAAGGTAAAGGGTAGAGCCTTGTGTACGAGGTTTTTCTTGTGCCCGTGTTCGAAGTCCGAGTAAAGTGGGTATCCTTACTGTAGGCGTAAAAGACGCATCCAATAATTCAGGCTAATCAGAAATGTTGATATATCGTTTTCTAGCAAGAGAGAAGGTTCAAATTTATTCTTTTGACACCATTTTGGCTTTCACTTTTGCAGCTTATCTTAAGTTACGTTGCTTCCTTTTACTTTTTCTTCATCTACATCTGAACATTCAAAATCAGAGTTTACAAAAATGTTCTCAATATCACTCTCTCTCTCTCTTTCTTTTAGTGCTGCGAGTTAGTGTTAGATTAGTGTTCGTCAGACATCCACCAAGTTTTAGTTTGTGGATTTGATATTTGTCCCGACAAAGATAACTCTTTTTTTGTTTAGGGTCCCGTACCCATAAGGTGCCGACGGGTACGAGCGCCTTCTCTGTCCGTCTGTTTCTTCTTCTGAACCCCAATTTTCACAGAATGTGAATGTGTATGGTCGCTAAGACAACAAATAATAATAACGGTATAAAGTTTAAAATCGAAAATCAATTTAAAGCCTAAAAGAAGGCAATGAACCGATTTCATGGATGAGAATTGCATCCAAACAGTTTTCGGACTTTTGCCGTAATCCCAGAAAGAGTGGAATGGAATAGTGGACTGATATGTTAGGACTTTAACTGGACAATCTACACTGACGGCTCTAAGATGGGCGGCAGAGTCGGTGCGGGTGTGTTCTCAGAATCTCTGAACATCTGTAAAGCCTATAGACTGCCCGACAATTCCAGCGTTTTCCAAGCCGTACTATTTGCAATCCGGGAAGCATGTCGTCAAATCAAATTACATCCAAATATCCTGCCAAGCCAGAAGGTTGCCATATGCATTGATAGTCAAGCAGCCATCAAAGCTATTGCCTCCTTTACTTCACATTCAAAATTAGTACAGGAATGCCGAGCTGAAATAGAGTCGTTATGCCTATCCCTTATATGGGTTCCCACACAACTCACATTGTCGCACTTTCAAAAACACAGCTGAGAGGGAGACCCTAACACCCTTCTTTTGCGACTGTCCGGCTCTTGCTAGAGCCAGACAACGGGCGCTTGGTAGACCCTTCTTCAACTCAATTGATGAGATTTCTGCTAAGGATATTAAGGAACTAATGTCCTTCTTAAATACCTCGGGCTGGATTTAGAGATATCTCAAATACACACAAATAACATCATAAATAAGGTCACAGAGCTTTGGTATTAAAACGGCACATAGTGCTAATAAGGTTCTCACTGAACCACCACTTTGACCTACCTACCTTTGCCTTATGTGTCAGATAGGATGGAATCAGAAAATCACCAGCAGGTGTCGCGTCGCAGACAACGTAACCAATCATCAATTCGTTGATTCGTACATGCATATACGGGTTGCTATGAGAAATCTAAAATGAATGAAATATAAAGTTTTGCTTACTGAAGGGCGATGCGGAACCCTTCGTGTGAGAGTCAAACAAAAAAGCTTTCAGTTGAATAAGAATACAGACTTTGAAGAGGTCTCGGTCAGAAGACTTGCAACCAACTTTAAACAGAGTTTGCTCTATAAGCGAATGGTTATTACGAAATTTTTCTGTTATCTTGAAGAGGGCCTGCAGTACTCGGGGTATCTGTCATAATTTTGTTATGGGGACAAGATTCAAGGCACCCAAGCCTTTGAGGCGTGTTGTTCAGCCTAACACATTCTCTTCCTTAGCCAAGCTAGAACTAGAAGAACAAGTTTTTTCTTCATAAAAGGGTCCTGTCGAAAGATTAAATCGTTCATTTAAGTTCGGCTTTGGGTCACCCGAACACTCTTGTATTTATCTCAATAATCTTACAAATGTAGTGTTAAATAAATACCCAAATCGTAACTAACAAATTAATGCTTTTTCTACTCAATCACTAATGCATTTAAAATTTCTAACACAAATTAAACCCAATTAATAATTAAAAAAGACTCAATTTTACTGTATTTAAATAATATTAACATGGAGACAAAAAACAAAAAAAAAATACTAAAAACTAAAACTTAATTCTTCAGAACCGACAAAATGTTGGAACGCCAACTTATGGGCTTTCTTCGGGGTTCTCTCTTATTAACTTGGACTCACCTTTATCAATTAAGAAGGCTCAGGTAAATTAGTAGATTCCAGTAGAATTAATATTAATGTTTTGTTTAAGCTTTTTTAAGTTAATTTTTGGTAAAAGATCTAAAAATCATTTTTTTCCTTCTTTCATAATCTTTTTCATTTGTCGTTTTGCATTTACGTAATAATTTGTGTTACATTTGTTTTGGTTTAAATGAACAAAAAGAAAATCAAAGTTGGTGGTTTTGTTTTTACGTTTGCCAATAAGTTTTTTAACTCGCTTTTAGTTTTTCTATTAAAACGTTCGACTTGTAGGTTGCTCCGCATTCACCCGAGTTCATTCCAACGAGAATAAATTCGTCGCCGAATTTTTACTCACCATATCAACCGATGTTAAGCAATGGCGGGGCATGCCCCAATGGTAATGTTATACAAAATCAAGCACCAACAACGCCGGTCTCTGTTAAAACAAATGCCACTCCGATTTTGGGACTACAAAAGGCTGCCGCAGTAGCTGCTGCTGTACAAAAGCACCAACAGCAACAACAACAGCAGCAACCGAAACATCACCACCAACAACATCAGCCACAGCAGCAACATCACCTTCAACAACAGCAACAAAAACAGCCTCAAGTTAATCATAAGCAACCACAACAGCAGCCACAATCGCACGCAGCCGTTATGAGTTTGGTTACAGTCGCCAGTAAACCAATTTCCGCCACAAAAGTACCGACCGCAACACAATCGTTTGCGATGACGACCCCGCTTAAGCAGCGCAACTCACCGTCGAGTATTGGTGAGAAATCTCCGCCACGGATAACGCCCCATGGTTCACCCATTCCAACGACGCTCTCTGCCAATGTGCATCAGGTGCGATCAAACAAAAAAAAAAACATCAGCTCATGGGCAACTCTTTATATTTTAATTCTTTATCTCTTTTAAGGAAAACGTTGGTGGAACAATATACTTCTATCCGACTGCCAATCATACATCCAGCCAGAACAGTAGTTCGGTAGGTAGTGATACTGTGGTCGCGCATGCTCCAAGCGTTGTGCCAGGCGGAGCAACGATCGCTTCAAGTCCCGCCATATTGTACACGGGTCATGTTTATCCGGGACCATCGTCGAATGTCATCAGTATGCAGCCAAAAACCCAGTTAGAGACGGCATTCTTTATACCCGAAAGCATGCGCTCCGAGATCCTTGCCCGCAATGAAATTTCAAATTTGATCCTAGACACAAGTGAAGCAACCAATACAAGTTTACCTCTCGAAGTGGACAACTATCACTCGTTGTATCCACTGGAATCGCCACCGATACCCACGAAGATGACGATGCCGACATCCACCTACAAAGCGACACACAGTACCACAGGAATCAAATACACCCTGAGAAGACTCCATGGTAAGCTAATAAGACGAAAGCTTTTTTATTTCCCTTTGATGTGTTCCTCCAAATTTGAATTTGTTTTCCATTTCGTTTCTGCTCTATTCTACATTTTTCTATCATTTGTAATGTCCTCCAAATCGAATCCTCGTTACTTTTTCTCCTCCCATTCCCGATTGTATTCTTTCTCTCTCTCTCTCTATCTCTTTCTTCTTTAAATTCACTCTACTCTTTGGGTTTTGAAAATTGTCCCGGTTCCCAGAACTAAGGGCTATTTGTCATTTTGATAACTTCTCAATCTAGGTTTTCGTCTACAATCGACAAAGTGCATGGCCGTCGTCGAGATGTGGAAGAAGCTTCAGCATTCAAACGTTGTTCAACTGCGGGAAGTTTTCACGACAAAAGCATTTGGTGATAATTGTAAGCAAAACCCTCAAGAGATTCGTCCCATTATCCTTGATATTGGCTCATTATTATTTTTGTTTTTTCCTCATGCAGCATTAGTATTAGTTTACGATTATCATCCAGGTTCACAGACGCTCTTCTCGAAGTTCTTTACGACAGCGGCAGAAACCAATGGCTACTCTGACCCATTCCCTGGCGAGGCGAGACCTTTTAGGTAAAGTTAAAGACCAATTGCCTTATAGCATGTGCTTAACTTAAAAACAAAAAAAAAAAAAACTCCACACACACACTTTCGCAGCCATAAAAGCAATCTGCAAAGAACAAGCAATGGACCACTGCTGCCGGAGGCCACGATATGGGCAATTATAATGCAATTAACTGCTGGACTACGTGCAATACATCAAGCGGGGCTCGCTTGCAGGTATGTTGTTATCTGTGAAATTCTTGAGAGTTTTTTTTTGCGAATCTGGATCTTTTTAGGGTACTGGACCCAACGAAAATCATTGTGACTGGCAAACGGGTGCGTTTTAGTTTTCCTGGATTAACCGATATCGCAACATTCGATCCAAATGCAGCAAATCCTTTGGCAGTTGCTAGCATGCAGCAACAGGTAAACAAATATTTGTCTCTTAAATGGAATGTGTGTGGTATCTCTCTAGTAGAGCCGAAGATACAGATCTATTAGTTAGTTAGTCGGTATGACCGACCTACAAAGATTCAGCGAAACCAACTGCCGCATGCATGCATTGGTTCTGGTGCCGCTCGGGTTGATTTTATTTGCTATGGTAAGCGACAAACATACTCGATAGTTGATAGTTAGCTTTATTTTATGAATTTTGAATTTGAAGCTGCTAGCTAGACTGTTGTTAGACGAATTGCCATGGTCTGTTTAGTATCTTATCCGTCCGACATGTGAGGTTCATAGTGGCTCTCCCATCAAGAAGCGAAAATAACATCTAGCATTCATAGAGGACTCCAGTTTGCCAGCTTTTATTTAACTAGCACTTATTTTAGTATGCGATTGAAATGAAATTTTGCGTACACTGTAAGTTCTGGTCCAAGATAGTGGATTCAATTTTTCCACCCCATTTATATGGGTATCAAATGAAAGGGTTTGAGGAGTAGAACAGAACTATTCAATATATCCTCCGATTCAAGATGGCAGATTACATTTATTTTCAACCCCTTTCCTATGGTTATCGAATGAAAGGCGTGAAGAGTAATGTAAGCGATTAAATAAGTTACATAAGACTAAATTCAATGTGGCCACTCCGAGATGACGGATTAAATTTTCTTTCTCAGCCCCTTAAATACGAGCATCAAATGAAAGGGCGTGAAGAGTAGACTACGATATAGTAAGTCCGGTGACAAAACAAAAATCTGGAAGTGAGATACTTATAATCCGGCCAAAATCATCTCAGCAGAAGAAGGGGAACTATTCAACGGTTAACGACTAGAAATTTTAGTAATTATTTATTATGTGTTAAACTTGTTTTGTAATACCCCAACTACATTTTCACCATAACATGATTCTGAAACTACGATTATCACCGCAGAGAGATTATGATGTAACATATGTACATATCTGCAACCGAAACTCTTTGCGGAGGTCAAACAAACGCGGAGAACGCCCATTAGACGGTCTTACATATGATCAATGAACATATTTCACTGAAGAACAAAAAAAAAATGTTAATGTACCCCTTTTTTGTGTCATATGATTTCTGAAAGATGATTTCGATCAAAAAATGTAATGAGGTTAAGACACCGAAGGCTGCCTCAAGCGCTATAAATAAAGACTTTATTGAATAGACTGGCAAATGAGCAGAAAACAGTCGGCGTTGTCTGATAAAAATAAAAAACAAGGTTGAAGTTTCGCAAAGTACACCGAAATTGGACAGTGAAAGAGAAGGTCTGACGAGACATAAATCAATCGCAGCCAATCAGATGGTTAATAGGTTATTCTAGACTAGAGGGATGAATTTAAGGTGCGATAAAAAAACAATATTTTTACTGTCCTCGAATAATACATTCAAAAAAACAAAAGCGAAAAAATTTAAAATTCAAAAAATTACGGACTGATGGCTGTCTCCAAAAAATGGCGCACAAAGTTTGTCAAGATTGTAACCCTCCCAATAATCTGAAAAAAAAAAGAATAATAAAACTAGAGGAATGTTGCTATCGTACTTACTAAAATAAAAGTTGAAAAGAAGAGAGAATAATAGTTTCGAGAAAATCGTGTTAAAGTTTCGGGTAAAGTTACGCGCAGTATAAAACATGCAATGATACTTCATGCTTGAATTTTTCAATCTGCGATTCCGTTTTCATACATTGGGCCTTCCTCTCTTAGAAAGCATTTTCGCACTTCTTTTTTCCAAGCGAAAATAAGATGCTTTTATTTTTGAGCGCTCAATCCGGGCACGTTTAGAGGCGAATGCTTAGGCTCCTGCAGAAAAATAATGAAAACTTTCATAAAAGTTGGAATTTCAATAATGTATATTCTGGCGTGTTTAGTTTTGGTGCAAAGGTTCAAATCAATGAATTCCGAGATTTGTTACGATATTGGGTTTCTCGTAAATCGGCTTTATAATTTTCAATACGTAGTCACCCAGGGGAATATTTTCGTGATTTAATTCGTGGCATGTATCTTCATATGAAACGGATCTTCATATAGTATATGGAACTATTTCATGACAATTTATCTATGATTTAATCATCTTCATCTTTTCTACCCATTCGCTTTGTTATCTTTTTTTGCTTTTCATAAACTTGCACCCATTCTTTTGGACAGGTTTTACGCACTCTTTTTTTCGAAAATAGGGTGACCATCACAGAGATCTATCAAGTGTACCTTTGAATGTTTTTCAAAAAATATAGAAGACTTTACGAGGAGAATCCACATTGTCTTTTGTTCGGCTCGTTCCTGTCGAACCGAAAAACAAGCTTTAGCTCCAAAATAAATTTAAATTTTGAAAAATCTACTTAAGGACATATTCTTAAGCTTTGAAAATACGAAAAAAGGATCCAAGTCAAAGAGACAAGGAAGCATGGTGGATGTAGCTTAATGGCTTGGGGGAGTTTAAAGATTGAGGCGTAGAAAATAACGGAAAGCGTAACCTTTTCAAGGTATTTATTTATATATGTGTGTACGCCTAGATTTTGATGACGAACTACTAAGACAGGGATTATTTATTGAAAAATGTCACTTAAATTAATTTTTTTACTTTTTTTTTTATTTTTGGTTCTGAATTTTGTTGTTGGAAACTCTTGGAACTCAGCATAATTTATTCCACTTGTTGATTTTACGTCAATGATATACGATGTATTTACTCGTATGTACCAATCGGATCTCTTGTATCTGAATTGTTCGTATATTCTAATTTGGAAGTCCTAAATTGATATTAAAAGTAATTTGCTTTTAACTGCACGTTTTTACTATCAAGGAAAGCTGTTTCATGAAGTAAACACTTTTTTAAAAAAGTGTTGCACAAGCTTGCTGATTGAAATTGAGGAACTCGCTGATGTTGTAACCCTAGTGCAGTGTTTGATGTTCTTGAGCAAAAAAAGTTTGACGATTTTTTTGCCACCATTATAGTTTCCTCATATGGACCCGCATGATGATATGGGCCGTCTTTGAAGAGTCACTGAAAACTATTGTTTTCGTGTGGTGGTTGTTTTGAAACGTTTAGAAGTAATATTCGTCTTGTTATCGAACTTTAAATGATTCCCCCTAAGTGAAGAGGGAGCTCTATTCCCCTTCCCGTTCGCAGGCAAAGACTTTCTTAAAATTTAGAAGACAGGCTCCCTCGTTTTCTATCAGTTTAACTTAGTAAGTAAAATAATGAAAATAAGTTCAACATTAATGCGAGTAGCTCACCTTTGCAACCCTAGACAGGAATATCGAAAATCAATCCCGTCGACTATCTTCCCCTCAATTTTAAATGAGCTCAACGACTGATTTCGAACTCGTTAGGATGTACGACAAGAAGTTTGTGCCTTCAACGATTATCCTTTCGATTGCCAAAACCATTTTAGGTTTGGCTTTATTACAAGAGTCATAAAAACAATTGAAAGAATACTCAAGATAACATTTAAATGACCTGAAACGAAATCAATACAGGACAAAGCTTAAATTTTTGTTATCCAAAATTGTCAGCGATTCAAGCTTGACTCAACGAAGATGGCTAAAGTTAATGCACTTTTTTTTTTGCTGAACAGTTAGATTGGACTTCCGCTGGGCTTATGTTAGATATTCTCCTGTTTAAAAACTTTTCATTTACGCATAATCGATTGGAAAAAGTGTCCTCATATGTAAAATATACCTTGATGGCTTTGTTCCTACGTATATTCAACTTCTTTGGTGAATTTCTTTATTTTAGGAGGACCTTACAGCCCTTGGTCGTTTGGTTTTAGCTCTAGCCTGCCGAAGTTTGCAATCCATGCAAAGAGATAGTGTACAATGCAGCATCGATTTGGTTTCCAGACACTATTCATCCGATTTAAGAAACTTTATAGTGTAAGTTCAAAAGCACTATTTCGCTGCACTGAGCTTCATTTTCATAAAAAAAAAAATTCAAAATAATCATTTTACAGATATTTATTCACAACCACACAAAGACGCTCAGTGACTGATTTGATGCCAATGATTGGTGCTCGCTTCTACACACAATTGGATGCATTACAGAGCCAGTGTGACATGCAAGAGGATGAATTATCCAAGGAAATGGAAAATGGTCGTCTCTACCGAATGTTGGTTAAATTAAATTGCATTAACGAGAGGCCAGAGTAAGCAAATAAATCTTATTACATTGTCTTGTATAAAAGAAAACCCCTTTTGTGTTTAGCTTTAATTTAGATTGCACATGGTCTGAAACTGGTGATAGATACATGCTTAAGCTATTCCGTGATTATTTATTTCATTCCATCACTGAAGATGGTCGACCATGGTTGGATCATGCACATATTGTCCAGTCTCTTAACAAATTGGATGCTGGCTCATTGGAAAAGGTAAGAAATCTGATTCGGTCAACTGTTGGTAAGAATTCGATCTTGCAGCTATAGATGTAAACGAAGTATTTTCCTGTGAAAATTTAAATAATAAATTTTTGTTTTTATTTTTAGGTTCAGCTCATGTCACGAGACGAGCAATCAGTACTCATCGTCACCTACGACGAACTCAAGAGTTGTCTTGAGAATGCGTTTTCCGAACTAATGGCAAATGCAGCCACATAATATGAATGCTTCCTCATGCAAAACGCACGCAACGCTCCAAGCAACTCTCCACCCATTTGAGAAGGAAACAACAGAAACATAAAAAAACCTCAAGAAGAGCAACAAAAACAAAAAAAAAAAAAATAAGAAAATCTTTAATAAGCTTAAAGTATGTTTTTATCTTGAATATTATAATTTTTTTTTCGAAACAAGATTAAGGCAATCTCCAGGTTTATCCAAATATAATTAAAACCAACAAAAAAAAGGAAATGCATCGCAAAAAGAAACAAAAAACTATTTTTACATACAAAATAATAAATAAATAAAATAAAACAAAAATATTAATTTTCTGTGAAAGCGCGTTAACAAAGCATATACAAGACATAAACACAAACAAATTAAATTCTCTCTTCCTATTTTGATAACAAAACAAAAAAGTATTTTTACACTAGAAAGGAGAAAAATCAAATAATAGAAAAACAAAAATAAGATATCAGCATAGCATAGTGGGAGTGAAATTCTCGAGCGTCCAAGCCACCCCCTCTCTCTTTCAAACAAATTTAAAAGAAGGCTCGTGTTATTTGTTGAACGATAGCGCTCGAATTCTCTCTTGCTCATTCGCTGTAAGAGCTAAAAAAGTGCTCTTTTGTTGAACTTTTTAATTGAAAAAAAAAACAGCAAAACAAGAAAACTAAAACTCAAATTCTAATAAAAAAAACATGAAACACCACCTGTACGCGCATTCAGACACAACTGAATGATGAATTTTGATGAGAGCTTCTCTCCATTTGTAGAACTTAAAAACAAAATGAATTCCTTCTTTTTGCAAAGCATTTATCTTAAAAATACAAAATTTAAAAATCAATGTTACAATGTTAAAATTAGAAGAAAAAAAAAAATAAGAAGCAAATGAAATTAAATCAAGAAATGGTTATAAAAAATAAATTATGATTAAATTTAAATTATTGTACTTGAAAGTAAGACTTGTAAAATAATAAACAAAAAAGAAAACATCAACAGGAAAATGCTAAAAAAAAATAATTGTATAAAAATAGCAGACAAATTAACAACGTTAAAACAATGATCTCCTCTCCAGCATTACTTATATATTTTTTTTTTTATTTATTTAAAGGAAGAGAACATTTTAATTAATTGTGGAAGAAGTTGAAAAGCCAAATTTTAGTCTAAGAGTCTGTTCAAATTTCCTGAGGTTTTTTTTTTTTACTTATTCATGCGTATTCCACTAAACGGCATGAATACATTCCATAAAATATAGACTAAAACAATTCTCTGCCAAGGAAACAAATACGAATTTTCATCATGTGCCAATTTGTGGAATAACTTTGAGAGTCAGCAGATATTCGGAATTCCAACTTTTACATGACCGAATTGAGCGATTGTATTTTAATCTGGTTGATATTCAAGCGAGGCTTTAGTTTGCTTCGTGCGTCCAAATATTTCTTCTCGAGATCCTTTTTCACGGAGTGATGGGAAATTTGTTTGCCTTCTCTCTTTTCTCTTTAAAATTCAATCCGCGTTTGCCACTCAAGTCGATGAAAGAAAATTTTATGATCGGATACAGTGAATCCTATTGTAAGCTTAGCTACGTTAATAAAGCGCTCATGGAAGGAGATCATGAATCATATTCGTCTCCTTCAGGGAATCCAACTTGACGAAGGCAAACTGCAACCTCTGTCCACAAACCAGACCAGCATTTTTCTACCCTCTCTTCGGATTGGATGTCATTTATTCACAAATTGTAAGCAAAAAACAGACTCCCTCAAATTTCAAATTTATATTGAACTTGTCATGCCTTGGCAGAGATTGTTGAACAAAAATAGCTCTTGAACTTGTCTTGAAAAAATTACTAATGTAATCCATGTCTCTTCATTTGTGGCTTTACTTTTGAGATTGGTTTAAGCTGCTGGCCACTTTGCCATTTAGAATAATTGCATATTCAATTGAAATTATTGTTTTAAATTTGACCAAACAATTTTCAAATAAATTTTGAGCTCTGTCGTTTAGCTTGAATAACGCCACGCGCCTTAAGTTTGGGCATGAATAAAATTAGACAGAATGAATAGTGGAATGTTTCAATTCTAGTAAAGAATCAATCAAACAGTTTTTGAGACAGAGTTTGATGAACTAACTTCGTAATACTTCAACGTGGATCTCTGTAATAATGAGGGTGTTAATTTCCTGTTAAATTCTTTATTTCCAGCTTGTTTCACGTAGCAACATTGTCTGTATTAAGTGTTTGGTATGAAGAAATTCCACTTCGGGTCCGTTTGCAAACAAAGTTGTCTTTATAATCTGTTTTTGAATTTTTCTAATTTCTATGTTATTCTGTTTTAAAGCACAGGAATTATTTGTATAAATTAACAATGACCTTTGGTTGACCAGACTTTGAGCGCGAAATCATGGGCTTTCTGTCTTAAATTGTACTTCTTGTCTTCCGGAAAATAATAAACAAATATATACTAACAAAGTCAAAAAGGGAACAAAACATACAAAGAGGGGAGGGAGATATTTCCATTTTTTTTCCTTTGTAATTTATAAATATTCAAACTTGTTTATGTTTGTAAAGTCTTTTTTTTTTATATTGTTCGCAATACAAGTGGGAAAAATGTGTGGAAACTTGTTACCCAAACTTAAAATATTTACAATTTTATTTTCTAATGATTTCCTAATTCTATTGTTAAATATAAAAAAAAATAATTGTATTTTTTCAAATAAAAGAAAATGTAAAGTTTTGCTCAACGAATATTGTGTGATTTTTGGCCAGGAAAAGTTGTTACGAAAGAATCAAATATTTTATTTATAAACAAAAACAAGAAAGAAGCTCAAAAGTTTAAATAAATAAAAAAAAATATTAGGATAATCTTTAGAAAATATTTTGTAAAACCGCAGACATTTTAGACAAAAAACAAAAAGCAACCGTCCAAAGTTTTGCAAAGTTAAGTTTTATCATCCAGTGTTGGAAAATTTTTAATGAAATAGAAAATTCATAAAAAAACAAAATTAATAGTCCACACATTTGTCTTCACTTAAATAACCATGCAATATGTTTTTTGTTATTATTTTTCAAATACAAAAACAATCTATACAAATCAAATGGGAAGCAAACAGATACGAAATCGAGGAACTATATAAAATGAATAAAACAAAAATTAACCTTGGAAAAAGTTTTTTGTCAAAAAAAAAACACAATTTACTTATATAAGTGTTGATAAGCATTAAAAAAAATATTATTTTTATTAGATTTTAAGGTTTTTAAGTATTTCTGATTGAAAAATAAGTAAGAAAAAGAAAAAAACAACTCAAATCAGAAAAACAAAAATATCGTACAACTAGCAGTGAGGTTTTTTGTTTTGTTTTATTTTTACTTTTTAAATGATAAACACATTTTTTTTTTAGACTTTTATTATTAAGTTAAACGAAGATCTTTTTTTAATTATAATTATTGATAAGTTTAAATGAAAGTTTTGAGGATTGAAAAGAAAAAATGACACAACGTAATCGTTTTTATCATTTCTCTTCTTTTTTTTTTTACAAAAAAAAAAAACAAAGAATTAGATAAGCAATGGAAATGTGGAGCAAACACTATCAACAGAGCTAATTTTAAAATAGATGAAGATGAATGTTTATTACGTTTTTTTTTTTATAAACAAACGAAAGAAGAAGTAGTAAATGATGTGATTTTCAAACAACAACAAAAATAACACAAAAATTCCAATATTTTGTTTTGTTTCCTCTTAAAAACGCAGATTTATTATTTTTTTTTATTTAAATTAAATGAAACGACAAAAATTACAAAAAATAAAATAAAAAAAGCAAAAAAAAAATTAAAACTTTTAAAAATCAAGAAAAAAAAATTATAAAAATGTGTGAAAAATCCTTGTAAAAAAATAATAAAAACGACAAAATATTTTCAAAAAAAAAAACCAAATTATTTTTATTTGTCCTCTGAAGGTGATGTAAAAAGGGGAAGAGAGTCATGCATTCTTCATCAGAATAACCTTAAGCCAGTGCTCGGTCTCATGTCTCATTGGCTTCCAACGAAGTTTTGTCCCATTATCATTGTCTTTGCCTCCTTGTTGTGAAACTTGGAAAGAGTTGCGAAATGATCTGCAGTGCTCGTCCAGCAACGTCATTTTATTGTTGAAAAGCTTTGACTAAGCCTTCAAGCAAAGCAAAGCAAAGATCCTCAAGAAAGGAGCCCTTCTAAACTGTACCAACAATAGAGGTATGAGTCCTTAACATTGCTTATAAAATCTTTTCTGCCAAATTATGTGAACGTCACAAGCAGTTCCTCAACAACCTAATAGGTTCAAATCAGTTTGACTTAAGAGGAGAAAAGTCCACCATAGATCAAATATTCACATTATGAAAGATCTTCGAAAAAACCCAATAGGTCCAAATCATCATTATCCCGGTCCTGCTTTATGTTTTAGAAGCATGGACACTTTCAAAACCAAAAGTAAATGATGGCGCCTTAGGTTTTTTCGAGTGAAAAATTCTACGTGGGATCTATGGTCTTGTCTGCAAAGACGATGAGTGTAGGAAAAGATTTACATCGACTTAGGATAAAATTCCAACGAATGAATGGACACCAATGGTCCGACCCGGAAAGTCTTCGAATCCACCCTTGAGGGACGGCGCAGTAAATGCAAAACGCGACTTCGGTGGGGGCACACAAATGGAAGGAGACCTCAACCAGCTTGCATACAACTAGCTGCGATCCGAGCCGGTTGGAGAAGCTTGTTGGTAGAGGCCCTAGTTCATTCCGGAATATAACGACACAGTCAAGAGGAGGAATGCTTTAAATAAGGCTCAAAGTTTCTTGGTTGTTTTTGGCCCACATAAGTTGCTTGCTTGTTCGGTTGTTGGACAAGCAAATGATATTGTGCAGTTCATTCTTAGGATGAGATAGAAATAAAACTTTAGAGCACATTTTCCAGATGAGGGTAAACGTTCTAGCATCGAGGAGTTAAAAAATTACGCAAGCATGATGTTAGAATTATCTACACACCAGGATCAAACTCAGGTCAGAAGTTGTATCACCTCTTGTATAACCAACTATCCAAATATTGGTTCCTCTGTATCTTTGGATAACCATCGTTGATTCTTTCTCTTCATGATGTCATTTTTATTCAACTCCTGCGGAAAAAGTTTATTGAAAATTACTGGCTCTAACTTCCAGTTTGTTTGACCTACCTTGAACCGGAAATTCGGACCCCGTTCTTCTTAAACTTGGGAGCTTGCATTCGAAGACACTCTTGGCTGTATTCTCGCGATTTGGTCCGGGCTGAATCCACATCTTTGTACGGTTCGAAGAGTTAGCGGTTATTCCTTCTCCTCCACCCACCCTCATCGCAGATAGGACCAAATATCCGACGAAGGATTATTCTTTTGATCGATCCGAATATTTGCTCAGCTGTCTGGCTTATCGCCCAGCATTCGGCTCCCTCAAGCAGGACAGGCAAAATCAGTGTTTTATAGAGCAGTATTTTAATTCATTGTGTAAGGAGTTTGGATCGTAGTTGTTATGACAAACCGAAGCTGCAGCGGGTGCATAGGATTATTCTCCGTCGGATTTCCGATGTAGTGTCCTTTGTGGGGAACGTCTTTTCCCGAGTAGATAAAAAACAATCTGGTATCGACGAATATCTTATTTAATAGATTAGAAACTTCTACCTGGCTGTACCTCACTGAAGTCGTTTTTCCATTCCGGACGATAAAAATGTCTCCTGGAAAATCTAGCGAGGTTGCATAGAACCTCCTAAAACTCAAATACTTAACAAAAAAAAATGCTTGCTTCATAGAAGAATGTAAAATGGCATAACAATTTATGCTTTTATTTAATTAAAAAAAATACAATTACAACTATAAAAATACAAATTTGCAGTTCCAAAAGTCAAAACGAATACATTGAAATCTTGAAGAAGGAAATAATATTTTGAAAAGAGATTCAATCTTAATTCTATCGTTAGAATTCCGAAAAAATGGACGGAATATTGAAGAAAATATCAAAATCAGTTACTTTATTGTTACTTATTATAGAAAGAGCGTCCCAAGCGACTTTCAAAGGCACAATCTACTATGATATTGGAATGCTGTGGAAATACAAAAATACATTATATTTTATGATCAACATTTATGGACGGATATTTTAGAAATTGTCTTCTTTCATTTGTACTAATCTTATGCTAGACTTATTTCGTGGTCATAGGCTTCACCGCGCCAATCATGGTCGTTGTTGCGCCAGCGATGGTCATCTGGCAGAGCGTGATGACGCAGTCCGCATAGCTGTGGACCGAAGCGAAGCATGACAATGATGACACCAACAATGAACATGGCCAAAGCAGCCACAGCTGGATAGAGTACAATCATAGCCATTTTCAGTATTTTTATTTCAATTAGATGTCGCTTTCACGTTTTTGAAGTTCAACGTATTCTTCTCGTTGGGAGCGTGTGGGCCGAGTTGGACGCTCTTGGTGGTAATGCTGCGATTGGTGCACCGGTGCGGATTCGATGTCTTCGTTGAAGATATGCGCAGGCTAAATGATACAAAGAAAAATTATTGGAAGTTTATGTAAACAGTTTAGAAGAAGCGTTTAAAAATATAAAAAAGTCTTGCTCCTATTGGCAAATGGATAAATTTCTATTTAAAACCAACTCTTCCAGCCACTTTGGCTTCATAAATCGCATTCACTTAAGCTGCCGAGGACCACTAGCCTCTCCTGTTACCTTCTCAAGACCTTGGAAAAGTTGATTGATAATTACAGCCAAATCAAACAATGCCTACCTTAAAGGTCAACACTGCACTACACAAAGTAGTCAGCACGATCGCAAAATCTATCACCAACAAGGAGTGCACTCTCAGAGTATTCCTGGACATAGATGGAGCCTTTAGCAACGTGAGTACTGAAGCAATCCAAAATTGTTTTAAGAGAGCCCGCATAAACAAGGGATTGTGCATCTGGATCGGCCTCATGCAGAACTCGCGCATAATAAATGCAGCACTCCGTGCTATTATCTGCAAAAATTAAGTCAACCGGGGCACGCCACAAGGAGGGGTTGTCTCGCCGTTTATCTGCCTACTTGTGTCAGACGCAATTATAAAGATACTAGAAATCAATTTCTTTAATGTCATGGCTAATGCCGACAATATTATAATTCTGGTATCAGGAAAATTCGTTTCCTCCATCATTGATAGGCTCAATCAAGCACTTTCACTAGTACATGCGTGGGCCAGAGGACGAGGCATGGCCATCAACCCGTCTAAAACTAAGGCAGTGCTATACACTAGAAGAAGAACGATTCCAATGTTCGACTCCGTGTACTGCTTTGAAAGTAAAAAAGACTACAAAATATCTCGGAGTCATCGTAGACCCAAAGCTGAGCTGCTGGAAAGACAACATCGAAAACCGCGTCAGAAAGGCATGTGTTACTTTCAATGTGTGTAAAAAGATGTTCGGCAACACATGGGGACGCAAACCGAGGGTGGATCACTGGCTATGCATCGCGATTGTGAGGCACTTGAGAGGAAATATCATCTTGCGAGAGTCACGAGGGTTCAAAGACTTGGTTCCTTAAAGGTGACCGGATCTATGAGATCGACACCAACCGCCGCACTTGAGACAATGCTGAGTCTGCTTAAACTGGACCTTAACTGTAACAATAAAGCGGCTAGGATAGGCTCAGAGAAGCATGTCTATGGGTAGACAATATCTAAGGGCACGCCTCTATCCTACTCTACAATGTGGAAGCATTAAAGGAAAACTCTGAAACGAACTATTTCATCCCCACAACAGACTCTAACAGGATATTTTGCATCAAATGCTGAGCTAGCTTTCTATACTGAGACTGTTGTCTGACCAGTAATCGGAACTCTCATGAATAACAAATTGGAAAGCCTTAGTCGGAATTAGGGCGCACCCACAGTAAACAGTTACTGTTCTAATCTTTGCAATAAGTTTTAAAAAAAGACGGTTGGCCAACGAAAGATAGCGCCATGCAGAAGAATACATATAGAATCACCTCGAATGTACAGAATTAACGATACTTCATGCCGCAGGAGATGGATTCAACAGTATACAGTGTTGGCTGCTCAGGCAGTTTAGAGTATTATGTTGAGCAAGAAAAATCTGGGTAGAAATCTAAGTTCCTCCTTCCAAGTTCCTATTTCCAATGCAAACTATTCAATGGAGAGGCGCGCAGAGTTTGGTTAGTTGCTTCGGTAGAGCTACGTTAAGTAGTAAGCATCATTTCTGTTCCATCGTAATTTCTGAAAGACTCTGTTCGACCGCGTTTTCTTGAAGTGAGCCAACGAGAAACACATTGAGGTCCTATGATAAAACAAGTGGTGCAACGATAAGTTGGAAACATGTCAGCTTTTTGGTATTGTTCAAGATCCTAAGGACCAACTTTGAATTTGTTAATTTGTTGCGAGCCTGAAAACGATTTGAGACACATTCAAGGGCGGTTCTTGTCTCTTCTTGTATTTTGTCACGTTAAAAAATTCTTTAAAGGGAATGAGGTCAATTTGATTAAAAGGCTTGACCTCAGTGCTTTCTGAAAATTTTGGAGTATTAAGGCACACGAAAATTAATTGCTTGACAAGAACAAACATTTTGCAACTCCTTTGACGAGGTTCCTCAACGAAAGTTGCAGAAAAAGAGCAAAAATGGAAATAAAACGAAAAATCACTTAAGATTTGCTTTTCCTGATTGATTTGCTTGCTCCATTAACACCGTCTTTTGTAATTTAACGTGTATTCACAGCACGTACCATTTAAAAAGATCACAGACGGCTCATAAGTCTATTCAAAACTCGTTAAAGAAAACAATTAAAACTTAGTTTATGAAAATATGACGGTTGGGGTTAAATGTGCACGCATAGACTGATCTCTGTCGCTAAACGATGATTCATCACCGTCATAACGACCACAAGTTAGTGACTAATTTTCTCGCAGACAACCTAAACCGACGCATCAATAATAGACTAAATGTGTTATTTTTTCAGCGTACGCAATGTTCTTCTACTAAATCTTCTTCGCAATCAATTCAAAAGTGCACTCGAGTGGAACCTCTCTACGCTTGATTGCATCGACAAATAGGTCATAAAACTCAGTTTAAGTCGTTAAAATAGTCAAATAAAAAGGATACACCTGTCTTACCCTAGTGTTCTGGAAGTGACTGGCGTCCTTTAACTCGGTAAAGTCGAGTGGTGGTTGATTATGTGGCGTAGCAGACCAAATTGACACCAGCCAGCGATTGCCTGCAATAAACAAATAATTAAATTCCACTTTAAAACCATTTCAAGCTACAACCAACTGACCTGTATGTCTATCCTGCCAATACTTCCTATGCTTGGAGCAGCAGGTGAAGATTATGTTTAATAATATTACTGAGACTCCAATCACCGTACAGATTGCGATTGTTACGTAGAACGGCGAAAAGTTGCCGTACAAATGTTTCGTGAAATACGGATTGTCGAGGTAAGCTTTGCGCTCGTCGATTGTGGACATAGTCGAATCAAAATTAAATATCGAGATCTTCTCTCAATGCTTCCTTTTCAAATGACTACACTCATGGCAGTCATCGAATATTTGAAAAAGAAAATTCACTTTTCCAGAAAATGCACACACAAAAGTGAAATCACATACGAAGTCTCACAAAACTGGGTGTGACCCTTTATGCACTATTCGATCACTGATCGAGCGATGAGTATCTATGGCTTGCCTGGAGTTCAAAACGCACTTCCACTGCGAAATGCAAACAAAACTGGAATTAATTCGTTGATTGAGTTAAATAAGTGACTAATTAGTGGCTCGATCTGCCAATTGAATGATGCGTTCTTAATTATGAACAAAAAAAAAAATATAGTCCAACGCCCAAAAGGAACACAAGTAAACCAAGCGAACAAACAAGACGTTGATGAGGCTCAGAGAAACGTCACGACTGGTCGAGAAGCTATGAAGTTGATTACCGAACGTCTAGCGTAGATACACCTTCATTTAGACCAGTTACAAGCACGCACACTTGTTTCGTTAAATTCCATTCGCGTGTGGTATACTGTAGGTGTCGAGGTGGTTTGAGGGTGTTTTCTAGTTTTGACATTTGCAGGTGTTTTAGTATGTGTGCTTCATGTTTTGTAAACAAATTGGCTGTTACAGTTTAAGAGGCTATGAGCAACAGTTTGGTTGTAGTTTTATACGAAATTTAATAATTCTCGAAGTTCTGTTCGATTTGAAATTCTTTTCAGATACTCCTTAAATTCTTCAACAATTCATTTCTCATTTGATATAATGTTGGGATCCGAAAAAAAACTCTTCAGGATAAATTTTTAAGGCGTCAAAGGTAATTATTGACTTAATTATTATATTTTTTTCATTTGATAATACTTTTCCACTTGTTTTTCAAATTTATGCACACATTTTTGGTCAAATCATCAGTGAAGAGACTTTTTCCCGTAGTTTTTTCGGTTTGGAATCTGTTCCAAACAAAACTACTTAATTTCTCATCAGACGGACGGTTAAACCACGAGTCTGTAATTTCACAAATAGTTATACGCAGTGGGTGCTGTGGCCCAGCGTCTGCTCCGTGGAGACCCGGGTTCAAATTCGGGTGAGAACATCAGGCACATTTCACGGCTCCACCTCCCGCGAATGACTGACATTCGCTCCGATGAGTACAAACGTCGAGAAAAGATTCCTGTGGCCGTTTGCAGTCGACAATCAACTGTAGGTCCAACACCCGCCATTTGCTTAAAATGTAAAACACACAGACAAATGGTAAAGCTAGACACTGGCCCTCAAAGGAGCTGTTGTGCCACCAATTTGTTTGTTTGTTACACTCATTTTACATCGCCATTCAGCAGGCCCAATACCGATCCAACTTGGCTTATATTTTCCACATAAAGAAACAAAAAATATCTCTTGCGAAGTCAACTAATTTTTCATTAGATCGGGTGGATTCATGTCAAGGAGATTATATCAGACACTAACTAATAAAATGAGATCGCCCAAGCCGCAAAACGGTTCTTGACTCATTTGCATACAACTTAGGCTTTTGGCACATAAAAGGCCTCATGCGATGGCCACTTCGAGCAAATACTAGACAGCCTGTGTAAGCTGTGGCTTTCTCTAAGTGAAACCACAATTCTGGGTTATCCTCTAACTCTGGTCTTAAAAAAACGTTCAGTCATTGTCCGCCATTAAAAACCATCCATATTAGTTGAAACTTTTTTGTCGTTTTCGAAAATGTATCGTCCAAAATACTGGGTCCAAAGTTATCCCAATAATTTGTATCGTTATCTCACCGAGGCTCCATATCTTCCTCTTCCTCCTCACAGCTTTTGAATGTTGAGGTTTTTGCTGGTCCAAGTCTTTGTAAGTGGAGAGGTTAATGTGCCCTGTTACCAGTCCCACCATAAACCTTTGCTGGAGTTCAGAGCTTGTTTTGCTGCCTTATTAGTCAGTTTGTCCATTATAGATTTTGATGTTCTGCACGTTATTAGGTTGAACCATTGATTTTTTAATTCCTGGGTCGCCCACTCATTTATAACTCTTTTAATAGCTCTCAGCTGGACGTCTATTTCCATTAAAGGGTTTTGGTCTTTATTTTCAATTTGTCAGGTTTTTCGGTTATCCTCCAGTTAATAATGCGAAAACTTCTGTTTGAAAGACCGTGACGAAAGTTTCAAGATGCCTTGAAATTTCGATCGATGGGTTTGGGCAGTAGATCCCTGCCCCCGATTTTGAGGATAGGTGAGAGCCGTGATTTCACCGGGGTTTCTTGTGGTGTTTCCAATCGTTCGAGAAGCTCCGATTGGAAAAATGGTCTTGAAGTTGTTTTTTGAGGTAAAAGTTTTCTCTACTAGGTCACTTGTGCGATCAAGATATGGTGTCATCGACCTTACAACGTTCCTTTGCCCGGTGTATTTCCTAACAAAGCGACCAAGTGCCTTGAAAAAAAAATCAATTTCTACTAGCATCAAAAAAGAAAACTTTAATCAACTTTTGGAGTTTAAACGACCACGCGAAAAGCGTGCCCGGCAATTAAAGTTGACATACAGTCTAAATGTAATGATCCTGGAAAGCCATCTTAGCAGCAGCTAAATTGTGAATTGATGGCAGTTGTGCTTTGGATCAACACCACAAAAAGCTGCCGAGGGCAGAGGTGCGAAGATCGAGAAATGGGTATGCGCCTGGATTGTAAGATCGAGAACACTACAAGAGCCACACAAAAATTGGTAACTTTCTACAAAGATATGACTGCGATGCAGGAAGTATTCTGGATACGTTCGGGAACGTAAAAGAGGGATGAATAGGAAAGAAAACAGCTATCACAAAAGGCTGCTTATATAAGAATGTGGATTCATCGTGGGAAAACAGCTGAAAATGAATGTCGCCGACTTCAAGCAGATAAACGATCAGCAGGCGACTTTGATCCGCATTCTAAGATTGTTGCAATTCCAAAAAAGTAAAACAGAGCCAGCGTGGATGGATGCAGGCCTGTATCGCTTCTATCCAACCTGAGCAAAATTTTAGAGGAGCTAATTTGGCGACCTTCGTGGAATTATCCCGGACATTCAATTTGGATTCCGGGAAAAACACTCGACCCTTCATCCTATGATGATACTTTTAAATGACGTGACAAAGGCTCTTAACAATCAACAGGTTACAGTTACATGTTTTCTGGATATTGAAAAAGCCTTTGACACTGTCTGGGTCCAAGGATATCATTCTTTCCTTACTTCCAGGACTTTCTTCGTGCAGGTGGGCAATAAGAAATCTTCTACTCGAGCAATGAGAGCCAGTATCGCACAGGAATCGAAGGTTGGTCCGCTCCTCTTCAACATTCTGACGTCCGGACTGGAAAATTCAACAAAATGCTACCTGTACGCGGACGACTCACTCACGTACGCAAGTTCAATCTCACCACTGATAGCGGCTCGAAGAGTTGAAGCTCATATCAGTAAGTTATAGGAATACTACAAGGATTGTAGAATCCGCATCAATCCAAGGAAAACGGAGCTGATGTGCTTCCGTAGGCCGGACAACTCCCGGAGAACAAGGTGCCGCAACACCACGATTGGATTCCAGGACGGAACAATAGTCAAGGCCCTGACAAAGATTAAGTACCTTGGAGTAAACTTCACTGAGAAGTTGAAGTTCAACCCTCATGTGGATGCAATTCTTCGTAAGTCTTGCTTCGCCTTCTATCGGGCTTACCCTTTAATGCGCAAGCAGAACGGCCTCAGCCAGAAGACAAAGCTGCTTTTATATAAATAGCTCATCAGGCCGGTGATAACATATGGATTCCCCATATGGTTCACAGCCTCGAAGACTTATATCAAGAAACTTTCCTTGTTCGAGAGGAAGATCTTGCGCATATGCACTGGTCTCCACTACAACAGGAGCAACAGGCGACTCTACAGCGAATCAGGAATCAAGCCCTTAACCCGGTACATGGTTGGTTTATTCCAAAAATTCGAAGCCACCGCTAAGGACCATCCCAATCAACTCGTCAACAGCATGGCCAACCAAGGACACATAGCCGAACACCGATACCTCAACGCAATGGCATTGCTGCAAGAGGAACTCTTTCCACAAGATGCAGATGAAGAACCAGCATTCTTCGAAGAAATAGGATCATCGAGGATGACTTACTTCACAAAACCTCCTTAAAGGACCGACATCGAAGCCCAGACCTGAACACTCTGCGGCAATAATCTAAGTATCTTCAATCATTAAACAACTTCTTACACCATTTCATGTTAAAAATTTATGTAAACCTCAATCCAAACGTTGGACCCCTATTGTTGAGCCAACAACTATAAAATAATACCAATAAAATAAAAATTAAATGTAAAAATGTGATCCGCATTAAAGAAAAATTCAACAGTGTCAGTTCAGGGTGCGCACATGTCCCCAGAAGAAGGCATGAAAAAGGAATTCTGCGAATTACTCTTGGAGGACGCTTACAGAGCCTATCCGAGTTATGACAAAAAAATCATACTCAGGGACTTTAATGCTAAAATCGGTAAGGAAACCATATTTTGCGGTAAGGCTCCTCCTATTTTTTGCTTACAAGATCCTATCCAGTTTAATGTGTGCACATATGAATGCTTTTTGAATAGACAAGGCCAGTGTTTTAAATCTATGTTGGAAACGTATTTTTCGACCCATCAGGAATACTGATCCGGTTATGTTATACGAAGCTCAAAAGCTTTTTCGACAAAGAAATTGATCCAGATTTATAGCAGATTCCGGGGAGAAGATGCACTGTCATATGATTCCATCAATTTTATTCTTGGGCAGACATTCTAGGTAGACGGCTAGGTCCTAATGAATCTCGATTTTGACAGGATGTTTGGATCAAACGTGTAACGAAAAATATACGCTGTGCCGAAAAGAGATCCGTTGAACATTATTTTGGGCTCAACATCACAATCGACAACTACAACAATTAGATAGTAAAGGAGTTTATCTATTTAGGGACGAATATCAAATCCGCAAAAGACCTCTCCGACGAGGACTCATCCTAGGCAATTCTACTTTGATTTTTCAAAACAACTTGGATCGAAACTCACAACTCAAAGGACAAAATTCATGCTCTACAAAACTTTCCTTGAGCCGAATTTTCGACGATAAACAATTCTGCAAAATACTTTTCAGGAACCTTCGAAAGAATATTTCTCCGTTGGATAAATGGTCTTGTCTGCCAGGAAGGTAAATGGAGGAGAATGTAAAACCGCGAGCTCAATGAGCTATACAAATATGTACTACTGTGTCCAAAAAACAAGGTGACATATGAATTTAAACTGAATTTAAATTTTTCTTTCTTTTTAGGTTGGTAGTACTGTCAGTGACATCTATGTGAAATTTCATGTCAAAATATATTCATAGTGTTTGAGATACGCGTCGTTTTGTGAGCTGCTAAAAGTGAGTTTTTCGTTTTTTGCGATGTCGAAATTTATTGAGCAAAGAATTTGCATTAAATTTTGTTTGCGGAATCAATTTTCTGCTGCGGATACGTTGAGGATGGTGCAGAAAGCCTTTGATGATGAGGCTATGTCTTAAAAAAAATGTTTACAAGTGGCATAGTGATTTCCAAGCCGGCCGTGAACATGTCGAAGACGAAGAGCGTTCTGGGCGACCATCAACCTCAACGAATGAAGCTCACGTCCAACAAATCAAAAATTTGGTGTTGGTAATCGATTAACGATTAGAGACCTTGCTGATGAAGTTGGCTTATCGAAAGGCTCAGTCAATACCATTTTGAAGGATGCTTTGGGCCTCAAGCGCGTCAAATCTCGACTGGTACCGAAAACATTGAATTTTTTGGAAAAAAGGCGTCGCGTTGAAGTGTGTGAAACAATGCTTTCCGACTACCAGGATGTCATGAAACGCATTATAACTGGCGATGAGACTTGGATCTATGCTTACGACCCCGAAACAACCGATCAATCGAGCAAATATCGTGCCAAAGGAGAGCCGAGACCAAAAAAAAACGCGCCAAAGTCGCTCAAAAATCAAGGTCATGTTGACTGTTTTCTTCGATTATCGTGGTGTTGTGCTTTATGAATTCCTTCCAACCGGCCAAACAGTCAACAAGGAATATTATTTGAACGTAATGCGTCGTTTGCGTATCGCTATCCGCCTAAAAAGGCCGGAATTGTGGAAAGACAATTCTTGGTTTCTACACCACGATAATGCACCATCCCATACCGCACTCGTAATTCGTGATCATTTCGCCAAAAACTCAACCCATATCGTTCCGCAACCACCGTATTCACCTGATCTGGCGCCGTGCGACTTCTGACTGTTCAACAAGCTCAAAAGACCGCTCCGGGGACACCGTTTTGATACGATAGAGGAGATTCAAGCCGCAGCGAAGACGGAACTGAAGGCCATCCCGGAAAGTGACTACAACCAGTGTTTCAAAGATTGGAAAATCCGTTGGCATAAGTGCATTGCATCGGGAGGGGATTACTTTGAAGGGGATGAAATTGATTTGGAAGAATAAATAAAGAATTTTCAAAATAAATACAATGTCACCTTATTTTTTGGACACAGTAGTATGTGGATCTAGCCCGGAAGAGAATAAATTCACGACCACAAAGCTTCAGCCGATTGCGTCTTCGAATCCCTGCCACCAGGATCCCTCGAAAAGGTAAGACGGAACCTTCAATACAAAACCTAGCCAGCTGGAAGTATCATACCACACACACATAATCAGATCCTCGTTCTTATAAAAATAACTACACTAAACTCATCCTTGAAAAAAAAAAAAAGTCCTTATAATTGTCTCTCCTTAAATTCATATTTATTCCATGCGCCATGATATTCCTCGTTTCCAAAATAAACGCACTGAATTCCTGTAACTGCTTGTAACAACAGACACTTTGCATTGAGAAGGATACAAGGATACAAGTTACAAGCGCCATTCCGCCTATACCTTAATGCAATCATTTTAAATATTTACAACAGTGTTAACAAATTCTGTTTCGTAATGTCCCCGCGACACTCTCTGCCGTTCACCACCATTAACTTTCCTTTGTAGCGCACATTTAAATAATTAATCAGTGCTGATATGTAAATTGAAAGGATACACAAGGACACAAACAGAATAAAAAATAAAACAAAAACAAACACGAAATTAACGTCAAAAGGACACAGAGGGAGAGAGAGAGAGAGAGAGGGGGAAATCACAGTACTGTTTCGTCCTTTGGAATGTAAAATTATTTTCAATCCGTTTACGCTACATAACCTCACAACACGTAAAGCTTAACCAAGCGGAACGCCTTTCCGGCGAAAGGATTCAAGCGGGCGTTATGCCCTCGGGTCGCGCAATGGGTCGGCACGTGGTAGCCTTTTTCAACGGATACATCCAGCGTTTGGTTCGCATTCATAAATTCCCTTAAAATTCAATCAATGGTGACACAACAACGAAGCAGCAGGTCCTGCGACTGCATAGCTTCGGTGATCCGTTTCAATTGTAGCCTGTCGACGCGGCGGCTATGTGCGTTGAATAGAAATGCATTTCAGTTCATTAAACCGCATCAGCGTCCGGCCTCGGACACAATGCTTCGGGATGAACTTCAAGTATTGTTCTTTGGGACTCTTCGATCATTGTTTATGCGACGGAGAACGGATTTAGTGAAACAATTCATCTTCCTTTCTTCTGGCTCACATGGAATCCATTAAGGGAATACTTAGCCATCTGGAGAAGGATTCTAGAAGACGCATCACCCAGGAGAACAATGATAAGCAGTTATGTAAATGGCATTCAACGGGAGCTAAGTGTGTGACTTGTGTTTTTGTTTCTATGGGGAAGCCTTGCGATATGTTGCAGACATGGGAATTCGTAAGTGTGTGTGTATGTTGTGCCTGGATAAAAAGGATGATGGATTTCTAATAGCTTGAACCGTTTACAGTATGGAGAGCAGGCAAGGAATTAAGCAATTAATTCAAAGGACTGACTACAGGCTTCCAAGTCTGCCTTTTTTTTACCTGTGGGCTTGTAAGGAACATTTTTCCAAGCGACGATTAGGATTGGGTTGTTTTTCAAAGCAGCTGTAAAAATGTCAGCTGCCCGTCTGAGCAGCTTATACATAAAATCATGGTTCGATTTATGTAAATGTACATATACTCTTATGGACAATTTTCGTCCAACATGATCTCATGTCTTGTTTCAAAGAAGCAATCGCCATTGAGGAAAGATCTTTGCCTTCAATCTTGGGGTGAATGAGCAGTGACGAGTATTCCGGCCCCTCTTTTGCCACGTGTTGTTTAAGTCTCGTCGGGGTACGCTGCCTAATGCCTTAATATTTGTTCAAATAACGTAGGCTGGCCAATTATCTGCCTTGAAATTAACATTGCGCCAAAATCATTGCCATATAAATTTAGAAAAAATGTCTCAAGTATCTCGTGATCTTGGCAAGTTCACAGCTCTTATATATTTTTTGCATCATTTTGCTTCAACAAATGTCAAAACATTACTTACATCCCATGTCATTTGTAGAAGTTATAGCAACTTCCGGCAGGATGATACATTTTGGGCCACCTTGTATTTCAGGTGATTCATTCATTCTTTGTAGCCAGGCAAATGAGCACACCAATGAGAAATCCTTTCACTTTTCCTGTAGATCTTAGTAGAAATCATAAAAAGCTTCGGAGAGGGAAGGGTTCATAGTAGGTGCATTCGCGGGCGATGTGGCCATCCCCATTTCAGTGAAGTTTCCTTCAACGCTTAGCGAGCGTCTCAATCATGGACTGATGTAAGTTAAAAATTGGAGTTAGACGCGAAGACTAAACGTCAGCCCAAGTTAAAAAGAATTGCTGCTCTTTACAAAGAAGAGTAACATCATTCCTGAGTTCATTTGTCCAACTATAAATGGATTTGAACTCAAACCCCCAATGACTCAAAGACAAAATTTCTAGGCGTTTTACTCGATTCAAACCTCATGTGGAAGGAAAGCACGGAGAACCGGATTATGAAGGCGGATGTGGTGTTCTATTCGTGCAAACGTGCCTTCAGTAAAATGTGCGGTCGCAAACACGGGTGGTTTACTGGCTATACATCATGATAGTAAGACTCATCTTGACTCACGGTTCCTTGGTATGGTGGAAAGCTTGAAAGAAGAAATATATTCCCACATAGCTTACCAAGATCCAAAGATCGGTCTGCCTAGGAATAACGGGTTGTCACAGAACAACACCGACGGAAACAATCGAGGTCATTTTCTTCCTCCTCTCAACTTATTCTGCATCAATAGTGCAGCCTCATCGGCCTTTAGACTCACAGAGGTGAGTTTTTGGAGGGAGAAACCATACGACCATGCTGCCAAACTAAAAAGATGGACGGCAGCACAGAATGTTACTTTCCACCAACCCTTGCCCCGAAGAAGAGTTTTCAGCAACGATTTCCGGACCGAATACTGGCCACTGACGGCTCAAAGACGAGCGCCGGGGTCTTCTGTGAACTCTTGGAAAAAACCCTGTCACTAAGGGACGACTGCAGAGTCTTTCAAGCCGAAGTGGCTGCGATACTTGATGCGGCACTCGCGTTAAGAGACCACAAAGTAAACGACAAATCGATTGCCATTTTCTCTGATAGCCACGTGGCAATAAAGGCCATAGCTGGTTAGGTCGTATCGGACAGTGCAGCGAAAATGGGAGGTGGCAGAACATCAGTGATCGGTTTTTATCGTATGAATTTATAAATTCTAACAGGAGTCTTTACCGAGCACTGTACCATGCGTCTGAACCTAACAAACAATGACTTTTGCAGAAGCTGCAGTGTTGAGGAAGAAACAGAATCTATCCATCATTTACTCTGCGATTGTCCAGCCCTAGCAAGGAAAAGAAGGCAGTTCCTAAGGAAAGTACCACTTCATACAGCTGGAGAACTTAACCTGCTCAGTGGATCTAGCTGGCTTTAGGACTATAGTAGATCCCACGGTTGTAAACCACTCCCTAGCAAGGGTACAATGGACCCAACACGTTGGTCTGAGTTAGACACGATCATAAGGTCGTCAGGGCACGCAATTAGCGAGCTAGCGAAAGCGAGGTGAAAGTGGTCATTTGCTTTCTTTTCTTTTGTCTCAAGGCTGCCTCTACGACCCACAAGGCTTGCACCAATTTTGTTAAACTCTTGAACTGCCTTCGGCTCGGACTAGTTAAATTGGAAAGTCTTCTTGCAGCACTTTATATATAAAGGGTTTTTCAATAAGAGCGCTTCAGAATTTAAATAAAACAAAAACGGTTTTGGATATGAATGAAATTCTTTATTCCTGTGAAAGTACGCTCGATGCCATTATTTATGGAACTCGATTTCTTTTGCATGGCCACCACGGGCACGCTTGCAGAAGTCCAGACGCTGAACCCAATTTTCGGCGGTTTTCAAGCATAAATCGGCCGATACTGCTGCAATTTCACGTTCGGTATTCGTACGAAGTTCATCAATCGTCGCTGGCTTGTTGGCATAGACCATAGGCTTGACGTAGCCCCACAGGAAATAGTCTAACGGCGTCAAATCGCACGACGGAGGCGGCCAAACGACTGGACCATTTCGTGAGATAACACGTTCTCCAAACTTGGTTTCCAATAAATTGATTGTGACATTCGCTGTGTGGCTTGTAGCGCCGTCCTGTTGGAACCACATGTCCTCCAAGTTCATATCACCCAATTGGGGCCAAAAATATTCGGTTATCATTGAACGGTAGCGTTCCCCATTCACAGTAACGTGCTGGTCTTGATCATCACGGAAGAAGTACGGCCCAATGACGCCGCCGGCCGATAAACCACACCAAACCGATTTTTTTTCGGGATGCAATGATGACTCATAGTGTACGAGTGGATTGCTGCCTGACCAATACCGCATATTTTAATTATTGACGGAGCCTTTCAGCCAGAAATGAGCCTCATCGCTGAAGAGGATTTTTCGATGAAAATCCGAATCATTTTTAAGTTGTTGCTCAGTCCAATTCACGAACATACGACGCTTCTGGTGGTCAAGCGGCTTCAGTTCTTGCGTCAATTTAAACTTGTAAGGATGTAGGCCAATCTCTTTTCGCATAATTCGCCACAACGACGTCACAGAGAAGCCCAACGCTTGAGAACGACGTGTGAGAGACACATTTGGGCTTTCTGCAACTGAAGCCTCAGCGGCAACGGCAATATTCTCGACACTACGGGCACTTCTTTGTCTCACTGGTACGGGAACATTTTTTACTGTGCCTGTGAATTCAAATTTTTCCACTAGACGCTCAATTGTTGATCGGCTAGGACGATTATGACGACAATAAATTGGACGCAGCGCTCTTAACGTTGAGGCCACTGACTCCGAATTTCGGTAGTAAATTTTAATAATTTCGACTCGTTGTTTGCTCGTATATCTTTTCATCATGAAATGGTAAACCTTACTGAAGAGAAATGTCAAAAGAGCGGCAAGAAATATGGCGTCGTTTGCTTTCCCTGTCGCTCTACTTTTGTAGCGTCCCTGTTGAAAAACCCGTTATTATGTTAACATTTAAAAAAAAAAAAAACGTGGAAGGCACGTCCTCTTCTTTGTGACTCGGCTTTTATCCTCTTTGAATGTTATTTTATTAACTTCTCCTTTGAGGTGTTTCGAGTTGCTCAGCTTTGGATTCTCCGGTGTATGTTTGGTCGTGCGTATTTTTTCGTCTCGCATATCATAACCAAGCAAAGATAATGAAAATTCTCGATCAAATGAAAATCAGTAGCTGATTTACAAACTAAACGGTTTCGGCTATCACCGCCTGGACAAACTTACACCTTACGTTCTCTACCCAATCTATTTAATGGCACTCATTTTTTCCACCCTCAAATAGGATGAGTGCGAAGGTGCATTTTTTTTAGCGAAAATTTGAAGGGCAAATGTTCGAAAGCCGAGGAGAATTACTAGATAGCATAAGTTAAGCTGGCTCAATAAGTATAAAGTGATTAGTCAGCCCTACGCCTAATAGATTCGTCAAATAAGCTCAATTTAAACTCTGTCTGTCAAATATTAAGAAATATCCATTAAACGTTCAGGCTGGCTCTTGGATTGAATCGTTTGTGCTTCCGAAGTTAAGACTTGGCTGTACGCGAATCGAGGGTATAAAACTTCTCTCCCACGTTCGGTTGGGTTAGACGATTCAACTCCAAAACGGCATGGAAGAGTTTATATGAACAAAATTTCTGATGTCTTTCAACAACGCGGATCCCTATCCGTGAGCAAATCAAGTTGACATACATCCTCTCGTCGTCGCGGTTAATGCTGTACGAGTTTGCTCCTGGAATATTAGAAACTCGATGAAAGAATGCGACAAATAACGCAGCTGTCACAAAAGTTGCAAATATTAGGATACGAATGCATCGTAAATGGCTTTGAGCGAAGGTCATAGCCTCACCTATGAAGGTAAAGACTCTTTAAAGGAGGAATATCACGAACTAGGACAGTGCCTGCGGAGCCTGTCCGAAGTTCCATAGAAAAATTATACTTGGAAATTTCGATGCTTAAGTCGGTGGAAAGATTATATAGTTGACTACTAACCAAATCCAGATAACGTTTAAACTAAACTAATGTCGACTTTTTATAAACAGTTCGTCTTAGAGTTCGAATGTCCACTGTCAAAAAAATGGGACCATGAAGCAACAATGAGGTTCGCTATTAAACGTAGCCAAAGCCTGCAGAAATGGGTAGCTAGAGCCTTCAGAGAGCATCTAAGTGATAGACTTTCAAATGAACCACGGCTAACAAGTTTTAAAAGCACCGATACCTCTTTAGGCAAGACAAGAAATGCGTGGTATAATGAACTGTCCATGCAGAACAATAATGCAAAAGATGAGGCGCCTAAAATGACGCTACAAAGAAAAGCTCGAGCAGCAGAGGAAATTTAACAGATTAAAACGAGGTTAAAAGAAAAAGTCACTGCAAAAAAATAGAAGACTCTACACAGTATCCCACCACAACGATATCCAAGTGTTCAAGAACAGAAATTTAATTCGCAATTTCTATACAAACCTTGACAAAAAAACTTGCTGTTGGGCATGCACCCGATTGTTCCGCATCTATGAAGGAATTCATGAAACCGATCCGCACGAAATTGTGGATGGGGCTCCAAAAAAAAAAACATTTGTTTCAAGGATCCAGCTATCGCAGATGCCAGGTACTTTGATCTAACCAAGTGCAAGCAGCTTTAGCTCAAGCTCAGATCTTCCAAGGATTGATAGCCTGATGAGTAATACCGAAGCTATGAAAAAGTTGTAGGGCTCTCTATGTGCTCCACATCGGCTATTATGATCCAATATCCACGCAAGGCTTTCAGGACACATAACAAATGACTGTGTGCGTAATCATGAAATAAAGTTACTTCAGTTTTTGGACAGCTTTTGTGAATGACCAGGATGCGACATGGAATCTCATCGATTGGTTCTCACAATTTTCCTAATTAGACCGAAAAAAGTATCTCAATCTATGTCATATTCGCCATTTCTATAATTAACTCCCATCATTCACAAAGCCTCGTAATTACGTTCTCCTGCCAGTCCGTACCATCATAATTAGGTTGTGATGTTCTTATATTTTTATTTCAGGTCAGGCACATGTGCGATGAGCCACTTTCTCCCGCTTTTTTTTTCGCCGCCCCTTCGCTGCTATTCTATGTTTTTCAGTATTTTTTTTTGCTGCCATTCAATCCGTCAAACAATTAAGCGATTTTAATGGGGATTCGGCTGACATTATATTTCCATGAATTCTCTGCAACGAAGTCGGAAGAATGTCGCCCCCACGATGACACATGATGGGCCAATTAAATGGCACCCAGCCATCTGCCGGAGAAGTACAGATCTGAAGACAAATCGTTAAAAGAGACGTTACTGGTGAAGGAAAAAAGGATAATCTTTGACGACCCAAATAATTTAAAAAATGGGTTTCTGCTTTGAATTAAAAGACATTTTTACTTGACTTGAATCTTTTTAGGTTTTGAGTTTTTGATTTATTCTACTGCCCATGATGGGGTCAACCTTTTTTGTGGTTCCAAAAGTATATTCAAATAATTCACCAAGTGAGCCTCTCCGCTGAAAAAGAAGAAGAGTTTTGTGAATGTTGGTCATCTAAACGCTGTTGGTGAAGTACCCAATTGGCATATGTTTTATGCAGACCCTAGACAGCAGGGAATTTAATATCGATTTATTTGCATTCGCTCAATTCACAGTTTTTTATTCGCCACTAGTTGTAAGTGCAATTTTCGAATCCAGGCCCTATTGATTGATCGAGCTGTATGACTGGTGCTTCGGTTTGACGTATGTGATAAAAAGAAGGATTTTGAAAGCGAACCAGCAGATGGCTCACCCTATAGGAACTTTATGTTTATTCGAAAAACGTGATTTGATGACGTTGGAGGAGTAGAATTAAAGGCATTGGCATATATCCACTCAGTTGGTTGATTAGGGTGTCCTAAGACTCGCGCGCGCATTGTGCCCATGTGAAGATTGTTCGTTTCTGAACCTTTTGCTAATGTACGATATTTCGAATCATTTTGCATTAGTGCCAACAGCATTAGTGCCTGCAGAATGACTATGCAGATACCCGCTCCTCTTCTACATCCGTTGTGTTGCATCCGTCAGCGAAGAACGTCAGCTATACAAAGGCGTAGATTGCATACTCATTTCACTCCGGATTTGTCCCGAATGCGTCGGATGCAGTCTGTTTCCGGTGCTGCATTGCTAAAGAATAGACGTGCGTCGAAGTGGGCTTTCCAAGCTTAGAGCTTCTACTTCTAGTCCGAGCGCCTTATTCGTACTGTAGAAGTCAATCGGTGTTAGATTCAGCTTTGATTTCAGTACTACGATGGCTGTGGATGTTACTTATTGGATAACCTCTAAGCAGACGAGCCTTTGAATAGAATTTCTTCTCAAGTGGAGCTGCTGGTTAGAATGTGTCTGCTCATTGCAGTTGGCCGTTTAAGGGGGTATTCTAGTCTAGAAATTAAAAAAAAAAACTTTCAAACTTTTCAAGAATATATCTACAAGAGGATTTTTCAAAATTCAAATTAAACCAAATCAAAACCTTTTGTCCTTTGTACAAGAACCCAAGGTGACTTGTATCTTCTAAATTAAGTGTTCACTTACGTCCAGCTGCTAACAGTTGAATTCTAACCTTCAAACCACGTGGACGTACATATTTATTGCTGTTTGTATTTTTAAGGCTTCATTTCTATTTTAAAAATGATGGAGTTTATGGGAATGAAAATTGGCTCGGAAGCTCATTCATTTGCTGTGAAACGAGACAATGCCAGCATTGACCGCTCCGAGATACGAGCATCCTGCGCATCAAAGCAGGCCAGAACTGCTCGATATGAAGAGAGAAACGCGGAAAATAGTTTTTTCGAAGCCGAGGAAGGTCCGCTGTATGAAGCAGGAATGGCAGATTGAATAAATGTAAGTCTACAATATCATTTCATGACTTAGACTGCGAAAAACTGTACGCGAAACTTTAAACGTGTTTTTCTCGAAACTGTCTTTTTCAAAACAATATCCACGATTTCTCATGTTCCACTGGACCGATCTACCTGATATTTTTAGAGAGTCTTCTTTATAGACTTGTCTTTGTCTGGAACGATCCCCATACCCATTTTTTTTAAATTCGAAACAGTCAAAAAAGTGATACAAAAATTGTTTTTTTTTTGTGAAAAAAAATCTTTCCAACTTTTCCGTAGTTCCAGACATTGCGACATTATTCTAGATAAATAATCTTTTTTTTTTGGTTTCAGATTGCTTGGAGGGTTGAAATCGTGGGTATGGTTACGAGCTAATTTTTTGAGACCCCCACTTCATCAACTGCTAATTTTTGAAATGTTCAACTTTTATAAATGTATAAAAAAATGGTTGCCTTATTTTTATGACACTTCAAAAATTAGATGAAATTCATGCCTCTAGGCTAGAATACTCCCTTAAGGATTGATACTCACCCCATGCCTATTTGAACCTCTTCTAGGTTCACTCAACGTTAAGGTTCCCATTTAGAACCATCGAACGTCGACACTTGTGTTTGTTCTGTCAAGAATTTGCAACATTGCCGGCGTAGGCCTGTAAGGTGAAGCTATGATATAAAGTATCTTTATGGTTTCGTCAAGCCATAGCAACGGTAAGACAACTCCTTATTATAAAGTGTGAGTGTGCTTTTCCGTGCTTCTTATGTCGAAATAATAATGTTTGATTGAACTTAATGGCTTCAGTTGTAGGCTCTTAAAATGTGAGGGAGGCCACTCAGAATGAATTCCCTGATATTGATTTGGATAATTCGTTCACTCGTCTCAAAATTTTCAAAAAAAAGGTTTCCCTTTTAAAGTTCTGTAACCCTTTGTAGCACTGTAGCAGGCCTTCTCTGCTCTGGGTATGAAGACCCCTCTAACCTATTTTCAAGAAGTTGAAACGTCTCTTAGGGATAGACAGTGGATTGCTTTAAGCAACGTTTTCTTAGACAAGAAAGATAAGACAAGACAAGGATACTTTAACAGAAAACAGCTTTTCACGAAGGTCGTTCAAATGATTGCGAATGGCCTCTCCATTACAAGGAATACTCATTGGAAGAAGTGAGACCCGATTTCACACTTTCTTAAGCAATCACTGACTCGCAAACAATTCAATGAAAACCAAACTAGTTTTACTTAATAAACCACAAAAAATAATTAACGCCTGGATTAGCGCAGTTGACTTCCTGCCTGCCTCCCAATTGAATAAATCGGCTTGTCCAGTTTCGAGTCCTAGATTAAGTTTAAACTTTTATGTAGTTTTTGAATCTGGTCCAGTTAACATTTGCCATTCACCGTCCTAATGCTGACAGCACAATTGTAGTGATCGAAACTGAAATACATCTGAGTTAGAAACCATTTAACAATCATTCAATGGTTTTCAGAGGCAGTCGCAATCCGAAGCAAATCATTCACAAAAAATAATAAAACCGCATTTTTAAATCTGTTGAAACTTGCAATTATCGGGCACTTGTTGGCGGCTTGGACGACCCATGTTTGCCGTCACAAAAATACAATGTCTGTCAATTATTGTATTGCCATATTTTCACTTACATTAACCCAGTCAGTAAAATTATTATGTAGGTCTTTTCCAACTCAAAAACACTTTGATCTGGAACAGAATTAGGTTTCATCATGCTCTTAGCCCTTCAAAAATTACATCTTCATGTTATGAGTAAAATTTTCCCAACCTGAGAGCATTTAAAAAGATGCACTGCACTCCTTGCCGAGTCAACTTTGACGTTGTCGTTCATATTGAATGACTTAAGGCAGAACTTAAAACCATCCCTCACTATGACTGGAACTGCAGGAAAGTCCTCATTAAAAGAGCGCTCGGCTAGGGCACTGCGTTTCCATCCACATGTCCTAATTAATCTTATTTTCCCTGCGGAATGTAATTGCCCTTACATCTATCAACAACATGCACCACCACTGCCTTCAGTTCCAGGTTAACGGAAGACATAATGAAGTTACTCCGAACAATGATCAGGATGTAAAAGTTTCTCCAGCCATATGGAACACCAGAACTAGCTATCTGTTATGCTTCTTCATCTCCTAATGACATCACCATCATAATAATGTCATCCACTTAACCTATGTAAATATCCAGCTACAAGTTTCAACTTTGACTCCAACAAACATCAACCCTAGGCTGTATTCCCCCCATCGAATATGTACCCGTATGTGGCAGCTTGTTTGGCTGTGTAATAACGGCCGGGCCACGTTTTGCAAACTTGTAATTAAGCCGGTAAAACTGTCAATTGAATTGCATTATTAAGGGATCAGGGCAAGAGACATGTAGAATCGGCTTCGGGACATGACTTCCATGTTTGGTAACAATGGAATGGCTCTGCATTATGTGGTGGCGGAGAGCAGATATGGAGAAAAGGGAACTATTAAAGGGCTTTGTGGTCGCCTCCGGGTGAGCAATTCCATTAATTAGCTTACAATCTATTTAAAGTCAGCAGCAGGAGCACCAGAATGCAACTGGATCTATGGATGTGCAGTTTCTATTGAAAGGGGATTTGACGTTGATTTAGGAGTTTAACACCTGTAATGGTCTAAGAAAAGCATGGCGAGCCTTCTGTTCACACATTAACGGATATAAAGGTTTGAGTGAGTGAAAAAATCCTATCAATTAAGCTACAGAATCACTACAGCTACAGCAACCAGATGAGGAGAAAAATGATGCGAGAGAAAATTTTGACCGAATATTGTCGATACCAGAAAAGGTTTTTTGGGGCTTAGATAGCTTCCGGTCAAATAAGTTTGCGGATACTATCAGCCTTTTTACAAAAAGGAAAAGATACTTTGAGGCATTTTGCGACAAACATTTTCAGGACGTTTCAACAGCAAAGCTACACTCAAAAGCAATAGTAATACGAAAGAGCAACAACAGCTCATAGATTGGTAGGCTGAAAGGCATTCAAAAACACAAAAAAATGATCTGTGATAGCAACATTTGGAACCCAGATTAAAGACCATCAAAACAGTCGAAACGTATGCGTGTATCTCAAAGATAAATCCATTGGAGAAGTGATATGGTAAAGAGAATCTAACGTCGGCAAGGTCCAACGTAAATACTCTTTAATAAAATAGTGAATTAAAGACAGAGTGAAGAAATTGAGACTGCACGAAATTAACCTGGAAAAAATATCTTGAGGTGTTCTTGACATAAGCCATGAAGAAAATATGGTGTACCATATGCTTTTTGCAGAAACGTAGTAATTTTTTGAATACTGCCCTTTTAAGATTATACAAGCTTTTTGGTGACCAAGTTTCACTGCGGCTTGGAAATCATCATTTTGAGCAGTTCCAATTTTGGTTATTACAATGTCGTTGCCAACTTTCCCTGTGTGGGGCAGACTGGGGCTAGTCGTGACAGGCGCAGGTAGTTACGGCGACAACAGTGGCTGAACAAAGAACGCTATTTTAACGTATGAAAGAAACAAATGATCAAGCCATCACCGGCTAGCATGCCGCGCGAGCCAGTGGCGCCAGCTCTTTTGTGAGAGGAGCCCATACACGTTGCCATCACAACCGCAGGTTAGTAACAAGGGTTTTGAAAGTATATTGTGCAAGCGTATCGAATTTCTCTTTATTTCCTTAGGAGCTTCTCAACAGTATCAGTTTGCCAAATATGAAGTGGTTTACAAACGCATGTCTGCAAGCCGTGTAGGAGCCCAATCAATAACACAACAAACAGATGTATCTTACCGCGACTTGTGTAAAGTCTTTGATGAGGTTAATTATGATATTTTAAGTCCATCCCTGGCATTTTGCGGCTTCATAGTTACTTTTCATACAAAACTCCACGTATTAAATACCACTGGCCATTTAAAAAACAAACGATTTAGGTGTGCCACAAGGAAGCCACCTCGGTCCTTTGCTTTTCATTTTATTTAAACTCACTTTTGTGAAAATGTGATTCACTTCAAAATATTATTCTGTGCAAAATATACTCTGGGCCATTTATTGGTTTCTTTAGTAAAAATCCCTATTCAAAAACTGTTCATTGTTTTTCAAAAATATGTATACTTTTCTATTTTACGAATATTCTTAACTCGGTCTCGGCTTGCTATCAAGTAGATCATTCTCGTAAGCGTGTAGGCAATATATTTATGATGGCTTCGGCACCTTTTTCAAAACCAAAAAACGGCCTACCACCGATATTTAACTGAATCGTATAAACAATCCTAGTTTTTACTGTGTTGGGGGGTTTTCTGTCCTCCAACCATGCGATGGAATAAAAACTATGACATGACAGGGACATGTCCAGGGAAGCATATGGAGCAAAATAGCAGGTGTATAAAGCACTACAGCTACTTTAGACCTCAACGAGTCAAGAAAAAATTATGACGTTTTGTCTCTCGATTTTCCATGTTATCGAGATTCTACAATCGGAGTAAGATTCGTAAATTTGAGTAAAATGAAACGGACGGAAACAGTGCAACAGATACTCAGGCAAAGCTTAGGATATGAAAAGACTACTTCTGCAGTCTTTTAAACAGGGATGACGAGTGATGATTCAAGTTTTGTTGGACATCTTCAAAGTATACACGCGGAACCTTTTCAACGTTTTCCCGATCCCACAACTATTGAAGGCTGAGTGTTTTTATAGATGTTTTATTTATTGTACTGTGGCAAATACTTTAAGCCCTTGTCAACAGCCTGATTGGTTCACTCGAGTGCGGTTTAAGGCCCGAAAAGTGCCCTGTGGATCAAATCACAAAAAGGCATGCATGACATTGATGCATTGACATGATGTATGGAACCATGTCAAGTTTTGGCATCCATATTTTATAAGTCCGATTATGAAGAATGACGATGGAGAATGCCAATAAGGTCGGTCACTATCTCAACGATACCTTTGATGCCAAAAAAAGGTTTTAGGCAAAGCGGTGCGCTGTCATGGGATTTTTTTTCCGCACTTGAACTTTTGAAAGAATGATTCGAAAAGATCATCAGACCGGAAGTATGATCTCTCAGAAATCTGTCCAATCACAATTAAATAGTTCAAAAATCAACAAACGATGAACGACGAACAAACGACTCAAGATGTATGAAAGCAAAATTAAGGATATGAGTGGATGCAAAAATTGAAACTTCAACGGCTTTCCTAACCCACCATTGCTGCTCTCGAACAACGAACAACTCCCATTTCATGTTGGCCGAGCTAGATGACGCAAAATGGGTCTTATCAAAGTACATATGACAATTGGAAATGGTTTTGGTCGCCTTGAGAGAAATTTCACCAAGATGCACTATGTGACATTAACAAAAAGTCCAAGTGCCAATTCCTTCTACAAAATAGCAATAAAGGATCATACTCATACCATTCGTCATCATATTTGTTCCGTCATGTCATTTGAGGTTCCTATCACATTTCGATAACTGAAACATTGGTTTTCTAATGAAAACTTCAAGTTATCCTTTTTTTCAAATGTGTATGTTAACCTTTCTGTTACGGCCTACAAACATAAATAAAGCTGTCAAGCTCACACACTGTCTGCACAAAATCTAGCAATAAGCTGAAAACCTTCAATGTGAAAGGATCCATTTCCTCAACCGGTTATTGGCCCTTTCGCATAACCAGCTCCGAATAATTCAGGAATCATTACACTTCAGCTCTTTAATAAAACGCCAAAACCACTTTTGATACTGGATAAATCATGGTCCTATTATGGACACAGAATATCTACGTTTCTTTGGGCAAATATCCTTATTGAAGGGAACTCATTGTAGGTTCGCATATTTCCCTGGGGCGCATATGGTATGTGTGCGCTGAAACTCAAACACATTTCCATTGAATGGACACCCGGACCTGAGCGCAGGAAGCCAATTGCCAGTGAAGTACTATTATTGATATTTTCGTATTCATAATTTATTTAAGGAACCAATCCTGATTCTGGTGCTGGTCGGAGTCCGGGTCCACACGGCTAAGGCACCAGCTGAACACTCCTGACGCACCAGTTATTTATTTTGTTGATGGTAGCCGTATCTTGAACTGTGAGTGTTCAATGTGTGTACGTATCCCTTTGGACCTGGTATTGATTTGCAGATGGACATTCGGTTCGGTTATGTCTGCGGGCAAATGGTTTTGGCAAGTTATTTACGAACGTACACCTTCTACAGTCTACTGGCTAACTCCCTCCACCCACAATTGACCAGTGCTATATGCGGCGATATGTGTTGTTATTGAATTTTGTTAAAACGGAGTTGTGCGTTACTGAACCTGAGCTTGGAATATTGGAATCGTTATTACTAAACTACAGTGGAATGGTGTGCTCTTTTTTCGCGGACAAATTCTTAAGTAAAAAAAAAAATTGTTCGGTTTAAAGAAATTTGACTGGCATGTTCCTAAAGAATTTTAAAGAGATTGACGAAAAAGCGACCATGGGAGTAAATCATCCTTTGAAGAGAAAAACCAACGTATTCCTTCTTTATAATGAATGGAATCAATTAACTTGAACTTTGATATATCACTCAGTGATATAAAAAAAAGACTTAAAAATGCGAAGGCAAACTATGTGGGTAAATATTGAATTCACAAGTTAGTGCGGTAAGGAAAGTAGAACATGAGTTAAGACGTATCTATGAATTTACATACTTTCCTGCCCACCTTCATCTAACGCTGCCCGTAACATATCCTTGCAAAAGATCTACTGGTGATCTGATGGCATGTCTCACAGAAAAGTGGAACTATACTGTTCATCTCTGAGGTAAGTAAAAGCAAGCTTGTTTTCGACATTATCTAGCCCGAATCTTTTCCTCATTGGATAAGACCTTTCGGTTCGTTCAGTACAAGTTGTGCTTGATGGTTTCAGGTCAGCAATTCACCTTGTATGTAAATGCAGCAAGTGTACCATAGACCCTGTTAAGATGTTTACTTTTGAGTGCGTTGTGAGCAGTCATGTAATGTCTACACACTGTAGTACTCACTGCTGCAGAAAAGTGGTGGAATGAGTGAAATGGAGCATTTATTTCTTCTCTCGTCCGAGTACACATTCACTCACGATCATCACCTCACAACCGAACCAATAATGATGTTCATCCGCCAACCTCACTACCAGCGTTGCCAATTAAGTGCTTTCAGCGTAATTTCAGTGCTCAAAAAATTATTTCAGTGCCCAAAATATGATTTTAGTGCTAGGGCGTTATTTTAGTGCTTTCATTTTATTTTTAGTGCTTCATAAACTCCGTTTTTCAACGCTGAAACCTACCTTATTTGCACATTCCAATGGTGATTTTGAAAGGGTTTTAAGTCAAGTAAACCTAGTCGAAAGCAAATTTAAAATTCACTTTGGCTTGCAAAGAAATCAAAAATGCTGAAATAGTTATAATTTTCCTGAAAGCGTGATTTACAAAATTGGAACCTTTAAGTCATATACCTCTGAACTGATTTAATGGAACATCTTTTTTGCTGTACATAAATACTTGAATAAATTTATTATTATTTTTTTTTTCATGCACCAGTATTTGCTGTGATTCAGCCGTTCCCAATATTTAGTGTATTTCTTTTAGGTACGCTCATACAGTAATTCCAGTCAGGAGCTCTACAGGACTCTTTTGTCTGTTGCTATTTTAGCAGTATGGTATATAACGAGAACATTGCCCGAGTTCGACAAGTAGGCATGTGCGTCTAAATACAAAAGTGCCTGAGGTGGTATGCATCCTCAACTCCCTTGAGTTGAGTTTGTAAAATATCCCGGGTTAGGATAAAACAATCCCGACATGAGTTCGTTCTCAATTACATTTTGCCGATCGCGCAAAATGATTCCTCAGAAAGCCTGGGATAACTTATCCTAGAATCCAATAATCTTTTGTTTTTTGCACATGCCGAAAGTCGGAATGAGTGCTTCTGTAAATCGCGTGCAAGCTTGCAAGCACTGTTTTTCGAAAACTCTATATTATGTTCCACCATACTGCTTTTTTTTTGTTTGGGGAACTGGAAAAATAATTTTGTTGGTGCCCAAGGTATCAAAATTAACGCTGGAAATATTAGGAACGGTGCTTTGGCTCAGATAAAACTTGGCAACACTGCTCACTACTTCACGAAATACAATGACAAAATGGAATAGAAACGGAACCCCACAAAAAAGGCG
This sequence comes from Orthonevra nobilis, assembly GCA_963555765.1. Lineage (NCBI taxonomy): Eukaryota > Metazoa > Arthropoda > Insecta > Diptera > Syrphidae > Orthonevra > Orthonevra nobilis. Next base: position 125,645,984 of record OY743225.1, on the reverse strand, counting down.
TCATGGGAATGGAAGGAATTTTGACTGAAACGAAACATTTGCTTTTAAGCAGCGACACGAATGCTTCGGGCAACCGCTGCTATATTTTTTTTGTGCAGCTGAAAACGAAAAACAAACAACAGATAACGAAAGAAAAAAGATAAATGATTAAAACCTGAAAGAATCATAATTTTAACTCGTATAGATCATGAGTTCCAGCAACAGGAAAAATTCATGTAGCATGTTGCGTTCACCCGAAGAGGTCTTTCCCTCATCGCGGCAATTGCAAAATGAGAATTTACCTTGAAATCGGTATGGTTTGGAAAGGAGCATTCATACCCAGGCAGAAAGTCATCTTCTGAAGATGATTTTCGGTGGAATTTCGGGTTTTCAACCTATCTCGTTCCAACTCACTAAAAAGCTACCCGTTTCAGCCGAAATGCCATTCAATCCCATGCTCGTGTGGCCAGGCACTTATCATGCCGATTATGGAAAACGGCGGATTGACTGCGGAGGGACTTCATCGAATCCGCATCCGCAGTTCAACCCTATTATAGAAACCGACGGATGAACCACATTATCGGTCCGCAAAACCTCCTTACCGATCCTTTTTTTAATCAGCTGTTTACTGTCAATTTTTAATTTTCATGTTTCAATTTGTTCTGAAAGAGTGAAGAATATTTACGTAAAGTGTGAAATAAAGTAAAATATGGATACAATTGCATTTTTTATGGATGTGGAAGGAGAAGAAAATGATTCCCGTGAAATTCGCTGGAAAATAAGAAGTAGGTCGAAGGATATTTTATCTATACCGGAAGATCAGTAAGTTAATTTTTTTTTTTTTTATTTTTGTAATTTATGCATCTTTCTTTCAGATTTGTAAAATATTTCAGGCTGAATAAAACAGCATTCAACTATGTTTTGCAAATATTGAAAGACAAACTGCCACCAGTGGTAAGAACAACATCATTGACTCCGGAATTTAAGCTGGCAGCATGTCTAAGGTTCCTGGCTGAGGGCGGGTATCAGACCGGTACAGGCAAGGACTTTGATGTTGGAATGGCACAACCAACAGTTTCAGTTGTTCTTTCCGAGGTGTTAAGTATATTAGAAGAATATTTGTGTCCTAAGTGGATAAATTTAAGCATGACCGAAGAAGAAAAACGGGAGGCGAAATTGTATTTCTACGAAAAATCAAGAATCCCAGGTGTTATAATGTGCATAGATGGAACACATATAAAAATTGCAAAGCCGCCAGGAGGAAATGCACATCTATTTTTCAACAGAAAAGGGGCATATAGTTTAAATGTAATGATAGTAAGTAACGAATGTAAATGATCTGCCTACTTTTCTTAACGTTTTTTTTTTTAGATATGTGATCATAAGCAGCGGATTAGGGGTATAGACGCAAGATATCCTGGAGCAAGTCATGATGCTTTTGTATGGGGCAATAGTGAAGCATTTTTTTATTTCAAATCTCTGTATGACGCGGGGGACAGGAATACGCGATTGTTAGGTTAATATGCATTTAACGTATATCAAAAAAATGTCATTACAATATTCTTTTAAAATAGGAGATGCTGGATATCCTTTGTCGCCATGGCTTATCACACCGTTCAGAAATGCTGGTGTAAATACTCCAAAGAGTAGATTTAATAAAAGCCATAGCAAAGGTCGAAACATCGTGGAACGAACTATCGGCGTTTGGAAAAATTGGTGTAGGTGTTGCCTCGGAGCTAGACAGCTTCATTATTCTCCACAGAAGGCTATACAAATTATTAATGTTAGCGCTGCACTGCATAACATACGCATTCATTACAATGTGAATGATGAAGAATTACCAATCCCGGAAGAAATTAATGAAGTTGAAGAGAGTTTCTCGGGAGCTCCGCAGTTCTACTTATCGGAAGCAAGTCAACTCCGAGAAGAACTACTTCAAAATTTCCTATGAATAAAAAAATATAATTGCTTGAATACTGTTTTATTTCAATGTTTCTTAAGTTATAAATAAAAAAAATAAATAAGCCTCCTTGGCAACGAATAAACAAAACTTAAAAAAATCAGCCTTCAGGACAAATATGTTGATTGCACTTAATTTTCTATACATTGATACTTTAAGTGCCAAGTATTCTTTATAATTATTAAACTATTGATTTAATGATTGATTAATTTTCTTAAGCTCGATCTCTAAAGCTTGTTTTTTATACTGCAATTTTTCTGTTGCAAGTTTCTCCATTTGGCGATTATGCCTTTCAGCCTCTTCCAATAGTCGTTCTTGCACCGAGTTCCCGTGTTTTTGGTGTTCTAGTAACCGATCTAAGGATCGGTAAATTTTTTTTAAGTTTACATTTCTTTCTTCCGACTGATAATTAACTCTCTCCAAAACTTCAGAGACTTTATTACACAGTTTCTCCTGTATATGTATTTGTCTCTGAAGCAGTTGTTGGAGCTTTGGCGCTTTCCTTGCACTGTTTTCTGTATTGTCTGATGGTATGACAATATTTTCGTCCTTTGTGTTTAACTTTGGGTCATTTTCTTCTCCATCCTTCGAAACATTAGGGAAATTCTGGTCATTTTCTGAAATGATTATATTATTATACGTATGATAAAACAAAATAAAATGTTTCTACCTTCATTATAAGGGGGCGAAACAACATCCATTAAAGCCGTCGAGCAACTTGGCAGATTTTTAATCAATGGCGTCCCAAAACTTTTTGTTCCAGGAACTCCCACAGCGCAGTCCTTTAAGCAAACGAGCTCAATAATTTCCTCCTCCAAGGGTGTAAAGAAAACTTCGTTGTTTTCTCCACCACCTGTAGCTCTTCTTTCTCGATTATTATGAGCCAGTTTTTTCCGTAAAGCGGATTTATGATCTGACCAAACCTAAGTTAAAATAATCCGAATAAAATCCGTTAATTTAATTTATTTAATTTAAAGAATGTAAGCACCTTTTTCCACTCGGCTATCTCCTTAATTGGAGGCCCCAAACTATTGAGTTGCCCTTTCAAGTCTTCCCAAAATCTTTGAATAAATTCTGGGTCTTTCTTCGTAAAGTTTTTGGCAATGTCCGGATTTTTTTTCATGGCACTACACATTGCCTCGAACTGCAACCGTGTTGTTTGTTTTCTAAAAATTTAAGTAAATTATTTTTGTTCATTTAAAACCTAAAACTTACTTTCTGTTGCCCAAACTCATCTTTCTTCATGTAAATCCGCAACCCAGTTGATTCGGATTTAAAACGTCACAAAATGTATGCAGTGCGGATGAATTGCGTTTTCCATAATAGCGTTTTTTCTACACTACTTAACCGACATCCGCTCACTTTCTCGATTGCGTTTTCAATAATAGGAAAACAAACGGATGCGAAAATATTCCCTCCGCAGTCAATCCGCCGTTTTCCATAATCGGCATGTATATTTTCTTCGTGACTGCCGCTTTCCCTTACCGTTCACTCCTCTCACCCTCAAACTCTCATCATGGGACACTCAAAAGTAATCGTCTAAACAGGCTCATAGGGTGTCGTTCTGTCCCCAGCTCTATTTTTATGTTTGTTTACAAAAATGATCTCTTGTCTGCTAAAACTAATCCTATTAAATTTTTTGCTTTCGACAGTAACCTCAGATTTTCATATTCGTTCTCGGATTCAAGTCACTCATCTTTCTTCGCAGAAGCCTAACTGCTTTCCATTCTTGGGATGGATGATTGACTCCCTGGCACCCTGTCGCAACGTCCTTTGAATTGCCATTGTACAACACGATCCTTCTAAGCTTATCATAAAGCATGTTTCTATACTTCTATACGTTGTTAGCTTATCAACAATTAATTCGTTTTCTTAAAGAGCATTTCCACCGGTCAAGCATCGATTCACCTACCCGTTCAGTAAAGGCTTGAATGAAAACCTTCTTGGAGTTATCTCTTCTATATTAGGGGTAAGAGTCGTAAAGACTGCTATGGCCAAAGATCAGAACACAAAAAAGTATCAATCGATCTAATCATTCTATGTCTGAGAGGCATCCGATTCGTATCAGGTAAAGTTACAGGACACTTAACTATTGGGATCAATTCTGAACGGCTTCGGAGACACTACAAAAAGACACTTATGATCATATCTTGAGCCATGATCAGCCAAACACATGAATTTTCCAGTATTGTTCATAGCTGGAGCTAATTATGAACTTTAAGTCTCACTTAAGATCCTACAACGAAATTTGATGTCGGGCGCAATGCTTCTATTTTGCATAACAAAACCATTGAACTGTCTGCGGCTTAGAGTAAAAAAAACATCATTGTGCATGTTATTAGTTTTTGCCCTCAAATTCACCATCTCATGACCACTTTGCGTGGAAATTTTGTAGCAAGCGGATGTATTTCCGCCGTGTTATGTAAGCAATATCATCCATAACTGCACCGGACATTCGAAACTCCAAAATGTTTTCACTTTATTTGCCTCGGATTTCTGTGTAATGCCTCAGTCGTCAACTTTTGCGAATAACTTTGACGTTGGTCAAAAAGGCAAATAACAAGAACGGATTCCATTACATTTCCAGATGATGTTGATTGGATTTCAGTTAAATTTTTTTTTTTCAACTTTTTCCTCTGGAAAAAGGTGTAGTTTCTGGTGTATGTGAATACCTGAGTTCGGAGAGTAATACAATTTTCTGTTCGGAAATCACTAGATGTGAAAAACGCCTTGAGAGAAGTATACACCAAAGCGAATTGATTGTCCAAAAAAATGTTACAATATTTCCTTCCTACTACCCTGACAGATTAAAAATAATTTTAAATATGTTTTTAAGCTATTAGTAAAAAAAAATATGGTACATTCACATTCTGACAGTACTTTTCCACATCCTATATGTGTTTGCTACACTATAGAAATTGATCAAGTCCGAATTGGAATTATCGGACCACGGTTAGAATCGCGAGAGAAGTTACACATTTAGTCGCACAAAAGAGGACTTCATCAAATTATTTTACACTTCCTTAGCTTGAACTTCAATTTCCGATCATCGTTAAAATACTGAATCTTAATACAATAAAGCTAATAATGACCTCAATCTAAGGATCTGAACTGAACATTACAGCACAAGTCACATTGCTATTCTTGGCGATAATCTGCCTACAAATGAAGGTTTAAAAGGCCTTCTTTAAGTTAATAAGCACGCATATATACATTCCTGCTTTTGTTCCATTGTGTATCCGATACATAAACCTGCAAAACCACTCTAAACCCGAGATGACAACCGACTTAGCCAGGGCTCTTTTTTAATTTCCTTGTTGATGATCAGAAGGAGACTCATTGACCGGAGATTCCCTGGACTTTCTGTATTTTTCTTCTTTTAAGGAACACCTTGCATCACAGCTGTCGCATAAAAGTCTACCACTTAAAGAGGAAGCAATTGATATCCAGTCATATCTCACAAACTTCTTGTTTCTTAGTGACCCCAAGATAGTTTGATGATCTTCGTTCAAAATTAACAGAAGATGTCTATCTTCATGAAGGACTGCATAAATAATTCGCCTGAGCGAATATTAACTCCAATTTTACATGAATATAAAAACAATTAAAAAAAAACTAAAGACTTAAGAAAATAATAAATATTTTCTACTCATTAAACACCCCATCAGTAGTTGCAGGATTCTAGATATTTTAGCACATCCATTCTGCACCGTTTTGCTAACTTAATTCTGGACTAGAAACCATTCATCCGCGACTGTTTAATGATTCGAAAACATACAAAATTTAATTTATTTTATGTCGAAATTCATCCAACCAGAATGTAGATCGCGCTTATATCCTGCAGCGCACACATCCTGTTCATAAATGATTGAACACCAAAAATTCAACAAATTAACACCGCAGTGGCTCCCAAAAGAGCACTATCCTCCGAGTCATTCGAGATCATATCATCCAAACTTTCACACACACACACCGGAACGAGATAATTATTTTGTCGCCAGGATAAAACACAGGCAAATATCTAGTGACAAAATTCCACCTCCTAGCCCGATGGGACAAATTCATTTGCGCCCTCTATATGCATGCAAGAATAAAATTTAATAATTAATTGTAATTATTTTGGCCACCAACCGACGCATCGGTCGTCAGCACTAAACTCGATTAAATGAGTTATGAAGCCAATGGCCCCAAGTGAATACTAGAGTCCTTCCACCATGCTACCTATGGAATTGAACTTTTACCAAAAAAAAGGATACTAACTCCTCATCTCTGCGAGTATTTTTGAAAGAAAAAAAAAGTTAGTGCGAAGCCACCACCGGCTAATGACTAATATCCTTTTTGGACTGATCCTGTTGCTGGACCCAACAAATATTGTATGATGCAATTAACCCCAACTCATTCTAATCCAAGCATCGGGAAAAGGATAATTCGGCTTTTGGCCAAATTCCAAACGTTTACCAGAAGCCCAAACCAAGGATGTTTGCCGTGCAAAACTTTTAATTGAATGCAGCCGAACCCTGTTTCCGGTCGTTTCGTTTCGTTTCGCTTGTAATTCAAATGATGGCCGGTCGTGTGTGCGTTTTGAAATAAATTGATTTACGCATGGAAACGCATTTGAAATGCGTTTGTTGTTGCCAAAACTTTATTATCCGTGCATAAATTAATGGAGTGTAAGTGCGCTGAATTTCTATTTAATTACCGTCGTAACGTTTGACTGAATAGAACAGTCCCCTCTGTAGCGGGACAGGATATGCATGGTTCAATTGGACATAACTCATTGTAGGACGAGAGATCTAGACCCCAAAATTCAGCGTTATTGGAATTGATGTGAATTTGATTTGAATTGAAATTGAACTCAAATTAATTTCACTTGGAAAACTCAATCGAGTTTAATCGAGTTGAATTGGTTACATTCTTAAAAATAAAAACCTGGTTCCTTCCCAACAAACGAAGAACCAGGATGGTGGTCAATCTGGGTAATAACTGTTTCGCTGCCTTATTTGCACATACATGGAAAGGCTAGATCACAGAAGCTGCCACACAGAAGAGGACGAGGAGACCATCACCCCGGTTCTAGTTAAATCAAGGTTCAAAACTTTGGTGTCGAAGTATTTACAAGACAACCTGAACTTGCCCAATAAAACCCAGACACAAACTGGATCTATCCATTTACCTCTTCCCTAAACCCCAGAAGGACCTTCTTTCACAATGGGAGAAAACGCTGGCTTACGTATACCTTATTGCAGCGGCCTCTATCTTACCTAACTTAACGTGCAAATAGAAATTATTTGAGGCTATTATTTGAAGCTATTCTTAAAACCTCGAGATAAAATTTTGCATTGTCTAAATTCAGTGGGAAACAGCTGCCTACCGATATAGTGTATCTGCATGAAACCATATGAACCTTCCACTTCAGTTTTCTAGACCAAACACTATGGTACCCGCGACCTCGTGATCCTTTAACGAAAAGATTGTGATATTGGACGTCTTTTGGCTTTTTGTACTACATCACATACAGTTTCAACGTGGATAACCGTCTTAACAACTGCTGATGGCGGTTATGCATTGGGTTAACATCTCAAACCAAGACGAAGCTGCCTATATGCTCTGAAATGTGAGAACGTGCTACACACAGCAGCTAGTGCGATCTTGGAATGATCTAGGATATGATCTTGTTGCTGATCCGATAAAGAGTATGCGACATATATTACAGCTGCCACAAAAGGTTGCCAATTTAAGGATGCAAGTTCATTGCGAAAAAACGGCACAAAAATGAAAACATCTTTGGCGGAGTGGTCGGCAAGACTTTCCAGTAGTAAATAATAGGGTGACAAGAAACACAAAGCTTCCTTACAGAAAGATTCGCAAAGGGTCGAACAACAAACAAAATCGACCGGCTGATTCACACAAGACACTCGTTAAACCATCCGGATGTGCCTAGATTTTATAATGTCGACTCTGACCTCGTTTTAGTAGATCAATTGTTCGCCCAGCCCATCGTCCCATTGAGGGTCTAAGCCTGAACTTACGCTTATTTCCACGGTCCCAGGTGTGCTGCTTCCAGTTGTCAAGACTAAGTCTTCTTGCATCCGCGGTAACTTGGTCTTTATACCGAAGGTTCGGTCTTCTACAGCTCATAGAGATCACGGTTATTTTTTTTCCTCCTCGGTATTCTCGCAAACGGGATCGAATACCTGACGCAGGATTTTTCTTTCGAAAGAGCCAAGAATCAGCTCTGCTGTCCTACATATCGTCGTCTAGCTTCTGGCTCCATAGAGAACGACTGGTTGGATTAGAGTTTTTTAGAGCATGATTTTAGTCCTTCGAGTGAGGAGTTTCCAGGGTTGCTAAATGTTTCCAGGATTTGTTTTATTGCAAAAAAATTTCCTTTAATCGATGTGCCGGGCCGGAAGCCGCACTGGTGCGTGCTGATAAGTGTGGTGCTAAAAGGTTTTAGAAGCTCACACAACACGCTGGATAGGATTTTTTTATGGGCAACATTAAGCAGTGTTATACATACCTCGGTTGGAGGCGCACGAGGTATGATCTCCCTCTTTGTGGATGGGGCAAATAGAGTAGTCAGGCATGCTTTCATGTTCCCATATAATGCTTATGATCTGGTGCCTGATCTCTATCAGAACATCGCCTCTAGCATTGATGAGCTCTGATGGGAGGCCAACTAAGCCTGTCTTGTTGTTCTTTAGCTTTTTGATAGCTATGCTTACTTCTTCAATGCGGGGTGGAAAGATTACTTCGTCGACTAGAGTTGGGATTTCTTCTCTTCCGATACTTTCTATTCCATGCTTATTAAGAAGCAGATGAAAGTGCGACTGTTTAAATTCATCCACTATTCCTTGTGGGCAAGTGACAAGATTAACCTCGCAATTTCGTAAAGCTTTGGTGCCTATCCTAAAACCTGCTGCCAGGCTATTGGCTTTTTTGTAAAATGCTCGTGTTGTGTTTATCCAAGGACTCTTCGACATCCTCGAGCTGATAGGTAGTGAACTCTCTTCAAATGAGCCATTGCTTACCAAAAACGTAAACAAACAGAAATCACTTTATTCTACCGTCCCGGATAAGAAGTCTGTGGTATGACGACGATTGCTGGGCAAAGTATGGTTACAGGACTAAATGAGGAGAGGGAAAAAAATGATCTCCCAGCTCTACGAAATCAAAGAGTCTAGAAAAAAAATTTTAACAGTTTATTTCTAAACAAAAACCAAAATCCTTGCTGCGATCTACAAGTCAAGTTCACAGTCTCTCTTGTATGTAAGTATATGAAAATGGATTCGTCCTTTCTGATAGTATATACGAAAGTTTCACGGCTTATTTTTTTTTTAGTGTTGCTCTAAGTCCCCGACTTAAGGTAGATATCAGTAGGCTTAAAATAAATATGATCGAGGTGCCCAGAGGGATGATTCCTTGCTTTCATATAAATGGCCGAGCCTGTCTGCGATATGCGTAGGCAATATCCCTCTCTCGGTGGTAGAATAATTTTGCCCAATAATACCTCAAGGACAAATTGCATTCTACACTCTCATTTAAGAATAATCCAAACGTTTTCGATGCCTTGCGTCAGTGAACAATATTTTTCCGAGCGTTCGTGGTGTTCGAAAACTTGGACTGTTGATTTTCTAACTTCAGTGTTCAGTTCCTCAAAATTTTGCATCGACCTTCAGGCGCATGTGCTGGTGTCGCTGCTGATTTAAATGGTTTTAAAAGGAGAGCGCCTTTTTTCGTTGATCCGATGGGTGGAATACGAAGACACATCTATACGGAGTCCTTTGACATAATCTGGCCGAACCATTGTGGGGGAGGGATTAATGCCTTCCGGATTAGACCTGTATTTTTATACAACCCACGCTTGAAAATTTTCCTCCATTCGCCCTCTTCACAGATTGCTTACTTACTTACTAAGCGGGCTCTCGACCCCAGAAAAGTGTCAGCCAGTCGTCTAATCTTGTCGATTTCAGGCACACTGCTTTCAGTTCTCTGGCATCCGTGATTGCTTCATCCTGCGATTAAAAGCTCCTCTTTGTTGGATTCTGGAACGGATATGCATCAAATCATCTATCAGGTTTTGAAGGATGAACGCATATTCGACGACTGGAATATCAGCTTTTCCCATCGCATCAACATAAAAGGCGACCCTATATCTTGCAACAACTTTCGAGGCATATCCCTGTTTAACATCACCTACAATATCCAGTGTTTTACGCGAACGGTTTTGTATCTGAAGACGTCTGGCTGCACACAAATTGGCTAATATCAAACTAAATTTTCACACTAAGCAATCTTGCTAAAGGACCAGAGAATATAAGACCAACAGCACTCTTAAAAAGCACCACAATCCGTCAAGGATAAGCGCTGTTATCTTTTTTCTTCAACCTCTTTGCTTTATAGATACAAAGGTAAGGTGAAGCCAGAAGGATTCTAGGAAGCTCGGTTTCACCAAATTCAAGCAGCGTACCCTCGATCGTGAAGCCGATTTAGCTCAGGTTCAGGTCAATAAGGGAACGATTTCCTGTTAAGAAAATAAGCAGGAAGCTTTCGGGACCCTTGCGGAGAGACAAGCTTTCCAGGAGTGCAGCAGCCCGTTTAAACGCTGAATTCGTTGTCCGATTTTCACTTCCATTTCATTTTTTCTCTGTTAAGCAAAAAGAACACAATTATAGCACTTTTATTCCAGACGCCATCAACGCCAATCTTGCAACAGATTTCGCTTGAAACCGAATTAAACCAAGTTTCCATTATTCCTCGTGGAAAGAGAAAAACCCTAATTAAAGTACCAACTTTCTGTCCATGTTTGCATATTCAACAAAGAAGCAGGATAATATCGCGACTTGATGCAGTAACGTAACGCAGCCCTCATTGAACTTTCTCCTCGCATTTCAGTATTTTTGATTTTAATTCAACTTTTTAACGATGCAATTCACTTTATTTTTTTTGTTCTTTAAACAAAAAACAAAAAAAAAAAAAACAGAAAAAAAACCCGCAGCAATGTTACATCATTTCGATTCGTTCTCCTGCTGCGGTCCACATCAGAATAAATGAATTCTGAAATCGAAAACAACTTAATTTTGCAAGCGGAAAAAACAAACAATGAAGAGGAGACTCTTCAACCAGAAACAATATTTTGAACAACGAGAAAAAAAATAATAGAAATGAAAAAGGGTAAAAGCAAGGAAGAGAAAATCATAACGAGCAGCCCAATAACAATCCCGACCCTTGAAATCGAAAAACTTCGAACATTACCATCCGCAATGAACACGGAACGTACGCACAATCAATCCCTCATCAGCGAAGGTACCGTCCGTCGAAGTCGTTAGGTTGTACCTTTTTGCGATGTTTTTTTTTTGCAAAAGTTTCCGTTTCTCTCGTCCTGTTGATGCAAACAAGGATAAACGAAGAAGGACGAAGGACGAAGCTGAAGGATTAAAGCAAAGAACGTGATTCACAATGGTAGATTTAATATTATGTGATTCTCTTTGCCGATGTTCGACAGTATGTCCTTTTTAAGGCTACCCTCCTTTTGTAAGGAAGCCAAAATAGTATCTTTTTCGTAAAATTTGCATTTCAATGGATATGTTGGTCAAAGAAAAAGTAAGTAGGAAACTCTATGGCACTCGTCCTTGGGCTAAAAATATCGAAGAATCGAATTCTCAATGCGACAAAGGACGACCATGCTGTTAGCTTTGGGTAGCAACCGGTAGTGGCTCAAGTTGTGAGTATCCGCAGACAAGGACCAACAAAGGACAACAAAGAAGAAAGAAACAATTGCTCTATGAAACCCAAATAAAGCAGGATGAAAGAAGAAAGCTATTTACAGGAAGGATACGCTCTGCAATCGAGGATGAGCATGCATCGAGGAAGAGAACAGAGATGTCTGGTGAGACTATTGCATTTATCGAGTTAAATCGAATGCACATCGTGTCATGATTGTCCTTGCCGTTGTCGAGTCTTTCTCTCTCAATGGTCGATTTGTTTATTGTCAATTGTTCGATAGCGGAAGCAAGAGAGCGAAAAAGCTACCCCAAGGAAGGATGGCAACTTCGTACGGTTCGACGATATTGAATGCATGCAAATGTTAGAGGAAGGAAGGGGACATGGTTTCGCCTCGTCGCAATATACTCCTTGAATGGGATATTTTACTTAAAGTGATTCCGTGTCAGTTTTAGCTAATTTTAGTTTCGAAATGCATTTGCAAAGCCAGCGCTGAGGATCTATAAAAATTTTCAAAGCTAAAAACGTGTCCACTGCTAAGAGGGATATTTTTGCGGGTCAGCTACTGCATTAGGTTGATTACATCCTGATGTAACTCATGTAAGTCACGAAGTGGGAATCAAGTAGTTTAGGATTTTTTTAAAACAATAAAACTGCAAGCCAAATGGCATTGAGTCTTGATTCCAAAGTGGAACTGGAGATGTTGTATGGAAAGACTTTTAAGAGACTGATTCGGTTTGGTCAGGACATTTTACGAGCAGAATACTCCGGAACTAAGTGATTTGAGTTTTTGTACAGAATTCAAAGGATTGGCATTCCATTTGGAAAGTACTTGAGGTAGAATGCATTCTGCGTGCCTTTTTAGCCGTAAGTGAGCGTGTTTCACTGCTTACTTTTTCTGCATCACATTTAAGGGTTTTAAGATGAGTATGAAAATGGATTCGTCCTTTCTGATAGAAAATTTAAATGTACGTATATACGAAAGTTTCACGGCTTATATTTTTTAGTGTTGCTGTAAGTCCTCGACTTAAGGTAGATATCAGAAGGCTTAAAATAAATATGATCGAGGTGCCCAGAGGGATGATTCCTTGCTTTGTCCCTTGCAGCACTTCGACACTCGCAAGGGAATCAAAACTTAAAGGGTACTTCCTTCTAGAATCTTGAAATTCGGTGATGGGTGAACTTTAACTTATATACCTACAGGTTTGTACGGAACCCTCGGTGCGCGAGTCCGACTCTTACCTGACCGGTTTTTTCTCGTGCACTCATCATTATACCACGCACTGGTGTCGGTGGTGGTTGGATCTTGGTAGGGAGATGTGCGGCCTGAGATAACAAACATTGGCAATTGCTCATTTGGGAGTCTTCATTGATTTGGATGCTCTCTGTGGGCTCCGCAGCGATAACACAAAATTGTTCATGTATAAATTTGCTTGGTGTTACAATAAAGTGACACATTTAAGAGGAATATGCCAAGATATATAAGTCCAAAAAATAATAATACCTTTGATTCGAAAAAAACGAAAACAGACAGGTGTGATGTGTTTCGATAATATTATTGCATTGCGGATTGAATGGCGTTTATTGAGCAAGTAGCTTACTTCTGTAGATTAAAGACTTAAACAGTATTAGTTGAGCCCATTTCATATTTTGATGTTCCGCTTTCACTCTTTCTTGATCCACTTTTCCATGGCAGTGCTTGGAAACTTATTTCAGAAATGTGAGTCCTATAATTCTTTTTCATTTTTCATGATTTCGAATGACGTCTACAATACTGACACATGAAAACATTGATAAAATTGCATTACTCGTATATTAAAAAGCGTAACAAGGAAGATCATAAAATCCGAAGATTTAGTTTTTTACCACTGTTGCGGTTTCCTATCATATCCGAAAATCTAGAAGTAGATAGAGATAAACAATCTCTCGAAATCGGCCTGAAAACAACTATCATAATTTCCGAAGAAAACTGGACTGAATGAAAAAAAGAGATTCGTTGCCGAACATTTCCCCAGCTGGAAAGGAAGAGATGGTGAAAATCTCTCGACTGAAACTAAGTATTTTTTTAAACTTAAACGACATAAAGATAATCACACTTTAATATTTGGAGCACACCAAGTGCATCGTACAAGGTCGTGGAAATAATTTTGAAAATAAATTTGGCAAAGAGTTGACAAAACCGGTCTTTCACAATTATTGTACAATTTCCATTCTTTTGTCGCCATTTCCATTTCCATTCTCGTGCCCAACATTCTCAAGCTGTACCAACGTCTCGCGATTGAAAGAAAGAGGTTCGAAGATTCTACCAACAGATAAAACAATTATCTCAGGGTTACAAACTCCAAACCAAATCCGGCCAAGTTCAAAATGTACAAATCATAGTACAATTGCAGTCAATGCTGATGGCATGGAAGAACCAATTGTGCAGACTATATTAAGGTAACGAAGAATAAAAATGCGATGAAGACGACGCACAGTGTGTTATTTTTCGAATCTAGCGGAACTTTATTAAAAATTAAAAGTCGTTCAACTGAAATAAAATTGGTATCGTATGAAAGGTAAAACCTCCAGCAATAACATGTTTAAGACAAAAAAAAAGAAACAACTATATTTACCGTTCTACAGCATCACAAACATCAGCTTGGTTCAAGCGAAAAAAAATGTAAAGCTGGTGGCATTCCTGGTGTCAAGTTGATAAAAGCGTGGTAAAGTGATTTGTAAGTTTTGCTCATCCAATTTATTTTATTATTTTTTTTTATATCTCATTAGTTCGCAAGGTAAGTAATTTTTTTCGTGAACTTACAAAATACAAGAAAATGCTGGTGTGTTTGAAGACCTTAAAAGTGATGTTTGTTTCTGTGTTTTTGCGACTTTGTAAAGCCTTTTAAAAAAGTATCCTCATGTATCCATCGTGTAATTGTACTTAAAATCTCCGTTGGTGTTTAGTGTGTCAGAATTCGTTTGATTTTCTTGCTTCTGGTTGCTGACCCCATGCAATTTTTTTTTTTAATTGACCTATATAGCAAAATGAAAAATTCAGCAATTTTCGATATTTGGAGAATCTGTTCGAAAGAGGATCGCAACCAGAAAATTTCTGATTTTATCATGCAAGACTTCGGTCTGGTGGACACAGATAATGTCCCAAGAGAGTTCCAAACGCATCTGAGCTCATTAAATTCTAAAATACTAAGTAGGTGGGAACGAAGTGGGCGAAATTTTCAGAAATTCGAAAAAGCCAATGATATATGGTTAAATGAGGATGTTAAGCTTCCAAAAGGTTTTATTGAAGGAGTTCCTTCAACAAGTTCAAATGAAAATCGGGGACGACCTCAGAAATTATTTGACGAATGTACTCCGAAAGTCCAAAAACGAAAAATAAAAGAGCTGGTTGACTCACAGACTCCAAGCGAAATCGCGCTTGCAGCTGAAATGAGTTTGAGATCATCTGGTAAAAGAGATGCAGCTAATATTGTCATAATCATTATAATCATAATCATAATATTGTAATAAATCATTTTCGAATTTTGCTTGAAGTCATATCAAGTGAATATGAAATCGATGCAGAAGACGTTATGCAAGCGAAACGAAGGATATTTATCTTCAACATTATTCTTGGTATTATACGCCCCCAAGTGTACATAAGATGCTTATGCACTCAACACAAATAATTGAAGCTTGCACATTACCACTTGGGCAGTTGTCCGAAGAAGCCCAGGAAGCAAGCAACAAAGAATATAGGCGTTTCCGAGAGCACTTCAGTCGAAAGTCTTCGCGGCAAAACTCAAGTCGAGATGTGATAAATAGATTTTTACGTTCCTCAGATCCATATCTTTCGAGCCGAAGTACAATGTTTCATAGAAAAAAGAACCCATTCCCACCAGAATGTATTGCGTTATTAAAAGCTCCGGAAGCAGGAAATTCAACCTCAGATGAAGAAGATGAATAATATGTATAAGAAAAAATTAAAAAAAACAATAAAAATAATTAAATGAAAGAAAAACGTTAATGTTTTGTTGTTGTTTTTTTTTTTGGTTCTTAGGAATTCTGAAGATGAAAGAAGTTAAAATATATTATTTAACTATGTTTCAAAAATTTAGATAAATTTTAGAAAAAGAATATTTAGAAAAAACTGTTCAAATGAGAGGATTTACACGTATAAGACGTGTGTAATTAAATATTAAAAACTCAGGTAAGCTTTAAAAACTCACAAAACAACATACAAATATATAATTTAACCGTTGAACATAAGTAACAAATCATTCAAACGCTCAACGAATAAAGTTCCGCTGGATTCGCAAAATAACACACTGTGCGACGCAGGCCAACAGCGTCTACCCGACCTAGATGAAGTAAAGATAGCAATAACTCATATAAGATATAATCTTATAAAGCCACCTTAGCTGTCGAACTTTTCAATGCGGCGGTAATGACACAATAAAGCATCGAAGATAAATGGAATCTAAGAATTTGGCAAATCCCGATCTTGACGAAAGGAGACCATCTAAGCTGTACCAATTATAGAGGTAATTAAAGAGTTATATATCTTTTCAACATTGTGAACGTTCGAAACCGTTCGTCAATAACCTGATAGGTCTAGAAAAGAAAAGAACAAAATATAAACATAGAAAAAAATTTTAACATATCGGCAGATCTTGGCAAAAACGCAATCACCACCTTTTCATCAATTTCGAGCTGCTCCATTAAGGTTAGCAAAGACGTCACCGACTCACTTGATGTCAAACATCGTTTTATGCAATGTGATGCAGTGTAATGCGATTTCTTTAATATCATTCTTGGATAAATAGTGCTAAAATACCGCTTCAACACCAGAGGTACTATCTTATAAAGGTCAGTCTGCAATCGGAGTGCGCAGGTTGGTTTCAACAGTGCGATTATGAGTGTTCAGACAGAAACGGCAAAGATGAGTTTGGCGGTATACGAGGGCATAGAGAAGCATATGTAGTCAATAAGAAAGAACACCCAAATCCGATGTCTTAGTTAGGGACTTTGTATACCTAGGCTTCACTGCTAACTTTAAGAATCACACTATCGCTGAGAACAAACGAAGAATACCTCTTGCAAATCGCTGTTTCTTTGGGCTAACAAAACAATTGAGTCCTCTCTCGAAAAACTAAGTGTCGCCCTAGAGAAAAGTATACTCTATCAATGTTTAATTAGCAATTCTTTTTTTTAATTGATTCAAAAATGTGAAAACAAATATTTTCCTACGGAAAGTTGAAATAAATATGAATCTTATTTTTTTGTTAAATTTGATGGTGTCGGCAAATAAAATAGAGCCTAATTTTTTTTTTTGTATATTGACTTTCCATGTTCATGAGATAGGCAGGTCTACTCGCACCCAAACCAATTTATATTTATGTCTTGTTTAAGCACAATAAATACAATTAAACCCATTCAATTAATTAAAAACTTAGATTCGAATTTCTGGAAGTTTCGATTTTCCGAAAGTTGCGTTCGCTGTATATTCTAACGAAATGCAATAGATCAATTAATACTTTAACAATGTAAGGAAATGTTGCAAATTAATTCCAATATTAATGCTGTAGTACCGAAACATTGAGAATTCAAAGAACAACAAAACAATGCACCAATTGCGCCCAACCTTAAGAAGATCGGAAAGAAAGATCGTTAGGTGCCTATACCATATATAGTATACATTTTTTTTTATCATCTAAACTTGAAGAGCTGTCTGCAGAAGACTGCTGAGGTTTTTTGAAATAAAGGTTTTGAATTATAGTTGCATGGATTTCAGATCATAAATGAAAAGGCAGAGCTTTCAAAAGAGCTCTTCATCTTGTTTGGTTGGTCCTGATACTGTATCCTTTTTTCGCCAAAACTAGTTTCAGGAACTCTTACTATTTTTTTTAAGTCTTTTATCGATGTAGTAGATGTTGTAAAAGTTAGCTAGTTATTTAAACTTTGAAATGTCCTAAGTAGTTGCGGTTTGCTTCTATCGTCCGCTTAACTGCCCTATTTAAAGTATTTTTGCGGCACTGGTCCAGAAGCTTTAAATGTGACCTCCAGCCCAAAAAAGAACCGCTGGCGGACAATCAATACAGACAATCAATTGTATTTAACACAATGTCTTATGTATCCAGCTTAGATCACGAATCTGTGCAGTAGGGGAGTAGAAAACCTTTAATTTTTTCCAGCTATTAATAAGACCATGATTATGATACCAATTTGACCATAGCCTCGTCAGTGACTTTTTGACTTACTATTGCCCATGTCATCCGCATATGCATATCCGGCACCATGCTGCAGAATTGACAGTTAATCATTGACATACTCGTATGTATATTTATTATTAAAAGGGGAGGACCCAGTTTCCATCCCTGTGGCACACCATGGATAACATTTTTTTTCGTTCTTTTCAAGATGGAATCGACTCAGGAATTGAACCTTTTTACAGAGGAGCACAAATTTGATGCAAATTTTGCTCAAAACATCATCCTCCTGACTGATGACTGTTTCGTATTCAAGCAAATTTACGAAATTTGTAACTGGGAAGTTCCGTATATAGCCATTCATAAGCAAATGCATCCTGAACGTAACTGTTAATGAAGACCATTTTTTGGCCGGAATTTTAGAATTCCGACTAGTTTACTCTAGTTCCAGCAAGATGGGGTTACATGCAAGAAGTTCAATTTACAATTACAGTGTAACCAGTCTTTTTAATGGTGTTGCCATATGCCGTTTAAGGATGCTTTAAATGAGCTTAGGCACTCCAGAATACTATAGGTCAAGTAACTCGTGAAAAAGGAGCGGAAACTATTGAAAATGTAGTGAAAAACTGGGCTCAGAGGATGGCCACTGCGAATTCGTCTGAGCCCAAATATATTCATATTTACGAAATAATCGAGTGGAAGAAGTGTTTCTGATTGATGACGAAAACTAGGATCTTTGAATGAAAAAACAAAAAAAAAAGAACGTTATGGTTTATGCTTATGTCATGATTCCATAATGCCGCATAAAGTCTAAATGAAACAGGTCATATCTGCTCCCACAAGCATGTCCTTTCGTCATTTTTATAAATGGTTCGACTTTGAAATGTAACAAAAAACAAAAAAACAAAATAACAAGGATTTATAAAGGAGGAATGATAAACCCCGCCATTAGCTTTCAAATCATCCACACTATTTGCGACTTTTCCTTCATCTAAATGAGTACGTATATACAAACACACACTGCTACACAAACACATGAATTATGGTGACAATTGTCCAAGTCCACCAATAATAATAATTCATCATTCCTGTCGCGTTGCCATTGCGCCTCATCTCACACTCGAGATTCACAATCCAACATAAAGGTAACTTAGTGCAATTTATTGGAAAGGTCACGTACATACATGGCTGTGAAGCAAGCAAGCACAGAATCCAGATAGTTGCCACCTTTTCATCCAATCAGAGGTCCTCCATGTGCAACAACATCCAGTTCTGTGTTGGCATTACGTGAGATATTTTTTTGCAGCGATACAACTATTCTCGGTGACGGCGACGAACGATACACCTTGGGTTCTTGTTTCCTCTAGGGCACAATTGAAGTCCGGCAGGAGCAAACTTACATTTTTTGTATCCTTGTGCCGTTCGTTGGCGCCGTCCGTCGGTCGCTGTTGTTCGTTTTTATTAAATAAAATGTCCAAATGTCGAAAATTTATTCTCGTCCTTGTCCGTTTTTCATGCCACCGAGTGCTAGTGTCGTTGTCGTGTTGGACTGTGTTGTTCTTGTTCATGTTGGTGTCGCATTTGTGAAATAATGTCATCTATGTGAGAATGAATAGCGAAGGCTATTCGTACCCATACCCATACCGTCTGGTGTTGAACATCAACTCCCTGGCGATGCTGCTGCTGCTGTCTGGAAGGTGTAAGATGAATGCAATTTCACAAATTGAACCAACATATACACACATTCATGTGAGTGTCGAGGGCTAATGTCAAAGTGTAAGGATCGCAATTAAACGTGATGAATTATGAAGGAT
The DNA here is from genome assembly GCA_963555765.1 of Orthonevra nobilis. Classification (NCBI taxonomy): domain Eukaryota; kingdom Metazoa; phylum Arthropoda; class Insecta; order Diptera; family Syrphidae; genus Orthonevra; species Orthonevra nobilis. Next base: position 125,626,320 of record OY743225.1, on the reverse strand, counting down.
ATTGTGGCATGAAATTGTACGTCTAGACCGTGTGTGATTGGATTGCCATTGGTATTGGAATATTGAAAGGATTCGAGGCGAGACTAGTTGTAAAATATGTGTGTCCAAAATTAGGTGTGTTTTGTAACCTGAGGCAACCAGATTTAATGGGAAAGTCGGATGCTATGGTTACTTAACAAAAAAACTAATGGCCTCCCAATCGACCCCTCTAGACATGAAAACAATAAGATATATATATTTATTCTCCTAGAAGATCATACACACAAAAAACTTGGCAGAACCATAGTATATGCTGTTGAGCAGAAAGCACTCCGTTACCCACCACCTAGGACTAAACGTAACAACCGACAGCTACGATTTCGAGGTAGTTAAGATAAAAGTTCGTCTACCTCGGGTTGAATGTGAACTCCAAAGAAGACACCACAGTGGGGATCCGGCGCAGAATAATCGTTGCTATTTCGATATGTCGAAACCGATTACTCGGAGGCCCAAAATCATGCTGGCTTTTCCTGCCAGTCGTGCTTTATGGACTGACTCTTGTCACCTTCGAAGGAAAATCCATCCTGCTTCGGATGTTCGGTCCTGTCTGCGAGGAATGCGAATGGAAGAAAAATTGGTTTGGGTGCGAGTAGGCCTGCCCATACCATGAACTTCCCATCTCAAGATACAAAAGAAATAGGTGCTATTTTATTTGCCTACACCATGAAATTCAATTCGGATTATGAAAACATAATTCAAACAAAATGATGCATTGCAGACAAAAAAATCAGAAACATATATTTTTAGCTGCCTTTGAGGAAAACCATATTTAATATTTAAAATACAAATTGCGTATTTATCATTGATAGATTGACATATTTCAATTTGGAAATACTTTTTTTCTGACTGAGTTACATTTCTACTAAAAGAAAATTAGATTTTTAGTTTTACTGCAGAAATAACTTAATACGATTTAAAATAATTTTTACCGTTTTTTTTTTGTTTTTTTTGTCATTAATCATTTAATTACTAACTTGAGGTGGCGTTACAGTCCGCGCGGCATGGTATTTAATCCTTTTGGCTAAGTCGATGTCGCTGTACAACTCCTAGCATACAGTTCGTTGTTGAATCTTCTCCTCCACTCCACGTCCTCAGCATTGACTGCAATTCTAGTATGATATTTCCATTTCGAATTTTGCAGGCTTTGGTTTGGGGTGAGTAACCTTGAGGTAATTGTAAGAGTATCCAACTCAACGTGAAGATAAGATATTTTAAATTTAGAGTTGCGAAAATCGATTTCATAACAACAACTCTAACATTGGAAGTTGATTTGTATTTGCTTTTGGCAGTTGTTTTCAACTTCTTCAATAAAGTGTTATAAATCAGACAGCCAGAATTATCAAATATTATATAGCTTAGTTTCAAAAGTATTACATTTTGTAAGAACTCTGTTTATAGGGATTCATATTTTAAAAGTTTGAGGACCAACAGCTTATCTCAACTTCATTTATTTTTGGAATTATTTTTAATCAATCAAATTTGTTTGATTGCTTTTCTTTGAGAGATATTAACCACTGCTCGGAATATTAAGGCGTGATTAACTTTATGTTCTTTTTGAAAGGGTTCAAAAGTGCATAGTTTCAATCCAGAGATTTCCACCACCTCTTCCTTCCGCTCAGCATAGGATCTTTTTCTGTCTGGTAAATAAATGGCTTAAAGAGAATTACATTCAGTCTAGTTTTCTTTGCAGATTTCGATAGGATTTCCCATGCCGATTCCGAGAGATTTTTTATCTCTGTGTCATTTTCTGGAAAGACCTCTAGGATTGGGTTCATGATAAGAAACCACAACAGTGGAAAGAAAACTAAATCGGATGTTATGGTCTTCCTTGCAATATACGAGCAATGCAGTTTTATCCATGTATTTTAACTTTGTCATTTAGGTTTCTCCCGAAACCTCCATTATTTTCTAAGGATGTTTTCATGTGTCAGCGTTGCAGACGTCATTCTGTGTCATGAAAATGGGAAAGACTATAATGATTCACATTTCTGAAACAATTTTCAAAGAACTTGAGTGGAAATTTGGATCAGGACATAGAGAAAGGGGCACATCAATGTATGAAATGGCCTCAACTAAATACTGTTTTAGTCTATTTGGTAGACTCTATAGTTAGTTACTTACTAAGTTTAGTCAATTGGCTAAATGAACAAAATATTGATGAAACTTTTGGCATTAAAGCTGAACAAAAAAAAAATTTTATATGAATTTGTCCGGAAACTTATGAACGGCAGTGTATATATTTATGCATATTTTTTTATCTGATAAGGTAGATGTAAACTGTACATTTAATTAATTTTGAACTATTTTTATTGGAAAACTAAATTGATTTTAATTGAAGAAGTGAAAATGTCCCTTTTTTTGACAGTTTTTTCGTCATAAAATTCAAACCACCCTGTGAAATTTAACCTTTTCAGGTGATCTTTATGCACACACGCTTCGAATGAAACCAATTTGGCTTCGATAGCTTGATTTATTCTCGAGTTAGGCTGTACGAAAGAATCCGCACAAACGTACGTACACACACACACACACACAGACATCTTTCTAAGAATCGTGGAGAAATGTAAAAATTTTGAATTTCGAAAATCGGACCGATTACAAGAACATCCTGATGGGAAGTTAAAAAGTATTAAGGATCTTTATTAGCTGTACAACCTGTAATTAAGTCACAGAAGAAATAAGGTGAAGTTGGTTGGAAAGAAGAAATTCTTTGCCATGTACAGGGTGCAGTTTTCCATTACTTTTCTTAGAATTTCGTGTCGCAGAGCATCAGTTCTTCTCGGATATTGGCCTTAAGCTGTTATATCGTTCTTGACCTATTGACATATACCGTACTTTTTAGGTAACCCCAAAACACTGTTTTTTTATCATTGCCCGATTTCGAAAGCCATCCACATTAACCGCAACTTGTTCGTCATTTTCGAAAAAATATGATCCAATGATTCTTTCCAAGGTTATTCAATCTGTACTGTGCATTTAAGTGGGTGCTTTTGACGTTTAATAATTGTTTTGGATTTTCGATGCCCCTATTCACATTACCGTTGAGGTGAAAATAGGCCTCATCGCTAATTATGAGTTTGTGAATAAACTCGTTGTTCTCTTGAAAATGCCAAGCATGCTGAATGCATATTTGTGGATCATTTGATATCAACTCATGAACCAATTGAATCTTTTATGAAAATAAAGTGTAACTGCCTTAAAATTATTTGCAAATACCGCCTAGACATCACTTACTGCTTAGAACGTCGCGTGGTGGAAGTTTCGAGGTTTTCCTCAATACTGGACGCTGGTCCACTCAGTAAATTGTTGGAGCACTGTGCGCACTTCGAACATGAAAGAAGTTTCGATATAATATTTGTGTCTGAATAATTGTGTGTCGACTTTCAAAATAAATTTGAACCACATTGGTTCTTTGTTCTGTGGTGAATTTTTTCATCATATAGTAAATTTCCCAAGCTTTTCAAAGTTGGTTCAGCAAAAATAAGGAAACAAAAGAGTATTAAATAATTTAATTTTCACAATTCCTGCCTTTATATAAGTAGAAGTACTGTGTTGGACTTCTTTACAACACATACGATAACGGATAAAAGCTTCTTGAAGCAGTTGCACAGTTGCCTGGCCATACCTGGACCTGACTATGCTGGTCAAGTTTATGGATATCTTCGATTTGAAACAGCACCTAGTTCTATTCCAAAAAAGGTTACTTTTTTCGCCAAACTGCAATCGCAAGAGACTGTCAAACCGAGCATCCTAAAATATCTAAAAATGTCGCATGTCACCAGCACTTAGCTCTGAAAACCATTGGCAACACTGCCGGATAGCAATCAGAGATGCTGTCTCTGCCCTGATGTGCTATGATTTGATTTGAGGTAAGCGCGTGCATCCAATCAGGAGCCCTTCAAAATTGAGCCGCAAAGAGAGATGAGAGCTGCTTTCGAGCGTTGGGATGAATATCGACTTTAAGGAAGGAACAAGGAAGAGCACAAGAAGAATGCTATCGAATGGACACATATGCGTCATATATGCGCACAAAATGGACGTGAAAGGAAGCTCAGTGAATATAGACCACATGGAAAGATTGCTTCTACAAAGCCGTTAGTGTGCGCAGAAAGAACTATTCCAGATTCGTAAAGACCAATGACATACAACTGATCTGACAAACTACAGGCCAACAAGGCTTTTGAGGCCTACGAACTTCCTTCTGACTTTTTCAGAGCCGCTGGGGCAGTCATACTGAGGGAATAGACCAGATTAAACTTTAAGTGTAGTCGGATAGAACAATATTCGATGAATGGAATCTTGGCATCGTTTGACAGTTGAAATGAACTCTTTACCACACGCCATCCAATTTCAATCTTTAATACTTCTTGTGAGCATCCTTTTCACATTTGACACCATTAAGAGGTATAAACTTCCTAGGGTTATGCTTTGTTATTGGCAACCCGTTCACCTCGTCAAGTTTGGCTGATTGTAAAGCATAAATTGGTGGCTCGTAAGCTCTTTGGAAGTCCAGGGCCTAGCTTCACCATTTGTGTGTGCGTCTTACATTTTTCGCAAATGGCCGGGGTTGGACCTGCAGTTAATAGCCGACTTCTTGCTTTTTGCTTGACATTTGTGTAAAAAATCCAAAGGTTCTTCCCCGTATATGAACCCAGGTCTATACGCTCAGAATTGTAGATTAATTATAGAAAAGTCAGAAATGGACTGATACATCTTCTAAATAGAAAAGGACTTCGTTCACTAAAGACTCGTGGTCAAATTGAACTCCGAACCAGAAATTAAATGAAGAACCACATTTGCATGATTTCTTTGGGCTTTCTATGACGACCAACCTGGCATAGAACGGAATTCGAGCTCTTTGGCTCAGAGGCATGAAGGAAGACACTTTGCGCGGTTTTGATCACCTTTATAAGGACCTCAGCCAACTCAGTATACTCAATTGGAGGCACTTTCCATACGATTTGTACATCTTCTTCGGCAAAGCATACCACAAAAAAATTGCTTTATTTGCATTTGCTTTTTGATTAACTTGTTGTTTGTTGACTTGTTAAAGTTCTCATTGCATTTCAACAAAGCTGAGCACAAAACGAAGAGTAATTAAACCACAAGTATCTCAATAAATCCAATCATGCGAATTCGAAATCCATGCCTGCAGTTGCATCCTTAATGACTGGCTCAATTTATGCACGCCTCAGTTCTTACATCGCTTCGCCTGGTTAAATTGCGTAGAAGCCATTCGAATCGCATTAGGCCAAATTCAATCTGTGACATAATTATAACAATAGCTCCGCAAAGCTCTGTCTATCATTGTTTACATTTGCCAAAGGACAATTATGCTAACTGTTTATGCATCATCTTACAATTATTTGAAATATCCATTCGAAGCGACTACCAACAAACAAAGTCACTAAGCCGGAATAACAAACAACTTAAGGCCCGACCAGCACTTAACGAGTGCCCAATGCAAATAACATCCATTCCCTGCCACGTGACCACCACCACACATCTTGTGGAGCATGAATGTGTTTGCATCCTTCTGACCATTTGGAATTTGGGTCAAGCTGAAGTAAGGATGCGCTAGACATTCTCTGTGCTCGGCCAATATTGATCTCATTTGCATGACAGCCAACATGACTTAACTCCTGATCAGCCTTTTTAGATTGCTGTGTCTTGCCTGTGCTTCGTACACTCTCACTGTCACTGCGCTGGGTGTAGTTATCATCCCCCCGAGGCAAAGTGGCTCGACAAGTTTATTCAACCCTTGCTCGAGCATTTGTTGCAACAGCATCCTGCGGGGCATACAGGAAGTGGCGAATAAAACAACTGCTCTAGAGTTACTCCTGTGGAGATGATGAATCTTCGTGTGAACTGAGGTGTGTCATTCCCATGTGTTTGCATGGGGGTATTGGCCTATCTACCTACTGTCTGCATCTCGTGCTTCATAGTTGGCTCTAGCTACTCAATCATTTCGTGACAATTCCCTAGAAAGTGGGAGAGAATAGTGCTGTCGCCGTGGCGGCGCGTACACCTGACTGAGCTGCTGATTCCATATCGGTGCCCGGTGGGACTGCATTCATTTATCATGCATGTTAGGTGGATTGGAATTATGACACATCTGGCGACGGAATCCCAACCTTATGCAACAAAAAAAAAAACAGACGCGCATTCGGTCTGTCTGAATGGGACTACGAATTCCAAGAAGCAAATGGTTCCATGATGGAATTTATTGTTTCTAGATTACCCCTTGATACCTTCAAGGTGTTCATAGGTATTGAAAAATTGTTTATCCTTATTCAAGAATAAGAAGGATGCGTCCACTGAAGTAGTTTATTGATGCATTTCGTTCAAAACAATTTATTCGCGACTGCAGACTCTGAAAGGCCACAAAAGCTATCCCTTGACAATGAAGATGCTAAGTGTTACTTCATGGCTCTGAAGCCAGCACCTCACGTTCAGCAGGCGGAAATATTAATGGATGCTAGCCAAATAGACAGTGCTGTGACTGTGACTGTGGCTAACTAACTCTCGGGCAAGTTACGTGTCTGGCTGGCTCTGAAGTCAGCACTGTGGCTGGCATGCTCAATTATTAGTGTGTTAAGTCAATAGGCAGAGCTTCGTCTGGCTGCCTTTATAGCCAGTACTTTAGCCGGCATGCTCTATGGGTATTGTTGTGACTGGCTTACCCCAAGCCCAGTGCTGTGGCTGGCTAACTCTCAAGCAAGTAATCTATCTGGCTGGCTATGTACCCAGTGAAATAGCTGGCTGGCTCTTTAACACTTAGTGTTGCCAGTTGCAATCTGACATTTCCATTGGAAAGTTTGACATTTTTTGGCATAACATCACTCAGAACGTGTTGTCATTTAATCATAAAATAAAAAATAGTTATTAGACAGCAACTAAATGAAATAAGACATGTATATTTTGAGGGTAAGGAATATAGAGATGAGTCCGAAATAGCAAACAAATTTAACGACTATTTTGTGAATAGTGTTGAGAAAATTTTTAAATCAATTGAAGACGTCGAATACACAAACAACATAAATGAAATCGGATGCAAATTCAAATTCCGAGAACTAACGATAAGCGAACTAAAAAAAGTTTGTAAAAATCTAAAAAATAAAGCAGAATTTGAAAAAGTAAGCCCCAAAGTTATCATAGACAACTGGGATATTTTAGGACAGACAGTGCTTACCATAGTTAATAAATCACTCTCAACGGGGGAGTTCCCAAGTTCATGGAAGGATTCGATGATTACGCCGGTGGAAAAAGTTCCGAACACGACCAAAATGGAAGAATTTCGACCCATCAATACGCTTAGAACGATTGAAAAAATTATTGAAACGATGGTTAAACAACAGATGGTAGAATATCTGGAAGGCAATAACATCTTGTCGATTTATCGGTCCGGGTACAGACAAAATTATTCGTGTGCGGCAGCGGTTAATTATATTGTAAATGAATGGAAAGGTGACGGAAAGAAAAATAAAATAATAGCAATTGCCCTTGATATCAAACGTGCCTTCGAAACAATCGATAAGAAAATACTATTGGCAAAATTGTATAAGTACGGGACTCAAGATAAGGACTGGAATGGCTTAGATCATTTTTGACTAATAGGGTACAACGGACTAAAGTAAATAGTAGCGTGTCCGATTCCACCGAAGTCAAACGTCAAACAAGGAGTGCCGCAAGGATCAATTTCAGGTGCATTATTATTTATTCTTTATATCAACGATATGCCGAAAATAATAAAGTACTGCAAAATTCTTTTATGCGCCGATGATACGCTTATTTACGCCGAGGGAAAGGATGCAAATGAATGCAGAAATAAAATTAAGTTGGATATTAATCAATTAATCACATGGCTAAAGATGAACAAATTAAAACTGAACGAAGAAAAAACTAAATTAATAGAAATAAATCTACAGAGCCAAACACAAATCGTGATTAATGGAAAACAAATCGAAAATGTTATCAGTATTAAATACTTGGGTATGATTATTGACAAGGAGCTAAAGGTGCATGAAAATAAAGACTATATATGCAAGAAAATAGGAAAAAAAAAATAGGTTTCTTCAAAAGGATCAGAAAACAAATATAATACCATTGTTAAACCCCATTTTGAGTTCTGCACCTCAATTCTCTTTTCGTGCTGCATTCAAGGCCAAATAGAAAGGCTTCAGAAGCTGCAAAATAATGCGATGAGGAGTATCCTGAGATACCCCAATAAGTTTTATGTTGGAGGCACTTAAATGGCTGAACGTCAAGCAGAGGCTAGAGTATAACACATTATTGGCCGTTTTTAAAATCAAACATGGTGCTGCACCTGGATATTTAACGAGTGAAGTCAGACGCGTGGGAGATGCACAGCCTTACCAACTGCGAAATATAGATGACTTTAGGTTGCGTATCCAAACTTCAACAACCGCCCAAAATACTATCATTTATAAAGGATTTAATTTATTCAACACACTACCAAATGATATAAAAAATGAGAAGAATTTAAGAATATTTAAAAAAAAATGTATTGATTTTATAAAAAGAAATTCTTAAAAGAGCCTAAGACTGAATTTAAATAGATATAATTGTACGTGAATATGGATTATGTAAAGTATTGAATTAATACTAATAAACTTAACTAACTAACCAAATATAAATTGTTTTATTTACAGAGACTTGAAAAATTCATCTCGGCAAAAAAATGGAATTAACCCGTGAACACTTTCGTGCGATCATTTTTCACAACTTTCGACATGGATTATCACGACAAGAGTGCATTGATGAACTTAAATCTTTGTTTGGCGATGAAGCACCATCCTATAGCACTGTGGTTTAATGAATTCAGTCATGGCCGTCCAAAAACGGCCGTTGTGCCAGAGAACATTGATGCCGTGCGTGAACTAGTTAAGCAAGATCGTCATGTTACATACCGTGAGAAAGAGGCATCCCTGGGCATTTCTACCACCAGCATACATTCGATATTGCATGATCACCTAGCCGTAAAAAAGGTTTGTTCTCGTTGGATCCCTCACAATTTGACAATCGCTTAAAAATAGGCTCGTGTCGATTGGTGCAAAGAAATGTTAAAAAAATACGATCGCGGTGCTTCAAAAGACGTTTATAAGTTTGTCACAGGTGAAGAATCATGAAGCTATGCGTATGAGCCCAAAATAAAACAACAATCGACCGTGTGGGTCTTCGAAGACGAGCCAAATCCAACAAAACTTGTTCGTGGAAGAAGCACTTCGAAGAAAACTGTCGCCTGTTTCTTCGGTAAAATTGGTCATGTGGCGACTATTCCGCTTCAGCGATGTAGGACGGTCAATTCTGAGTAGTACACCATAATTTGTTTGCCTAAAGTCCTCGGAGAAATTCGAAAAACGAACAAGAGAAGACGAATCATTGTTCATCATGACAATGCGAGCTCTCACACATCGGCTCAAACCAGCGCCTTTTTGACCGGCCAAAACGTCGAATCGATGAGTCATCCGCCGTACAGCCCTGACTTGGCACCCAATGACTTCTTTTTATTCCCGCACATCAAGAAAAAAATGCGTGGTCAACGATTTTCGTCGCCAGAACATGCTGTTGAAGTGTTCAAAAACCATGTTTTGGAATATTAATAAAATAAATATTCGCATTTTCATTATTGGGCCAGAAATATATCTAGCAGCCTACGTAGCGCTGTAGCTGAATGGCACTATACCAAGTGTTGTGGTTGGCTGGCCAGTTCCATAGTAGGCTGACTCTATATCACGAGCTCTGTCTAGATTGCTCTATAAAATATTTTTCTATAACCAACATTGTAGCTAGATGTGAAAAAAATATTTCCAGGATAGTGCTGAAGCTGGCAACTTCTATATTTGAGTCTTTTTGTGTGATAGTTTTTTATTTTACAAGCTGATCCCACTTTTTTCTATAACCGAATTCCCACCGGCTAGTTTTTTTCCATCGATGTGCTTTACGATATCATTTGGCTTAAAAAAAAGTTCACTCATACATCCTTTTGAAAGCTTCGATTAATTCCCCGATCGGGGAGGGGAAACAAATATTTCAGCTTAGAATATAAGTCTGGTTTGAGGGGAAGGCAAGACTAGTCAAATTCTTCATTAAGGGATTCCGAAACGGATGTTGACTGAATGCAAATAAGTTGATCACGCCTTTTTTCCACCAATGGAACAGCAACCCAATTTTTCGATTCTTCTCCAAGTCCTTCTTTTTGTTGTGTTCATTTAAAGGGTGATCATACTACCCTGAAGACTGAGGAAAGAATTAAAAATGGAAACAACACTAATCAGTGAACCAAGCCACGTTAAACTCCATTAGCAATTTTTTAATTTTATATCTAATCTTTGTTGAAATTGCGAACAAGGAAGGTATCCTTATTCAGGCTTCACTCCAACATGCATTTGGGAAGAACCCTTACTGCATTGCCACCATTTTTAAAACCATATATTTTCACAAAAAAAAAAAATTAACGTCACAACTTCCCCATTGAAGCTACCGCCCGCTCCAGAAGACCGACTATGTTTCGACTTCGTTGGCGTCGATGGTAACCAAGAATCCACAAGGACGTCGGCGACAACTTCATCATTTAAACTTAATTATCGAAATTAAATCCTTCGCCTCTAAGTTATAAATTTCGTGAACAAAACGAAAGACAATTATATCAACAAGGATTTCAGCCAGTGCTGGAGGACGACAACATTTTTGCCCTCTCAACTCCAAACACCCGCATTGATATCCTTTTTTTTATGAATGGATGTATACTTTAATCCATTGGACATGTGTATATTGAGGATATCCGGGCAGGGAATCATTAAGTGCACTGGGTGTCCTGTCATCAAGGAGAGACCATGTGAATGAAGAGGAATCCATTGGCCTGGACATATGTACATATGTAACTCTCCCACGAGTCATCTTGTGGTGATGCAGGAGAAAAGGAAACAGAAAAGTTGATTCTATGAAATCGGACGTGCATGGAGGGGACAAACTGTGACGAAGCAATAAGGATGCGGAATAGCTTTTGAAATTCGTTTGCTTTGTATGGAATGTTTCGGGTGCCATTGTTCTTTATCCGTGGTCCATTGGATGCGGAGAGGAACATACAAGTGAGTGCAAATGTGGGAAAGAAGTTAGAGTCCTGGATCCTGTAAAAAGTAATTAAGACTTAGTCATTGCTGGCAAATGGATGCAGCTGCTTATGATACTGTTGTGTGTGGGACGGTTTTACAAATTGGAGGTCTGCAAATTGTTGGGACTTTTTGGCTCCATAAGCTTCATTAGCTTCCTGAGGAATTTTGTAGTATTAGCGGCTAAGCTTCAAATAATTAGAGCACTTTTTCAGTGTGGGTAAAGGTATCAGTAAGAATGAAAGGAATTCAGAAGAATGAGAAACCTAAAAAGGATGTGAAGAACCTCTGGGATTGCAGATGCAAAAGAGGATGATATGTATGCTTTTTAACGAATTCTCTATAGTTATGGGGTCTACAAACTGTATAGGGACTCTGTTTTTTTTAGTCACAACAAAGTATGTAATGTAAATCAAGTGTTGTAGCTGAATTAAGTTTCTTGAAGTATTGAAAAATTTCCGTGGCAAAATAAGAACAACCTTTAGGACTATTTTACCGGTGACCTTTTGGCTTATTGTTGGGAATAAGGTTTATCTGCCCCCATTATAGCCTCCATTCAACTTCGATATTATGCTCTTAGACATTGAAAAGGCGTTTGTTAAACAGATGGCTCAAAGATTTGTTAATAGTGGTGTTTCAGTGTCAATGCAAGATCATGCTGGCCTTCTCCAAAGTTCTGTGATAGTTCTGTTTGGAACAATGTCTTCAAGTCCGACTTTCCGAATCTTGCAAATTGTGATAGTGTACTATACCCTGATCAAGACGCTACAGCAGTATTTCCCTCGTATCAATTTAGTTTTAATATTGAGATGAATTTGCAGAATGCCTTCAGACTGTTAAATAACTATTTTAACATGTGGAAAATAAGACTTTACGTTATCTTTTTTTTGTAGAAAAAAAAGCATTGTCTCATTTCAAGTAGTATCTCCAATTCGAACGGAGTCAAATTTACCGGCATAACAACGTCAAATACCTTGGAACCCATCATGCCAAGAGAATTAATTTTCAAAAACCATGTGGCCAAAGTTTTTCAAAAGACTAACATTGTGACCAAACTGCTCTACCTTCGCATAAAAAGAAAGTAGATAGGAGAACAAAATAATGTTCATGTACATAATGTCATATCCCAATCCATTCTCCTCTATGGATTCCAAGCGTGGGGAAGTTGTGCAAGTTGTCATATTTCAAGACTGCAAGTCAAACTCTTAACAATGTTGCTCAATTTGCCAAGTTATCATTCTACTCATGATCTACATTCACAAGCAAACGTTGAATTTATCTCCGACCGTATTTTGATGTTCAGACAAAACTTCTTGAACAAATGTATACATTCGGATAATCCTCTGATTAATGCCATAGTTTCGTGATCATAATTTTGATCTAACACTGCACACTTTCTTTTTCCTTGAATAATCCAATCCCAGCAAAAAAAAAATTCACGTAAAATGTTACCAAGACGAGACCATAACTTGCACTGTCAAAAGGTTATCAGATCTTATGTAGAGCCAAGCTTCTAATTCTACACGCCCTAACTCTTCAAGGCCTTACTTCACAAACTCTACAACTTAGTCAAAATATGTGGCTTGGCTATTTCGCTACATTTACATAGGCGTTATGTGAAAAATTAATTCACTGTTCATTACTTTTCTGTTTTACAATTGGTCTTGTAGCAACGAACGGCCAAGTTACATATTTTGACTAAAGTCAATTTTCAAGTCAATTTTCAGATCAGACCTCTACCGCCGAAATTGTAGGTCTTATACAAACTCCCATTCCTTAGTTTAAGGGGTGTGAGATAAAAGTTATAAGTTTTATAGTTTTTTTGTTGTTTGTGTAATTATATTATACTAGCTTACATACATACAAATTTTCAGCTTTCTAGGACATTAGGAAATACCCTAAGAATTTTGATGATCATCAGTGAGGCAGTGACGAAATCAGGGTTTTAATACAATAAAATCTTAAGTACTACTGTGTCCAAAAAATAAGATGACCTTGTATTTTTTTTGCAAATTCTTTATTTATTCTTCCAAATCAATTTCAATCCCCTCCCGATGCAATGCACTTATGCCAACGGATTTTCCAATCTTTGAAACACTGGTTGTAGTCACTTTCCGGGATGGCTTTCAGTTCCGTCTTCGCTGCGGCTTGAATCTCCTCTATCGTATCAAAACGGTGTCCCCGGAGCGGTCTTTTGAGCTTGTTGAACAGCCAGAAGTCGCACGGCGCCAGATCAGGTGAATACGCTGGTTGCGGAACGATATGGGTTGAGTTTTTGGCGAAATGATCAAGAATTACTAGTGCGGTATGGGATGGTGCATTATCGTGGTGTAAAAACCAAGAATTGTCTTTCCACAATTCCGGCCTTTTTAGGCGGATAGCGTTACGCAAACGACGCATAACGTTCAAATAATATTCCTTGTTGACTGCTTGGCCGGTTGGAAGGTATTCATAAAGCACAACACCACGATAATCGAAGAAAACAGTCAACATGACCTTGATTTTTGAGCGACTTTGGCGCGGTTTTTTTGGTCTCGGCACGATATTCGCTCGATTGATCGGTTGTTTCGGGGTCATAAGCATAGATCCAAGTCTCATCGCCAGTTATAATGCGTTTCATGACATCTTGGTAGTCGAAAAGCATTGTCTCACACACTTCAACGCGACGCCTTTTTTCCAAAAAATTCAATGTTTTCGGTACCAGTCGAGATTTGACGCGCTTGAGGCCCAAAGCATCCTTCAAAATGGTATTGACTGAGCCTTTCGATAAGCCAACTTCATCAGCAAGGTCTCTAATCGTTAATCGATAGTTTTTCAACACCAAATCTTTGATTTGTTGGACGTGAGCTTCATCGGTTGAGGTTGATGGTCGCCCAGAACGCTCATCGCCTTCGACACGTTCACGGCCGGCTTGGAAATCACTATACCACTTGTTAAAATTTTTTTTAGACATACCCTCATCATCAAACCATCCTCAACGTATCCGCAGCAGAAAATTGATTCCGCAAACAAAATTTAATGCAAATTCTTTGCTCAATAAATTTCGACATCGCAAAAAACGAGAACTCACTTTTAGCAGCTCACGAAACGACGCGTATCTCAAACACTATGAATATATTTTGACATGAAATTTCACATAGATGTCACTGACAGTACTACCAACCTAAAAAGAAATTAAAATTTGCAAATCCTTCGACGCGCGCAGTTTAAATTCATATGTCACCTTATTTTTTGGACACAGTAGTATATTCGTCAAACTCAAATATATATTCTTAAGTATGCTCAAAATAAATAACGAATATTATAAAATTTCCTTACTAACAAAATATGAAAACTAGTATGTGAATTCCACATATTTTGACTTTAAAACTCTGTATCTCTCTTTTGGAGCCTTAAATTTAAACGATTTTACTTAGGAAATTATGTTTTGAAAATGAGTTTCAATAGCTACTCGCACTTTGGTATTGCGAAAGGTATCAAAATTGCTATTAAAAAAACATGTTTCATAAACAATTTGCGGGTCTAGCGCAAGTTGTCAACAAAAAATTTCAATCAATGCAAATGTATGAAACAATACACAATGACGCCACACTCGTCCTATCGCATCGGGTTGTTTTCGAAAATTTAAAAAAACTTTCGCGGCGTTACAGCGTGACAGGAGGCTGATATGAGTAGCCAGAAAGAGAAAGATGGTGTTCGGTCGGTTGTTCATCTTAGACATATAGATTTTATTTCGTACTGGGAAACTATTTTATGACGACAGTAATTTCTCGCCTCGCTCTGGAGCTGCATTGCGAATCGGGCATCTGGCAAGGTGAAGGCGACATTTAAAACGTCTTTTTGCAATAAGGTTGATGTGGTTTACTTAACTTGGAGATAAAAAAAAACCTGCCAGAGTTTTAATTTTGACATAACTTTGACATCAGAACCAAATTATGCTATGCGCTCTTGGACTAATAGTTCTCTTCATATTGCACTTGGAATTTATCTTTGCAAAGCAATTCTAATGAAAAACAACTCCTTTTTTTAAATAAAAGAAAAACATGATTTTTTACTCGAAAACATTAAAACCTATTTTGAATCCAAAAACCAAGAATATCCTGCTAAATCAACCCTGCTCGAGTGTTATCAAATAGAAATCTATCAAAACTACCACACAAAGTTAAATCAATAAAAGATGATGTTTTTGAATATGCAGAAACAGTTGCAGCTGTGTTTCAAGACATCATTAGGATTCCGAATATGTTATACAACTTATCGCTAGACCCCATAAAACATATGCTATAAAACCGAATAAGAATTTCATCGATATTTGATGAAATTAGAAATTAGAAAATGCAAAGTCCTTACAGGGACACGAAAATGTAAAATAGGATCACCTCTTCTGAAGGTATTAGTGACGGTCCAGCTTATGCTTTGCATATGCAGATAATTCTAATTCAAGGGAAACACATGAATGCAATATGGTGGATCATGTTCAGCATAGGGAAAGGAGACTTGGTCTACGAATCACCTCAAACTAAACAAGAAAGATAAGGACAAGTGATATTCATATCGCCTTAATGGGAGCAAGAAAACATAGTAAAGTACAGGGACACAGAAATATCTCGAAGAGCGTTTCACAATTATAAAATGAAACGAAACTTTTTATGTGGTATTCAAGGATGTTATTTTCCAATAGAAAAGACGTATGAACCTATTACGGCTCAGAAGATATAGCCCTGTGACAGACGAACGGACGGTCGGACAGCGGAGGGTTAGTAATATGGTTCTGTTGGCACTCCTTCGGTACACAGCCTTAAAAATAGCATGGCATGGGTCAAGATGGTTCACACATCTAACCAAAACGGGGATCAGGAATTTACTGACCCACCCTGTTGATGAAAAATTCAAACAATATTTGTAAGACACATAAACTTTTTGATCGGCAAGCTATAAACATGCAAAGGGCAAACATATATAAGTTCAATAACTAGCAAAGCTCAAAAGTGGGTACCGCATCATTGGCCAGAAAAGGAACAGTTAATTGGTAACCAAATCATATCAAGAAATAGAAACCTTTCACGATTGGAAAAGCTAGGAATTCATCCATCTAAACTAAGACTAATGCAAGGACACACTATTTTTACTCATCCAGACTCAACAATCATCAACATTGACCAAAGAACTTGTTACAGAACTAATTATTACACGTATGTCTCTTGAGCTCATTTCAGTGAAAGAGTTCACATTCAAAATGTTCAATTACAAAGTCCAAAAATTCTATTCAGAACCTCATCGGTGCAGTTGACGATTTTCGCCGAAACTCACAATGCGCAACGAAGCGCTATTTCATCTGAATAGTCAATTAAGAAAATAAAATTTGCACTTCTGAGCTACTGAGAATCCATGTGTCATTCACGAAGATCCATTCAAGGAATGCCGAAGTTGTTATCAGACCTCATTTTTTCTGGAGTTTTGTGGGTATCGCGGTAACTTTAATCGGCTGAGGAGAACTACTATCAAAACAGTTTTATTGGAAATGAAGGATACGTGGTTCCAACAGGACAGTGTTTACGCACTCAGAGATCGCATAACAATGGACATGTATCGCTTTTATCGCTGCGATAAATGTCCATTCTTTGAGGTTTTCCATTTTTACGGATCTACAAAAATAAGCCATAGACTCTGAAAGCTCTCAAAATAATTATCGCCAAAACTATCGAAAATTCGTTCAAAATACCCCAAATGCTGATCAACAAGGGTGTTTATCGCTTGACTTTTAACATCTTCAAAATGTGACGAAAAAAAAAACAACGTTCCAAATGAACATCTAAAAAAAAATTAACAAAACAACATCGAGTGAGTGTTTTTAGGCTTTCATGAATGACGCAAAAAATACTGCGAACTGAGTGAATGCAAATCAGTCGATATAATTTCTTATTGGGACTCTACCAATGGCGAACTGATCTAAATGATCTAACTTTCATCGGTCTGCCTCTACGAACACCGTAAGAATATTTAGGTAAGCCTTTCGTTTTTAATTGGAAAAGAGGAACTACAAATTTTTCCACCAAAGTAAGACTCATTATCAAACGTAATGGAAACATTTTCCAACAGCGCTTCTTTCGTCATTTTAAGACTTAATAATCGATTCATATTTAAGTGTCCTGAATATGCATGTCACTGTCACAATTTTGAATCTACCGTCCTTCCAAAGCACCTTCAGTTCATGAGATCTCCTTGCAAATTTCAGTCACATTCAAACACTTGCGAACTATCTTCGCTGCTGCAGTCTGCTCATCTCCATGCTCGTGAATCATTTCGTTCAAAAAATATCTATGGCCAACCGCATTTCATTGAATCCACTTTAATCCTCTTAGTGATGCCAAAAAACGGATCGCCACCACCGCAACAGTTTCGATTCCAGGGACTAACCTCAACGCCAATATACCATTCAACGGTCCATCATTCCCAAAGACCATTTGCCTAAACCAACAAAGCTTAAAACTCAGTAAAACTATTTTCATCCTTCATCCCTTTTTGGGGAAGCACGAAAGAAATTCCTGAATACGGCACTTGCAACTTGCACAAACAGTTGCTATCTCCTGGTTGGCCACCAAATCTTCAAATTCCCATCTGGCTTAGATAGAAGCTCGAACCATTTCAACAGCGACCTCAACAGTGGCTGATTCGGTGTGCAAACATTTAAATGAACTCAAATGTTGCGGCGGCCATGGGCGGCTGTGGGAGTTAGCAGGACCTTTATCTCTATCGCCCCACAAGCCTGAATAATGATTCTTCAAAGATTAGCATTAATTCAGGGACCGGGCGCCAAAGTTGTTGCAAACTAAAAATTGAATTTCATAAAATTCCTCCGAAAAAGTTATTCCCTGCGGATGTCCTTTTGTTGGGTGACTGTTATTCAGCCAGTGGCCTCAATAACGTGAGGCGATTCTGTCATTCGAATCGAGTCGAGTCGAGTCCTATGGACTTCACTGGACCGCATACAGTTAAATTTGATTCCTTGACTCGTTAAAGCTGCAAAGAGCATTCAATTGCGCAATCAATCCTGCACACGAACTATGAACCTATCATCGAAGGGGGAATTTATACAGAAATCCCAAGGATATGCATATAGAGAGCACGAGTTTTAATCCGTTTTCCCTATCAAAGTTATCTTAACGATGCCACAAAGTTTTCCTTGGAACTCTTAAGGTGACACTGGCATCGGCGCGGAGATGAACACACATGTAAAGTTTTGATTTGGAAATTAAATCTGGGGCCAAGGATCAAGGCGTACACCGCACACATCCACACTCGAATTGTGTCTCCAGGGAGTGTAGTACTGTGCACAAGGACATGCGGCAAAAGTGCGTGACTCGTGTGTGGTTTCGGCGAAAAGTTTTCAAGTGGAAAATCGTGCTGAATCCTGACTGATTCGAATGCCATCTTGGGTAGTCTCATCAGGTAGTCAAGGTAATTTAGGGCTTGCGAGGTGGAATAGCGATGTTGCGTTGTGTAATTTTTGTGATTGCGGGACTGGAATGTCAACAGTGATTCACTGGTGACAACCACTGCTCCCACGATGATTTAAATTGACTTTTTTGTGGTGTTTGTCTCGACATTTGATAAGCTTGGTTAAATAATTGTTCAGGGCTGATGTGTTCTTAGATGTTGTCATCGTGGAGAAAGGGATTAGCCTGTGAAAATAAATCATTGTATGATAAGTGGGGTGAATGATTGCCTTACGAGTGAGGCATGTGGGGCGTTGTAAGTTTTTCTGCAAGGATATGATTTCAAGTACGCAAAATTCTGATTGCCTGAAGAAATTGTCAAATGTCATTTTAACACGATTGTAGACCCATTCTATTTCGCATACGATTTTAGTTCCGCGAATTCTTTAAATATTTAGACTGTTTAGGACCTCGAGATGACACCAAAAATGGAGTTTCTAACAGGTCATTTTATTTTTCGTAATCGAAGGTATAATTTTGTTGAGAGGCCAATTTACCCGCATAGAGTTGGACCTCAATCAAAGGAGCCCAGCTTTCTGATTTAGCCTGAGATTATGTGGCGACCTGAGCCCTGAAAACAAAAAAATAAATAAAACACATACCCATCTTCATTGTCCCAGAGCAATGCAAGAAAGTAGGCTGTGTTCAGCATTCGACAAATTATTGGCAGCAGAATATAATATCCTGTAAATTGTACTTATTATGATATCCTTCAGGGTTCTATTTCGGAGCCTAATTTCTTCTGCTTTTATTGAGGGTGATTTTATTTTTAGTTTTGGGTTTTTACATTGGTAACACTGTTTCTACGTATTGTCAATTTGACAGTTGACAGATGATTATTAATGAATACAGTCTGCCATTTTACGCTGAATAGATTAACGCCAGAACAACGCGTGCAAATTGCGAAAACCCTGGGCCGGGTTGCCAAACTTATCGACATTATCGTCCATCTGAGCAAGTCATTAGGCACACGATGAATCGTTTTTGCAACACGTACTCTTTAGTGGATAAAACGCATCCCCAAAGACGACCAGCAATCCGAAGAGAAGAAGTTATTGCCGTTGTGGAGCGTTGTGTTGAGGAGAACCCAAATGATTCGTGCACAGCAATTGGATATATGACCGTCGATTTTGTGGAAGATTTTATGGAACGATCTTGGCTTAAAAGCTTATAAGGTCCAGCTTGTGCAAGAGTTGAGACCGCGTGACCATTAAACACGTGGTAGGTTCCATGAATGGGCCGAAAATATGATTTAACGCAAAATTTTGTTCTCAGTTCATAGTTGCAAAACGATGAAAATATAGCCCTCGTAGCGGCCTGTATCGAAGAAGACTTGGATATCGCCAGAAAGTAAGCCCACCTTATATGGCGGTTGGAATAGGCCTGCGTCCATATAAGATTATGCTGAACGCGAATTGAAGACGGACAAACATGAACAAGGCCACGAGTTCACTAATTCGGCCCTGAAAATGTTGGCCGGAAATTCGGATTTTGGCAAAAAAATCACATTCTCGGACAAGGCCCATTTTCAGCTCAGTGTTATTGGAGCGAACACAATCAGCAGATATGGCTTAGTTTCCAAATATCATCGTTATGTACTTGGTATCGCTCGCCGAAACTTGATTAGTCGTCGACTTTTACCTCAAAGGGTAGAATTAAGACTGGAACGATTTCTGAGTTGTACGCGGTCAAAAAGCCAGAACATCTTTTTTCGAATGTCTTTTTGTTCGAAGCATATCGATTTTTGATTTTGGCTTCAATTTTTTTCCAGGATTATTCAAACCCCTGATGTTATAAGTTCTAGAATTCTTAAGGTCGAGTCCGGTTTTTTAATGCTTTTTGAATTTAAAACTAAATAAATACCATAGACAAAAAATGAGAGTTGAATTCTAAGCTCTGTTGTCTATATCTACACTAAAATTATTAAGATTTAATATTTGTTAGTTTGTATGTACGAGGTAAGCTTCGAAACTTCCCATCCGATTTTTTCTTTCGTCAATACTTACCATGGACCTTTTGAATGAACAAAGGTTACAAATTATCTTATTTTAATTAAAAAATCTTAGTTGGCGATCAATTATGTAACTAGAAACGGTCAAGCGAATATTTTTTTGCGGACGCTGCTGTAACGGTAATGAATATTTTATTGCTTTCTATAGAAAAGTTTTAAAAATCAAAAAGTTCTACATAAAAGTAGAAACATCTTTACATATATATATATATATAAAAATCATGGTCAAATGTTATAAAGAGTAAAAGCTTGTAAGTTTGTTAGTTTGTATTGACTCCACCCATCCGATTTCAAAAATTCTTCACCATACTTTCACAATTATCATAGGCTATTAATTATTCCACTAAAATAAAAGGATCTTTCGTGGCGGCTAATTATTTTAGTAAAGTTGTTAAAAAGGCGGTAGTTCTTTGCGAACGCTGTCGTAACAGTGAGTGATATTTACTTGCTTTCCATAGAAAAGTTGTAGAACTTTTCTACGAAAGAGGAATTCTTCGACCTCTCGGACGAAGCTTTAGGGACTGTAAGCAGTCCAGTATGCTCAAATCGGAAAAAAGAACGTCGTGGTCGGTATGAACAGACGCAGAGTTCTTTACCGTGTGCTGATGGATACAAGATATAAATCAATATTTCTGGAGGTGCAAAATTCCAAACGAAATACTAGAGAGCTAGACCAGAACGTCAACGAATTTTTAAAATTAGTCAACGAACATATTTTATTTTGCGTCTTTATTGAGATGTGGTCGAGCCATAAATCTACAATATTCATATGCATTTTCTGTTATGCAGGAATAGAAATTTTAATGAAAATTTTTTCGAATATTCCAATTTTCCAAATCGAATGAGAGTTTTAATTAATTCACAATAATGATTAAAAAATAATAAATGTAGTTATGTGAAGTATGCTTAAAAAAATTATGTTAACATTAACTAAAAGCAGAACTATAAAACGTAATGTCTGCAAAAAAGTAATAAACCTTCTGTTATTGTGAAGGAAAAATAAATGGTCGGTGACCATAGAATAGCTTAAAAACAACAAACTTTCGGGATCAAAAAGTTTAAAAGCTGAACTATGTAAATATGGCGGCAATGTTCTTGAAGTTAGTATTCACCAAATCGTCTGTAAGGTTTTGGAAAAAATTCTACCCTGCTTAAAGTCGTGTCGTTTCAAGATCCTATCCAGTGTATTCCGCAAACGTCTCAGCCATTTTCGCTACGAACATTTGGCCAAAATCGGTGGGCTCAAGGTCTGATAATCGGCAACAGACAAAAAAAAAAAGAAAAAAAAGCAACGAATTTCAAGTCGATACTCAACACTTATGCATCGACCTCATAGCCATATATGACTGCAGTCATCACCGTATTTGGCACCTCGAGAAAAGTGATCCAATTATGTATGCCGCACAATGCTCGAAATAATACGATGTACAGATCTGAACTATTAAGGACCTCCACCGGATTCCGACAAGTAGATGCACTGTCAAGACTTCAACCTAACCTTTAAGCAAACATTTTGACTTGCAGATATCAACACACACCATAGAAATCATCGCTCGCACCACACGTACCATGATTTAAGCTTTTACAGCGAATCGAGAAGAGGTCGGGCAAGAGATTTAATTTTGTTTCATTCAAAAAACTAGGCACAAAACTCTTGGCTCGAGAGACTATACAGTATTGAACTTATCGCTCAAAACAACAGAGTAGATAAAAGGACCTTCGGAAGAAAGAAAAGGGAATACCGAATCTCCAGTTCATGGAGTAGAAAGGCTGTTTTATCTAAGGCTCAGATTCTCCGACGATCGATGGTGTGATAATTGAGTAAGTACCAGAGTGAAGCCTGCCTAAGTCATCCATTTATTTTCTCAACCTCTAATTCTTTGTGCACATTTGACTTTTTCGCTGAAAATCTAATCTTAAAATACATTTACTGCACCTGCACCAGCAAAATTCTTAGAACCACCCCACGCCATTTAGTTCCATTCACAGTAACGTCGCTAAAAACATTCAGAACTTCCATTTCCGTCACAGTAACAATGCAATCTTGCGTTAAATTGACAAAAACAAACCTTCAAGGCATTCGAAATAATCCTTATTTCATTCCACTTTCCCCGTTCCTTTTCAAGAAAGCAAAAGAAATAAAAAAAACTCTGAGAAAACTGTCCAAAACGCACAACGACAAAAGTTTTTCGCCTCTGCGAATAGCGTTTAACAATTAAACCCGATTTCTTCCACAGAACAACACCAGACGCGGGGGTTAGAGGTTAAAGAGAAGAAAAATTGTTCAACTATTGTTCCACAAGGATCTGTAAAATTGTATAAAAAAATATCAACACAATACAAAAAAAAAACAGAGAAACAAATAACATAAATGAAACTGCATTCATTCTGGACAAAAAGTTATGCAAATTAAACAAAAACTTTGTTCAAGGCTCTAGGGATGTTTACTATGATGATGGGGAAGGGAGCAAACAGTAACGCCCACAGCGGTCAGGAGAATACTCTTAAAACGTCTGGCATTTGCAGGTCCTTTGAATTTTGAAGGGTGAAAGTAAAACTTACGCTTTTGCATGCATTTTTTTTAAGGATCAAACAACTGCAGGTCGAATTAGTTCGCTTAGACTTACACTTGACGATTGTCAAGGGTAACCTTAAAATTATTTTAAGGCTCAAAAGCCTTTAAATGTTCCCACGTTAATACGAATGTGATGTAACCGCTTTTCTCCGTGTTCTTATGAATCCTTTTAAAAATCGCAGTATTTGATTGAAGCTTGAGTATTTTATCGATTAATCAAGGCTTTAATAACACTTTGCTTTCAGAGCTCTCCTCGATATAGAGCTTTATCCATCAGAGGGAAGAAAGGATCCAACCTAGGGCTTCTTCGTGGTGCGACTTGCCTTTTAAGGACAACCTTTCTGAGGAAACTCGAAAAAGTACAAACAATTAACAGATGATTGCAATGCTGTAATCTTTCCTGTAAAATGTATCCACGTACAAAATTAATGCCAAAAAACCAAAATCGTGCCTAATCTTCCACCCCAATTCACGTTTATAATAATTTGTGGACAAAGCAAATTTATTCATCGCCCTTTATGCTCTACCTTCCATCAAATTTTTCGCACTCATATAGTAGTAGTTTTCTCAAGTTTTTACAAATCCTCTAGTCCAGATTTTTATCCCTCCATTCTTTTAAACAGGTGCTCTTGTTCCACGGAGGAAGTTGAATAAGCATCTGCTTCGGAGCGTAGAGACCCAGGCTAAAACCCGGTATTTTTCACGGCTCGATGTCGGCAATAAACTGAAGGTCTAACCATCGCTAATTGCGAAAAATCTAAGATGCACACATAAATGGTGAAGCTAGGCGCTAACCCTCAAAGAAGCCGCAGTGCCACCAATTTTTCTTTTGTTGTTTTCTTCCTCGCTGGCAAATCCATTGGAAAGGCTTTTTCAACCGTTCTACTCTTTCCGTGTACATGTCCAAAAAAAAAAAAACGATTAATCTAAGCCCCTTCCAACTGCCGACTTATTACACTGGCGTCCCTTTTTCCCAAGCTCATGTAAGATGAAAACTTCCTTATGACCTGAAATAGAGTTTTAGTAGAAAAAGATTCTAAAGAAAAGACCGTTCCAATTGATATTTTTAAGGTTTGAAAAAGTCTGCCATCTGACACTTTACGTAAATGTGTGCATTGGAGGTCGACAAATCCCCCCAATACAAGTTGTGTTCGATGGTGTTAGTTCTGTCACATAAGATATAAATGCTGGGGTACCGCAGGGCTCCGTTTTGTCTCCAAGTCTCGTTGAAATATTTAAAAATAACATATATTCATTGTGTCCAGGTGCAGAGATGAATAATTTGAATGCCTCCAAAACTTTTCTATTGTTAATGTGTAATATTGTCCCGCAGCCATAATTGAAATATGTTGGAGAGGCACCAGACGTTTAGACAGTATGTTGGACATTATCTCTTATATGCTCTTAATGAGGCACTCCACTCATTCTCACACGTATGATTGAAAAATTCCACTGAAAGATCGCCAACTTCTTGATAGCTGAACCTCAAGATTACTAGGATTCTTGTTTTTCACTATCACTCTCTTTTCCTGATACCCATTAAGCAGGAACTGGAAACTAGGTTATCTTGCACTGTGTCAAAGTGCCTGCATTCAGGGCTTGAATTCACTTACCATAAACTCAAATTTTCTTAACAAAAATGTGCATGATTCCTTAGTGATTTTGTTTGATATCGACTTGAGAGGCAATTGTTCTTTCTACTTAGGATCATTTTCTTTATCCTTCTCTTGAATCGATTTTCTCCGGTGATGATATTCGTTTGCCCTACAGCAACGTATACAACGGCTCTTTCTGGGCAGTGGTTTCAGTTACCTCATGTAGGCGACTCTCGTTAAGCTTGCTACTCCAGTAGTGCTTGGGTTTCAGCAGTCGAGATCTTAATTTGACTGTAACAAAAGAATCGTCATACTCAGTCAATGTTCGTCCTTCTGAAAGTTTCCACATTCAAATTGTTGGATGCTGTATGGACTTAAGTCTTGGAAGCCAAGGGCCACTTTTCACAGTATCAAGAGCTGGTGTTACGTACCGCATGAAGACATATTTTAGTTTTTGGCAGCACGATGACCGTACCTTTCGGTCTATTGCAAGAGTTCATCCGCTGTGGTATTCAGAGAGTTCTTGTTCAATATACGCATCCGACGCCAAATGATCAAACACTAAGGCGTTTTGCCTTAAAAGACTTTAAGAAGAGGTGCTGAAAGTTCTTATAAGATGAACCGTCAACTTCGACCAGACGAAGTGTCGTGCAATTCGATTTTCTACGTTCGTATCTGCAGATCTTTTTAGTGAAATAATTAAACACGTTCCTTTACAAAGCTTTGACTATTAATCTGCTTCTACATGCAGACCTCAAGTCACCTCAAAACTCCTACCACCCTCTTTTGAACTACAATGACTCTGTTGACGATTTGTGATCGAAATCCATTATGAGCGTTGAGGCCTATACCAATTGGAATGGAAACTTGAGTACACGAAATTTGCACTTCTGGGCTACTGAGGCTCCACCTGCCATTAACGGACCATAACATACCCTCAAAGATCCTGCTTTAAGCGCTTTTTACGCTGCAGATTTAATCGGACCTTCTATTTTTTTTGTGCCCCCGAATCGATTTATTGAGACTAGACCATATCTGCTTGCACAAGGATGGTCCACTTGATGGACAGCCTGCACAACAACCCACATCTTTAAGGATACGTTCCACACTTTTTTCTTTAGGGTTTTTCGAAATCACTGGAAGACTTTGGGAATTCTTCAAGCAGTTGTTGCAAAACCAAACATAAATGGTCATCAATAATGCGGCGCCCACCTTAAAGGATCAAATCTTCTTCATCTTCTAAAGTTATGAAAAGAAATCTTTTTCTAAAAACGCAGCTTCAAGCCGTTTTTAAGCTTGGCATGTATCTTGCCTGACATGAATTACTTGTGTAAATGTAAAAAATTTGATGAAAATTCTCAGATAATTCATATTTTATCCAGCAAATATCGCCAACATATCCTTGAAGGCTTCCATCCCGTCTTTCTAACCATGATTCATTCATATGCTACAATTTAATAAAACTATTTTACTTCCTTTCAGCAACATGTGCCGTCCGTCGAGACACTTCCAAACCATTCGACTACAATTATCGCCGACATTGTCATATGTGTCCTTTCAAAACTCATATCCTGCGGCTCAGTTTCTAATAAATTTTGCTCAAAAACCCAGAAGCAGCTTGTCCAAAAAACCAGAACCCCCTACAATGCGACTCACCCAAAAATAAAGTATCTGCAAGTGGTCATAAATTCCTCGACCACAATATGAAAACCTAACAAAGCTGTAATTTTAAGTTAAATTTTCACAAACACACACAGCGAGACTCACATACATTTATACATTGGGACTTTGTGGCATAAATGACCAAATCATATTGCCATTGTCCTTCGCCTCTGACGACAAAGAAAACCAAAGCCAATGTCCTGGAAAGCAGAAAAATTGAATTTTGTGTATGATGATGGCAAATTCGTCAGTTGGTCCTTTTTTTTTTTTTAGCTTTTTACTTCGTTTTCGACATCAAAGTGGTTTTCACTTGATTTTCGTCCTTTTTTTTTAATTTTTTTCTTACTGCTGGTCGTTTCTCGCTTGCCGTTTGTCCTTTTGTGGTTTCCTTTGCTTCGTTTAGTTTTGCTTGTGGCAAAGTTTTCCTTCAAGTGAGGACTTGTGTGACAAAACTTCTTCTACACACACACACATACACAAACAATAAATTATCCTTTTTTTGTTTACTTTGTTTTGTTTTTTTTTCATAAAGTAGTTTTGTGCATGTGTAAGTCGAAATGTAACAGTTTTGACTTTGGAAACAGATCACGTGCAGAATGGAATGAACTCACAATGGACACTAAATTGGAGGTTGAACCTCGAGCGTATGCTCTTCGTGGCTTGGATTCCGAAGAATAAAATTTATGGAGTGCCTTAATTTGTAAGAAATGCTTCTTGAATGCTTTCGATTGTTAATGGGGTGGGAAGGGTTATATTAAGAAGGTTATGGCTTCCAATGTGGTGGACCGTTTGTGTGAGAATTTTTTTTTAAGGGAACAGAGCGTGACAGTCAGCGTCTGCATAAGACGGGTCGTTGCCTTGGAATCGTCATCTTATCACCATTTTAGTGGGGAGTGTTTGCAAAAAAAAAAAAAATGTGGTCAGGTAAAGTGCAGATGGCATTAGTTTTAATTTTGTGCAACGTCAGATTTTTCAATAAGCCACGTCCACACTTGATGGGGATTTTTCAATTCGTTTGACGGGAACTAATTTGTGGAGCAAGAATGGAAGGGAACGTCCTTTGGTTTAATTGAAAAAATAGCGAAATTAGGTGCGGAAACTGGTGAAAGGAAGACCGATTTACACGTTATCTCAACTTTCATATTTGAGATAAAAGTGGTCCACATTTGAAAAGAAAAATTAATTTTGGTCTTAGCGTGTCACACGGGATGGGCCGCATGAATGGCGCCAAAGGGTAGCTATAATCGGTTCTTTCTTAGGTATTAATTACAAGCGATTTATGGAGTGCCTTAACGTCACTATAGAGCTTAATTTATCTCTCCGTGGATATATTTATTAGGAGCTATAGACTTGGAAGCTCCACATAAGATACATATTTTTATTCATAACTTAGGTTTGAATTTTATGAATAAAATTGGTACACAACCTCTTCAGACAATAAAAGTTGAATTTTAAATCCACGATTTTGAGGATTTAACCCCTCCAGAGAATTAAACTCTTCCAATGGCTTCTGATTGTTTACAATCAGACGGAAGCAAGTCACGATTCCTATCTCAATTCAATTCAAGCTGACATAGTCTTATAGTCATCGAAAAAAGTTACATTAAATGTAAGAGTATGTTCCTGGTATGTAAAAACACTCAACGCATCGATTCAGGAAGTACTCAAGATAGGATCGGAAGCAATGAAGATTAAAGAATCTACAGGATCCATTTGGGTTCCTTGCTCTTTGCAATTTTTACAAATGACCTACAAAAGGTAAAAAAAAAAGTTTCACATGTTCGCGGATGATGTTCAGGTGTACTTTAGTTTTGTCCTTGAACAAATTGAAGATGCACCAGTCAAATGTAACGAAGACCTACAAAAATTTTTGGCTGGGCTCAGAAAAACTGCTTACGGCTTAATCGGGAAAACAGCAAATGCTTAATCATAAATAGAAGTGGTATTAACACAAGCAGCTTCCCCCACAATTTATCTTGGTAATGCCCCCTATTGAGTTTCTTGATAAGGCCTTGGACTTTGGTTCAACACGATTTGGCGCTGGGATTACCATGTGTGTTCTGTCATCGGGAAAATTTATGGCTACATCAGGAACCTCTCTCTGACTCAAAGCTTCACTCCAGCTAATACAAGGCTTATGCTAGTCAGGTCTTTGCTCATTCCATTGCTAAAATATGGCTGCGAAATTAGTTGTTGTCATAATGGACTCACTAGGCGCAAGCTTAATATTGCCTTAAATAATATTGTCCGCTACATCTACGGCTTAAAACAGTATGATCATGCCTCTGGAATCCACTCCCTCACAGTTTAAGACGGCTCTATAACACGAATGGCTACAAATAAGGTACCATAAATTCACTTAAATCATGTTAATGTAAAAATTCACATTTATTCACTAAACATTAAGTTATTAAATCCATTTTTTTTGTTTGTTTTTTTTTACCAGAATAGTCTTTAAAAACTTGGAACATTTTTGATGGAAAGATTCAGCGCAGAAAAAAATAACGAAGTGGTTCAAATTTATTTTGACGCTCGACATTCAATTTTTCAGACACAAAGATTATATCGAAAATTCTTCGATGTGAACAGTCCTTTATCAATTTACCGAGTGGTCCGGCGTTTTCAAGCAACAAGGCGGCTTTCTGTGATCTTCCGAGTGCTGGAAGACCTCGCACAGTATTAAATCTTTTTTTACAATAAAAATTAAAATGCGTTGAAAACAAGTGATACACAAAAAAACATTCAGTTTACTTAGCGTTTTCAAGACATGCTTCGAGAGAACAACGCGTTTATTCACAAACGCAACGAAAATCCAAAAATAATTATTGAACTTCAACTGCACCTACTTGAAGTCTGGTATGGAATAGCCTCAGAAAAAGAATTTCGAAAACAACGAACAAGATAAGGTTAATGTTTCTTTCTGTACCGGGCAATTCAGGTAGTGCGAGGTAGAGAGCAATTCAAAATTGTGGTTCCTGAGGAAAATTTTTGGTTATCGTATAATATCGCGTTTTTCTCATTTTATCTCGCTACCGCGGTTGCTCGATTTAACGGCAACGCAAAAAGAAAGCTGTATGCCAATAGGCCAAGAACCATACAACAGCTTAAGGCTAATTACAGAGAGGAAGTGAGGGCGCTGGGACTTGAAATTATAAGAAAAGTGATGAAAAATGCTCTGGCAGGAGCACGTCGGGTCGAGGCGGACAATGGGCACAATTGGAGAGACATTACTTTTAAAACATTATTTATTTTAAAATTAAGTTTAAATGCTAAGCTTAGATAAAATCAGAAAATAAATTTGTATTCATTATATAATGCGTCACCATGTTCATATATTACAGCTGTTAGAATTCATCCTTCTATCAAACCTCGAAATCTCTTTTACTGAGCTTGGGGATATAGTTTAGCAAACTGGAAAGGTATGTTATTATTTGCCTGATGAGCTGCTTGTAAGCTTCTAATCTTGAATATTTGCTTCTCAGCAGCAAGCGTACGAAATGCAGGACGTCATTGGACAACCTCAAGATATTTCAGAGATGCTAGTTGAACATGAAGCGCTCTCTGAAAACGATTTCCGATGTCGATTCTGACCGGGAGGGTATTTATGGATCTTAATCTTCCCTTAGGTATCAGTATTCTAAAACACACGAAGTTTGATTTGCTACTTGTAATCTTATAGCTGCTGTTTCTGAAGAATGCATGGAGCGTTAGTTACTGAGTCATTGTGTTGGTGATATTCTTATTAAGATAAGTTCCTGTATCCAAAAGATTTCTTCAATTTTTAGTGTCTTTAAGAAATATTACCAATGCGTTTATTTTATGTAATGTGTGGTCTGTGTCTGTGGTATTTAATCTCTGTAGCAATACAAATGATTAACCAGCAAAATATTGAGCATCCTAAATCAATTAATAGAGTCGAGTTGCTTTACATATATGTCTAACGGCACACTTTCGCAAAATGGCTGCAATTTAGACCGATAAGCACATCCAAAGCAATTTGTCGCATACTGGAAGCGCATTGTAAACTGTGCTCAAAGATTTATTGCCTTACGCTTAGGATATGTTCGCACCAACATATGTATATATGCATGTATCTTTATGAAGCTTTCACTATTGTTGATTACAACAATTTGACATTCGTCTGGGCAGGAACAGCTCACGTGTCTTTTCCTCTTGCAATGTTAAACGTGAAGCATAATTTCGAAATCAAACTTATCTTGAGAAGCGTTATTGTGAAGAAAAGTTTTGACTTTATTGTTGACAATCAGCAAGGTCACCTGAAAAGTTATTATTTCAGCGATAAAACTGCGAATTGATTTAAATAAAAAAGAGTATTGGACGCAATAGAGATCTTTGTGGTACGCCCAAATTTACAACAGATTTTTTACTTCTGAATTTTTCTTGGACTACGATCTATTGCTACCCAGTTATGCATAGAACCTTGAAATCCCATATGGTAAAGTTTTTCTAAAAGAATTTTACAGTCAACTAAATCGAAAGTCTTTTTAGTGTCTACAAAGAGAGCGGCACGACGCATTCTTCGATCCATCTGTTTATATATATAAATAGGAACAGAATCTCATAAATCCTTCGCCAAAACCAAATTGTTTATTAGAAAAAAACTCATTTTTCTTATGAAATCAAACACTCTGCGCTAAACGGTACAATGAGATTTTTTTCGAGTAAAAATTCGATTTTTCAAAAATAATTTTTTAATTAACCTGCACATAGTTACGGACATATTAAAAAAAAATCATGAAAAAATTCCTACTAGAAATGGGCCAAATAAATATGCGAACCGACCTGTGTCAGGGTTCAAGCTAGTAGAGTCCGGTGCCATACGCTGGACCGTCCGCTTCTTACTCCTCAGCGTTCTAATCTCCTCATCGCTAGGTTCCTCTTCATTCTTCCTTCCTTCGTCCTTTTTAAGGAGCCTCTCCTGGTCCAATGCTTTAGGAAACCGTATGATGATGTCATAAGAGGAACATCGTTTATTTCAGAAAATCGCGTTTCCTGGAAAATCAAGTTTTCTAGCACTCATGTTCCTTTTTCATGATTCTTACTGGACTTATCCCCTTGTTCTTTCTTTTTACTTGCAGGTCAGTATCTTTTACACTACCTGTGCCAAGAGAATGGCGAATTTTTCCCGACAACATGATAAAAATGTAGTCCGTTTTGGTGGGTTAGAGCCCTTATTTTGATGGCTACTTCAGAAATCCGCCTCCCCCTGCCCAAGCGTTGTACGAAATTTTCCTTGGCACTAGTTATAGACCATAAGATGCTCGACAACATTTGAAAAAAGTCATGGTGATTGGTTGATTACAACCCGAGAAAACAATGCAAACGTTTTACGGTAAATTGCTCTGTAAAAAAATTTTCCTTGTGCCGTTAACACATTTTTTTAAGGCAGCAAGGAAATAGGACGATCATTTTTTTTTCGCTCTTATCGCCTTTCTTGAAGAGATAAATAATTTTTGCAATTTTAAGCTTGTGAAAGTACTTCAGTTAAAAATGCGTTTCAAAATATCCACAATATTTAAGGCCGGTCTTTTTTTTGTCTTTGTCTTTGTCTGTTTGTTCATAATCCGCGAAATCCAAAGCACCAAGTTCATGCAGCAAACGATCTCATATGCTAAGAAGCGTGGTGAAGCCAATTGGAAAAAATACACGGTATCGTGAAGGATCAACTATAGCTCAGAAAGTTGGAAAAAGCCTAAACTTTCAGCTTGAGATTGGCTTATGTGCAAGTGCCTAACATACTTCATGAAGGATGGGCATCACTAGACTTACTTGGAGGCTTTTTCGTGCCCTCACCTTCATCGAAAAGTTTATGAGTTTTACACAAAGTGCCCTGGGCAGCAACGGTTAAGGTGTTCCGCTGATGTTCTTCTTTCGTATTTTTGAAAGTATGTCCGAAAACAAAATATAGTACAACAGCAACTAGGATAAATTATACCAAATTGATCAAATATTTTCCTCGAAAAGAAGATAGCGCGGTTCATAAGCTTATTCCTTACGTATTTAGTGAGCGGGTCTACGAAATTTCAAGTAAGTCACTCTCCTTTTCATTAAAAAACCATAATGATGGTGCACGGATTCGGGGAAAGTTATAATTCAATACCTCGGAAATGTTTGCCACAACTCACCATGCCGCTTAATCAACACCGATCTTTTGGAAGTTTATGGCGATATGTATGAAGCTATTCCAGGAGTTGGAATTGTTGTCGACTCCAAATCTCGGCTTGAGATGCTATTGTTAAGTTGGCAGCGCTTTTACGGGTATGCTGTTGTTCACAGGCGTCGATGGTTTTATGTTATTTTTACGGCATAAATTGGAAAAGTCCGTTGTCCTTATTTTAGTTTACTATACTTTTCTGTTTTAACAGCGACTTTAAAGAGGGACCTGAGCCTTCAACTCATTCTTCCCGAGACGAACTCTACCATCTACATAAGCTTACATACCTCGGGACTTCGCCTGCCTCTTAGGACACATTGCGAAGCCTTCAAATCTCTTTCGCATTTATCACCCGCCCATTATGATGGAATCTCATTATTTAAGCCAAACACTCGCATAATCCTCTCGCAAATTGCCATTTTTAAGCATTCCCACTTCGTCATTCAATCATTCTCTTGTGTCGTTGGAAAACATAAAAAAAAGAATGTGACAAACAGCTCCGCACAGATACATTTATCATTTTATATTCCACCAGAGGCGCATTATAATTATTATCCTTGTGATGTGATGATTCCGTTTCATGTGTCGTCGTCATTCGTAATATTCGCGAAATGCGAATGATGCCACCGTAAGGACGAAATGAATGATCATGAAAATAAATAGAACCACAAACGGAGTAATTAGTGCTCGCTACGCGCTTAACGAGCACCATTCGCTCGCAGGACCTCCATGCTGGGATTTACGTGAAATGTAAATTAAAAATCAATTATCTTAATGATGTGGTGAGTATGCGCCCGTTATCCTTTTTGGAGACAACAAATACACAAAACTCTTTTAACAAACCTCGACAGGGAGGCATTATTTGTTTTTTTTTCTCTGTTTTTTGAATTCCATTTATTTTTTCAAATTTAAATTCACTGTGTGTGTGGTTGCGGATTGCGAGTCAG
This sequence comes from Orthonevra nobilis, assembly GCA_963555765.1. Lineage (NCBI taxonomy): Eukaryota > Metazoa > Arthropoda > Insecta > Diptera > Syrphidae > Orthonevra > Orthonevra nobilis. The sequence goes on along the minus strand of OY743225.1, from coordinate 125,592,688 downwards.
CATGAGTGTACAGAAATGGATTTTTTTTTTTTCAAAAAGCAGCTAGGACATGAGAAGATAAACACTTTACAAATAAATTACGTAAGAGGTGGTTGAGGGATGTGGCATACGTTGAATCCGCATGAAGTTACGGGAGAAGACCAAGGAAATTTATAAAAAGGTAGGAAAAAAAAAATGTATCCGCAACGATCCTTTATGTGCGTTAAAAGGTATTTGTAGGATGAAAATATTACCGCGCAATTTCAGAGACTATGCCGAAGTAATTAAATGGGGAATATGTGGGTTAAGACTCTGAGTTGAATGCATTGTATGGAACCTGTAGATTTCGAAAGTATGTTAGTTCCTTGTTGCCTGTATTTTCGTGGCCCTCGTGTCACTAAACCCATTTCGAAATACTCTCTTTGACTTGATTTTGGCTAACACGGAGACTTGGGAAAACGTGCAGCAGGTAAAAAAAGAGAATAAATGATTTTCCAGTAATCGCATAGAAGCTCCAGATGAAAGAATATTGGATTATAAAACATCAGTTAGCATTTAACGTTTAGCTCTGCAATTTAATGTGTCCTGACAAAGAGTTTGATTCCTCACGATTTTGAAAAGATACTTCAGTTTTGTAACCGCATGCTGCAGCAGAATTTTCCTTATCTCCATACATGGGCTGCGGAGAGTCCAAATTCGAGTAGACATAGATCATTTCAACACAGTTTTACCTTTAATATTTGGGCAGTAAAAGTTGATTGGAACTTTAAATTACCACGCAGGCTGAATTCTACGAATTATCTGGAGATTTATTGGAAGAAGCTTATTCAACTTGCTTCATCACATGATGAAGAAGATGGAGGAACAGCCCGAGTAATGGATCAGTTTATTTGTCTGTAAGATCTCCTGACCTGACCCTATTGGATCTTATATTTTTGTAGAGGGAAAAATGAAAGACATTGTTAATTTGACTCATAATGCAACTCTTGTTCAATTAGAAGAGAATATTGTCGAAGTGTCTTCAAATGTGAGGCAGCAATTGGCATCAATCAATATTCGCAATGAAATCCAAAAAAGGGCTCTAGTGTGCATACAAAACCAAGGAGGACATTTTGAACGCCTTTTATAGTTGTACTTTAAAATAAAAATATATTAAATAAAACAAATTTATAGCCTTTTGAGGCTGTTGCAGGTTTTCTTAAGGATCAAAAATGTATGGGGTTTGATAACTTGTCTTTGAATTTTTTTGTTCAGTCCGGGTAAAGTATTAAAATGCGTCGGTGCTTATATACGTGTCAGTTTATTTTTCATGCTCTGTTGCCTTCTCAGATTGTTTTGAAGATCTTGGCGGCAGTTTTTATGGTTAAGGCTTTTTAAAATTTATTATGGCTCCTGCAACGAAATTCAAGCACGTAACTTTGACGCTTTCTGAGAAGTTTATAATATAATATTGAACAATATTGAAACTGAAAAATCAGTTAGAGGCTGAAATTTTTAAAGTCTCGAAATCAATTGTTTTCTCCAGAAAATTTGGATATTTATACCAAACACATCTTAAGTTGGAGGTCAGCTTGAGTTCTTAGAAAATGTACACACTTTTAAACGGAATTTTACAAGTGGTTCCAGGAGAGAGAAAGATGCTCAGACAAGGTGAACGTTCAGCGAAAAATCAGCAGAACATAAACAGCCAATTGTCTGTTTCTATCAGCCGCTACTTAGTTCAATAAAAAATCATTGTTTACAGTCGCCAAAATGGTGGACTGAAAAGTTTCATATGTATTTTATCGGGTTTTTCAATAAGAGCGCCACAAAAGTTTTTTTTAAATAAAACAAAAACGGTTTTGGATATGAATGAAATTCTTTATTCCTGTGAAAGTACGCTCGATGCCATTATTTATGGAACTCGATTTCTTTTGCATGGCCACCACGGGCACGCTTGCAGAAGTCCAGACGCTGAACCCAATTTCCGCCGGTTTTCAAGCATAAATCGGCCGCTACTGCTGAAATTTCACGTTCGATATTCGTACGAAGTTCATCAATCGTCGCTGGCTTGCTGGCATCGACCATAGACTTGACGTATCCACAGGAAATAGTCTAACGGCGTCAAATCACACGACCGAGATGGCCAAGCGACTGGGCCATTTCGTGAGATAACACGTTCTCCAAACTTGGTTTCCAATAAATTGATTGTGACATTCGCTGTGTGGCTTGTGGCGCCGTCCTGTTGGAATCACATGTCCTCCAAGTCCATATCATCCAATTGGGGCCAAAAATATTCGATTGTCATTGAACGGTAGCGATCCCCATTCACACTAACGTGCTGGTCTTGATCATCACGGAAGAAGTACGGCCCAATGACGCCGCCGGCCCATAAACCACACCAAACCGTAATTTTTTCGGGATGGAGTGATGACTCATAGTGTACGAGTGGATTGCTGCCTGGCCAATACCGCATATTTTGTATATTGACGGAGCCATTCAGCCAGAAATGAGCCTCATCGCTGAAGATGATTTTTCCATGAAAATCCGAATCATTTTCAAGTTGTTGCTCAGCCCAATTCACGAACATACGACGCTTCTGGTAGTCAAGCGGCTTCAGTTCTTGCGTCAATTTAATCTTGTAAGGATGAAAGCCAAGGTCTTTTCGCAAAATTCGCCACAACGACTTTGTCTCAATGGCACGGGAACATTTTGGACTGTGCCTGTGGATTCAAATTTTTCCATTAGACGCTCAATTATTGATCGGCCAGGACATTTATGACGACCATAAATTGGACGTAGCGCTCTTAACGTTGAGGCCACTGACTCTGAATTTCGGTAGTAAATTTTAATAATTTCGACTCGTTGTTGGCTCGTATATCTTTTCATCATGAAATGGCAAACCTTTCTGGAGAGAAATGTCAAAAGAGCGGCAAGAAATATGGCGTCGCTTGCTGTCACTGTCACTGTCTCTACTTTTGTAGCGTCCCTGTTGAATAACCCTTTAATTAGCACTAACCTTCAAAAGACACATATATATAAATTTGACAGCTGTCGTACTATTAGTTTAATAGCTATAGCATTTTGAGTGAAGTAGTTTTTGTTAGTTTGATGAAATGGATAAAAAGGAATTTCATGTGTTAAAAAAACATTACTTTTTCGCGGAAAAAAAATGTCGAAGCCAAGGCTTGGCTTGATAAATATTATTTGGACTCTGCACAAGGAAAAACAACCGATGAGAAGTGGTTTTTTAAGTTTAAACGAGACGATGTGAGCACCAAGGATGATGCAAGTACTAGACGCCCCAAAGAGGCTGATTTCTACGAATACATCCAAAAAGTCTACAATATAATTTTGCATAACCATAAAGTGAAGTTGACCGAAATAGCTGAGACCCTTAAGATATCAAAAGAACGTGTTGGACCTTTCGTGAATGAATATTTGGGTGTGCTTAAGCTCTGTTCAAAGTTGGTGCCGCGCGTTCATGTCTCCATTATTTCACACCGGAGTCCAATCGACAGTCAGCTGAGTGGACTGTAGGTGATGAACCGATTCCAAAGCGTGAAAGGAAGAACAATCATTAATACCGCCTATAACGTTGCTTTATTGGAGCGTTTGAAGGACGAAATCGTGGAAAAACGGTCCCATTTAGAGAAAAAAAATGTTATGTTTCCTCAAGATAATACACCGTGTCACAAATTGATTTCTTACGTAGCTGCTTACAGTTGAATTCTAACCTTCAAACCACGTGGACGAACATATGTGCTGTGAGTGAAATAAAAATATTGTGAAATATTGCTGTTTGTATTTTTAATAAAGCCTTCATTCCTATTTTGAAAATTATGGAGCTTATGGGAATGAAAATTGGCCCGGAAGCTCATTCATTTGTTGTGAAACGAGACAACGCCCGGATTTACCGCTTCGAGATATGAGCATCCAACGCATCAAAGGAGGCCAGAACTGCTCGATATGAAGAGAGAAACGCGAAAAATAGTTTTTTCGAAGACGAGGAAGGTCCGATGTAGGAAGCATGAATGGCAGATTAAATAAATGTAAGTCTACTTTACACAAAACTTAAAACGCGTTTTTCTCGAAACTGTCTTTTTCAAAACGATACCCACGATTTCTCAGGTTCTACTGAACCGATTTACCTGAAATTTTTAGAGAGTCTTCTTTATAGACTTGTCTATGTCTGGAACTATCCCCATCCCCAAATTTTTATTACTTTTTTTTTAATTCGAAACAGTCAAATAATTCTCAGGCAGTCTCCATTTTGTGAAAAAAAATCCTTCCAACTTTTCCGTAGTTCCAGACATTATTCTAGATTAATAATCTTTTTTTTTTTTGGTTTCTGATTGCTAGGAGGGTTGAAATCGTGGTAATGGTAACGCGCCGATTTTTTGAGACCCCCACTTCATCAACTGCTAATTTTGGAAATTTTTAACTTTTTTTATTTTTTTTATGTTTTTCTGTATTTTTGTTATGTTAATAAATAACTTATAAACAAATGGATAGTAATAATATTAATTACCTTTTTTTATAACATGAAATTCATGCCTCTAAACTAGAATACCCCTTTAATTCTGTCAACCAAATATGTGACCATGTTGGCTGTTTTTTCCCTGTGCTTTTAAACAGGGGAGAAGTTCCCTTTGTGGATGAAAGACTAGTTGGTCTACAATTTTTGCACCTCCTTCAAGTTGGAAGGAATTAACTGATCTATGCAATCGCCACTGGATTTCTCTGCAATATTCTTCCAGCCAAGGGTTCAGAGAAGGTGCACCAGTCTGGTTTTAGTCTTATATTGATTGAAGCTCAGTAAGGAAGAGCTTCTACAAAAAGAAAGCCCCATTGTTATAATTTCTAAGTAGTTACTTTAAAATCAATTCATTGCTACTTGAAGAAAATCGCAAGGATCATTAAAAAAACTATTCTTTTTCCTTTGTTTCTTCCCACTTACTAGAACTACCGAACTGTATTGGTGTTAAATTCCTTGCCAGACCCAAAGACTAACTGAAATCCATTTTTGAACACCAAATCCTTGCGGAAAAAAAGTTTCCTAGTTCATTTATGAATTTACTCCCGTTTAATTGTAGTTTGAATTAGAAGTTTCCCATCAACCGCAGGAAGAACGTGCGTATACTTTTTACTCCCTCGTTGCATAGTCCCTTGGGTATTCTTCCCTCCGTTGAATAAGTTAGAGAAGTCCTTTTTACGCGCATAGTTTTCACAGGAGAAAAGCACACACAAACAGAAATAAATATAATGAAAAGAAGACTCCCTTAACTAAATAAAGTTAGAAACATGACTGCTGGCAATGGTTCGTCTTCTTTTCGGTTGTGTGCTCCTCGTCTTGTCCTTTTTTTTTTTTTGTCAAAACTGTAATTAATCATACTTACCGTTAAGTTTTGCTAAAATTCTGTTATAGTTTTGCCACTCAACTTGCGCTTGACAGATTCTCTCGTGCCTAGAACTTTGCATTGGACAGCGGCCCAAAAAAAAAAAAAAAAAAACTCAGCTCCCAGGACACTGGCCATTGGAGAAGCGCAATTGGATGTTGCTTGTCCAGTTATTCTTTTATGTTGTTCCCGTTTCCTGGGATTTTCTGTTAAATTGATTGAAAAACTTTTTCGTATACTTTTCCAATGGCTTCCCAGTTTATTGTAGCACGTCAGATGAAGACGACGAAGGAACTCGTGGGTGACGGTTGTATGGCATAGCGTCGTCGTCACACGGCTGCAAGGAGAAGGATTCCAAGAAGAAAATTAATCATCAGAAGAAGAAAAGTTCACTTCTTCATGTTTTTTTTCTTTCCTTAGCTTTCCATTCATTTTTCGCCATTTCGTTGCTTCATTTCATTAAATTATTCCCTGCTTCGATTGGTGTGCTCGATAAATGTGCATACATAAAAATATGTTGGAGCGGATACACATGTGTTTGTGCAGAGGTTTTTGAAGGATGTGTGCCAGTGGGTTGGGTGGTGAAGTTGGGAAATGTTTTAATTAGTTCAATCTTGGTGCTGGGGTGAGGTTAACTCAATAATCATAATTGTGAAAGTGTCGAAGTTGCGAGTTAAGTTGATGTCCTTTATTCGTTTTTAATTAGGCTTCTATTTAGACAATGGACCCTAATGGAGCTTTAGATCATTAACGTTAATGATAGGATGGCCATCAGAAGTGCGATTTGTGGTTGAAAATTTGTAGCTTTTAAAATTCCTACCTACAAATTGAAGAGTAAACATGATTGAGAGTGCTAGTTAACTGAAACTAAGTTTCGAATGAACAAGGATCTCGATGTCGCAAGGCTAGAATCGCAAGTAAATAGATATACTGTCATTTTCGTAGCTCCTTGATGATCAAACACAGAAGACCAATGCTAAAACTGTCAGGTAGCAACTATAAATGAAGACTCTGATGGCTGGCGTCGATTACAACAGTTGGATTGCGCAGTTGGTAGAGTGCCTGCCTTTCAATTGCTTCAATTGCTAGGTCATTGTTTCAGTTTATTTCTACTCCAGTCACCATTTACCTTTGGGATAAAATTAGTAGCGCTATCACTGGATTGGTCGAACAGCGATGGTATTCTGGCATTATTGTAGTGGTTGTTGTATCGGCTAGAGTTCTTAGTTCGTGTTATCAAAAATAGAAGCTTGTGTAGAATTATGTGTAGCTGGCTCTACGGCGAAGGCATAACATTGACAGCAGGGTGTTGAGCTAAATCTTCAAAACTTTCAAATAACATACAAACATCTATCAAAACTCTGTCCTATTTCCAGACTCCACTCACGGAATTGAAATAAAATCAAATACCTGCGAGTTTTTCAAACCACTTCATAATCTTTCATTCTTGTCCTAATTCTTCCACTCGTTTTATACTACATGCGTTTTAAGAATATTCATACCCTCTTGAGAGCAAGTGAATTAAAAAAAAACTCCATCAAGCTGATCAAGATTACATGTTTTATTGCCTAAGCAAATAATGGGAGAGAGCTTTAAATCCTATTAAAAGCCTTGGTTTCGAATAAGTTTCCATCTACCAACGCACGGCATTTTCAGTCGAGTTGTCGACCGGATCTGCAGTACAGAAACTAGTGACGAATAAAATTCTGCGAATTGAGCGAATGAAAATAATTTTACATCAAATTCACGCTCTGTAAAAAATGCCTCTTTAGACCGAGCAGAGCAATAAGATTTTTTAGTCAGAAAAAGTCAATCAATTTCAAAGATCTTTTGCTGATGTTAGTACTTCATCTGAACTTGCCCGATAAGCCTTAACAATACACGGGATCATTGGGCGGGTCAATAAAAAGGGTGCCAGAACAAAGATAATTTCAAATCAGTTGAGCTAACTGCCTTCTTCCTCTGTGACTACTCTACCCTGGGAAAACTTTCGCACAAAAACCTAAAGTCGTCTTACAAAAACCAAGAAGACCGAGTATACTAGTTTCCGATTTCCACAGCTCCAATTCCCGCATAGTCATACAGCCCAATCATGAATAAAAATTCCTCGAGAATTTTTTCACTTTGCACTCTCCTCTTCTGAATGATAAGACATCGGGAAATTTTTCCTTTTTCACTTTTCTCCTATCCTAAACGAGAAAGGGAAGAAATTCCTAAGGGAAAAGTAGGTATCACAAACGGCAAAATAATAGCGGAAAATGATTGCATTTCTCGAAAGTTTTTCTCCAACAATTCAAGCGAGAAATTTGATGAAATGTGAGTTTTATATTTGTAAATGAACATTTGAGCAGCAAAAATATAATTAATTAAAATTGTTAAGGTCGAAACTCTGTCAACAAAGAGCAAGGAAGGATTTTGATAAATCAATTGGAGGCTCATCGTGACATTGCGTGCGGTTTTCATAGGGGAAACAAGGTATGGGCCGAGTAAAAAAAGTATGTACGCCAAAAAGGAGCAGTGAATAAGAAAAATAAAACCGACACCGGCGGTGGGCCAAATACTGACTACAATTTTTCCACTCTGGAACGTGGTGCTGTCTTCGATTTGGTCGGCATGAAGCAGTCTGTAGATAGCGTTTCCGCTCAATCGTTTGGCTTGTGCTCTTTGAACCAAAAAGGGAATTCGGTAGAGGAAAAAGAAAATGTTTCAGTTGCAGAACAGGCTTTTCCACAGGATTTGTAAAAGAGTTTCGATGAATCCATCAGTTATTTCATGGAATGCAAAGAGCAACCAATAAGGGCAGAAGAAATCTACAAACTGTGTCTGGAACAAAAGACAATTTTCAAGAAAAAAATGCCAGCTTCGGATGCTTTGGAGAAGGAGATAGAGATCCAAACGGAGCTATGTGCGATTATAAAGGAAGCAGTTGTCAACATGCAGGAAAATCATCAAAACATCAAGAAGATTTATCGATCGATTGACAAGTTGTATGAATTAAAAAAAAATTTTTCATGAAATGAAAGAACAACGAAACAACAATCAGAAATTACTTGAATTATATTTATTAGTTAACTTAGAAAACAATTTTTTTTCATTCTTTTCACAGAGTTCACAAAATGACACTTAATTTTCTTAAACACCTGATTGCAAAACTTCATAAATTCCTCCTCCCGGATTCGAAGTGAAATATTTTTCACCCTTGATTCAGAATAGGAGGATTTAATTCTCGAGAAAATTAATATTCTCGAGGAAAAATTCCCCCGGAATAATCATGGTTGGGCTGATAGTCAAAGTCAGAGCAGCGTCTAGCAGTCCCTTCAACCTTATATAATCTTAATTCTCATTAAGGTGAGCCAATGGTCAAAACGGTTTCAGAATCGCAGGATCCGTCTTGCAACGACAATGACCCCTAAAACTGAATAAATTCTGAAAAATTATCCTGAGTTTTCTGATATTGCTGTGAACAAATAAAATTGAAGCTGTGCAACAAAGTATTGAGAAATCGGTCCAAACTTGAAGAATTATCCAACGGGTTCATGTTATTCTTTTGTCGGTCTTTTTTGGAAAATCTCACGTCCAAATAATAAACGCAATCCATACAATCATCACGGTATATTTTTTTTCTTTATAATATTTTAAGGACCTCCTCCAACACTCCAAAATAATATTTCCGGTCCCCTCGAACAGCTGTTACTCTGTCTCGCCGCAATTTCAAAAATGTTCCATTATTACCTCCTCTGTTCGCATATCTGCACATAAAAAACGCGGATAAAAAGGATACAAAACGGTCTAAGCCATACAGGGATGCCCATAAAAATTAGTCAGCCTCCTATCTGCAACATACGTGGTCAGTTGTTTGTACGACAAAAAACACGAAAAATTGGTGACACATATGCTGTGCTCCAATACTGGACAAGTGAACAAAAGGACTACGTAAACATTGTAATCTAAAACCTGTTTTATGTTTCATCCTTTGTAGATCCTTTTTATGTTTTTGTTTCTCTGCAAAACGCCACCAAAGAGTGCAACAACAACTCATTTAGCCAACACATCCTTCGGCTTTGGAAATTCATAAGCAGAATTACAGAGTCCTTTTTGTGTTTTTTTTTTTTTTGAACCACCTTTACTACGGCGCCCAGTGGAATTCAAGAATCTAGGGCGTGAGGATGAATGAACTCAGACAAAACAAATAGTCCGAGGGTACCCCTTTTTTTCGCGGTAAGGCATATTCCTGAGGTCCCATCCTTCCCAATACCATCCACATAGGAACATAACCGGTTGGATGTAAGAATTAATCCCTATCAAGGCGTGCACATTTATTCAGGTTTCGTTAAAGGGGAACAGTAAAACTTCCGCTCAACGTTTAGCAAATGGAAAGTGAATGAACCACAACAACTGAAGAGTGGACCCGCAGGTTGAATTGCTTAACGAAATATATCATTGTACACCGTACAAGCATGTGTACAACAAGATTTCGTTTCCTCTTTTATTTTTTTCTTGTCAGATATTCTCGTGCTAGGTTAGGTTCATTCTGCAGGCACAGAACCGCATCATGGTGGGATATACTACGTATAGTGGTTAACCCCGGAAGAGTTGATCCTTTTATCCGTTCTTGAAGCAAAGTCCCCATCTTTTCATTGCAGACGCTCCAAGTCCTTTGAGAAATACTTTCGACAAAATGCAATGCTCGACAAGTGCATACAAACATAACATTTTCCACGACCTCATTTACGCGAATATCCTGGAGTATCCTGGAGACTGAAAATGATGAAATGAGGGCGTTTTGGTTTTATAACGCATCACCTTAAAACAGTTGGCAAAAAGTGTGCATGTATAAGAGAAAAAGGACATGCCGGTAAATGAGATATGAAAATGCTATCCTTTTGCAATCATTATGCTAAGTCCCGGAGTTGGTGTCGGAGTTGGAGTTGGAGTTGAAGTCTTCTGCTTTATTCTTCAAAAAGAAGACCTTATCTGCTCTAGGTGCTTAACCGTTTGCATCCTGAATACTTATTATCTACAAGAGATTTCCTGATTTTTGCTCCTTCTTTGGATTCCTATACTTATACACATTGTTTTTTTTTTGTATGTCTTCCTCTCCTTTTTTGTTTCATGTTCGGCCCTTTGCTGTTGACACAAGCTTCATGGATATTATTATTCGTTAAACGAGATGGAAATGTGAATTCATAGTGCCGGACTGGGGTTGAGAATGGTGGCGGAGTCATGTCCTCGATGTTTTTAATACCATAGCCTGGATGGTAGAGTTTGCCTTTGTCTGTTTGTGTAGAGAGTCCTTTAATCTTATTTTCAAATTGCAAGTAGAATCAAAGGAAAATATTTATCCAAGTTATTATGCGAAAGGATAAAAGGGGAACAAAGATAACTTGAATGCTGGATGCGACTGAGGACTGGGACAGTGTACTGTGGACTATATGACAATCATGATGGCGTGTAGCCGGAATCGGTTTAAGTGATTTTCAATTGTAATCCTTTAAAGGAGGTGACAGGGTTTTCACATAAACGAGACTAGCAAGAAGAGCTTCTTGACAATGGCAACTATTTTGATTTGAAAGGCTAAGCCTTTAAGTGTGTTGAACACATCGAAAGTTAAGCCATTTGTCAGAATTCGCGACTTTCAGAGTGGACATTATCAGTTTACTTGAATAAATGATGAATTTCCACGTCGAAAGTAGGTTGCAAGCAGGAGTCTTTAGTGATTTAAGGCCCCTACCTTCGGCATCATTTTAAAAGTGTTCCATTACAGCAGACGGCTTGATCCGATAGCACTTTGCAAAATAGGTAGAGAGACGTCTTCATGGTTTCTGTAAACTTTGATTGGGAATTCATTGCTTTCTCCGGCGGCACAACGGTCATTCGCGTGGTAATCTGGTCTCAGTTCCTTCCAAATGTCCGGTGTTTTTTTAATTTTTTCTTTATCCTTATTAACATTTGTCATTGAATCTTCGCGAAAACTTTACAGAAGCCAAAAAACATATATTATCCTACGTCTGATAAAAGCTCTACTTTCTCTTTGTTAGAATTTGGTCGATCTTCTTTCGGACAAAAGTCATAATGGGAGTTATGTGACCGTATAAATTTTTAAAGGATAAAAAACCTGATAGAATCCGACCTTCGGGAACAATACAAAATCCCAAATAACAACCGAAAGGAAGAGAATGCCTCACAAAACGTAGACTCGAAGGTTTGACTTTCAACCTACCGACTGAAGACTCAATACTTGACTAAAAACATTGTATACTTCCGTCATAGGACCGATCATTTTATTTGGACAAACACTGGCTGCATTTAGCGCATATGGTGAAATGAAGATCACATCAACATAAAAAAGTATTACTATCAAAGGGATGCATGAATTGAGGTCTGCGTTCTTCAGACCGCCAGCCTTCATGAAGAACCGACCAAGTCAAGTCGGTTTAAGACCGATAAAAAAAAAATTGTAAAAAATCAAAAGTTGTGGTAGAAATCGGGACGCTCTTAAAGGGCCTACCGACAAAAAAATATGGCAAGCGTTCATGGTACGGTCTTGGGACTTGTTGATTGTCAGTATATAACTTCAACAAAGTTGAAAAACTATTCTGACAGTTGATCTGGGGTACGAGTTAAATCAAATGTGATCTGATTAAAAGATAAGACAAGATTTAAAGAAAAGAATAAAGCATCGAGATTTGTAGGGAATTTTTTGAAATTTCAAAAAATCTATCTTCATTTTGACAGGTTAAAGCAGAGAGAAAAAACTTTCATGGAATACATTGTAAGAAAATTATTAAATTTTAGAACGGACTGTAACATTCGGCTGCTTAATAAAAAGACTGACAAATGTAAATTCGTGCTATCGGAGAGGTTTCAAGAAAATTAATCAAAGTGAAAAATCTGTTGTCAGGTTGTGGTACTTCGAGAATGGCGATATATTGCGAAACTATGAAACCCAGACAATAGGTGTATCCTAATTGGACATTCAGAAAGAATATGGCGAAAACTCGGAAGAAATAATGGTAAGAAGAAAATTTGGAATTTTCTGTATTTATTTCTGAGGGTAATTTCTATTCTTGAGAACTGCTGATACCAACAAAAAAATATGCTCGAAAATAGGAAAAAATCTTTAGCTCAGCAAATGGTGGTATTTTAAACGAAGAAAGTGGAAAGAATGTCGGGAACACAAGCGGAAAAACTTCACGACGAAGCTTAAGTTTACGTAGAAAGTTTGACTATGTCATTTGTCAGACAGAATTCAACCAAAAAAATATTTGTGAAAAGGGCTAGTGAGGAAATACTAGCTTTGCGACAGTAAAAATGCCTCTTCACTAAGTATCAACGCCTCTTGGTTTTCAATCACATTCTTCGACGCCAAATTCTTTCAATTCACCAGCTTCATATGAAAATAGGGCAAGCCTTTCATTTACTCCACAGCTGGACCAGCACTCGGCTGCAAAAAATAAAATAACACGAAATAATAATAATAATAAAAGGATATTTATATTTAAAAATTCACATAGTTATCGGTAGCTTAAAACAATATTTTGCCAACTCCAATGCCATTTATATAAGTGCAAAATGTTTGCTGAATTTCATATGATTGATCTGAAGTAGTCTTAGACGGTGTGGACTTGACTTGTTTAAATGAATAACAAGTTGCTATAATAATAGTCCTTGCCTTGTTGGTATGCAAATTTATTATATTCAATAATATACTAAATCGTGAGTTGAATATGCTAAATGCATTTTCGACAATTCTTCGAGCACGAGAAAATCTGATGTTGAAAGTTCTCTTTTCGCTAGTTAAGTTTTCACTTTGAGAAAGGCTTCATAATATTAGTTGAATTACATCGTCACCTACTTACACATTTCAGAATTTAAAAACTTGTCTTGTCATTGTTTGGGCTAATAGTATGATTTTTTATCACCAGAAGGCGAATAGCAAATTTTTGGGTTCTAGAATTTTTCTACGAATACGAAACTATACGAACGAAGTCGCAAGGGACTTTTAGTATACAAATCTGTGGCAATGACACAATGTAGCTTAAGTTTTAAAATAGTGTTTTTGAGATATTGACTTTATTGTCCAAAATTGTTGTTAATAAACTTTTAATTTTTTGTAAAAGGTGATTACTAATATCTTATATAACATAAGTTCTTCTGTCATACCCTGAGAAATTATTACGATGCCCCTAAGTTGCCTTAAGATTTTTTGATGAACTGCAGATCAGAAAAAACAAATATTCTTCTGAGATATACTGGAGTTGAAAATTGTCTTTTCACTTTAAGAAGGCTTCATAATGTAAATTGAAATGCACCGTCACCTACATAAACAAATGGTTTTCACATTTCAGAATTCACCAACTTCTTTGCCGATGTAATTGATAATAGATTTTGCTTATTTATAATTTATAATTAGAATCTATCTTTTCTAAAATCCCGCAGCAACGGAATTACAATCGTTTTCTGTTTAAGGTAACTACAGCTGCACAATGCACGTTGTAACTTCGTCGCGTTTTGTCACATTTTATTGACAAAAATATAGAGAAATGAAATCCGATGATTTTTTGGAAAATTCATCTGGACTATAGCCCATGATTTAAAAATGCACTTTTTTCCCGAAATCGAAAATTACAATTTCTGAGATACTGATAGCCAAGAGAATCAAAAACTGAACGCATATTTGAAAATTTAGCTGTGAAAACATTTTATTGACAAAAATATAGAGAAATGAAATCCGATGATTTTTTGGAAAATTCATCTGGACTATAGCCCATGATTTAAAAATGCACTTTTTTCCCGAAATCGAAAATTACAATTTCTGAGATACTGATAGCCAAGAGAATCAAAAACTGAACGCATATTTGAAAATTTAGCTGTGAAAACATTTTATTGACAAAAATATAGAGAAATGAAATCCGATGATTTTTTGGAAAATTCATCTGGACTATAGCCCATGATTTAAAAATGCACTTTTTTCCCGAAATCGAAAATTACAATTTCTGAGATACTGATAGCCAAGAGAATCAAAAACTGAACGCATATTTGAAAATTTAGCTGTGAAAACATTTTATTGACAAAAATATAAAGAAATGAATTCCGAGGTTTTTTGCAAAATTCTTCTGGACCATTACCCATGATTTCAAAATGCACTTTTTTCCTGAAATCGAAAATTACAATTTCTGAGATACTGATAGCCAAGAGAATCAAAAACTGAACGCATAATTGAAAATTTAGCTCTGAAAACATTTTATTGACAAAAATATAGAGAAATGAAATCCGAGGTTTTTTTGCAAAAATCTTCTGGACTATAGCCCATAATTTCAAAATGCACTTTTTTCCCGAAAATTACAATTTCTGAGATACCGGTAGCCAAGAGAATCAAAAACTGAACACATACTTGAAAATTCAGTTTAGAAAACATTTTATTGACAAAAATATAGAGAAATGAAATCCGAGGTTTTTTGTGCAAAATTTTTCTGGACTATTGCCCATGATTTCAAAAAGCACTTTTTTCCTGAAATCGAAAATTACAATTTCTGAGATACTGGTAGCCAAGAGAATCAAAAACTGAACGCATACTTGAAAATTTAGCTCTGAAAACATTTCATTGACAAAAATATAGAGAAATGAAATCCGAGGATTTTTTGGAAAATTCATCTGGACTATAGCCCATGATTTCAAAATGCACTTTTTTCCCGAAATCGAAAATTACAATTTCTGAGATACTGGTAACCAAGAGAATCGAAAACTGAACACATACTTGAAAATTTAGCTCTGAAAACATTTTATTGACAAAAACATAGAAATATGAAACTCAACAAAGTTTGAGTGTGCGTATTCGTAACGCTAAACATGGTACTTTAATGGCGTAATGTTTCCTTCCTTTTAATATTTCTCCATATTTTTTTTATAAATAGTTCTCTAGTTAAGTAGCCAGCTGCTTGTTGCTTTCAACATAAAACTAGCCTCGCCAGAAATGCTCATCAGTTCACCCTTAAGCCGAATTTTAGTCGAATGATGGAGTGAAAGGGTTAAATTTGTAAGCCGCACAACTGGCTTTCCAACACTCTATATGTTCTGTTCATTAGAATTTGCGGAAGTCCAAGAGCAATGTGTATCAGGACTGCCTCTACTTCCTCCCTGATCCGTTCTTCCCACGATATGGGTGAACATTATCAAAGTATTCATTAACCCTAACGACACCAACTTTGATGGGTTCCTGGACATAACAAGATCAATAGGATTGAAGCAGCGCATGCTTTGGAAACGCAAGTGCTAACGATTACAGTTCAAGAAGTCACTTATTTTGTGTCTCTTAAAAATAGACGTTATAACTAAATTAAACCGAGTTCAGCGCACCGTTCCATAAGTGACAATATGTGATACCTGTTCCTAAAATCGTATGGCAACCTCTGCGAATGTCTACAGACCAATCAGTATACTTCCATGTCTATCTAAGGTCTTTGAGAAGTTCATAG
Source organism: Orthonevra nobilis (assembly GCA_963555765.1). Classification (NCBI taxonomy): domain Eukaryota; kingdom Metazoa; phylum Arthropoda; class Insecta; order Diptera; family Syrphidae; genus Orthonevra; species Orthonevra nobilis. The sequence goes on along the minus strand of OY743225.1, from coordinate 125,576,856 downwards.
CAAAGCAGATTCAACACCATCTTCATCGTCACTCCTTACTTTATCCTCTCCAATCAGGCTTTAGAGTTGGTCATAGCTGCTCTTCAGCTATGGTTAATATTATGGACGATATTAGACAATATTTTGATATCTTTGCTTGCCTTCGATACAGTAAACCATGATATTCTTATTTGGAAAATGAAAAAAATACTTCCATTTCAGGCACTGAAGCTACTTCGGAGTTTTCTCAATAATAGACAGCAGAAAGTTGTAATTGGAGATAGTTGCTCGTCGCTAAAACACGTTATACAGGGTGTACCACAGGTTTCCATTCTCGGTCCAATTTTGCTCTGCAGGTTTATTAATGATTTACCGTCTGTACGCAAACATGTTACCACGTACTTACTACTGTGTCCAAAAAATAGGGTGTATTTATTTTGAAAATTCTTTATTTATTCTTCCAAATCAATTTCATCCCCTTCAAAGTAATCCCCTCCCGATGCAATGCACTTATGCCAACGGAGTTTCCAATCTTTGAAACACTGGTTGTAGTCACTTTCCGGGATGGCCTTCAGTTCCGTCTTCGCTGCGGCTTGAATCTCCTCTATCGTATCAAAACGGTGTCCCCGGAGCGGTCTTTTGAGCTTGTTGAACAGCCAGAAGTCGCACGGCGCCAGATCAGGTGAATACGGTGGTTGCGGAACGATATGGGTTGAGTTTTTGGCGAAATGATCAAGAATTACTAGTGCGGTATGGGATGGTGTATAATCGTGGTGTAAAAACCAAGAATTGTCTTTCCACGATTCCGGCCTTTTTAGGCGGATAGCGTTACGCAAACGACGCATAAAGTTCAAATAATATTCCTTGTTGACTGTTTGGCCGGTTGGAAGGAATTCATAAAGCACAACACCATGATTATCGAAGAAAACAGTCAACATGACCTTGATTTTTGAGCGACTTTGGCGCGGTTTTTTTGGTCTCGGCACGATATTCGCTCGATTGATCGGTTGTTTCGGGGTCATAAGCATAGATCCAAGTCTCATCGCCAGTTATAATGCGTTTCATGACATCTTGGTAGTCGAAAAGCATTGTTTCACACACTTCAACGCGACGCCTTTTTTCCAAAAAATTCAATGTTTTCGGTACCAGTCGAGATTTGACGCGCTTGAGGCCCAAAGCATCCTTCAAAATGGTATTGACTGAGCCTTTCGATAAGCCAACTTCATCAGCAAGGTCTTTAACCGTTAATCGATGGTTTTTCAACACCAAATCTTTGATTTGTTTGACGTGAGCTTCATCGGTTGAGGTTGATGGTCCCCAGAACGCTCTTCGTCTTCGACACGTTCACGGCCGGCTTGGAAATCACTATACCACTTGTAAACATTTTTTTTAGACATAGCCTCATCATCAAAGGCTTTCTGCACCATCCTTAACGTATCCGCAGCAGAAAATTGATTCCGCAAACAGAATTTAATGCAAATTCTTTGCTCAATAAATTTCGACATCGCAAAAAACGAAAAACTCACTTTTAGCAGCTCACAAAACGACGCGTATCTCAAACACTAGAATATATTTTGACATGAAATTTCACATAGATGTCACTGACAGTACTACCAACCTAAAAAGAAAGAAAAATTTGCAAATCCTTCGACGCGCGCAGTTTAAATTCATATGTCACCTTATTTTTTGGACACAGTAGTATATGCGGACGATGTTAAATTGTGTTTGTCAAGTCCGCTGGAAAACATCAACGAGCTCACAGAAAACCTGAATTATAACTTATCGGCAATTCAAGAATGGTCTTTTTATTAATCCCACAAAAATGCAAATTATACCAAGTCTTACTTTTGCTAATAAATTAAATAACCTCGGGAACATAATCAATCATAATTTATCGTATTACGACCACATAAACTCCGTTATCGGCCGTATTTATGCCTGTCTTCGAAAACTGTGACTTTCAGCTAGTTTCACTCCCGTTCTAGTTCGTCGTAAGCTCTACTCCAAATCGCTTTTAATGATGCTGTGAGATCTGCGTATGGGTTAAGAAGGTATGACCGAATATCTCAACTATCGAATAGTATTCTTGGATGCTCTCTGCAGCAATATCTAAAAGCACGTAATTGTACATTTTTGTGTAAAATAGTGAAATAAAGGATCCCGCATTTTCTGTATCATAAGCTATATTTTACCAGATCCCAAAGAAACTTTGGGTTTAATGTACCCCCGTATAAATACTTGAGCTCCTCCCAATTGTTTTATGTTCATGCAATCAGACTGTGGAATTCTCTACCTCTTCACAACAAGAGATTATTAGATTAAGCATGGACTGCACCATCAAAGTTGGTACAAATTTCACAAAATTAAGAAGAGTCAAAAGGTACACCAACCAGTTCATAGACTTTTCCAAAAAGAGAGCTTTCAATATCACCGAACGTATGCATTTACAACGCGCCCTACGTTTTTTGAATGGAAATGTAGGTTTTTTCAAAATTGGTCAAAAAAAAAACATAGATACCTATCAGTTGTGGAAGTGTGGTTTTTGGTTTTAAATGGCAACTCAAAACGTAATTATTCGTCGAAATGTCTTATTTGATGTCAGCACAGCTCAGCAGCTCATGATTTATCCAAACCGGAATCTCTAGCTTTATGATGATGACAGTAGCTCTCTAATAAGCCGAGATTTTGCGGCTTAGAAGTAACGCAACCACGTCTACCCAAGCCACTTAATATCCTTCCAGCTTAGGTCTCTTTCAAACCTCATCAAGCTAAGCTGTTACCCAATAAATGTCCCGCATACGCCTCATAAACCATCCATTCCAGCAAATCACATGATAAACTACCATTCGGACTTACCCCAACCATATGGCTAGCCACTAACCGAGTTCCTTCCACGTCCTTCCTCAAACTGCCAGTAAACCAAATAAATGATTTCCATTGCCGTTGATTAATTGGCACCACTCGGATACTCTCGGGACACACTCTAAGAGAACGACCACAACGACAACGACAACAATCCCAGATGATAAAAGTGTTTGAACGTTTAATTTATTAATTTTTCCTCGTTTCCGATTCAGAGCCGCCCTCTGTCATCGGGCCTTCACACAAGGATAACGCAAAATGACATTTGCCATTTGTTATATCTAGCCACTGACATACATACATACAAGAGGAGTTCCAGTTGCTGAGATAATTTTAAATGTCCTTTGAAAGAGTCTACCGCAGGATGCTGCTGCCGAAACACTTTTCCAAATTAGTTAAACACGCACACATACACTTAAACAGACTCCGTCTATTTACCCAACCTCTTCAAGGATAAAAGGAGCGAGAGAGTGTAGAAAAAGCATCGCCATCCTGTGTGCGATGCCATTTGAAAAAAAAGTATATAACCCAGCATCCGTTTCAGGAGGAAAGGAAAAACCAACACGAAAAAAAAAATAAAGAAACCAGCACAAAGAAAAATTAATTGATTGATGAGCCGTGAATTGAACATTATCCGGACGCAAGGGCCGGGCAGGCGGATTACCCATTGATGAGCAATCTCGCACGCCATTAGCCGCGAGAGGACGCATATGCACAAAACCAGAACCGCACCGAAAGTCCATGGGTTGGTTGCGATTGTCCTTTCATTTATTTAGTAAAACAAGTTCGTAATGAAATTCCATCCAGAATGTGAAAGTGCTGCTGACAATGGAGCATACCCAAATATCCTGATTGACGCAAAAATAATTTCCATTCATTCTGCGTCCTTTTGTATTTATAACGGCAGTACTACACCTTTATTTGAATTGTAAAAATGCCGTCTATGTTTGTTGTCGTTTCAATTGTCTTCAATTGTTCGCAAGGACTATTCTGATTCATTGCCCCGTCTCACAACAGAAAGGAGATGAAAAATCAAATGTTTAGCGAGGATTGTCAGGGATATGTCCTGTGCAATTTCTATTTTTGTTTGTTTGTTGACATCGCGTTGTCGCTGGTTGCTTGGCAGGATTGTCTGCGGATTTGGGAAATTGTGAGGAAAATCACGTTTTGACTTTGTTCATAACCCGTTGTTCATGAGGATTTTTATCCTGTCATTGTGTGCTCAGCTCAGTGCTTTCTGTTTCTTTGTTCTCTGGCAGGAATACCAATTACATGGGAATTATAGGGGCGAAAATAAAACAAAACAACAATGGAACTATGGTATGGGACACACGGATCGAATGGCCAAAGGAGTGTTTACTGCTTTGACAATTACAACTCGAGAAGATGCAATCAAATTTACGCCTAGGACAATGAGCTGTGTTATGGTAGTGAAATTATAAATGGTTCGTTTGAGTAGTTCCACTGAATTCGTATGCTTTGGCTTGGGGCTTGGCGTGGTGAGTTACCTGCTTTCGGTAATGAACTTTAGGAATGAGCCAAAAGGATACTTTCAGTGCCTATCATTCAAATTATGATAGTTTAAATTAAGAATATGATATCGGAGGATTCGCAGGAAGCAATAATCTTTTGTGTACGAAAATTCCGAGAGAATTCAAAACAAGTTTCTAAATTATCCTGAACCTTACATTGCACTGTTAAACACATGAACTGCATTATCCGTCGAAGATAGAGAAAATTGCTCCCACAAAAATTAAACCTATTGACAGATATCGAAAATGTATTAGTCTCTAAATCTGCTATTGAAGCTGCAAAAGCAGAAATAATGGCTCTGTCCCTTCGGTATTGCAGACAACTTCATATCTATTACTCTGAGGTGAATTTTGACCATGACAGCTGTCACATCAGAAACTTCATGTCATTGTCTAATTATTTCAGTCTAGGTTATTGGTCATTAGTGACAACACACAAGTTTTTGTAAAGCCGTAAAATGCCTACAATTTTAATATGCTTCTTTCATTTAAAGCAAATAGCAACCGAACCGCATCAATTGCTTACCGAAGCTTACCCGGGCTATACTATAGACGTTAAAATGTGTCAGCGGTGGTTTAAGCGGTTCCAAGATGGTGATTTCGACACCGAAGACAAAGAACGCCCCGGCCAGGTGAAAAAGTTTGAAGACCATGAATTTGAGGCATTGCTCGATCAAGATCCATCACAGACGCAAGAAGAACTTGCAAAATCACTTGGCGTCGCTCAGCAAACCATTTCCGATTGTTTGAAAGCAATGGGAATGATCGTATGAATTGAAGCCACGAGACGTCGAACGCCGATTTTGCATGTCCGAAATGCTGCTTGAACGCCACAAAAAGAAGTCTTTTTTTTGCATGGAATCGTCACTGGTGATGAAAAATGGGCACATTACTAAAATGCAAAACGTCGGGCAACGTATGGATACCCCGGACATGCCTGAACATTGACGACCGTTCAGAATATTCATGGCCTGAAGGTTATGCTGTGCACCTGGTGGGACCAGAAGGGTGTTGTGTATTATGAGCTGCTAAAACCGAATGAAACAATCACAGGCGAGGTCTACCGATAACAATCGATGCGTTTGAGCCGAGCACTGAAGGCAAAACGGCCGGAAACGGTCGCATGACACGATAAATTTATTTTGCAACATGACAAAAAAACTTACCTTGAAACGCTCAAATGGGATGTCCTACCCCACCCGCCGTATAGCCCAGACCTTGCGCCATCCGATTACTATCTCTTCCGATCGATGCAACGTGGCCTGGCTGACCAGCACTTCCATCATTTCGATGATGTCAAAAAATAGATCGATTCGTGGATTGCGGCCAAACCGGTCGAATTTTTCAGAACGGTTATCCATGAATTGCCAGAAAAATGGAAAAAACGTGTGGCTAGCGATAGGCATACTTTGAATATTGAATTTTTATCTATTTTTCCTCAATAAAGCATTGATTTTTGACAAAAAAACGACATTTTCAACCGGTAGTCCTATTATTTATTTGTTTCTAAAAAAAATATGTGGTCATATATATTTATCTATCTACTTTAATATTACAAAGAGGTAATGTTTTTAAGTTTGTATGTATGAAATAATATTTGTAACAACTCATACAATTTTCAAGCTAGAATACAATGTAATTGAGTACTTTTTTTCACTGATCCTTAACTTCTATTATGTTATTATTAAAGTCATTGTTCCTTTTCTTTAAATCTGGAAGGAAACAAATCTACTTTATCTTCAGTAACCATCACAGAACTAATCATTTAATATTTCGTATCCTCTCCAGATCAATCAACTTCACCAGTGACGGTCTTGCCTGTGTTCATTCTGAAGGTCCCATTGTATGTTAAATATTGGTGAAAAATGTAAAAATCTTAAATTCTTATCAAATAAATTGGAGGAAATTTTATGTACATAAAAATTGTATTTTACACAAAATTGTTGGAACTATAATTTTTTATCAGCAGACGGCCAGAACTTTTCTACTTAAACGAACTTTACGCAAACGAAATCGAAAGGGACTGTTCGTATAAAAATGTGTTCATTTATTTATATTTATTTACATAGATAATATTGGAGAAGATGGAGACTTCAACATTGATATACTCAAAAATGATTTTCCGCCTCCAGGATCATTGATGATATTGCTTCTCTAGGATTAAGTATTGTAAACTCTGAGCCAACTCGATTTGCCCTTAATATGAATCCAAGTCTTCGTGATATGGTTTTTGTATCGGATATCACTTTTGTGTTGTTATTTGACCAATGCTAGTTAGATGGATTTTCGAATCATGATTTACTCTTTTGTACTTATAATCGTATTAATATTCCTAACAATTTTAAATACTGTGATTTTAACTCAATAAATGTTGAAGCACTAATTTCAGATATAAACCATATCAACTGGAACAAATGCCAATCAAATTCGGATATCAATGATAAGATACTTGCATTTCACAATCTTTTAACTGAGCTTTATGATAAGCATGTCCCCAAAAAGACTGGTTTTATAAAAAATTCGAAATGCCTTTGGCATACTTCTGAAGTTCGCCAAGCTATCACAATGCCGCCAAAACTATATACAACATGGAAACGTATGTCAACAACAAGCAATTGGAACTCATATCGAACTGCTTGCAATTATGCTACCTCTGTCACTCGTAGAGCTAAAACTTTGTACTATGAGAGTCAACTCAATACTAGTCTACCGACCAAGAAGTTGTGGAATAATTTGAAAGAGGCAGGCGTTACCAAGAAAGATAACCGAGTCTGCTCTGTCGACCCCAACGAACCTACAAACTATATTACAATGCGTGGTGACAATGAGAATAGTTTTGAACTCAATGATGAACTTAAGAAGTAAGAAGCAGAAGTATATAAAACGATCTTATCAATTGGATCCAATGCAGTAGGAATTGATGGAGTAAATCTTAAGTTTCTAAATCTTTTACTACCCTATGTTTTAAATCCAATTATTCACATTAGTAATATGTGCATCATAACTTCCACCTTCCCCGATATTTGGAAGTTAGCAAAAATTATACTAATTGCTAAAAACGCTTCTGCTTCCGTTCAAAATGATTTTCGTTCTATCAGCATTTAACCTATTTTTTCTAAATCAAGAATTAATTTGCTAACAAAATTCAAATCTGGATTTAAGTCCAATCATAGATGTTCTTATGTCAGCCCGATTTCTCAAAAGCGTTTGACAAAGTCAATCACAACATTCTCTACAAAAAGCTTGTTCATTATTTTGATTTCAAAGGTTATGCTGTAAAGCTTATCAAAAGTTATCTTGAAAACATATTTCAAAAGGCTGAAATTGATGATAAGTTTTCTGACTAGAAGCTGTTTAGTATTGGTGTACCGCAGGGTTCAATTTTGGGTCCATTGCTATTCATTATGTTTATAAACGACTTACCTAAAATTTGTAGAAATGTGAGTTTCCGTCTCTACGCTGACGATCTACATAATTATTTGTCAAGACCTCTTGGACTAGGGAAGACTTATGCAGCAGAATCAATGATGTTTTAACTGCTTTTTATAATTGATCCAAAAATGGACTTCTCTTAAATGCAAGTTAATCACAACCAATTGTGATCTCGCGAAAACCGTGCGTACACGCTGTTCATCTATGGAATTCACTACTCACATTTAGAATATAACACAGGCAAAGCGATTTAAGCTTGCCGTTTTTGAATTTCTCTCTGCATTGAACGAATCTGTTTTATGAATAAATAAATTAAATTATGAATTTTATTTTGCTAAAAAAATGTTAAGTTTCACTATTGCTCTTTTATAGATATTATTATATTATTATATATATATTTATATGTTTAAATATTTTGTAAATTGTCTTTAAAATATTTTTAACTTGTTACTATACATTTTTCCTTAAGTTGGTACTGTAAAAGATTTATCTTAATTGTACTTTTGTATGTAGCTTAACTGTACAAATAAATTGAATTGAATTGAAATTGGAAAAAAAAATTATTTATTTAGTTATTCATTTGTTTATTATTTACTTGTATTCAGGATAATATACGAGGAGAACCCAATTAGCACTAGGCGCCGTTTTGATACCACAGCTCTGTTTTTATTAATAATTAGTAAGTCATTAATAAGGGACTCAAAAAAGGGGTTGCTAGCTAGCGCTATGCAGATGCACTGAAAATGAGTGTAATTTCATAAAGTGTCGTTACAGCTACGTGTGTGTTGTATGGAATGTTAAGTCTGACTGCGTGGGCTCCTATCGTCCAGTTCCCTGTGATGACCGCTATTATTCTTGCGATGTCAGTTTGAGTCCGACTTACATGATCCTAAGTTCATGTTAAGTTACATAAATAACGTCCATGTTTTCCTGGATTTTGCGCAAGCCAACTATTTTCCGGAAATATGTATCGATTTTGCTGCGAGCTGACGAATGCAGAAACTTCTCTGGCTTTGCTCTTTCATTACCTGGAATGTGACTGTGCCCGGGAACCCAAATAAGGGATACCTTGAATCTTTCTGCTATATTAACAAGCTGTTGCCGGCGGTCTTGAGCTACTCTCGAGGATATGGCGGATTTATCTCTTGATTTTATTATTTATTTATATTAATTAATATAAACATTTATCTATTCATTTATTTACTTTTATATTTTTTTATTTATCTATTTTATTTTTATCTAGTTTTCTTTCAATAAATTATTTAGTATCTTTTGAATGTTAATGTTAAATTTTAAATTTTTATGGATGCTTACTAAAATATTTTATTTGCAAGTCTATTACATATTTTAAACAGATTGATTAAGTGCTTTATATTTCCATATTTATTTTTATTCTTTCACATTTTTTGAGGCTTTTCTGAAACCGCTCCCCATCTCTCTGCCTAGCTTCTGTTTTCGATTGTTATGAAGGCTTTTCTTATAGCTCTTCCTTCACCCCAAAACAATTGGTTACTCTTTGTAACTTGCAAAAATATTGGAAAATTGTTAGCGCATCTCTGAATGCATGAAAATATTACGCTACGATAAACATAAATACTAGATTTCCGAGCAACAGAGGAAGTTAGACCCTTCATCAATCAGAGCCTGAGGTAAGTCTCCCTTCCATCGCTCACGTGCAAGCCGCTTGCAGACCAAGTTTCTCACATCGGTAAATGCTCAATGCCTCAGGTTTTCCTTGGTTTTGTTAAGCTGGTCGTTGAACCAGATCTACATAATTTAACAGCATATCGATTTTGAGGTTGGTACACCTGACAGGTCCGTGTATTCGATAAAACATTTTTTTTCGAAGGTCCCCAAATATGCTTTTTTAACATTCCGCTCCATTAGGAAGAATTTTCAAGATGAGTATTTTGTGCCTTTTGACACAGGTTTTTGATCCTCGTTGTTTGGACTAGCAGAAGTACCATTAATTGTCCAGCATGAGCGTACGTCCCAAAGGATGGCGTTTGTGAAGTTGATATTTGTCCCGAGATAGATAAACTCTTATTCCAATGTTATAACAATAACCTCGGACTTATTCTGGCCCTAATTTTTTGTTAAATTTGCTCGCTTTTTAGGGACAATGACTACACTTCAAATGCATTTCCCAGAGTATGAGCAAGAAATATCAAGAGATTGTTTAGCGTTTTGAAACTGAGATATTATTATTATTATTTGCACTCATTTAATTCGCAGTTTATTTTTTACTATTTGTTGATATACCTGCAAGTATATTTATTTTTGGGTTTTAGAAGATTTCATCATAATTCCTGTCAGTGTGATAACACTTACTTGGAACATGAAAACCCGATTAAGAAATCGCTACAGCCTCGATAAAACTTAATTTGTTGGTGGTTTTATCTCTTCTCCTTGAACTTTTGTTTTGCTGGTCGGGTGTTTCTTTGCGGCGCTATCTTAGGCATTTGATTTCATCTTCTTGTGCACGCATAAATTTCTTGCCGGTAGTGATTGTTTGCTTAATTATATTGCGCTAATCGTGACCAAATTTTGCTAGCGTAGGTGCCCTCTGTAGACTGTAAACTGGCTATTTCCGGTGTATTGAGGACTACAATGTTGAATAGCCTTTTAGTTGCCTCAAGTTGGCAGTTTAACCGTCTAGAGATAGCCGGGTTAGTTAATGGATCTTTTTGTAATGACATCCTATGCTACTTGTCACGGATTTTGAGAAGGATATACGCTTCATCCTTTTTCACACCAGGTCGTTTTTATCTTGGGGTTCGTTCATTTCCAAGGTAGCTTGCTCTTAGGACAAGTGATGTTTTCCATGTTTGAATGAATGACAGGTATCGTGGTTAGCTTCTGTTTGGCAATCAACCCTTTACACTGTTTGAAATGTTCCATGCTTTCTCCATGAAGTTTAATCCTCTTACTCAGGCGAAAATGGCCTATACGAATACATATCGATATTATATAAAAAAGAGCATTGTCTTCCATAAGTGTTATGCCCAGATTTCGATTATAAGAAAACAAATTCTATGATTTCTAACGTTGTTCTTGCATCTTTGCACTGAGTATAGTATTCTTTCAAAGACACAGGCTTATAGTTTTGTAGTGCAACCGTATCGGAAGCTCTTTTCCTCCAAAAAATTCACTCCCTAGTTTGCTTTGGCCCCCAATTAAATTATTCGCGAGAGTCCTTCTTTATGAGTTTATGAACAAAGCTCTGAATAACCTAGTCCCCAAAATGAGAATCTATCCTCAGACTTTACTTAATCTAGCTCAAAAAGCCAACTGTGACAAAGTGTCGACTTGTTAACAATTTATTGCTTTCCGTCCAAATAAATATCAATCTTTACACAATAAATCCATTAAGCTTACACGCACACACCAAAGCAAACAAATCGATCTCTCCTCATTATCAGCGAAGCGCAAGTCGACAAGTAGCTGCGAGCTATATCCCCACAGGATACCATGCACACAAATGGGATGATGATGCACAAATTTCATAAAATTTATGCAATTTCCATCGAACATCCTGCAGCAAAAAAAAAAATAAAGGAAAAATATGTATCCTCTTCTATTGAAGTGATTGCTTAGAGACACGAGTACCAGATGATAGTTGACACATCAGGCATATGCCAAACACTCATATCGTTACCTCGTCCGGGCACATCCTGTACCGCAACGAATGGAATAACTTTGCACCCAATTCCGTGTGTGAGTTTTACACAGAGACACAGACTGTTTCACGATTCTCGATGCCAACACTGGCTTCGCCGGTTGTATAATATTTCCTCCAGCAGATGGATTCAATATTTGTCACTATCATGTCGGGGATAGGTTTCCTGTACTTCCCGCGGAAATAAAATTACACTCCTACTCCCTGGGCATGATATCATTTCGTTCTTCGCAACAAAAAAAAAAAAGAAAACACAGTAGTCCTCTTGTCGTGGGAGACTCACTGCTTCGAGTTGGGTAACACTCGGGCGTATACGTAACCAAGCTGGCAAACGAATTTGTGAATGGTAATCCGTTTGCTGATTGGGGAATACGAAGGGACAGAACCAATGGTGGCAATTCGTGCAATGACATGTGACATATGATGCATCTATTTCGCCAGTGGAATGAGTTAATTATCTTTTATTCCCCAAGCAATTTGTTCTCTCTCACTATGCGGGGCTTATCTTGAGATAAGCGTCCTGTTGTCACATATCACCTTCGGACACCTTCAATTTGCGCATCAAATTCCATTCGTGATGCAGACGATAGTTTTGACGCGTTGAAGTCGATGGTGAGGTGGAGGGGGGGGGGGGTGTGGTAGAGGGAAACTTTTTCCACTTGACGGGACTTGGAATGGACTAAGGGATTCTACAGGAAACAGAAAAGGTACCAGGTTGTGTTGAAGACAAAAAGTTCCCCAGACGCCTGTTTTGTATTAAAAGTTTCCCGCATGTTTCCAAGTGCCAGGAGATTTCAGATTGGATATTGCACGTGAGCTCAAACTTTTGAATCTATTTTCAGTTATCTGATCAAAAGTTTAATATTTTTTATATAAACTATTTAAGCGAAAACAACAATTGGACCAAACTTTGTTTCACTTTTGGACATGTTGATTTAAAGTGTTTGGCAGGATATACTATACAGCAATTAAGAAATATTTAGGGTTTACGATGCCTGATGGATTGTTTGATTATGCGAGCTCGTTGATTATGCGAGCTCGAGTGTTGGATAAGTTGGCTTTAAGCCTGGTGACACAGTAGGATGATCACATCTCGTCAGTCTTCATCAATTGAAGGCACTGAGGTAGACTCAGACATCAAGCCGAGGTCAAAACAAAGTTTAGAGATGCCTCAGTTCATTAAAAGCATATAACATTTCGAGATTCAAAATGCATCTATGCTACCGGAGGTCATAGAGTGAACTGAGCATTTAAGGACATTATCTGTGACTTAAAATTTTAGCCCGGCACCTTTCAATTTCTAGCTCTGGCACTTGAAAATATTCCTTTCTATATATTATTCCTGGTTAATTAAGATGCAAAAATTGGTTTTATGATTTCAATTGAATGCACGAATTAAGATTATCGATAATGAAGGTTTGTGGAATGCAGTGCGAATGGAACGCAAGACAATCGGTTGTAGTAAACGGACGTATGTCGAATTTTATTGCAATGACTAGTGGTGTTCCGCAGGGTTCTATACTCGGGCCTATCTTGTTCTGCATTTATGTGAATGAGCTGCCTAATTTAGTAAAGCACTGCTCCATTCACATGTATGCAGACGACGTCCAATTGTTCACAAGTTGCCCATTACACTCAAAAGAGGAATCCGCTTCCAAAATGAACGATGATCTTAACAGCATAGTGGCGTGGGCTAAAGCTCATAGTCTTTGCTTGAATCCCAGTAAATCAAAGACACTTGTCATCTATCGGGATCTGTTGGATTGAAAGAATTTTCCTACAATCAAACTTGGACAGTCCAGCATAGAGTATGTGGACACCGCCAGAATTCTGGGAGTAATATTTAACCGCAATCTTTCTTGGGATAATCACGTTAACGTCACAATTGGAAAAGTTTATGGGCTTCTGCGAGTCCTATGGGCAACTCAGTCCTTTACGCCTATTAAAACAAAATTAATCCTTGCAAAAACTCTGCTGTTACCAATTATGTTCTATGGCATCGAAGTTTTTTGTAATGTCGACTACAAAAGCAAAAGAAAGCTCAACGTGGCTTACAATAACATCGCTCGGTACATCTTCAATCGTAAAATGCACGAACACATATCGTTTTTCTCGAAAAGTATATACGGATGTACTTTAGAAAACATGATTAAATGCTTCTCTTTAACCTGCATTCACGGCATCATCCAAACCCGTCAACCTGATTACCTTTTCAATAAACTACGTTTTCCCGTATCTCAAAGGAATCTAACGCTCGTTTCACCAAGATTTGACATCAGAGAGACAATTTTTCGTTCACGCGACTCGCCTGTGGAATTCCCTCCCGATTGACATAAGAAGAGTTAGAGACGCAACACTTTTCAAGCAAAAATTATTTCAGTTTATGGCCATGGACCAAGTTTAAATCATTTTGCTTTTTTTTTTTCCTTTTTTTTTAATTTAATTTGATGTTTTTTTTTCTTTAATGTAATTTTCTTTTTTCTATACTTATGTATGTACATATTTAAACATTTTTTTTTCAGCGATTCAAAAATTGTATAAACCTAAATTTATTAAACTTATTCTCTTTTTACTCATTATCTTATTCTATCTTACTTTATCTACTTTGTAACCCATTTATATATTTAAGAAATGTCCATTCATTGTAGTCTTACACTAACTTATAAGAAATTTTCTTACTGTGTGAGTTAATAAGCTTCTTAATAAAATTGAAATTGAAATTGAACGCAAGACTTCATCGAAATTTGCAAAAAAAATTTTTCATAAATAGTATAATGTCTCTTCTTTAGGAGCTCAAGGATCATTCGTATTAGACGTCTTTCTAATTAGAGGTAACAAATCTAAAAACACAAACTGAATGCTCCTGAGGTCATCCTTTAGTTATTATATTGGCTAAAGTCAACCATGTGTGCTAAAGTAATCATATATTGTTAACCACAAATGCTAAGTGAGCTTCGATACCACCTTAGCGATACCAGCTTAGCGAAAGGGTTGCCAACAATTCTTTTGTTGATTTTATTTTTTGCTCTTTTAAAATTTTGTTTTATTTTTTCTCAAAACTTCTTTGCATGTTCACTGCACTTTTTTCCTTTAAATTTTCATTTTTAATTCATTATTTATTTCTATTAATTATCGTATTATTTTCGGAGCTGTTGTTGCTGTTTCTTTTTGTATTGTTATGTTCATCCTTCCTAGTTATGAGTGAGGAATCAGTAATAGAGGATAATGAATACCCCACGGGAAAACAGAGAACATGTTTGATATTTTTTTAGAAAAGGTATTAAGGACTCCCTAAAGTTCACATTAATGCGCAAAGCCTATCCAGACATTTAGATGAATTAGATGTGTGTTTCAGAGACTTGGCTTCACAGTAGTTTAATGAACGACGACGGTCTTAAATTATTTAGAGCCAATATCGATAGTACTCAAGGGGGAGGTGTTGCATTTCTTGCAAAGTTTTACATGCATTTGTTCAAAGTGATAGCATTGAATATATGTTCATTGAAGCACATTGTTGTTTCAGCAAGTATTTTAAAGATGTAGTTTATAAGCCTCCTCGTATATATGACACGACTTGTAATTGAGTCTCGTTGAAGACATTGCACAATTATGTTATAATTTGTGGTAACCTTAACGTTAATTTATTGGATGCAAACCACCGTCAGACTAAAAAGTTTATAGATAAAAGGAACTCAGTTCACCAATATGCAGTTAACGCTATATACTTTAGAGCAAGGATTTCAACACTTCTGGACGTTTTCTTTGTAAATAGAAAATATCACACTTATTCCTATAATCGATTAAAAGTACGTGGAACTTCGAAGCACGATATGATTATACTTTTTTATATTCCTCTTAACAGAGAAGTAAAGAAGAAGAACATATGTATTCGTAATTTCAAAGCAATCTATCACGACGCTCCTGCGAATGAAATACTGGCTACTTATTGGCAGGTAATTTACCAAATGTCTTCGAATGACGAGCAAGTTGACTTCTTCACATGTTCACTTAACTGCTCTTTCTTGAAAGGTATGAGGCTTACTAGTGGTGAAAGAGATTTAGACTACGTGCTTTTCTTTCGGAATATAATGCAGAAGTTAAAAGGCCTAAAACCAATTTTAAACCAAATCTTTCCTCTAAAATTACATGGCGTAAAATTAAGGAAATATGCATAAGTAAAAAAGTGTCAAATAGGTTGATGTTATGGAAATTATTATGGCCGTTTTAGCAATTAAATCCGACGTAAATGGAGGTCGGTAAAATTCATCCAAAATTTCTCATAATGAATATCCCAAGCATGCTTCCTTATGTCACTCATATCTTGAACACCATTATTATGACATCTGCATTCCCCAAAATTGAGACCCTCTAATGTTAAAAGACTGAACAAGAGCTTCAAAATGGAATAACTTTGCTATTTTATTAATTTCAATTAAATGGATTTGGATCGTTTATAATTTTCATATTTTGTTTTTGTATAATTTTTAAAATTTTATATATTTATTTCATTTAAAGTAATATTTTCGATTTAACGTTTCTTAAATTCTTTGTGAAATTTTGTTTTTAATGCATCGCTTAGTATTTTAACTCTTATACTATTACTCTCTATAACATTTATTTTTTTATATAAAGTCTTATAATGTTTTATAGTCAAATTGCAATAAATTCAAAAATACAATGTATAAGCGAAAATCTACAAATCGACCCTTGAACAAAACTTAAATATCAATGGTTCGATAGTGCCTAAAGAAGGCGTAGAACATTATATTTAAAAATATTCAGGAACTTACTTTGTAGATTAAATATGGTATTTAAGGAATCATAGGTCTGTAGAAAATATTTTTAGACAGATGGCAAACTGCATTGAATGTAGCCAAATTTAGAAAGACTTTCATAGCTGACACCCCCGGTGTATCAGTTCCAGCAAATGTATGAAACAAAACATTTAAGGGACCTTAGATGTGCATTTAAAGACTCTATGCAGTGCAAATGGCATGTAACAATTAGACTGAAGAGGCCAAAAGTATTTACAATTCATATAAATTTCAAGAAGGTAACATATGCCAGAATATTCCTGGTTTAAAAAAGTGGAAGTGCAACAAATTTTAAAAATATAAAATATATAAATAATAAATCTACTCTGCTGGATGCTCTACAGTTGACAAAGAAAAGAAATTCATACTTCAAAGATCGCACTGTGCATTTGTAGATTGCAAGGCTGCATTTGACAAACTTAACAAGAGTAGTTTGATGTACAAATAATTTGTTATTTACTCAAATTTGGAGTGCTTCAATTTATGATGGTTCTTCGGCAACCCGTCCCACAAGGTTGTGTTCTCAGTCCCACGGTATTTACCCGTATACACTCAGACGATCTGCTGTATTGGATGAAATCCCATTTTCTCTGCAGCTTGTGGTCAAAAAACCTGATAATCAATGCAACAAAAACTCAAATCTTCGTGTTTGTAAATCATCTTTCTTATCAAAGAGGTTGCGAATGGAAGTCAATCAGACTCTGCATGAGTGAGATACATTTTATATAAAACTAAAAAAAAATGTCGAAGAAATTTTGGCAAGCCAGAGCCTCGAGCCTCGTATTTGGAGTCCTCGTGAGAGTATACGGAAAATGTTTTTAATGCTTTTGTACCTCATCATACGCCATTAATTTTGAGTCGGGATTACAACATGCTTTCATTAAAAACTAAATCAAATATTGCGATTGTAAAAATAGTTTCATTTGCGTCTATTACAAACTGCTCTTTGAATTATAATGAAAAATGCATTAATGAATGGCGTAACATCTTCTTAGGCTATAAAAAAACACAGACTGATACAAGATAAGTGTGCAAATATTTTAACTATAAACGTGGCACTTAATAGCTATTTTAGTGAACCACTTGGATCCATAAAGACGCAGAATATATTTCGCTTGAGACTCAACTAAATCCCTTATAGACAGAACTTTCAAGTTCACTGCAATCACTGTCAACTGAGCCAAGAGATAGAGTCCTACATTTTATAGACAAGTGTTCAATAAACAATTTTCTTCCATTTCTACAATTTTTGAATAAACTAGCTAGGTTGATGGAACTTTATGTCGCCATGCATGAGGCGTTACGAAATAGCTGCTCCTTTTGCCAGTCTACGATGTGACTTACCTGCCCAGACGAAAACGTCAACAGCTACGTTTAAGGCGCTTCGAACCTTGGTGGGCACGTGATAAAGTATTCCGACTTTCAACAAGACTTTAATGTGTACTGAAACCATTCACAACGAATGGAATGGACGGAGAAACCCCTCCCTCCCCATCGTGCAAAAGTTAACACTGCATCTAGGCTATTGAGGCTGAGCAAATCTTGATCGATAAAATCAATAAGTGGAGTTGAAAAGTCAGCTCGGCCATTACCAAAGCTTCTGATTTAATTGCGCACAAATAACCAGCAAATTTAAGAAATGGTCGAATACACAATTTGAAAAGGACCATCAATAAAAAAAGGGTAAACGAACGCCAACCATGTCAAGCATGACTCATTGTAAAACAAAATGTAAATTTCATGTATCCTTCTATAATCCAAGATGTAATTGTGGAAAACAAAAAAAAATCATTCAAATCCTTGAATGTAACTTAACTTCCCATATATACGTTGATAAATCTAACCTGAGTTATTCCACAAGAAACAAAAACAATGCATTCAGACATTCATCAATTCCAAACCCATACCACAGATAACACCTTCACTTACACTCCCCCCAGATCCTCAACTCATTTGCAAATCAAATGCGATAAACCCCAAGACTTCGTTAAGCAAATTTCCATCATCCCGTCCCGGTCCCAATATTTGGAAACAGCAAAGCTAAATTCATAACGACTGTGGAATGTCACTCCAAAAAGTGGAAGGAAAACTATCTCTCAGCCATCAGTCGTTATCCTTCTTCCTCGACTTCAATGGAATTTCCATTGCAAATTCATAAACAATAGAGACGTCGCACTTACGGCTAGAATGGAGCTTGTGACTGACTTGCCTGTGTCGTAGTCACCTCCCAACAGAGGCATGTAAAACCTAAACAAATCGTCGCTATAGTTGTTTTTTCGTCTTCAGGTTCTATCAAGGATACACCCACTGTCCCACCAAGAAGCAGTGTCTGCATGGATCTGCTGCAATCAAAGGATCACAACGACCCGACGATGAGAGAGCATTTACCAGGCTACAGTACCATTACCGCATATTCAGCTGCTCCTTATGCATACCAAGAATCAAAATGACTACCAAGGAGCACACTGTATAAGCGCGACGCGGAGCAGGTTCTGTTTTTGGGACCTCAGCCAAGGATGTGCTTACATAAGTGTTGTCTCAGCGGAAGACTCCTTGAAGCGTTGGTTGGTTGTTGGGTCGGTGTCATATGCATCCCTGAGTCACTTCATTTTTTCTCCCCTGTGTTTGTTTCTGGTTCGTTTGTGTAATGTTGCATGCAAATGCATGTATCCTTAATGTACAAAAAATAAAAAGATTAAAACCTGGAGGAAAAAACGGTCTTGGGAGGAATACATTACACATATTGGTATGTCCTCATAGTCGTATGAGCTGGGAGCATGAAGGAAGTATAATGTGACGGCGAGTTTATTTGAAGTATTCACCTGTAGCTGGGGTTAGAGTCGAGCGTTGTTATCCTGCGGTGTTTACAGGCAGCCTTATGCAGGATTCCCGTCAAAAGGATCTTTTTAAGCGATGCAGCTGTTTGCAATTCGTTATTCTTAAGCTGTTTTGGCTTTGTAATGGACTTTCCCTAAATCGTTTGTTTGATGTTTTGTCACAAGAGTCCTTTGAGGGTGTTGTTAACATAACTCTTCTGACATATTCTCTTTTATTTTTGAAAAAGAGCTTTATGTGATATATGCCCAAGAGACATTTATGAATTGGTGTTGCCTTTGGAGAAGAAAGAACTAACTTGAGAGGTCTTCCTTTTAACATATCGTATAAAGATACAAAAGCAAAAATCATATTTTTTGTCGCAAAATTTGGTGGGCTACAGTCAATGATTTTTTGGGCTTCAGACTCGGTTTTCCTAAACCTCGATTTTGACCCCAAATGGCGTGTTAATGTTTACAAAATATTGTTAAATAGTTTTTAAATGAAATATAAATAGTCGAAACAAAAAAATACAAAAGCAGAAATCATATTTTTTGCCGCAAAATTTTCGTGGGCTACAGTCAATGAGTTTTTGGGTTACAGACTCGGTTTTCCAAAAACTCGATTTTGACCTCAAATGACGTGTTAATGTTTAAAAATTATTGTTAAATAGTTTTTGATGAAACATAGATAAGTGAAATATAAAAATACAAAAGCAGAAATCATATTTTTTGTCGCAAAATTTGGTGGGCTACAGTCAATGATATTTTTGGGCTACAAACTTGGTTTTCCAAAAACTCGATTTTGACCTCAAATGACGTGTTAATGTTTGCAAAATATTATTAAATAGTTTTTATATGAAATGTAAATAATCGAAACACAAAAACACAAAAGCAGAAATCATATTTTTTGTCGCAAAATTTGGTGGGCTATAGTCAATGGTTTTTTGAGCTACAGACTCGGTTTTCCAAAAACTTGATTTTGACCTCAAATGCCGTTTTAATGTTTACAAAATATTGGTAAATAGTCTTAAATGAAATATAAATAATCGAAACAAAAAAATACAAAAGCAAAAATCATATTTTTTGTCGCAAAATTTGGTGGGCTACATTCAATGATTTTTTGGGCTACAAACTCGGTTTTCCAAAAACTCGATTTTGACCTCAACGAATGTTTACAAAATATTGTAAAATAGTTTTTAAATAAAATATAAATAATCGAAACATAAAAATACAAAAGCAAAAATCATATTTTTTGCCGCAAAATTTTCGTGCGAATAAGTCAATGAGTTTTTGGGCTACAGACTCGGTTTTCCAAAAACTCGATTTTGACCCCAAATGACGTATAAATGTTTACAAAATATTGTAAAATAAAATAAAAATAATCAAAACATAAAAATACAAAAGCAAAAATCATATTTTTTGTCGCAAAATTTGGTGGGCTACAGACTCGGTTTTCCGAAAACTCAATTTTGACCTTAAATGACCTGTAAATGTTGGCAAAACACATGTCTAGTAAACATGTTTTTATGAACAGATAAAAATACAAAATTCAAAATCATGTTCTTGTCGCATTATTCTTCGAAGAATCCAAGCCGTCCAAAAATATTGCAGTCTCTGGTTTTGAATCCATTTGATTACTTCAAATGATTCTTGAACATCCAACTAAATGGGGAGTGCGCATTGAAACCACTTCTTTTACTTCAAAATGAGCTTTTCAAGTTCCAATTCGTTATTCTTTAGATCTGATGCAGAGAAACAGCAAAAGAAACATGTACTTAAGTCTAAGCTCCGAATGCCAAATCCTGATAAGTTATAAAAACTTCTGCTTCCTTTTGAATAGGATTTACACGACTGAATCCTTACTTCTTCAGTGCTATGTAATCAAGATAATTACAAATTCTAGCAGAACAATATTTATGTCCTGAATAATAATAAAAAAAAACTTTAGCAACCGCATGTGGTCAGAAAATTAAAATTGAATCTCCAGGCTCTCCATCTGAAGAATCACTCGTCGGATCATTCGCTTAGTTGTTATCATCCTGACAATCCTGTACCCGTCCAGGCAATGCATTCACTCATATGCTCATTCCCTTCACATCCATCCATCAGTCTGTTCACGTCTGACTACTTGCCTCATGAGAGATTCTCGAAAATGCATTTCCCTCCCAAAGGATGCATGTTTATCCTGCAACATACTTTAAAGTCCTGTTCATCGCAAAGCTCCACCTTTTACCGTGTGGCTTCATGTGTAAGCAGTCGTAATAACTATTCTCGGTGTTGAAATTAATGCTGGGAGTAATCCGGAATACGTAACCCACTAGAACGAAGTTTGAAAGGATCCACTTCTTCGTTCAGTAATCGCTTTGCATGAAAACCATGCAAATAAGTTCGCTGTAAGATGGAGAAAAGGAGTTTCTCATCTAATATTTGCCGGGACGAAAGATGACTGATTTCCTCCTCTTCCCGCACATGAGCAATTATACTTACCCATACAATTTGGGTTTGTTGATTGTTGATACCGGGTTGCTAATGATTCAACTCTTGGGTGTTCTGTGAAAAGCTGCTTTTCATCCAACTTCAAGGTCTTCCGTCGACTCTCTTTCTCTTTGCAAATCAATTTCCATTTGAATCACTTTCAATCAAATTCCAAAGAAGGACGGCGACTTATTTTCCTTGAGACAAAAGTAAAGTTTGATCCTTTAATTAGCATTCACCATCTAAACG
Source organism: Orthonevra nobilis (assembly GCA_963555765.1). Classification (NCBI taxonomy): domain Eukaryota; kingdom Metazoa; phylum Arthropoda; class Insecta; order Diptera; family Syrphidae; genus Orthonevra; species Orthonevra nobilis. Next base: position 125,555,018 of record OY743225.1, on the reverse strand, counting down.
TCTGTATTTGGTTAGCAACTTTATCCTTGGGAACATTTATCACCGGTCTGTGAATTCATTAAAAAGGGATAAACAGCCTTTATTTTCTTTAGTAAATCTTTATCCTTTTCAACTTGGACTCATTCATCCTAGCAGTATACACAAGAGCTGTGTTTTTCGAATAACCATAAAAAACTTGTCGCTTACAGCTTACAAATCTTGCAAAAGCCAAGCAAGGACATTTAAAATTAATTCATATAATTTATACCTTGTGAGGGCCGGACCAAGGATAAATATCCTGGGGTGAGGAGATTATCCGTGATATAAAATTCTTCTTCTGAATGTACATTCACCTTGGGAGTCCTTTGCTTTTTTTCTTTTTGTTTTATACAATTGATCCATGATAAGTAGATATCATGCCAGGACTGATGAGATGAATTGTTTGTGTTATTCTTGCTCTGTGCTCTTATCATGGAAATGGTCACTGACAAACTGTCTCATCGTTCGGGGTATTAAAGTTGGTTCTTATCTATGCTGGTGTCATTAATCCTGAACAGGACTTTAGTTTTGTAGCTCTGAAGATGGTTATAAATGAGAAGAGCATGAAAATAAAAACAAGTCGAGGTTAGTTAAGGATCAACGAATACTTGTAGAGGTATGTCCTTTAGCCATATAATGGGTGTTTGACCTGTAATGACGATTCCAAGAACTTTTTGAATTATGGCTTTTTTATCTGTGCAAATAAAAATGAGGGGCAGACGTAATTTTATCCTGTCTATAGCAGCTGAGGGTGCCATATGAAATCCGAGGCTTTTTTGCTTAATTCTGCTGGACTATAGCCCATGGTTTCAAAATGGACTTTTTTCTCAAATTCGCAAATAACGATTTCTATGATATTGACAGTCACGAGCATCCCTTACTGAACACGAATTTGAAAATTTAGGTCTGAGAACCTTTTATTGACAAAAATACAGAAATATGAATTCCGAGGCTTTTTTGCTTCAAACTGCTGGACTATAGCCCATGGCTTCAAAATGCACTTTTTTCTCAAATTCGCAAATTACGATTTCTATTACCCTGATTATGACAAGCATCATGAACTGAACACAAATTTGAAAATTTAGCTCTGAGAACCTTTTATTGACAAAAATACAGAAATATGAGATCCGAGGCTTTTTTGCTTAAATCTGCTGGACTATAGCCCATGGTTTCAAAATGCACTTTTTTTTCAAATTCGCAAATTACGATTTCTATGATATTGACAGTCACGAGCATCCCCAATTGAACACGAATTTGAAAATTTAGCTCTGAGAACCTTTTATTGACAAAAATACAGAAATATGAGATCCGAGGCTTTTTTGCTTAAATCTGCTGGACTATAGCCCATGGTTTCAAAATGCACTTTTTTCTCAAATTCGCAAATTACGATTTCTATGATATTGACAGTCACGAGCATTCCTAACTGAACACGAATTTGAAAATTTAGCTCTGAGAACCTTTTATTGACAAAAATACAGAAATATGAGATCCGAGGCTTTTTTGCTTAAATCTGCTGGACTATGGCCCATGGTTTCAAAATGCATTTTTTTCTCAAATTCGCAAATTACGATTTCTATGATATTGACAGTCACGAGCATCCCTTACTGAACACAAATTTGAAAATTTAGCTCTGAGGACCTTTTATTGACAAAAATACAGAAATATGAAATCCGAGGTTTTTTTTCTTAATCCTGCTGGACTATAGCCCATGGTTTCAAAATGCACTTTTTTCTCAAATTTGCCAACCACGATTTCTGTTACCCTGATTATGACAAGCATCATGAACTGAACACAAATTTGAAAATTTAGCTCTGAGAACCTTTTATTGACAAAAATACAGAAATATGAGATCCGAGGCTTTTTTGCTTAAATCTGCTGGACTATGGCCCATGGTTTCAAAATGCACTTTTTTCTCAAATTCGCAAATTACGATTTCTATGATATTGACAGTCACGAGCATTCCTAACTGAACACGAATTTGAAAATTTAGCTCTGAGAACCTTTTATTGACAAAAATACAGAAATATGAGATCCGAGGCTTTTTTGCTCAATTCTGCTGGACTGTAGCCCATGGTTTCAAAATGCACTTTTTTCTCAAATTTGCCAACCACGATTTCTCTTACCCTGATTATGACAAGCATCATGAACTGAACACAAATTTGAAAATTTAGCTCTGAGAACCTTTTATTGACAAAAATACAGAAATATGAGATCCGAGGCTTTTTTGCTCAATTCTGCTGGACTGTAGCCCATGGTTTCAAAATGCACTTTTTTCTCAAATTTGCCAACCACGATTTCTCTTACCCTGATTATGACAAGCATCATGAACTGAACACAAATTTGAAAATTTAGCTCTGAGAACCTTTTATTGACAAAAATACAGAAATATGAGATCCGAGGCTTATTTGCTTAAATCTGCTGGACTATAGCCCATGGTTTCAAAATGCACTTTTTTCTCAAATTCGCAAATTACGATTTCTATGATATTGACAGTCACGAGCATCCCTTACTGAACACAAATTTGAAAATTTAGCTCTGAGGACCTTTTATTGACAAAAATACAGAAATATGAGATCCGAGGCTTTTTTGCTCAATTCTGCTGGACTGTAGCCCATGGTTTCAAAATGCACTTTTTTCTCAAATTTGCCAACCACGATTTCTCTTACCCTGATTATGACAAGCGTCATGAACTGAACACAAATTTGAAAATTTAGCTCTGAGAACCTTTTATTGACAAAAATACAGAAATATGAGATCCGAGGCTTTTTTGCTTAAATCTGCTGGACTGTAGCCCATGGCTTCAAAATTCACTTTTTTCTCAAATTCGCAAATTATGATTTCTATTACCCTGATTATGACAAGCATCACGAACGGAACACAATTTTGAAAATTTTGCTCTGTGGACCTTTTATTGACAAAAATACAGAAATATGAGATCCGAGGCTTATTTGCTTAATTCTGCTGGACTGTAGCCCATGGTTTCAAAATTCACTTTTTTCTCAAATTCGCCAATTACGATTTCTATGATATTGACAGTCACGAGCATCCCTTACTGAACACAAATTTGAAAATTTAGCTCTGAGGACCTTTTATTGACAAAAATACAGAAATATGAGATCCGAGGTTTTTTGCTTAATTCTGCTGGACTGTAGCCCATGGCTTCAAAATTCCCTTTTTTCTCAAATTCGCAAATTATGATTTCTATTACCCTGATTATGACAAGCATCACGAACGGAACACAATTTTGAAAATCTTGCTCAGGACCTTTTATTGACAAAAATACAGAAATATGAGATCCGAGGCTTTTTTGCTCAATTCTGCTGGACTGTAGCCCATGGTTTCAAAATGCACTTTTTTCTCAAATTTGCCAACCACGATTTCTGTTACCCTGATTATGACAAGCATCATGAACTGAACACAAATTTGAAAATTTAGCTCTGAGAACCTTTTATTGACAAAAATACAGAAATATGAGATCCGAGGCTTTTTTGCTCAATTCTGCTGGACTATAGCCCATGGTTTCAAAATGCACTTTTTTCTCAAATTCGCAAATTACGATTTCTATGATATTGACAGTCACGAGCATTCCTAACTGAACACGAATTTGAAAATTTAGCTCTGAGAACCTTTTATTGACAAAAATACAGAAATATGAGATCCGAGGCTTTTTTGCTTAAATCTGCTGGACTATGGCCCATGGTTTCAAAATGCACTTTTTTCTCAAATTCGCAAATTACGATTTCTATGATATTGACAGTCACGAGCATCCCTTACTGAACACAAATTTGAAAATTTAGCTCTGAGGACCTTTTATTGACAAAAATACAGAAATATGAAATCCGAGGTTTTTTTTCTTAATCCTGCTGGACTATAGCCCATGGTTTCAAAATGCACTTTTTTCTCAAATTTGCCAACCACGATCTCTGTTACCCTGATTATGACAAGCATCATGAACTGAACACAAATTTGAAAATTTAGCTCTGAGAACCTTTTATTGACAAAAATACAGAAATATGAGATCCGAGGCTTTTTTGCTTAAATCTGCTGGACTATGGCCCATGGTTTCAAAATGCACTTTTTTCTCAAATTCGCAAATTACGATTTCTATGATATTGACAGTCACGAGCATCCCTTACTGAACACAATTTTGAAAATCTTGCTCAGGACCTTTTATTGACAAAAATACAGAAATATGAGATCCGAGGCTTTTTTGCTCAATTCTGCTGGACTGTAGCCCATGGTTTCAAAATGCACTTTTTTCTCAAATTTGCCAACCACGATTTCTGTTACCCTGATTATGACAAGCATCATGAACTGAACACAAATTTGAAAATTTAGCTCTGAGAACCTTTTATTGACAAAAATACAGAAATATGAGATCCGAGGCTTTTTTGCTTAATTCTGCTGGACTATAGCCCATGGCTTCAAAATTCACTTTTTTCTCAAATTCGCAAATTACGATTTCTATGATATTGACAGTCACGAGCATTCCTAACTGAACACGAATTTGAAAATTTAGCTCTGAGAACCTTTTATTGACAAAAATACAGAAATATGAGATCCGAGGCTTTTTTGCTTAAATCTGCTGGACTATGGCCCATGGTTTCAAAATGCACTTTTTTCTCAAATTCGCAAATTACGATTTCTATGATATTGACAGTCACGAGCATTCCTTACTGAACACGAATTTGAAAATTTAGCTCTGAGAACCTTTTATTGACAAAAATACAGAAATATGAGATCATAGGCTTTTTTGCTTAAATCTGCTGGACTATAGCCCATGGTTTCAAAATGCACTTTTTTCTCAAATTCGCAAATTACGATTTCTATGATATTGACAGTCACGAGCATTCCTAACTGAACACGAATTTGAAAATTTAGCTCTGAGAACCTTTTATTGACAAAAATACAGAAATATGAGATCCGAGGCTTTTTTGCTCAATTCTGCTGGACTGTAGCCCATGGTTTCAAAATGCACTTTTTTCTCAAATTTGCCAACCACGATTTCTCTTACCCTGATTATGACAAGCATCATGAACTGAACACAAATTTGAAAATTTAGCTCTGAGAACCTTTTATTGACAAAAATACAGAAATATGAGATCCGAGGCTTATTTGCTTAAATCTGCTGGACTATAGCCCATGGTTTCAAAATGCACTTTTTTCTCAAATTCGCAAATTACGATTTCTATGATATTGACAGTCACGAGCATTCCTAACTGAACACGAATTTGAAAATTTAGCTCTGAGAACCTTTTATTGACAAAAATACAGAAATATGAGATCCGAGGCTTTTTTGCTCAATTCTGCTGGACTGTAGCCCATGGTTTCAAAATTCACTTTTTTCTCAAATTCGCAAATTACGATTTCTATGATATTGACAGTCACGAGCATCCCTTACTGAATACAAATTTGAAAATTTAGCTCTGAGGACCTTTTATTGACAAAAATACAGAAATATGAGATCCGAGGCTTTTTTGCTCAATTCTGCTGGACTGTAGCCCATGGTTTCAAAATGCACTTTTTTCTCAAATTTGCCAACCACGATTTCTGTTACCCTGATTATGACAAGCATCATGAACTGAACATAAATTTGAAAATTTAGCTCTGAGAACCTTTTATTGACAAAAATACAGAAATATGAGATCCGAGGCTTTTTTGCTCAATTCTGCTGGACTGTAGCCCATGGTTTCAAAATGCACTTTTTTCTCAAATTTGCCAACCACGATTTCTGTTACCCTGATTATGACAAGCATCATGAACTGAACACAAATTTGAAAATTTAGCTCTGAGAACCTTTTATTGACAAAAATACAGAAATATGAGATCCGAGGCTTATTTGCTTAATTCTGCTGGACTGTAGCCCATGGTTTCAAAATTCACTTTTTTCTCAAATTCGCAAATTACGATTTCTATGATATTGACAGTCACGAGCATCCCTTACTGAACACAAATTTGAAAATTTAGCTCTGAGGACCTTTTATTGACAAAAATACAGAAATATGAGATCCGAGGCTTTTTTGCTTAATTCTGCTGGACTGTAGCCCATGGCTTCAAAATTCACTTTTTTCTCAAATTCGCAAATTATGATTTCTATTACCCTGATTATGACAAGCATCACGAACGGAACACAATTTTGAAAATTTTGCTCAGGACCTTTTATTTACAAAAATACAGAAATATGAGATCCGAGGCTTTTTTGCTCAATTCTGCTGGACTGTAGCCCATGGTTTCAAAATGCACTTTTTTCTCAAATTTGCCAACCACGATTTCTGTTACCCTGATTATGACAAGCATCATGAACTGAACACAAATTTGAAAATTTAGCTCTGAGAACCTTTTATTGACAAAAATACAGAAATATGAGATCCGAGGCTTTTTTGCTTAATTCTGCTGGACTATAGCCCATGGCTTCAAAATTCACTTTTTTCTCAAATTCGCAAATTACGATTTCTATGATATTGACAGTCACGAGCATCCCTTACTGAACACAAATTTGAAAATTTAGCTCTGAGGACCTTTTATTGACAAAAATACAGAAATATGAGATCCGAGGCTTTTTTGCTTAATTCTGCTGGACTGTAGCCCATGGCTTCAAAATTCACTTTTTTCTCAAATTCGCAAATTATGATTTCTATTACCCTGATTATGACAAGCATCACGAACGGAACACAATTTTGAAAATTTTGCTCTGAGGACCTTTTATTGACAAAAATACAGAAATATGAGATCCGAGGCTTTTTTGCTTAATTCTGCTGGACTATAGCCCATGGCTTCAAAATTCACTTTTTTCTCAAATTCGCAAATTACGATTTCTATGATATTGACAGTCACGAGCATCCCTTACTGAACACAAATTTGAAAATTTAGCTCTGAGGACCTTTTATTGACAAAAATACAGAAATATGAGATCCGAGGCTTTTTTGCTTAATTCTGCTGGACTGTAGCCCATGGCTTCAAAATTCACTTTTTTCTCAAATTCGCAAATTATGATTTCTATTACCCTGATTATGACAAGCATCACGAACGGAACACAATTTTGAAAATTTTGCTCAGGACCTTTTATTGACAAAAATACAGAAATATGAGATCCGAGGCTTTTTTGCTCAATTCTGCTGGACTGTAGCCCATGGTTTCAAAATGCACTTTTTTCTCAAATTTGCCAACCACGATTTCTGTTACCCTGATTATGACAAGCATCATGAACTGAACACAAATTTGAAAATTTAGCTCTGAGAACCTTTTATTGACAAAAATACAGAAATATGAGATCCGAGGCTTTTTTGCTTAATTCTGCTGGACTATAGCCCATGGCTTCAAAATTCACTTTTTTCTCAAATTCGCAAATTACGATTTCTATGATATTGACAGTCACGAGCATCCCTTACTGAACACAAATTTGAAAATTTAGCTCTGAGGACCTTTTATTGACAAAAATACAGAAATATGAGATCCGAGGCTTTTTTGCTTAATTCTGCTGGACTGTAGCCCATGGCTTCAAAATTCACTTTTTTCTCAAATTCGCAAATTATGATTTCTATTACCCTGATTATGACAAAAATCACGAACGGAACACAATTTTGAAAATTTTGCTCTGAGGACCTTTTATTGACAAAAATACAGAAATATGAGATCCGAGGCTTTTTTGCTTAATTCTGCTGGACTATAGCCCATGGCTTCAAAATTCACTTTTTTCTCAAATTCGCAAATTACGATTTCTATGATATTGACAGTCACGAGCATCCCTTACTGAACACAATTTTGAAAATTTTGCTCAGGACCTTTTATTGACAAAAATACAGAAATATGAGATCCGAGGCTTTTTTGCTCAATTCTGCTGGACTGTAGCCCATGGTTTCAAAATGCACTTTTTTCTCAAATTTGCCAACCACGATTTCTGTTACCCTGATTATTACAAGCATCATGAACTGAACACAAATTTGAAAATTTAGCTCTGAGAACCTTTTATTGACAAAAATACAGAAATATGAGATCCGAGGCTTATTTGCTTAATTCTGCTGGACTGTAGCCCATGGTTTCAAAATTCACTTTTTTCTCAAATTCGCAAATTACGATTTCTATGATATTGACAGTCACGAGCATTCCTAACTGAACACGAATTTGAAAATTTAGCTCTGAGAACCTTTTATTGACAAAAATACAGAAATATGAGATCCGAGGCTTTTTTGCTTAATTCTGCTGGACTGTAGCCCATGGCTTCAAAATTCACTTTTTTCTCAAATTCGCAAATTATGATTTCTATTACCCTGATTATGACAAGCATCACGAACGGAACACAATTTTGAAAATTTTGCTCAGGACCTTTTATTGACAAAAATACAGAAATATGAGATCCGAGGCTTTTTTGCTCAATTCTGCTGGACTGTAGCCCATGGTTTCAAAATGCACTTTTTTCTCAAATTTGCCAACCACGATTTCTGTTACCCTGATTATGACAAGCATCATGAACTGAACACAAATTTGAAAATTTAGCTCTGAGGACCTTTTATTGACAAAAATACAGAAATATGAGATCCGAGGCTTTTTTGCTTAATTCTGCTGGACTGTAGCCCATGGCTTCAAAATTCACTTTTTTCTCAAATTCGCAAATTATGATTTCTATTACCCTGATTATGACAAGCATCACGAACGGAACACAATTTTGAAAATTTTGCTCTGAGGACCTTTTATTGACAAAAATACAGAAATATGAGATCCGAGGCTTTTTTGCTCAATTCTGCTGGACTGTAGCCCATGGTTTCAAAATTCACTTTTTTCTCAAATTCGCAAATTACGATTTCTATGATATTGACAGTCACGAGCATCCCTTACTGAACACAAATTTGAAAATTTAGCTCTGAGGACCTTTTATTGACAAAAATACAGAAATATGAGATCCGAGGCTTATTTGCTCAATTCTGCTGGACTGTAGCCCATGGTTTCAAAATGCACTTTTTTCTCAAATTTGTCAACCACGATTTCTGTTACCCTGATTATGACAAGCATCATGAACTGAACACAAATTTGAAAATTTAGCTCTGAGAATCTTTTATTGACAAAAATACAGAAATATGAAATCCGAGGCTTTTTTGCTTAATTCTGCTGGACTATAGCCCATGGTTTCAAAATTCACTTTTTTCTCAAATTTGCCAACCACGATTTCTGTTACCCTGATTATGACAAGCATCATGAACTGAACACAAATTTGAAAATTTAGCTCTGAGAACTTTTTATTGACAAAAATACAGAAATATGAAATCCGAGGTTTTTTTTCTTAATCCTGCTGGACTATAGCCCATAGTTTCAAAATGCACTTTTTTTTCAAATTCGCAAATTACGATTTCTATTATATTGACAGTCACGAGTATCCATAACTGAACACAAATTAGAAAATTTAGCTCTGAGAACCTTTTATTGACAAAAATACAGAAATATGAAATCCGAGGTTTTTTTTCTTAATCCTGCTGGACTATAGACCATGGTTTCAAAATGCACTTTTTTCTCAAATTCGCAAATTACGATTTCGATGATATTGACAGTCACGAGCATCCCTTACTGAACACAAATTTGAAAATTTAGCTCTGAGGACCTTTTATTGGCAAAAATACAGAAATATGAGATCCGAGGCTTTTTTGCTCAATTCTGCTGGACTGTAGCCCATGGTTTCAAAATGCACTTTTTTCTCAAATTTGTCAACCACGATTTCTGTTACCCTGATTATGACAAGCATCATGAACTGAACACAAATTTGAAAATTTAGCTCTGAGAATCTTTTATTGACAAAAATACAGAAATATGAAATCCGAGGCTTTTTTGCTTAATTCTGCTGGACTATAGCCCATGGTTTCAAAATTCACTTTTTTCTCAAATTTGCCAACCACGATTTCTGTTACCCTGATTATGACAAGCATCATGAACTGAACACAAATTTGAAAATTTAGCTCTGAGAACCTTTTATTGACAAAAATACAGAAATATGAAATCCGAGGCTTTTTTGCTTAATTCTGCTGGACTATAGCCCATGGTTTCAAAATGCACTTTTTTCTCAAACTTGTCAACCACGATTTCTGTTACCCTGATTATGACAAGCATCATGAACTGAACACAAATTTGAAAATTTAGCTCTGAGAACCTTTTATTGACAAAAATACAGAAATATGAAATCCGAGGTTTTTTTTCTTAATCCTGCTGGACTATAGCCCATAGTTTCAAAATGCACTTTTTTTTCAAATTCGCAAATTACGATTTCTATTATATTGACAGTCACGAGTATCCATAACTGAACACAAATTAGAAAATTTAGCTCTGAGAACCTTTTATTGACAAAAATACAGAAATATGAAATCCGAGGTTTTTTTTCTTAATCCTGCTGGACTATAGACCATGGTTTCAAAATGCACTTTTTTCTCAAATTCGCAAATTACGATTTCTATTATATTGACAGTCACGAGTATCCATAACTGAACACAAATTAGAAAATTTAGCTCTGAGATCCTTTTATTGACAAAAATACAGAAATATGAAATCCGAGGCTTTTTTGCTTAATTCTGCTGGACTATAGCCCATGGTTTCAAAATGCACTTTTTTCTCAAACTTGTCAACCACGATTTCTGTTACCCTGATTATGACAAGCATCATGAACTGAACACAAATTTGAAAATTTAGCTCTGAGAACCTTTTATGCACTTTTTTCTCAAATTTGCCAACCACGATTTCTGTTACCCTGATTATGACAAGCATCATGAACTGAACACAAATTTGAAAATTTAGCTCTGAGAACCTTTTATTGACAAAAATACAGAAATATGAGATCCGAGGCTTTTTTGCTTAATTCTGCTGGACTATATATAGCCCATGGTTTCAAAATTCACTTTTTTCTCAAATTTGCCAACCACGATTTCTGTTACCCTGATTATGACAAGCATCATGAACTGAACACAAATTTGAAAATTTAGCTCTGAGAACCTTTTATTGACAAAAATACAGAAATATGAAATCCGAGGCTTTTTTGCTTAATTCTGCTGGACTATAGCCCATGGTTTCAAAATGCACTTTTTTCTCAAACTTGTCAACCACGATTTCTGTTACCCTGATTATGACAAGCATCATGAACTGAACACAAATTTGAAAATTTAGCTCTGAGAACCTTTTATGCACTTTTTTCTCAAATTTGCCAACCACGATTTCTGTTACCCTGATTATGACAAGCATCATGAACTGAACACAAATTTGAAAATTTAGCTCTGAGAACCTTTTATTGACAAAAATACAGAAATATGAAATCCGAGGCTTTTTTGCTTAATTCTGCTGGACTATAGCCCATGGTTTCAAAATGCACTTTTTTCTCAAACTTGTCAACCACGATTTCTGTTACCCTGATTATGACAAGCATCATGAACTGAACACAAATTTGAAAATTTAGCTCTGAGAACCTTTTATGCACTTTTTTCTCAAATTTGCCAACCACGATTTCTGTTACCCTGATTATGACAAGCATCATGAACTGAACACAAATTTGAAAATTTAGCTCTGAGAACCTTTTATTGACAAAAATACAGAAATATGAGATCCGAGGCTTTTTTGCTTAATTCTGCTGGACTATAGCCCATGGTTTCAAAATTCACTTTTTTCTTAAATTTGCCAACCACGATTTCTGTTACCCTGATTATGATAAGCATCATGAACTGAACACAAATTTGAAAATTTAGCTCTGAGAACCTTTTATTGACAAAAATACAGAAATATGAAATCCGAGGTTTTTGTTCTTAATCCTGCTGGACTATAGCCCATGGTTTCAAAATGCACTTTTTTCTCAAATTCGCAAATTACGATTTCTATTACCCTGATAATGACAAGCATCACGAACTGTACACAAATTTGAAAATTTAGCTCTGAGATCCTTTTATTGACAAAAATACAGAAATATGAAATCCGAGGTTTTTTTTCTTAATCCTGCTGGACTATAGACCATGGTTTCAAAATACACTTTTTTCTCAAATTCGCAAATTACGATTTCTATTATATTGACAGTCACGAGTATCCATAACTGAACACAAATTAGAAAATTTAGCTCTGAGATCCTTTTATTGACAAAAATACAGAAATATGAAATCCGAGGCTTTTTTGCTTAATTCTGCTGGACTATAGCCCATGGTTTCAAAATTCACTTTTTTCTCAAACTTGTCAACCACGATTTCTGTTACCCTGATTATGACAAGCATCATGAACTGAACACAAATTTGAAAATTTAGCTCTGAGAACCTTTTATGCACTTTTTTCTCAAATTTGCCAACCACGATTTCTGTTACCCTGATTATGACAAGCATCATGAACTGAACACAAATTTGAAAATTTAGCTCTGAGAACCTTTTATTGACAAAAATACAGAAATATGAGATCCGAGGCTTATTTGCTTAATTCTGCTGGACTGTAGCCCATGGTTTCAGAATGCACTTTTTTCTCAAACTTGTCAACCACGATTTCTGTTACCCTGATTATGACAAGCATCATGAACTGAACACAAATTTGAAAATTTAGCTCTGAGAACCTTTTATGCACTTTTTTCTCAAATTTGCCAACCACGATTTCTGTTACCCTGATTATGACAAGCATCATGAACTGAACACAAATTTGAAAATTTAGCTCTGAGAACCTTTTATTGACAAAAATACAGAAATATGAGATCCGAGGCTTTTTTGCTCAATTCTGCTGGACTGTAGCCCATGGTTTCAAAATGCACTTTTTTCTCAAATTTGTCAACCACGATTTCTGTTACCCTGATTATGACAAGCATCATGAACTGAACACAAATTTGAAAATTTAGCTCTGAGAATCTTTTATTGACAAAAATACAGAAATATGAAATCCGAGGCTTTTTTGCTTAATTCTGCTGGACTATAGCCCATGGTTTCAAAATTCACTTTTTTCTCAAATTTGCCAACCACGATTTCTGTTACCCTGATTATGACAAGCATCATGAACTGAACACAAATTTGAAAATTTAGCTCTGAGAACCTTTTATGCACTTTTTTCTCAAATTTGCCAACCACGATTTCTGTTACCCTGATTATGACAAGCATCATGAACTGAACACAAATTTGAAAATTTAGCTCTGAGAACCTTTTATTGACAAAAATACAGAAATATGAGATCCGAGGCTTTTTTGCTTAATTCTGCTGGACTATAGCCCATGGTTTCAAAATTCACTTTTTTCTCAAATTTGCCAACCACGATTTCTGTTACCCTGATTATGATAAGCATCATGAACTGAACACAAATTTGAAAATTTAGCTCTGAGAACCTTTTATTGACAAAAATACAGAAATATGAAATCCGAGGTTTTTGTTCTTAATCCTGCTGGACTATAGCCCATGGTTTCAAAATGCACTTTTTTCTCAAATTCGCAAATTACGATTTCTATTACCCTGATAATGACAAGCATCACGAACTGTACACAAATTTGAAAATTTAGCTCTGAGATCCTTTTATTGACAAAAATACAGAAATATGAAATCCGAGGTTTTTTTTCTTAATCCTGCTGGACTATAGACCATGGTTTCAAAATGCACTTTTTTCTCAAATTCGCAAATTACGATTTCTATTACCCTGATAATGACAAGCATCACGAACTGTACACAAATTTGAAAATTTAGCTCTGAGATCCTTTTATTGACAAAAATACAGAAATATGAAATCCGAGGCTTTTTTGCTTAATTCTGCTGGACTATAGCCCATGGTTTCAAAATTCACTTTTTTCTCAAACTTGTCAACCACGATTTCTGTTACCCTGATTATGACAAGCATCATGAACTGAACACAAATTTGAAAATTTAGCTCTGAGAACCTTTTATGCACTTTTTTCTCAAATTTGCCAACCACGATTTCTGTTACCCTGATTATGACAAGCATCATGAACTGAACACAAATTTGAAAATTTAGCTCTGAGAACCTTTTATTGACAAAAATACAGAAATATGAGATCCGAGGCTTATTTGCTTAATTCTGCTGGACTGTAGCCCATGGTTTCAGAATGCACTTTTTTCTCAAACTTGTCAACCACGATTTCTGTTACCCTGATTATGACAAGCATCATGAACTGAACACAAATTTGAAAATTTAGCTCTGAGAACCTTTTATGCACTTTTTTCTCAAATTTGCCAACCACGATTTCTGTTACCCTGATTATGACAAGCATCATGAACTGAACACAAATTTGAAAATTTAGCTCTGAGAACCTTTTATTGACAAAAATACAGAAATATGAGATCCGAGGCTTTTTTGCTCAATTCTGCTGGACTGTAGCCCATGGTTTCAAAATGCACTTTTTTCTCAAATTTGTCAACCACGATTTCTGTTACCCTGATTATGACAAGCATCATGAACTGAACACAAATTTGAAAATTTAGCTCTGAGAATCTTTTATTGACAAAAATACAGAAATATGAAATCCGAGGCTTTTTTGCTTAATTCTGCTGGACTATAGCCCATGGTTTCAAAATGCACTTTTTTCTCAAACTTGTCAACCATGATTTCTGTTACCCTGATTATGACAAGCATCATGAACTGAACACAAATTTGAAAATTTAGCTCTGAGAACCTTTTATTGACAAAAATACAGAAATATGAAATCCGAGGTTTTTGTTCTTAATCCTGCTGGACTATAGCCCATGGTTTCAAAATGCACTTTTTTCTCAAACTTGTCAACCACGATTTCTGTTACCCTGATTATGACAAGCATCATGAACTGAACACAAATTTGAAAATTTAGCTCTGAGAACCTTTTATTGACAAAAATACAGAAATATGAAATCCGAGGTTTTTGTTCTTAATCCTGCTGGACTATAGCCCATGGTTTCAAAATGCACTTTTTTCTCAAATTCGCAAATTACGATTTCTATTACCCTGATAATGACAAGCATCACGAACTGTACACAAATTTGAAAATTTAGCTCTGAGATCCTTTTATTGACAAAAATACAGAAATATGAAATCCGAGGTTTTTTTTCTTAATCCTGCTGGACTATAGCCCATGGTTTCAAAATGCACTTTTTTCTCAAATTTGCCAACCACGATTTCTGTTACCCTAATTATGACAAGCATCATGAACTGAAGACAAATTTGAAAATTTAGCTCTGAGAACCTTTTATTGACAAAAATACAGAAATATGAGATCCGAGGCTTATTTGCTTAATTCTGCTGGACTGTAGCCCATGGTTTCAAAATTCACTTTTTTCTCAAATTCGCAAATTACGATTTCTATGATATTGACAGTCACGAGCATCCCTTACTGAACACAAATTTGAGAATTTAGCTCTGAGGACCTTTTATTGACAAAAATACAGAAATATGAGATCCGAGGCTTTTTTGCTCAATTCTGCTGGACTTTAGCCCATGGTTTCAAAATGCACTTTTTTCTCAAACTTGTCAACCACGATTTCTGTTACCCTGATTATGACAAGCATCATGAACTGAACACAAATTTGAAAATTTAGCTCTGAGAACCTTTTATTGACAAAAATACAGAAATATGAAATCCGAGGCTTTTTTGCTTAATTCTGCTGGACTATAGCCCATGGTTTCAAAATGCACTTTTTTCTCAAACTTGTCAACCACGATTTCTGTTACCCTGATTATGACAAGCATCATGAACTGAACACAAATTTGAAAATTTAGCTCTGAGAACCTTTTATTGACAAAAATACAGAAATATGAAATCCGAGGTTTTTGTTCTTAATCCTGCTGGACTATAGCCCATGGTTTCAAAATGCACTTTTTTCTCAAATTCGCAAATTACGATTTCTATTACCCTGATAATGACAAGCATCACGAACTGTACACAAATTTGAAAATTTAGCTCTGAGATCCTTTTATTGACAAAAATACAGAAATATGAAATCCGAGGTTTTTTTTCTTAATTCTGCTGGACTATAGCCCATGGTTTCAAAATGTACTTTTTTCTCAAATTCGCAAATTACGATTTCTATTATATTGACAGTCACGAGTATCCATAACTGAACACAAATTAGAAAATTTAGCTCTGAGGACCTTTTATTGACAAAAATACAGAAATATGAGATCCGAGGCTTTTTTGCTCAATTCTGCTGGACTTTAGCCCATGGTTTCAAAATGCACTTTTTTCTCAAACTTGTCAACCACGATTTCTGTTACCCTGATTATGACAAGCATCATGAACTGAACACAAATTTGAAAATTTAGCTCTGAGAACCTTTTATTGACAAAAATACAGAAATATGAAATCCGAGGCTTTTTTGCTTAATTCTGCTGGACTATAGCCCATGGTTTCAAAATGCACTTTTTTCTCAAACTTGCCAACCACGATTTCTGTTACCCTGATTATGACAAGCATCATGAACTGAACACAAATTTGAAAATTTAGCTCTGAGATCCTTTTATTGACAAAAATACAGAAATATGAAATCCGAGGTTTTTTTTCTTAATTCTGCTGGACTATAGCCCATGGTTTCAAAATGTACTTTTTTCTCAAATTCGCAAATTACGATTTCTATTATATTGACAGTCACGAGTATCCATAACTGAACACAAATTAGAAAATTTAGCTCTGAGGACCTTTTATTGACAAAAATACAGAAATATGAGATCCGAGGCTTTTTTGCTCAATTCTGCTGGACTTTAGCCCATGGTTTCAAAATGCACTTTTTTCTCAAACTTGTCAACCACGATTTCTGTTACCCTGATTATGACAAGCATCATGAACTGAACACAAATTTGAAAATTTAGCTCTGAGAACCTTTTATTGACAAAAATACAGAAATATGAAATCCGAGGTTTTTGTTCTTAATCCTGCTGGACTATAGCCCATGGTTTCAAAATGCACTTTTTTCTCAAATTCGCAAATTACGATTTCTATTACCCTGATAATGACAAGCATCACGAACTGTACACAAATTTGAAAATTTAGCTCTGAGATCCTTTTATTGACAAAAATACAGAAATATGAAATCCGAGGTTTTTTTTCTTAATTCTGCTGGACTATAGCCCATGGTTTCAAAATGTACTTTTTTCTCAAATTCGCAAATTACGATTTCTATTATATTGACAGTCACGAGTATCCATAACTGAACACAAATTAGAAAATTTAGCTCTGAGAACCTTTTATTGACAAAAATACAGAAATATGAAATCCGAGGTTTTTTTTCTTAATCCTGCTGGACTATAGCCCATGGTTTCAAAATGCACTTTTTTCTCAAATTCGCAAATTACGATTTCTATTACCCTGATTATGACAAGCATCACGAACTGAACACAAATTTGAAAATTTAGCTCTGAGAACCTTTTATTGACAAAAATACAGAAATATGAAATCCGAGGCTTTTTTGCTTAATTCTGCTGGACTATAGCCCATGGTTTCAAAATGCACTTTTTTCTCAAACTTGCCAACCACGATTTCTGTTACCCTGATTATGACAAGCATCATGAACTGAACACAAATTTGAGAATTTAGCTCTGAGGACCTTTTATTGACAAAAATACAGAAATATGAAATCCGAGGCTTTTTTTCTTAATCCTGCTGGACTATAGCCCATGGTTTCAAAATGCACTTTTTTCTCAAATTCGCAAATTACGATTTCTATTACCCTGATTATGACAAGCATCACGAACTGAACACAAATTTGAGAATTTAGCTCTGAGGACCTTTTATTGACAAAAATACAGAAATATGAAATCCGAGGCTTTTTTGCTTAATTCTGCTGGATTATAGCCCATGGCTTCAAAATGCAATTTTTTCTCAAATTCGCAAATTACGATTTCTATTATATCGACAGTCACGAGCATCTCTAACTGAACACAAATTTGCAAGTTATGCTCTGAGAACCTTTTATTGACAAAAATACAGAAATATGAAATCCGAGGCTTTTTTGCTTAATTCTGCTGGACTATAGCCCATGGCTTCAAAATGCAATTTTTTCTCAAATTCGCAAATTACGATTTCTATTATATTGACAGTCACGAGCATCTCTAACTGAACACAAATTTGCAAATTTAGCTCTGAGAACCTTTTATTGACAAAAATACAGAAATATGAAATCCGAGGCTTTTTTGCTTAATTCTGCTGGACTATAGCCCATGGTTTCAAAATGCACTTTTTTCTCAAATTCGCAAATTACGATTTCTATTACCCTGATTATGACAAGCATCACGAACTGAACACAAATTTGAAAATTTAGCTCTGAGAACCTTTTATTGACAAAAATACAGAAATATGAAATCCGAGGCTTTTTTGCTTAATTCTGCTGGACTATAGCCCATGGTTTCAAAATGCACTTTTTTCTCAAATTCGCAAATTACGATTTCTATTACCCTGATTATGACAAGCATCACGAACTGAATTCAAAATTGATAATTTAGCTCTGAGAACCTTTTATTGACAAAAATACAGAATATGAAATCCGAGGCTTTTTTGCTTAATTCTGCTGGACTATAGCCCATGGCTTCAAAATGCAATTTTTTCTCAAATTCGCAAATTACGATTTCTATTATATTGACAGTCACGAGCATCCCTAACTGAACACAAATTTGAAAATTTAGCTCTGAGAACCTTTTATTGACAAAAATACAGAAATATGAAATCCGAGGCTTTTTTGCTTAATTCTGCTGGACTATAGCCCATGGTTTCAAAATTCACTTTTTTCTCAAATTCGCAATTTACGATTTCTATTACCCTGATTATGACAAGCATCACAAACTGAACACAAATTTGAAAATTAGCTCTGAGAACCTTTTATTGACAAAATACAGAAATATGAAATCCGAGGCTTTTTTGCTTAACTGAACACAAATTTGAAAATTTAGCTCTGAGAACCTTTTATTGACAAAAATACAGAAATATGAAATCCCAGGCTTTTTTGCTTAATTCTGCTGGACCCATGGTGCATAGCCCATGGTTTCAAAATTCACTTTTTTCTCAATTCGCAATTTACGATTTCTATTACCCTGATTATGACAAGCATCACAAACTGAACACAAATTTGAAAATTTAGCTCTGAGAACCTTTTATTGACAAAAATACAGAAATATGAAATCCGAGGCTTTTTTGCTTAATTCTGCTGGACTATAGCCCATGGTTTCAAAATTCACTTTTTTCTCAAATTCGCAATTTACGATTTCTATTACCCTGATTATGACAAGCATCACAAACTGAACACAAATTTGAAAATTTAGCTCTGAGAACCTTTCATTGACGAAAATACAGAATATGAAATACGAGGCTTTTTTGCTTAATTCTGCTGGACTGTAGCCCATGGTTTCAAAATTCACTTTTTTCTCAAATTTGCCAACCACGGTTTCTGTTACCCTGATTATGACAAGCATCATGAACTGAACACAAATTTGAAAATTTAGCTCTGAGAACCATTGACAAAAATACAGAAATATGAAATCCGAGGCTTTTTGCTTAATTCTGCTGGACTTTAGCCCATGGTTTCAAAATTCACTTTTTTCTCAAATTCGCAATTTACGATTTCTATTACCCTGATTATGACAAGCATCACAAACTGAACACAAATTTGAAAATTTAGCTCTGAGAACCTTTTATTGACAAAAATACAGAAATATGAAATCCGAGGCTTTTTTGCTTAATTCTGCTGGACTATAGCCCATGGTTTCAAAATTCACTTTTTTCTCAAATTCGCAATTTACGATTTCTATTACCCTGATTATGACAAGCATCACAAACTGAACACAAATTTGAAAATTTAGCTCTGAGAACCTTTTATTGACAAAAATACAGAAATATGAAATCCGAGGCTTTTTTGCTTAATTCTGCTGGACTATAGCCCATGGTTTCAAAATTCACTTTTTTCTCAAATTCGCAATTTACGATTTCTATTACCCTGATTATGACAAGCATCACAAACTGAACACAAATTTGAAAATTTAGCTCTGAGAACCTTTTATTGACAAAAATACAGAAATATGAAATCCGAGGCTTTTTTGCTTAATTTTGCTGGACTGTAGCCCATGGTTTCAAAATTCACTTTTTTCTCAAATTTGCCAACCACGATTTCTGTTACCCTGATTATGACAAGCATCATGAACTGAACACAAATTTGAAAATTTAGCTCTGAGAACCTTTTATTGACAAAAATACAGAAATATGAAATCCGAGGCTTTTTTGCTTAATTCTGCTGGACTGTAGCCCATGGTTTCAAAATTCACTTTTTCTCAAATTTGCCAACCACGATTTCTGTTACCCTGATTATGACAAGCATCATGAACTGAACACAAATTTGAAAATTTAGCTCTGAGAACCTTTTATTGACAAAAATACAGAAATATGAAATCCGAGGCTTTTTTGCTTAATTCTGCTGGACTGTAGCCCATGGTTTCAAAATTCACTTTTTTCTCAAATTCGCAATTTACGATTTCTATTACCCTGATTATGACAAGCATCACAAACTGAACACAAATTTGAAATTTAGCTCTGAGAACCTTTTATTGACAAAAATACAGAAATATGAAATCCGAGGCTTTTTTGCTTAATTCTGCTGGACGCCCATGGTTTCAAAATGCACTTTTTTCTCAAATTCGCAAATTACGATTTCTATTACCCTGATTATGACAAGCATCACGAACTGAATTCAAAATTGATAATTTAGCTCTGAGAACCTTTTATTGACAAAAATACAGAAATATTAAATCCGAGGCTTTTTTGCTTAATTCTGCTGGACTATAGCCCATGGCTTCAAAATGCAATTTTTTCTCAAATTCGCAAATTACGATTTCTATTATATTGACAGTCACGAGCATCCCTAACTGAACACAAATTTGAAATTTAGCTCTGAGAACCTTTTATTGACAAAAATACAGAAATATGAAATCCGAGGCTTTTTTGCTTAATTCTGCTGGACTATAGCCCATGGTTTCAAAATTCACTTTTTTCTCAATTCGCAATTTACGATTTCTATTACCCTGATTATGACAAGCATCACAAACTGAACACAAATTTGAAAATTTAGCTCTGAGAACCTTTTATTGACAAAAATACAGAAATATGAAATCCGAGGCTTTTTTGCTTAATTCTGCTGGACTATAGCCCATGGTTTCAAATTCACTTTTTTCTCAATTCGCAATTTACGATTTCTATTACCCTGATTATGACAAGCATCACAAACTGAACACAAATTTGAAAATTTAGCTCTGAGAACCTTTTATTGACAAAAATACAGAAATATGAAATCCGAGGCTTTTTTGCTTAATTCTGCTGGACCCATGGTGCATAGCCATGGTTTCAACATTCACTTTTTTCTCAAATTCGCAATTTACGATTTCTATTACCCTGATTATGACAAGCATCACAGACTGAACACAAATTTGAAAATTTAGCTCTGAGAACCTTTTATTGACAAAAATACAGAAATATGAAATCCGAGGCTTTTTGCTTAATTTTGCTGGACTGTAGCCCATGGTTTCAAAATTCACTTTTTTCTCAAATTTGCCAACCACGATTTCTGTTACCCTGATTATGACAAGCATCATGAACTGAACACAAATTTGAAAATTTAGCTCTGAGAACCTTTTATTGACAAAAATACAGAAATATGAAATCCGAGGCTTTTTTGCTTAATTCTGCTGGACTATAGCCCATGGTTTCAAAATTCACTTTTTTCTCAAATTCGCAATTTACGATTTCTATTACCCTGATTATGACAAGCATCACAAACTGAACACAAATTTGAAATTTAGCTCTGAGAACCTTTATTGACAAAAATACAGAAATATGAAATCCGAGGCTTTTTTGCTTAATTCTGCTGGACTGTAGCCCATGGTTTCAAAATTCACTTTTTTCTCAAATTCGCAATTTACGATTTCTATTACCCTGATTATGACAAGCATCACAAACTGAACACAAATTTGAAAATTTAGCTCTGAGAACCTTTTATTGACAAAAATACAGAAATATGAAATCCGAGGCTTTTTTGCTTAATTTTGCTGGACTATAGCGCATGGTTTCAAAATTCACTTTTTTCTCAATTTGCCAACCACGATTTCTGTTACCCTGATTATGACAAGCATCATGAACTGAACACAAATTTGAAAATTTAGCTCTGAGAACCTTTTATTGACAAAAATACAGAAATATGAAATCCGAGGCTTTTTTGCTTAATTCTGCTGGACTGTAGCCCATGGTTTCAAAATTCACTTTTTTCTCAAATTCGCAATTTACGATTTCTATTACCCTGATTATGACAAGCATCACAAACTGAACACAAATTTGAAAATTTAGCTCTGAGAACCTTTTATTGACAAAAATACAGAAATATGAAATCCGAGGCTTTTTTGCTTAATTCTGCTGGACTATAGCCCATGGTTTCAAAATGCACTTTTTCTCAAATTCGCAAATTACGATTTCTATTATATTGACAGTCACGAGCATCACGAACTGTACACAAATTTGAAAATTTAGCTCTGAGAACCTGTTATTGACAAAAATACAGAAATATGAAATCCGAGGCTTTTTTGCTTAATTCTGCTGGACTATAGCCCATGGTTTCAAAATGCACTTTTTTCTCAAATTCGCAAATTACGATTTCTATTATATTGACAGTCACGAGCATCACGAACTGTACACAAATTTGAAAATTTAGCTCTGAGAACCTGTTATTGACAAAAATACAGAAATATGAAATCCGAGGCTTTTTTGCTTAATTCTGCTGGACTATAGCCCATGGTTTCAAAATGGACTTTTTTCTCAAATTCGCAAATTACGATTTCTATTATATGACAGTCACGAGCATCACGAACTGTACACAAATTTGAAAACTTAGCTCTGAGAACCTGTTATTGACAAAAATACAGAAATATGAAATCCGAGGCTTTTTTGCTTAATTCTGCTGGACTATAGCCCATGGTTTCAAAATGCCCTTTTTTCTCAAATTCGCAAATTACGACTTCTATTACCCTGATAATGACAAGCATCACGAACTGTACACAAATTTGAAAATTTAGCTCTGAGAACCTGTTATTGACAAAATTCAGAAATATGAAATCCGAGGCTTTTTTGCTTAATTCTGCTGGACTATAGCCCATGGTTTCAAAATGCACTTTTTTTCAAATTCGCAAATTACGATTTCTATTATATTGACAGTCACGAGCATCACGAACTGTACACAAATTTGAAAATTTAGCTCTGAGAACCTGTTATTGACAAAAATACAGAAATATGAAATCCGAGGCTTTTTTGCTTAATTCTGCTGGACTATAGCCCATGGTTTCAAAATGCACTTTTTTTCAAATTCGCAAATAACGATTTCTATTATATTGACGGTCACGAGCATCACGAACTGTACACAAATTTGAAAATTTAGCTCTGAGAACCTGTTATTGACAAAAAATACAGAAATATGAAATCCGAGGCTTTTTTGCTTAATTCTGCTGGACTATAGCCCATGGTTTCAAAATGCACTTTTTTCTCAAATTCGCAAATTACGATTTCTATTACCCTGATAATGACAAGCATCACGAACTGTACACAAATTTGAAAATTTAGCTCTGAGAACCTGTTATTGACAAAAATACAGAAATATGAAATCCGAGGCTTTTTTGCTTAGTTCTGCTGGACTATAGCCCATGGTTTCAAAATGCACTTTTTTTTCAATTCGCAAATTACGATTTCTATTATATTGACGGTCACGAGCATCACGAACTGTACACAAATTTGAAAATTTAGCTCTGAGAACCTGTTATTGACAAAAATACAGAAATATGAAATCCGAGGCTTTTTTGCTTAATTCTGCTGGACTATAGCCCATGGTTTCAAAATGCACTTTTTTTTCAAATTCGCAAATTACGATTTCTATTATATTGACAGTCACGAGCATCACGAACTGTACACAAATTTGAAAATTTAGCTCTGAGAACCTGTTATTGACAAAAATACAGAAATATGAAATCCGAGCTTTTTTGCTTAATTCTGCTGGACTATAGCCCATGGTTTCAAAATGCACTTTTTTCTCAAATTCGCAAATTACGATTTCTATTACCCTGATAATGACAAGCATCACGAACTGTACACAAATTTGAAAATTTAGCTCTGAGAACCTCTTATTGACAAAAATACAGAAATATGAAATCCGAGGCTTTTTTGCTTAATTCTGCTGGACTATAGCCCATGGTTTCAAAATGCACTTTTTTTTCAAATTCGCAAATTACGATTTCTATTATATTGACAGTCACGAGCACCCCTAACTGAACACAAATTTGAAAATTTAGCTGTGAGAACCTCTTATTGACAAAAATACAGAAATATGAAATCCGAGGCTTTTTGCTTAATTCTGCTGGACTATAGCCCATGGTTTCAAAATGCACTTTTTCTCAAATTCGCAAATTACGATTTCTATTACATTGACAGTCACGAGCATCACGAACTGTACACAAATTTGAAAATTTAGCTCTGAGAACCTGTTATTGACAAAAATACAGAAATATGAAATCCGAGGCTTTTTTGCTTAATTCTGCTGGACTATAGCCCATGGTTTCAAATGCACTTTTTTCTCAAATTCGCAAATTACGATTTCTATTATATTGACAGTCACGAGCATCCCTAACTGAACACAAATTTTGAAAATTTAGCTGTCCTTTTATTGACAAAAATACAGAAATATGAAATCCGAGGCTTTTTTGCTTAGTTCTGCTGGACTATAGCCCATGGTTTCAAAATGCACTTTTTTTTCAAATTCGCAAATTACGATTTCTATTATATTGACAGTCACGAGCATCACGAACTGTACACAAATTTGAAAATTTAGCTCTGAGAACCTGTTATTGACAAAAATACAGAAATATGAAATCCGAGGCTTTTTTGCTTAATTCTGCTGGACTATAGCCCATGGTTTCAAAATGCACTTTTTTCTCAAATTCGCAAATTACGATTTCTATTACCCTGATAATGACAAGCATCACGAACTGTACACAAATTTGAAAATTTAGCTCTGAGAACCTGTTATTGACAAAAATACAGAAATATGAAATCCGAGGCTTTTTTGCTTAATTCTGCAAAAATATAAAATGCACTTTTTTCTCAAATTCGCAAATTACGATTTCTATTATATTGACAGTCACGAGCATCACGAACTGTACACAAATTTGAAAATTTAGCTCTGAGAACCTGTTATTGACAAAAATACAGAAATATGAAATCCGAGGCTTTTTTGCTTAATTCTGCTGGACTATAGCCCATGGTTTCAAAATGCACTTTTTTTCTCAAATTCGCAAATTACGATTTCTATTATATTGACAGTCTGAGAACCTGTTATTGACAAAAATACAGAAATATGAAATCCGAGGCTTTTTTGCTTAATTCTGCTGGACTATAGCCCATGGTTTCAAAATGCACTTTTTTCTCAAATTCGCAAATTACGATTTCTATTACCCTGATAATGACAAGCATCACGAACTGTACACAAATTTGAAAATTTAGCTCTGAGAACCTGTTATTGACAAAAATACAGAAATATGAAATCCGAGGCTTTTTTGCTTAATTCTGCAAAAATATAAAATGCACTTTTTTCTCAAATTCGCAAATTACGATTTCTATTATATTGACAGTCACGAGCATCACGAACTGTACACAAATTTGAAAATTTAGCTCTGAGAACCTGTTATTGACAAAAATACAGAAATATGAAATCCGAGGCTTTTTTGCTTAATTCTGCTGGACTATAGCCCATGGTTTCAAAATGCACTTTTTTTCTCAAATTCGCAAATTACGATTTCTATTATATTGACAGTCTGAGAACCTGTTATTGACAAAAATACAGAAATATGAAATCCGAGGCTTTTTTGCTTAATTCTGCTGGACTATAGCCCATGGTTTCAAAATGCACTTTTTTCTCAAATTCGCAAATTACGATTTCTATTACCCTGATAATGACAAGCATCACGAACTGTACACAAATTTGAAAATTTAGCTCTGAGAACCTTTTATTGACAAAAATACAGAAATATGAAATCCGAGGCTTTTTTGCTTAATTCTGCTGGACTATAGCCCATGGTTTCAAAATGCACTTTTTTGTCAAATTCGCAAATTACGATTTCTATTACCCTGATAATGACAAGCATCACGAACTGCACACAAATTTGAAAATTTAGCTCTGAGAATCTCTTATTGACAAAAATACAGAAATATGAAATCCGAGGCTTTTTTGCTTAATTCTGCTGGACTATAGCCCATGGTTTCAAAATGCACTTTTTTCTCAAATTCGCAAATTACGATTTCTATTATATTGACAGTCACGAGCATCCCTAACTGAACACAAATTTGAAAATTTAGCCCTGAGAACCTTTTATTGACAAAAATACAGAAATATGAAATCCGAGGCTTTTTTGCTTTATTCTGCTGGACTATAGCCCATGGTTTCAAAATGCACTTTTTTCTCAAATTCGCAAATTAAGATTTCTATTACCCTGATAATGACAAGCATCACGAACTGTACACAAATTTGAAAATTTAGCTCTGAGAACCTTTTATTGACAAAAATACAGAAATATGAAATCCGAGGCTTTTTTGCTTAATTCTGCTGGACTATAGCCCATGTTTTCAAAATGCACTTTTTTCTCAAATTCGCAAATTACGATTTCTATTATATCGACAGTCACGAGCATCCCTAACTGAACACAAATTTGAAAATTTAGCTCAGAGAACCTTTTATTGACAAAAATACAGAAATATGAAATCCGAGGCTTTTTTGCTTAATTCTGCTGGACTATAGCCCATGGTTTCAAAATGCACTTTTTTCTCAAATTCGCAAATTACGATTTCTATTACCCTGATAATGACAAGCATCGCGAACTGTTCACAAATTTGAAAATTTAGCTCTGAGAACCTGTTATTGACAAAAATACAGAAATATGAAATCCGAGGCTTTTTTGCTTTATTCTGCTGGACTATAGCCCATGGTTTCAAAATGCACTTTTTTCTAAAATTCGCAAATTACGATTTCTATTATACTGACAGTCACGAGCATCCCTAACTGAACACAAATTTGAAAATTTAGCTCTGAGAACCTGTTATTGACAAAAATACAGAAATATGAAATCCGAGGCTTTTTTGCTTAATTCTGCTGGACTATAGCCCATGGTTTCAAAATGCACTTTTTTCTCAAATTCGCAAATTAAGATTTCTATTACCCTGATAATGACAAGCATCACGAACTGTACACAAATTTGAAAATTTAGCTCTGAGAACCTTTTATTGACAAAAAATACAGAAATATGAAATCCGAGGCTTTTTTGCTTAATTCTGCTGGACTATAGCCCATGTTTTCAAAATGCACTTTTTTCTCAAATTCGCAAATTACGATTTCTATTATATCGACAGTCACGAGCATCCCTAACTGAACACAAATTTGAAAATTTAGCTCAGAGAACCTTTTATTGACAAAAATACAGAAATATGAAATCCGAGGCTTTTTTGCTTAATTCTGCTGGACTATAGCCCATGGTTTCAAAATGCACTTTTTTCTCAAATTCGCAAATTACGATTTCTATTACCCTGATAATGACAAGCATCGCGAACTGTTCACAAATTTGAAAATTTAGCTCTGAGAACCTGTTATTGACAAAAATACAGAAATATGAAATCCGAGGCTTTTTTGCTTTATTCTGCTGGACTATAGCCCATGGTTTCAAAATGCACTTTTTTCTAAAATTCGCAAATTACGATTTCTATTATACTGACAGTCACGAGCATCCCTAACTGAACACAAATTTGAAAATTTAGCTCTGAGAACCTGTTATTGACAAAAATACAGAAATATGAAATCCGAGGCTTTTTTGCTTAATTCTGCTGGACTGTAGCGCATGGTTTCAAAATGGACTTTTTTCTCAAATTCGCAAATTACGATTTCTATGATATTGACAGTCACGAGCATCCCTAACTGAACACAAATTTGAAAATTTAGCTCAGAGAACCTTTTATTGACAAAAATACAGAAATATGAAATCCGAGGCTTTTTTGCTTAATTCTGCTGGACTATAGCCCATGGTTTCAAAATGCACTTTTTTTCAAATTCGCAAATTACGATTTCTATGATATTGGCAGTCCTCGGCATACCTAACTGAACCCAAATTTGAAAATTTAGCTCTGAGAACCTTTTATTGACAAAAATACAGAAATATGAAATCCGAGGCTTTTTTGCTTAATTCTGCTGGACTATGGCCCATGGCTTCAAAATGCACTTTTTTCCGGAATTCGCAAATTACGATTTCTATGCTATTGACAGTCACGAGCATCCATAACTGAACACAAATTTGAAAATTTAGCTCTGAGAATCATTTATTGACAAAAATACAGAAATATGAAATCTGAGGCTTTTTTGCTTAATTCTGCTGGACTATAGCCCATGGTTTCGAAATGCACTTCTTTCTCAAATTCGCAAATTACGATTTCTATTACCCTGATTATGACAAGCATCACGAACTGAATACAAATTTGAAAATTTAGCTCTGAGAACCTCTTATTGACAAAAATACAGAAATATGAAATCCGAGGCTTTTTTGCTTAATTCTGCTGGACTATAGCCCATGGTTTCAAAATTCACTTTTTTCTCAAATTCGCAAATTACGATTTCTATGATATTGACAGTCACAAGCATCCCTAACTGAACACAAATTTGATAGTTAAGCTCTGAGAACCTTTTATTGACAAAAATACAGAAATATGAAATCCGAGGCTTTTTTGCTTAATTCTGCTGGACTATAGCCCATGGTTTCAAAATTCACTTTTTTCTCAAATTCGCAAATTACGATTTCTATGATATTGACAGTCACAAGCATCCCTAACTGAACACAAATTTGATAGTTAAGCTCTGAGAACCTTTTATTGACAAAAAATACAGAAATATGAAATCCGAGGATTTTTTGCTTAATTCTGCTGGACTATAGCCCATGGTTTCAAAATGCACTTTTTTCCGGAACTCGCAAATTACGATTTCTATTACCCTGATTATGAAAGGCATCCCTAACTGAACACAAATTTGATAGTTAAGCTCTGAGAACCTTTTATTGACAAAAATACAGAAATATGAAATCCGAGGCTTTTTTGCTTAATTCTGCTGGACTATGGCCCATGGCTTCAAAATGCACTTTTTTCCGGAATTCGCAAATTACGATTTCTATGCTATTGACAGTCACGAGCATCCATAACTGAACACAAATTTGAAAATTTAGCTCTGAGAATCATTTATTGACAAAAATACAGAAATATGAAATCTGAGGCTTTTTTGCTTAATTCTGCTGGACTATAGCCCATGGTTTCAAAATGCACTTTTTTCTCAAATTCGCAAATTACGATTTCTATTACCCTGATAATGACAAGCATCGCGAACTGTTCACAAATTTGAAAATTTAGCTCTGAGAACCTGTTATTGACAAAAATACAGAAATATGAAATCCGAGGCTTTTTTGCTTTATTCTGCTGGACTATAGCCCATGGTTTCAAAATGCACTTTTTTCTAAAATTCGCAAATTACGATTTCTATTATACTGACAGTCACGAGCATCCCTAACTGAACACAAATTTGAAAATTTAGCTCTGAGAACCTGTTATTGACAAAAATACAGAAATATGAAATCCGAGGCTTTTTTGCTTAATTCTGCTGGACTGTAGCGCATGGTTTCAAAATGGACTTTTTTCTCAAATTCGCAAATTACGATTTCTATGATATTGACAGTCACGAGCATCCCTAACTGAACACAAATTTGAAAATTTAGCTCAGAGAACCTTTTATTGACAAAAATACAGAAATATGAAATCCGAGGCTTTTTTGCTTAATTCTGCTGGACTATAGCCCATGGTTTCAAAATGCACTTTTTTTCAAATTCGCAAATTACGATTTCTATGATATTGGCAGTCCTCGGCATACCTAACTGAACCCAAATTTGAAAATTTAGCTCTGAGAACCTTTTATTGACAAAAATACAGAAATATGAAATCCGAGGCTTTTTTGCTTAATTCTGCTGGACTATGGCCCATGGCTTCAAAATGCACTTTTTTCCGGAATTCGCAAATTACGATTTCTATGCTATTGACAGTCACGAGCATCCATAACTGAACACAAATTTGAAAATTTAGCTCTGAGAATCATTTATTGACAAAAATACAGAAATATGAAATCTGAGGCTTTTTTGCTTAATTCTGCTGGACTATAGCCCATGGTTTCGAAATGCACTTCTTTCTCAAATTCGCAAATTACGATTTCTATTACCCTGATTATGACAAGCATCACGAACTGAATACAAATTTGAAAATTTAGCTCTGAGAACCTCTTATTGACAAAAATACAGAAATATGAAATCCGAGGCTTTTTTGCTTAATTCTGCTGGACTATAGCCCATGGTTTCAAAATTCACTTTTTTCTCAAATTCGCAAATTACGATTTCTATGATATTGACAGTCACAAGCATCCCTAACTGAACACAAATTTGATAGTTAAGCTCTGAGAACCTTTTATTGACAAAAATACAGAAATATGAAATCCGAGGCTTTTTTGCTTAATTCTGCTGGACTATAGCCCATGGTTTCGAAATGCACTTCTTTCTCAAATTCGCAAATTACGATTTCTATTACCCTGATTATGACAAGCATCACGAACTGAATACAAATTTGAAAATTTAGCTCTGAGAACCTCTTATTGACAAAAATACAGAAATATGAAATCCGAGGCTTTTTTGCTTAATTCTGCTGGACTATAGCCCATGGTTTCGAAATGCACTTCTTTCTCAAATTCGCAAATTACGATTTCTATTACCCTGATTATGACAAGCATCACGAACTGAATACAAATTTGAAAATTTAGCTCTGAGAACCTCTTATTGACAAAAATACAGAAATATGAAATCCGAGGCTTTTTTGCTTAATTCTGCTGGACTATAGCCCATGGTTTCAAAATTCACTTTTTTTCAAATTCGCAAATTACGATTTCTATGATATTGGCAGTCCTCGGCATACCTAACTGAACCCAAATTTGAAAATTTAGCTCTGAGAACCTTTTATTGACACAAATACAGAAATATGAAATCCGAGGCTTTTTTGCTTAATTCTGCTGGACTATGGCCCATGGCTTCAAAATGCACTTTTTTCCGGAATTTGCAAATTACGATTTCTATGCTATTGACAGTCACGAGCATCCATAACTGAACACAAATTTGAAAATTTAGCTCTGAGAATCATTTATTGACAAAAATACAGAAATATGAAATCTGAGGCTTTTTTGCTTAATTCTGCTGGACTATAGCCCATGGTTTCGAAATGCACTTCTTTCTCAAATTCGCAAATTACGATTTCTATTACCCTGATTATGACAAGCATCACGAACTGAATACAAATTTGAAAATTTAGCTCTGAGAACCTCTTATTGACAAAAATACAGAAATATGAAATCCGAGGCTTTTTTGCTTAATTCTGCTGGACTATAGCCCATGGTTTCGAAATGCACTTCTTTCTCAAATTCGCAAATTACGATTTCTATTACCCTGATTATGACAAGCATCACGAACTGAATACAAATTTGAAAATTTAGCTCTGAGAACCTCTTATTGACAAAAATACAGAAATATGAAATCCGAGGCTTTTTTGCTTAATTCTGCTGGACTATAGCCCATGGTTTCAAAATTCACTTTTTTCTCAAATTCGCAAATTACGATTTCTATGATATTGACAGTCACAAGCATCCCTAACTGAACACAAATTTGATAGTTAAGCTCTGAGAACCTTTTATTGACAAAAATACAGAAATATGAAATCCGAGGGTTTTTTGCTTAATTCTGCTGGACTATAGCCCATGGTTTCAAAATTCACTTTTTTCTCAAATTCGCAAATTACGATTTCTATGATATTGACAGTCACAAGCATCCCTAACTGAACACAAATTTGATAGTTAAGCTCTGAGAACCTTTTATTGACAAAAATACAGAAATATGAAATCCGAGGCTTTTTTGCTTAATTCTGCTGGACTATAGCCCATGGTTTCAAAATGCACTTTTTTCCGGAATTCGCAAATTACGATTTCTATTACCCTGATTATGAAAGGCATCCCTAACTGAACACAAATTTGATAGTTAAGCTCTGAGAACCTTTTATTGACAAAAATACAGAAATATGAAATCCGAGGCTTTTTTGCTTAATTCTGCTGGACTATAGCCCATGGGTTCAAAATGCACTTTTTTCTCAAATTCGCAA
Organism: Orthonevra nobilis; assembly: GCA_963555765.1. NCBI lineage: Eukaryota > Metazoa > Arthropoda > Insecta > Diptera > Syrphidae > Orthonevra > Orthonevra nobilis. Next base: position 125,522,785 of record OY743225.1, on the reverse strand, counting down.
ATTACGATTTCTATTAGCCTGATAATGACAAGCATCACGAACTGAACACAAATTTGAAAATTTAGCTCTGAGAACCTTTTATTGACAAAAATACAGAAATATGAAATCCGAGGCTTTTTTGCTTAATTCTGCTGGGCTATAGCCCATGGTTTCAAAATTCACTTTTTTCTCAAATTCGCAAATTACGATTTCTATGATATTGACAGTCACAAGCATCCCTAACTGAACACAAATTTGATAGTTAAGCTCTGAGAACCTTTTATTGACAAAAATACAGAAATATGAAATCCGAGGCTTTTTTGCTTAATTCTGCTGGACTATAGCCCATGGGTTCAAAATGCACTTTTTTCTCAAATTCGCAAATTACGATTTCTATTAGCCTGATAATGACAAGCATCACGAACTGAACACAAATTTGAAAATTTAGCTCTGAGAACCTTTTATTGACAAAAATACAGAAATATGAAATCCGAGGCTTTTTTGCTTAATTCTGCTGGGCTATAGCCCATGGGTTCAAAATGCACTTTTTTCTCAAATTCGCAAATTACGATTTCTATTAGCCTGATAATGACAAGCATCACGAACTGAACACAAATTTGAAAATTTAGCTCTGAGAACCTTTTATTGACAAAAATACAGAAATATGAAATCCGAGGCTTTTTTGCTTAATTCTGCTGGGCTATAGCCCATGGTTTCAAAATTCACTTTTTCCTCAAATTCGCAAATTACGATTTCTATGATATTGACAGTCACAAGCATCCCTAACTGAACACAAATTTGATAGTTAAGCTCTGAGAACCTTTTATTGACAAAAATACAGAAATATGAAATCCGAGGCTTTTTTGCTTAATTCTGCTGGACTATAGCCCATGGTTTCAAAATGCACTTTTTTCCGGAATTCGCAAATTACGATTTCTATTACCCTGATTATGAAAGGCATCCCTAACTGAACACAAATTTGATAGTTAAGCTCTGAGAACCTTTTATTGACAAAAATACAGAAATATGAAATCCGAGGCTTTTTTGCTTAATTCTGCTGGACTATAGCCCATGGGTTCAAAATGCACTTTTTTCTCAAATTCGCAAATTACGATTTCTATTAGCCTGATAATGACAAGCATCACGAACTGAACACAAATTTGAAAATTTAGCTCTGAGAACCTTTTATTGACAAAAATACAGAAATATGAAATCCGAGGCTTTTTTGCTTAATTCTGCTGGGCTATAGCCCATGGTTTCAAAATTCACTTTTTCCTCAAATTCGCAAATTACGATTTCTATGATATTGACAGTCACAAGCATCCCTAACTGAACACAAATTTGATAGTTAAGCTCTGAGAACCTTTTATTGACAAAAATACAGAAATATGAAATCCGAGGCTTTTTTGCTTAATTCTGCTGGACTATAGCCCATGGTTTCAAAATGCACTTTTTTCCGGAATTCGCAAATTACGATTTCTATTACCCTGATTATGAAAGGCATCCCTAACTGAACACAAATTTGATAGTTAAGCTCTGAGAACCTTTTATTGACAAAAATACAGAAATATGAAATCCGAGGCTTTTTTGCTTAATTCTGCTGGACTATAGCCCATGGTTTCAAAATGCACTTTTTTCCGGAATTCGCAAATTACGATTTCTATTACCCTGATTATGAAAGGCATCCCTAACTGAACACAAATTTGATAGTTAAGCTCTGAGAACCTTTTATTGACAAAAATACAGAAATATGAAATCCGAGGCTTTTTTGCTTAATTCTGCTGGACTATAGCCCATGGCTTCAAAATGCACTTTTTTTCAAATTCGCAAATTACGATTTCTATTACATTGACAGTCACGAGCATCCATAACTGAACATAAATTTGAAAATTTAGCTCTGAGAACCTCTTATTGACAAAAATACAGAAATATGAAATCCGAGGCTTTTTTGCTTAATTCTGCTGGGCTATAGCCCATGGTTTCAAAATTTACTTTTTTCTCAAATTCGCAAATTACGATTTCTATGATATTGACAGTCACAAGCATCCCTAACTGAACACAAATTTGATAGTTAAGCTCTGAGAACCTTTTATTGACAAAAATACAGAAATATGAAATCCGAGGCTTTTTTGCTTAATTCTGCTGGACTATAGCCCATGGTTTCAAAATGCACTTTTTTCCGGAATTCGCAAATTACGATTTCTATTACCCTGATTATGAAAGGCATCCCTAACTGAACACAAATTTGATAGTTAAGCTCTGAGAACCTTTTATTGACAAAAATACAGAAATATGAAATCCGAGGCTTTTTTGCTTAATTCTGCTGGACTATAGCCCATGGGTTCAAAATGCACTTTTTTCTCAAATTCGCAAATTACGATTTCTATTAGCCTGATAATGACAAGCATCACGAACTGAACACAAATTTGAAAATTTAGCTCTGAGAACCTTTTATTGACAAAAATACAGAAATATGAAATCCGAGGCTTTTTTGCTTAATTCTGCTGGGCTATAGCCCATGGTTTCAAAATTCACATTTTTCTCAAATTCGCAAATTACGATTTCTATGATATTGACAGTCACAAGCATCCCTAACTGAACACAAATTTGATAGTTAAGCTCTGAGAACCTTTTATTGACAAAAATACAGAAATATGAAATCCGAGGCTTTTTTGCTTAATTCTGCTGGACTATAGCCCATGGTTTCAAAATGCACTTTTTTCCGGAATTCGCAAATTACGATTTCTATTACCCTGATTATGAAAGGCATCCCTAACTGAACACAAATTTGATAGTTAAGCTCTGAGAACCTTTTATTGACAAAAATACAGAAATATGAAATCCGAGGCTTTTTTGCTTAATTCTGCTGGACTATAGCCCATGGGTTCAAAATGCACTTTTTTCTCAAATTCGCAAATTACGATTTCTATTAGCCTGATAATGACAAGCATCACGAACTGAACACAAATTTGAAAATTTAGCTCTGAGAACCTTTTATTGACAAAAATACAGAAATATGAAATCCGAGGCTTTTTTGCTTAATTCTGCTGGACTATAGCCCATGGTTTCAAAATTCACTTTTTTCTCAAATTCGCAAATTACGATTTCTATGATATTGACAGTCACAAGCATCCCTAACTGAACACAAATTTGAAAATTTAGCTCTGAGAACCTTTTATTGACAAAAATACAGAAATATGAAATCCGAGGCTTTTTTGCTTAATTCTGCTGGACTATAGCCCATGGTTTCAAAATGCACTTTTTTCCGGAATTCGCAAATTACGATTTCTATTACCCTGATTATGAAAGGCATCCCTAACTGAACACAAATTTGATAGTTAAGCTCTGAGAACCTTTTATTGACAAAAATACAGAAATATGAAATCCGAGGCTTTTTTGCTTAATTCTGCTGGACTATAGCCCATGGTTTCAAAATGCACTTTTTTCCGGAATTCGCAAATTACGATTTCTATTACCCTGATTATGAAAGGCATCCCTAACTGAACACAAATTTGATAGTTAAGCTCTGAGAACCTTTTATTCACAAAAATACAGAAATATGAAATCCGAGGCTTTTTTGCTTAATTCTGCTGGACTATAGCCCATGGTTTCAAAATGCACTTTTTTCCGGAATTCGCAAATTACGATTTCCATTACCCTGATTATGAAAGGCATCCCTAACTGAACACAAATTTGATAGTTAAGCTCTGAGAACCTTTTATTGACAAAAATACAGAAATATGAAATCCGAGGCTTTTTTGCTTAATTCTGCTGGACTATAGCCCATGGGTTCAAAATGCACTTTTTTCTCAAATTCGCAAATTACGATTTCTATTAGCCTGATAATGACAAGCATCACGAACTGAACACAAATTTGAAAATTTAGCTCTGAGAACCTTTTATTCACAAAAATATAGAAATATGAAATCCGAGGCTTTTTTGCTTAATTCTGCTGGACTATAGCCCATGGCTTCAAAATGCACTTTTTTCCGGAATACGCAAATTACGATTTCTATTACTCTGGTTATGACAAGCATCACGAACTGAACACAAATTTGAAAATTTAGCTCTGAGAACCTTTTATTGACAAAAATACAGAAATATGAAATCCGAGGCTTTTTTGCTTAATTCTGCTGGACTATAGCCCATGGTTTCAAAATTCACTTTTTTCTCAAATTCGCAAATTACGATTTCTATGATATTGACAGTCACAAGCATTCCTAACTGAACACAAATTTGATAGTTAAGCTCTGAGAACCTTTTATTGACAAAAATACAGAAATATGATATCCGAGGCTTTTTTGCTTAATTCTGCTGGACTATAGCCCATGGTTTCAAAATTCACTTTTTTCCGGAATTCGCAAATTACGATTTCTATTACCCTGATTATGAAAGGCATCCCTAACTGAACACAAATTTGAAAATTTAGCTCTGAGAACCTCTTATTGACAAAAATACAGAAATATGAAATCCGAGGCTTTTTTGCTTAATTCTGCTGGACTATAGCCCATGGTTTCAAAATTCACTTTTTTCTCAAATTCGCAAATTACGATTTCTATGATATTGACAGTCACAAGCATCCCTAACTGAACACAAATTTGATAGTTAAGCTCTGAGAACCTTTTATTGACAAAAATACAGAAATATGAAATCCGAGGCTTTTTTGCTTAATTCTGCTGGACTATAGCCCATGGTTTCAAAATTCACTTTTTTCCGGAATTCGCAAATTACGATTTCTATTACCCTGATTATGAAAGGCATCCCTAACTGAACACAAATTTGATAGTTAAGCTCTGAGAACCTTTTATTGACAAAAATACAGAAATATGAAATCCGAGGCTTTTTTGCTTAATTCTGCTGGACTATAGCCCATGGCTTCAAAATGCACTTTTTTCAAATTCGCAAATTACGATTTCTATTACATTGACAGTTACGAGCATCCATAACTGAACATAAATTTGAAAATTTAGCTCTGAGAACCTCTTATTGACAAAAATACAGAAATATGAAATCCGAGGCTTTTTTGCTTAATTCTGCTGGACTATAGCCCATGGTTTCAAAATTCACTTTTTTCTCAAATTCGCAAATTACGATTTCTATGATAATGACAGTCACGAGCATCACGAAATGAACACAAATTCGAAAATTTAGCTCTGAGAACCTTTTATTGACAAAAATACAGAAATATGAAATCCGAGGCTTTTTTGCTTAATTCTGCTGGACTATAGCCCATGGCTTCAAAATGCACTTTTTTCAAATTCGCAAATTACGATTTCTATTACATTGACAGTCACGAGCATCCATAACTGAACATAAATTTGAAAATTTAGCTCTGAGAACCTTTTATTGACAAAAATACAGAAATATGAAATCCGAGGCTTTTTTGCTTAATTCTGCTGGACTATAGCCCATGGTTTCAAAATTCACTTTTTTCTCAAATTCGCAAATTACGATTTCTATGATATTGACAGTCACGAGCATCACGAAATGAACACAAATTCGAAAATTTAGCTCTGAGAACCTTTTATTGACAAAAATACAGAAATATGGTTTCAAAATGCACTTTTTTCTCAAATTCGCAAATTACGATTTCTATGATAATGACAGTCACGAGCATCACGAAATGAACACAAATTCGAAAATTTAGCTCTGAGAACCTTTTATTGACAAAAATACAGAAATATGAAATCCGAGGCTTTTTTGCTTAATTCTGCTGGACTATAGCCCATGGTTTCAAAATGCACTTTTTTCCGGAATTCGCAAATTACGATTTCTATTACCCTGATTATGAAAGGCATCCCTAACTGAACACAAATTTGATAGTTAAGCTCTGAGAACCTTTTATTGACAAAAATACAGAAATATGAAATCCGAGGCTTTTTTGCTTAATTCTGCTGGACTATAGCCCATGGTTTCAAAATTCACTTTTTTCTCAAATTCGCAAATTACGATTTCTATGATATTGACAGTCACAAGCATCCCTTACTGAACACAAATTTGATAGTTAAGCTCTGAGAACCTTTTATTGACAAAAATACAGAAATATGAAATCCGAGGCTTTTTTGCTTAATTCTGCTGGACTATAGCCCATGGTTTCAAAATGCACTTTTTTCTCAAATTCGCAAATTACGATTTCTATGATAATGACAGTCACGAGCATCACGAAATGAACACAAATTCGAAAATTTAGCTCTGAGAACCTTTTATTGACAAAAATACAGAAATATGAAATCCGAGGCTTTTTTGCTTAATTCTGCTGGACTATAGCCCATGGTTTCAAAATTCACTTTTTTCCGGAATTCGCAAATTACGATTTCTATTACCCTGATTATGAAAGGCATCCCTAACTGAACACAAATTTGAAAATTTAGCTCTGAGAACCTCTTATTGACAAAAATACAGAAATATGAAATCCGAGGCTTTTTTGCTTAATTCTGCTGGACTATATCCCATGGTTTCAAAATGCACTTTTTTCCGGAATTCGCAAATTACGATTTCTATTACCCTGATTATGAAAGGCATCCCTAACTGAACACAAATTTGATAGTTAAGCTCTGAGAACCTTTTATTGACAAAAATACAGAAATATGAAATCCGAGGCTTTTTTGCTTAATTCTGCTGGACTATAGCCCATGGTTTCAAAATTCACTTTTTTCTCAAATTCGCAAATTACGATTTCTATGATAATGACAGTCACGAGCATCACGAAATGAACACAAATTCGAAAATTTAGCTCTGAGAACCTTTTATTGACAAAAATACAGAAATATGAAATCCGAGGCTTTTTTGCTTAATTCTGCTGGACTATAGCCCATGGCTTCAAAATGCACTTTTTTCAAATTCGCAAATTACGATTTCTATTACATTGACAGTTACGAGCATCCATAACTGAACATAAATTTGAAAATTTAGCTCTGAGAACCTCTTATTGACAAAAATACAGAAATATGAAATCCGAGGCTTTTTTGCTTAATTCTGCTGGACTATAGCCCATGGTTTCAAAATTCACTTTTTTCTCAAATTCGCAAATTACGATTTATATGATAATGACAGTCACGAGCATCACGAAATGAACACAAATTCGAAAATTTAGCTCTGAGAACCTTTTATTGACAAAAATACAGAAATATGAAATCCGAGGCTTTTTTGCTTAATTCTGCTGGACTATAGCCCATGGCTTCAAAATGCACTTTTTTCAAATTCGCAAATTACGATTTCTATTACATTGACAGTCACGAGCATCCATAACTGAACATAAATTTGAAAATTTAGCTCTGAGAACCTTTTATTGACAAAAATACAGAAATATGAAATCCGAGGCTTTTTTGCTTAATTCTGCTGGACTATAGCCCATGGTTTCAAAATTCACTTTTTTCCGGAATTCGCAAATTACGATTTCTATTACCCTGATTATGAAAGGCATCCCTAACTGAACACAAATTTGAAAATTTAGCTCTGAGAACCTCTTATTGACAAAAATACAGAAATATGAAATCCGAGGCTTTTTTGCTTAATTCTGCTGGACTATATCCCATGGTTTCAAAATGCACTTTTTTCCGGAATTCGCAAATTACGATTTCTATTACCCTGATTATGAAAGGCATCCATAACTGAACACAAATTTGATAGTTAAGCTCTGAGAACCTTTTATTGACAAAAATACAGAAATATGAAATCCGAGGCTTTTTTGCTTAATTCTGCTGGACTATAGCCCATGGTTTCAAAATTCACTTTTTTCTCAAATTCGCAAATTACGATTTCTATGATATTGACAGTCACAAGCATCCCTAACTGAACACAAATTTGATAGTTAAGCTCTGAGAACCTTTTATTGACAAAAATACAGAAATATGAAATCCGAGGCTTTTTTGCTTAATTCTGCTGGACTATAGCCCATGGTTTAAAAATTCACTTTTTTCTCAAATTCGCAAATTACGATTTCTATGATATTGACAGTCACAAGCATCCCTAACTGAACACAAATTTGAAAATTTAGCTCTGAGAACCTTTTATTGACAAAAATACAGAAATATGAAATCCGAGGCTTTTTTGCTTAATTCTGCTGGACTATAGCCCATGGTTTCAAAAAGGACTTTTTTCTCAAATTCGCAAATTACGATTTCTATTACTCTGATTATGGCAAGTATCATGAACTGAACACAAATTTGAAAATTTAGCTCTGAGAACCTTTTATTGACAAAAATACAGAAATATGAAATCCGAGGCTTTTTTGCTTAATTCTGCTCGACTATAGCCCATGGTTTCAAAATTCACTTTTTTCTCAAATTCGCAAATTACGATTTCTATGATATTGACAGTCACGAGCATCACGAAATGAACACAAATTCGAAAATTTAGCTCTGAGAACCTTTTATTGACAAAAATACAGAAATATGAAATCCGAGGCTTTTTTGCTTAATTCTGCTGGACTATAGCCCATGGTTTCAAAATGGACTTTTTTCTCAAATTCGCAAATTACGATTTCTATTACTCTGATTATGGCAAGTATCATGAACTGAACACAAATTTGAAAATTTAGCTCTGAGAACCTTTTATTGACAAAAATACAGAAATATGAAATCCGAGGCTTTTTTGCTTAATTCTGCTGGACTATAGCCCATGGTTTCAAAATGGACTTTTTTCTCAAATTCGCAAATTACGATTTCTATGATTTTGACAGTCACGAGCATCCCTAACTGAACACAAATTTGAAAATTTAGCTCTAAGAACCTCTTATTGACAAAAATACAGAAATATGAAATCCGAGGCTTTTTTGCTTAATTCTGCTGGACTATAGCCCATGGTTTCAAAATGCACTTTTTTCTCAAATTCGCAAATTACGATTTCTATTACTCTGATTATGGCAAGTATCATGAACTGAACACAAATTTGAAAATTTAGCTCTGAGAACCTTTTATTGACAAAAATACAGAAATACGAAATCCGAGGCTTTTTTGCTTAATTCTGCTGGACTATAGCCCATGGTTTCAAAATGGACTTTTTTCTCAAATTCGCAAATTACGATTTCTATTACTCTGATTATGGCAAGTATCATGAACTGAACACAAATTTGAAAATTTAGCTCTGAGAGCCTTTTATTGACAAAAATACAGAAATATGAAATCCGAGGCTTTTTTGCTTAATTCTGCTGGACTATAGCCCATGGTTTCAAAATGGACTTTTTTCTCAAATTCGCAAATTACGATTTCTATTACTCTGATTATGGCAAGTATCATGAACTGAACACAAATTTGAAAATTTAGCTCTGAGAACCTTTTATTGACAAAAATACAGAAATATGAAATCCGAGGCTTTTTTGCTTAATTCTGCTGGACTATAGCCCATGGTTTCAAAATGGACTTTTTTCTCAAATTCGCAAATTACGGTTTCTATTACTCTGATTATGGCAAGTATCATGAACTGAACACAAATTTGAAAATTTAGCTCTGAGAACCTTTTATTGACAAAAATACAGAAATATGAAATCCGAGGCTTTTTTGCTTAATTCTGCTGGACTATAGCCCATGGTTTCAAAATGGACTTTTTTCTCAAATTCGCAAATTACGATTTCTATTACTCTGATTATGGCAAGTATCATGAACTGAACAAAAATTTGAAAATTTAGCTCTGAGAACCTTTTATTGACAAAAATACAGAAATATGAAATCCGAGGCTTTTTTGCTTAATTCTGCTGGACTATAGCCCATGGTTTCAAAATGGACTTTTTTCTCAAATTCGCAAATTACGATTTATATGATATTGACAGTCACGAGCATCCCTAACTGAACACAAATTTGAAAATTTAGCTCTGAGAACCTTTTATTGACAAAAATACAGAAATATGAAATCCGAGGCTTTTTTGCTTAATTCTGCTGGACTATAGCCCATGGTTTCAAAATGCACTTTTTTCTCAAATTCGCAAATAACGATTTCTATTACTCTGACTATGGCAAGTATCATGAACTGAACACAAATTTGAAAATTTAGCTCTGAGAACCTTTTATTGACAAAAATACAGAAATATGAAATCCGAGGCTTTTTTGCTTAATTCTGCTGGACTATAGCCCATGGTTTCAAAATGGACTTTTTTCTCAAATTCGCAAATTACGATTTCTATGATATTGACAGTCACGAGCATCCTTAATTGAACACAAATTTGAAAATTTAGCTCTAAGAACCTTTTATTGACAAAAATACAGAAATATGAAATCCGAGGCTTTTTTGCTTAATTCTGCTGGACTATAGCCCATGGTTTCAAAATGCACTTTTTTCTCAAATTCGCAAATAACGATTTCTATTACTCTGATTATGGCAAGTATCATGAACTGAACACAAATATGAAAATTTAGCCCTGAGAACCTTTTATTGACAAAAATACAGAAATATGAAATCCGAGGCTTTTTTGCTTAATTCTGCTGGACTATAGCCCATGGTTTCAAAATGGACTTTTTTCTCAAATTCGCAAATTACGATTTCTATTACTCTGATTATGGCAAGTATCATGAACTGAACACAAATATGAAAATTTAGCCCTGAGAACCTTTTATTGACAAAAATACAGAAATATGAAATCCGAGGCTTTTTTGCTTAATTCTGCTGGACTATAGCCCATGGTTTCAAAATGGACTTTTTTCTCAAATTCGCAAATTACGATTTCTATTACTCTGATTATGGCAAGTATCATGAACTGAACACAAATATGAAAATTTAGCCCTGAGAACCTTTTATTGACAAAAATACAGAAATATGAAATCCGAGGCTTTTTTGCTTAATTCTGCTGGACTATAGCCCATGGTTTCAAAATGGACTTTTTTCTCAAATTCGCAAATTACGATTTCTATGATATTGACAGTCACGAGCATCCCTAACTGAACACAAATTTGAAAATTTAGCTCTAAGAACCTTTTATTGACAAAAATACAGAAATATGAAATCCGAGGCTCTTTTGCTTAATTCTGCTGGACTATAGCCCATGGTTTCAAAATGCACTTTTTTCTCAAATTCGCAAATTACGATTTCTATGATATTGACAGTCACGAGCATCCTTAATTGAACACAAATTTGAAAATTTAGCTCTAAGAACCTTTTATTGACAAAAATACAGAAATATGAAATCCGAGGCTTTTTTGCTTAATTCTGCTGGACTATAGCCCATGGTTTCAAAATGGACTTTTTTCTCAAATTCGCAAATTACGATTTCTATTACTCTGATTATGGCAAGTATCATGAACTGAACACAAATATGAAAATTTAGCCCTGAGAACCTTTTATTGACAAAAATACAGAAATATGAAATCCGAGGCTTTATTGCTTAATTCTGCTGGACTATAGCCCATGGTTTCAAAATGGACTTTTTTCTCAAATTCGCAAATTACGATTTCTATGATATTGACAGTCACGAGCATCCCTAACTGAACACAAATTTGAAAATTTAGCTCTAAGAACCTTTTATTGACAAAAATACAGAAATATGAAATCCGAGGCTCTTTTGCTTAATTCTGCTGGACTATAGCCCATGGTTTCAAAATGCACTTTTTTCTCAAATTCGCAAATTACGATTTCTATGATATTGACAGTCACGAGCATCCCTAACTGAACACAAATTTGAAAATTTAGCTCTGAGAACCTTTTATTGACAAAAATACAGAAATATGAAATCCGAGGCTTTTTTGCTTAATTCTGCTGGACTATAGCCCATGGTTTCAAAATGGACTTTTTTCTCAAATTCGCAAATTACGATTTCTATGATATTGACAGTCACGAGCATCCCTAACTGAACACAAATTTGAAAATTTAGCTCTGAGAACCTTTTATTGACAAAAATACAGAAATATGAAATCCGAGGCTTTTTTGCTTAATTCTGCTGGACTATAGCCCATGGTTTCAAAATGGACTTTTTTCTCAAATTACGATTTCTATGATATTGACAGTCACGAGCATCCCTAACTGAACACAAATTTGAAAATTTAGCTCTGAGAACCTTTTATTGACAAAAATACAGAAATATGAAATCCGAGGCTTTTTTGCTTAATTCTGCTGGACTATAGCCCATGGTTTCAAAATGGACTTTTTTCTCAAATTCGCAAATTACGATTTCTATTACTCTGATTATGGCAAGTATCATGAACTGAACACAAATATGAAAATTTAGCCCTGAGAACCTTTTATTGACAAAAATACAGAAATATGAAATCCGAGGCTTTTTTGCTTAATTCTGCTGGACTATAGCCCATGGTTTCAAAATGGACTTTTTTCTCAAATTCGCAAATTACGATTTCTATGATATTTGCAGTCACGAGCATCCCTAACTGAACACAAATTTGAAAATTTAGCTCTAAGAACCTTTTATTGACAAAAATACAGAAATATGAAATCCGAGGCTCTTTTGCTTAATTCTGCTGGACTATAGCCCATGGTTTCAAAATGCACTTTTTTCTCAAATTCGCAAATTACGATTTCTATGATATTGACAGTCACGAGCATCCCTAACTGAACACAAATTTGAAAATTTAGCTCTAAGAACCTTTTATTGACAAAAATACAGAAATATTAAATCCGAGGCTCTTTTGCTTAATTCTGCTGGACTATAGCCCATGGTTTCAAAATGCACTTTTTTCTCAAATTCGCAAATTACGATTTCTATGATATTGACAGTCACGAGCATCCTTAATTGAACACAAATTTGAAAATTTAGCTCTAAGAACCTTTTATTGACAAAAATACAGAAATATGAAATCCGAGGCTTTTTTGCTTAATTCTGCTGGACTATAGCCCATGGTTTCAAAATGCACTTTTTTCTCAAATTCGCAAATAACGATTTCTATTACTCTGATTATGGCAAGTATCATGAACTGAACACAAATATGAAAATTTAGCCCTGAGAACCTTTTATTGACAAAAATACAGAAATATGAAATCCGAGGCTTTTTTGCTTAATTCTGCTGGACTATAGCCCATGGTTTCAAAATGGACTTTTTTCTCAAATTCGCAAATTACGATTTCTATTACTCTGATTATGGCAAGTATCATGAACTGAACACAAATATGAAAATTTAGCCCTGAGAACCTTTTATTGACAAAAATACAGAAATATGAAATCCGAGGCTTTTTTGCTTAATTCTGCTGGACTATAGCCCATGGTTTCAAAATGGACTTTTTTCTCAAATTCGCAAATTACGATTTCTATTACTCTGATTATGGCAAGTATCATGAACTGAACACAAATATGAAAATTTAGCCCTGAGAACCTTTTATTGACAAAAATACAGAAATATGAAATCCGAGGCTCTTTTGCTTAATTCTGCTGGACTATAGCCCATGGTTTCAAAATGCACTTTTTTCTCAAATTCGCAAATTACGATTTCTATGATATTGACAGTCACGAGCATCCTTAATTGAACACAAATTTGAAAATTTAGCTCTAAGAACCTTTTATTGACAAAAATACAGAAATATGAAATCCGAGGCTTTTTTGCTTAATTCTGCTGGACTATAGCCCATGGTTTCAAAATGGACTTTTTTCTCAAATTCGCAAATTACGATTTCTATTACTCTGATTATGGCAAGTATCATGAACTGAACACAAATATGAAAATTTAGCCCTGAGAACCTTTTATTGACAAAAATACAGAAATATGAAATCCGAGGCTTTATTGCTTAATTCTGCTGGACTATAGCCCATGGTTTCAAAATGGACTTTTTTCTCAAATTCGCAAATTACGATTTCTATGATATTGACAGTCACGAGCATCCCTAACTGAACACAAATTTGAAAATTTAGCTCTAAGAACCTTTTATTGACAAAAATACAGAAATATGAAATCCGAGGCTCTTTTGCTTAATTCTGCTGGACTATAGCCCATGGTTTCAAAATGCACTTTTTTCTCAAATTCGCAAATTACGATTTCTATGATATTGACAGTCACGAGCATCCCTAACTGAACACAAATTTGAAAATTTAGCTCTGAGAACCTTTTATTGACAAAAATACAGAAATATGAAATCCGAGGCTTTTTTGCTTAATTCTGCTGGACTATAGCCCATGGTTTCAAAATGGACTTTTTTCTCAAATTCGCAAATTACGATTTCTATGATATTGACAGTCACGAGCATCCCTAACTGAACACAAATTTGAAAATTTAGCTCTGAGAACCTTTTATTGACAAAAATACAGAAATATGAAATCCGAGGCTTTTTTGCTTAATTCTGCTGGACTATAGCCCATGGTTTCAAAATGGACTTTTTTCTCAAATTACGATTTCTATGATATTGACAGTCACGAGCATCCCTAACTGAACACAAATTTGAAAATTTAGCTCTGAGAACCTTTTATTGACAAAAATACAGAAATATGAAATCCGAGGCTTTTTTGCTTAATTCTGCTGGACTATAGCCCATGGTTTCAAAATGGACTTTTTTCTCAAATTCGCAAATTACGATTTCTATTACTCTGATTATGGCAAGTATCATGAACTGAACACAAATATGAAAATTTAGCCCTGAGAACCTTTTATTGACAAAAATACAGAAATATGAAATCCGAGGCTTTTTTGCTTAATTCTGCTGGACTATAGCCCATGGTTTCAAAATGGACTTTTTTCTCAAATTCGCAAATTACGATTTCTATGATATTGACAGTCACGAGCATCCCTAACTGAACACAAATTTGAAAATTTAGCTCTAAGAACCTTTTATTGACAAAAATACAGAAATATGAAATCCGAGGCTCTTTTGCTTAATTCTGCTGGACTATAGCCCATGGTTTCAAAATGCACTTTTTTCTCAAATTCGCAAATTACGATTTCTATGATATTGACAGTCACGAGCATCCCTAACTGAACACAAATTTGAAAATTTAGCTCTAAGAACCTTTTATTGACAAAAATACAGAAATATTAAATCCGAGGCTCTTTTGCTTAATTCTGCTGGACTATAGCCCATGGTTTCAAAATGCACTTTTTTCTCAAATTCGCAAATTACGATTTCTATTACTCTGATTATGGCAAGTATCATGAACTGAACACAAATATGAAAATTTAGCCCTGAGAACCTTTTATTGACAAAAATACAGAAATATGAAATCCGAGGCTTTTTTGCTTAATTCTGCTGGACTATAGCCCATGGTTTCAAAATGGACTTTTTTCTCAAATTCGCAAATTACGATTTCTATGATATTGACAGTCACGAGTATCCCTAACTGAACACAAATTTGAAAATTTAGCTCTAAGAACCTTTTATTGACAAAAATACAGAAATATTAAATCCGAGGCTCTTTTGCTTAATTCTGCTGGACTATAGCCCATGGTTTCAAAATGCACTTTTTTCTCAAATTCGCAAATTACGATTTCTATGATATTGACAGTCACGAGCATCCTTAATTGAACACAAATTTGAAAATTTAGCTCTAAGAACCTTTTATTGACAAAAATACAGAAATATGAAATCCGAGGCTTTTTTGCTTAATTCTGCTGGACTATAGCCCATGGTTTCAAAATGGACTTTTTTCTCAAATTCGCAAATTACGATTTCTATGATATTGACAGTCACGAGCATCCCTAACTGAACACAAATTTGAAAATTTAGCTCTGAGAACCTTTTATTGACAAAAATACAGAAATATGAAATCCGAGGCTTTTTTGCTTAATTCTGCTGGACTATAGCCCATGGTTTCAAAATGGACTTTTTTCTCAAATTCGCAAATTACGATTTCTATGATATTGACAGTCACGAGCATCCCTAACTGAACACAAATTTGAAAATTTAGCTCTGAGAACCTTTTATTGACAAAAATACAGAAATATGAAATCCGAGGCTTTTTTGCTTAATTCTGCTGGACTATAGCCCATGGTTTCAAAATGGACTTTTTTCTCAAATTACGATTTCTATGATATTGACAGTCACGAGCATCCCTAACTGAACACAAATTTGAAAATTTAGCTCTGAGAACCTTTTATTGACAAAAATACAGAAATATGAAATCCGAGGCTTTTTTGCTTAATTCTGCTGGACTATAGCCCATGGTTTCAAAATGGACTTTTTTCTCAAATTCGCAAATTACGATTTCTATTACTCTGATTATGGCAAGTATCATGAACTGAACACAAATATGAAAATTTAGCCCTGAGAACCTTTTATTGACAAAAATACAGAAATATGAAATCCGAGGCTTTTTTGCTTAATTCTGCTGGACTATAGCCCATGGTTTCAAAATGGACTTTTTTCTCAAATTCGCAAATTACGATTTCTATGATATTGACAGTCACGAGCATCCCTAACTGAACACAAATTTGAAAATTTAGCTCTAAGAACCTTTTATTGACAAAAATACAGAAATATGAAATCCGAGGCTCTTTTGCTTAATTCTGCTGGACTATAGCCCATGGTTTCAAAATGCACTTTTTTCTCAAATTCGCAAATTACGATTTCTATGATATTGACAGTCACGAGCATCCCTAACTGAACACAAATTTGAAAATTTAGCTCTAAGAACCTTTTATTGACAAAAATACAGAAATATGAAATCCGAGGCTCTTTTGCTTAATTCTGCTGGACTATAGCCCATGGTTTCAAAATGCACTTTTTTCTCAAATTCGCAAATTACGATTTCTATGATATTGACAGTCACGAGCATCCTTAATTGAACACAAATTTGAAAATTAAGCTCTAAGAACCTTTTATTGACAAAAATACAGAAATATGAAATCCGAGGCTTTTTTGCTTAATTCTGCTGGACTATAGCCCATGGTTTCAAAATGGACTTTTTTCTCAAATTCGCAAATTACGATTTCTATTACTCTGATTATGGCAAGTATCATGAACTGAACACAAATATGAAAATTTAGCCCTGAGAACCTTTTATTGACAAAAATACAGAAATATGAAATCCGAGGCTTTTTTGCTTAATTCTGCTGGACTATAGCCCATGGTTTCAAAATGGACTTTTTTCTCAAATTCGCAAATTACGATTTCTATGATATTGACAGTCACGAGCATCCCTAACTGAACACAAATTTGAAAATTTAGCTCTAAGAACCTTTTATTGACAAAAATACAGAAATATGAAATCCGAGGCTCTTTTGCTTAATTCTGCTGGACTATAGCCCATGGTTTCAAAATGCACTTTTTTCTCAAATTCGCAAATTACGATTTCTATGACATTGACAGTCACGAGCATCCCTAACTGAACACAAATTTGAAAATTTAGCTCTGAGAACCTTTTATTGACAAAAATACAGAAATATGAAATCCGAGGCTTTTTTGCTTAATTCTGCTGGACTATAGCCCATGGTTTCAAAATGGACTTTTTTCTCAAATTCGCAAATTACGATTTCTATGATATTGACAGTCACGAGCATCCCTAACTGAACACAAATTTGAAAATTTAGCTCTGAGAACCTTTTATTGACAAAAATACAGAAATATGAAATCCGAGGCTTTTTTGCTTAATTCTGCTGGACTATAGCCCATGGTTTCAAAATGGACTTTTTTCTCAAATTACGATTTCTATGATATTGACAGTCACGAGCATCCCTAACTGAACACAAATTTGAAAATTTAGCTCTGAGAACCTTTTATTGACAAAAATACAGAAATATGAAATCCGAGGCTTTTTTGCTTAATTCTGCTGGACTATAGCCCATGGTTTCAAAATGGACTTTTTTCTCAAATTCGCAAATTACGATTTCTATGATATTGACAGTCACGAGCATCCCTAACTGAACACAAATTTGAAAATTTAGCTCTAAGAACCTTTTATTGACAAAAATACAGAAATATGAAATCCGAGGCTCTTTTGCTTAATTCTGCTGGACTATAGCCCATGGTTTCAAAATGCACTTTTTTCTCAAATTCGCAAATTACGATTTCTATGATATTGACAGTCACGAGCATCCCTAACTGAACACAAATTTGAAAATTTAGCTCTAAGAACCTTTTATTGACAAAAATACAGAAATATTAAATCCGAGGCTCTTTTGCTTAATTCTGCTGGACTATAGCCCATGGTTTCAAAATGCACTTTTTTCTCAAATTCGCAAATTACGATTTCTATTACTCTGATTATGGCAAGTATCATGAACTGAACACAAATATGAAAATTTAGCCCTGAGAACCTTTTATTGACAAAAATACAGAAATATGAAATCCGAGGCTTTTTTGCTTAATTCTGCTGGACTATAGCCCATGGTTTCAAAATGGACTTTTTTCTCAAATTCGCAAATTACGATTTCTATGATATTGACAGTCACGAGTATCCCTAACTGAACACAAATTTGAAAATTTAGCTCTAAGAACCTTTTATTGACAAAAATACAGAAATATTAAATCCGAGGCTCTTTTGCTTAATTCTGCTGGACTATAGCCCATGGTTTCAAAATGCACTTTTTTCTCAAATTCGCAAATTACGATTTCTATGATATTGACAGTCACGAGCATCCTTAATTGAACACAAATTTGAAAATTTAGCTCTAAGAACCTTTTATTGACAAAAATACAGAAATATGAAATCCGAGGCTTTTTTGCTTAATTCTGCTGGACTATAGCCCATGGTTTCAAAATGGACTTTTTTCTCAAATTCGCAAATTACGATTTCTATGATATTGACAGTCACGAGCATCCCTAACTGAACACAAATTTGAAAATTTAGCTCTGAGAACCTTTTATTGACAAAAATACAGAAATATGAAATCCGAGGCTTTTTTGCTTAATTCTGCTGGACTATAGCCCATGGTTTCAAAATGGACTTTTTTCTCAAATTCGCAAATTACGATTTCTATGATATTGACAGTCACGAGCATCCCTAACTGAACACAAATTTGAAAATTTAGCTCTGAGAACCTTTTATTGACAAAAATACAGAAATATGAAATCCGAGGCTTTTTTGCTTAATTCTGCTGGACTATAGCCCATGGTTTCAAAATGGACTTTTTTCTCAAATTACGATTTCTATGATATTGACAGTCACGAGCATCCCTAACTGAACACAAATTTGAAAATTTAGCTCTGAGAACCTTTTATTGACAAAAATACAGAAATATGAAATCCGAGGCTTTTTTGCTTAATTCTGCTGGACTATAGCCCATGGTTTCAAAATGGACTTTTTTCTCAAATTCGCAAATTACGATTTCTATGATATTGACAGTCACGAGCATCCCTAACTGAACACAAATTTGAAAATTTAGCTCTAAGAACCTTTTATTGACAAAAATACAGAAATATGAAATCCGAGGCTCTTTTGCTTAATTCTGCTGGACTATAGCCCATGGTTTCAAAATGCACTTTTTTCTCAAATTCGCAAATTACGATTTCTATGATATTGACAGTCACGAGCATCCCTAACTGAACACAAATTTGAAAATTTAGCTCTAAGAACCTTTTATTGACAAAAATACAGAAATATGAAATCCGAGGCTCTTTTGCTTAATTCTGCTGGACTATAGCCCATGGTTTCAAAATGCACTTTTTTCTCAAATTCGCAAATTACGATTTCTATGATATTGACAGTCACGAGCATCCTTAATTGAACACAAATTTGAAAATTAAGCTCTAAGAACCTTTTATTGACAAAAATACAGAAATATGAAATCCGAGGCTTTTTTGCTTAATTCTGCTGGACTATAGCCCATGGTTTCAAAATGGACTTTTTTCTCAAATTCGCAAATTACGATTTCTATTACTCTGATTATGGCAAGTATCATGAACTGAACACAAATATGAAAATTTAGCCCTGAGAACCTTTTATTGACAAAAATACAGAAATATGAAATCCGAGGCTTTTTTGCTTAATTCTGCTGGACTATAGCCCATGGTTTCAAAATGGACTTTTTTCTCAAATTCGCAAATTACGATTTCTATGATATTGACAGTCACGAGCATCCCTAACTGAACACAAATTTGAAAATTTAGCTCTAAGAACCTTTTATTGACAAAAATACAGAAATATTAAATCCGAGGCTCTTTTGCTTAATTCTGCTGGACTATAGCCCATGGTTTCAAAATGCACTTTTTTCTCAAATTCGCAAATTACGATTTCTATGATATTGACAGTCACGAGCATCCTTAATTGAACACAAATTTGAAAATTTAGCTCTAAGAACCTTTTATTGACAAAAATACAGAAATATGAAATCCGAGGCTTTTTTGCTTAATTCTGCTGGACTATAGCCCATGGTTTCAAAATGGACTTTTTTCTCAAATTCGCAAATTACGATTTCTATGATATTGACAGTCACGAGCATCCCTAACTGAACACAAATTTGAAAATTTAGCTCTGAGAACCTTTTATTGACAAAAATACAGAAATATGAAATCCGAGGCTTTTTTGCTTAATTCTGCTGGACTATAGCCCATGGTTTCAAAATGGACTTTTTTCTCAAATTACGATTTCTATGATATTGACAGTCACGAGCATCCCTAACTGAACACAAATTTGAAAATTTAGCTCTGAGAACCTTTTATTGACAAAAATACAGAAATATGAAATCCGAGGCTTTTTTGCTTAATTCTGCTGGACTATAGCCCATGGTTTCAAAATGGACTTTTTTCTCAAATTCGCAAATTACGATTTCTATTACTCTGATTATGGCAAGTATCATGAACTGAACACAAATATGAAAATTTAGCCCTGAGAACCTTTTATTGACAAAAATACAGAAATATGAAATCCGAGGCTTTTTTGCTTAATTCTGCTGGACTATAGCCCATGGTTTCAAAATGGACTTTTTTCTCAAATTCGCAAATTACGATTTCTATGATATTGACAGTCACGAGCATCCCTAACTGAACACAAATTTGAAAATTTAGCTCTAAGAACCTTTTATTGACAAAAATACAGAAATATGAAATCCGAGGCTCTTTTGCTTAATTCTGCTGGACTATAGCCCATGGTTTCAAAATGCAC